>CAOLHI010000280.1:0-738098 GCA_948474755.1 Ctenosaura bakeri
TATTAGTATATTTCTGTTTGATGCTGAAGAGACAAGATCTCAGAATAAAATTAGGAAAGCAAGCCTAAACAAGCATAAGAGGGAAAAGAACTAGTGCTGTGCTGAATTTTCAAGAGGCTCTGACTGTTACTAGGACAGCTGCTGTTTAAAGGAATTGGTGAGGAAAAGAGAGAGAAAATAATCATAGGTAAAGGGACACCCTGTCTTCTGCACTTTCACTTCCTGATCCTTTGAGGGCTGCTGTTAAAGGGAAGAGATGCCAGGGCAAAACATTCCAGCTGAGTGAGTTGTTTAATACTTCTTAGCTTCTTATGATAATAGAGGGTTAATACTTCCTGCCTTGCCCCATTCCCATTGCCTCCCTGTACTGCACAGCAAGACTTGGGTCCTAATCCTGATGCAGTAATGCAAAACTACAATGTCATAGGCACCAGCTGTCCATTGTCAGACAAAGGAATGCAGGGCCAGCTGGAAGCCATTCAGCAGACAAACTGAGACAGGTGGCCGTTCAGTAGAGTTTGCCTGCTCAGGATGAAGAACAAGTGTAGCCCAAAGTTGATCCAAGAGTTCAGGAATCCAGTGGGCAGCAAGGTCAGACAGTCTGGAGGCCAGAGAAGCCAGGTAGACAGTGAGCAGGGAGTCTGTAGCACGCAAAAGCAAGAACTGTGAAACATATTAATTGTTTCTGGTGTCAGGCCACCACCCTCTGCCTTCCTTAAAAAGGCTGGAGCCAGCTGGCTCTCATTCCAGCCTGACTATCTCCCAGTGTGCTTGCATTTGCCCATGGCATACACATAATTGATTTTAACTGTAAGTCAGTGGAAGAGAGCGTTACTTGGACTGTATGTTGATTCATAAATTCGTAAACAAATGAATGGCTTGTGAAAAGGCATGGGAGGAAGTGAATAAATGAAGAAACCCTGAAAAGAAAGAGGAGTGAATGGTTACAGTCTGATAAAGATAGCTGAGCAGTACATGTGTGCCATAGAACTCTTGTTACTGTTGTGTGCCTTCAAGTCATTTCCAACTTATGGCAACCCTAAGGTGAACCTATTATGGTTTTCTTGGCAAGATTTGTTCAGAGGGGTTTGTCTTTGCCTTCCTCTGAGATTGAGAGTGTGTGACCTGCTCAAGGTCATCCAGTGGGTTTCCACGGCTGAGTGGGGATTCAAACCTCGGTCTCCAGCATCATACTCTTATGCGTAAACCACTACACCCTGCTCACTCTCCAGAGAACTCTGCTGCTTCACTTAAACTATAAACCCCAAGATTCCATAGGTTGCAGTTGCTCCTAACAAGGGATATCTGCCCTTGATAAATTTTGGCTTTAAAAAACTTAACTTGAAGGATTTTACCTTAGAAAAGAAACTGATTTCTGAAAACATTTCATGTTTTCTCTTGTACTAATTGTACTAACATTTGAGACAGAATGTGGATGCATTAATTTCAGTGTATACCTCTGACATTTCACAGATGAAAACTGGGCATGTGTGGCCAAGCAACAACAGAGTATAGTCAAGATGGCAAAAGTTATTAATGAAACAGAGCACACAAATTAAGTTAGGCTGCAGTAGTTTGCTTTTGCCTGTGCTTACTGGGAAGGGCTCCTGCTCTCCTCTCTTCCCTGCTGAGTTAACTGAAGGCAAACTAGTTTAGCATTTTGAACTCAGTTTGCAGCAATTGCAGTAAACTGAGAACAAAGGGGGAAAGTGAGAGGAAGAGAAAGAAACTAGGACATTTTAAAAGCAGCTGAAAAAGTGGGATGAGAGAAGATTAATCAGGACTGTTCCTGCCAATTGGGACAGTTGGAGGGTATGTCAATGTAATGTGGAATTCAAAATGCATTCCTGTCTCAGGTCATTTCCACATTATGGCCCCATCCTGGTCTGGTTGTGGTTGGAGTGTTGAACTACGACCCTGGAAACCAGGGTTCAATTCCCCGCTCAGCTGTTATGGCCCCGTGCATCCGCCAAGATTGATATGGTTTAATTGGCAAATATTATTTAATTGGCACATATGTAATTGGCAATTATATAAAATGGAACCTGAGGTGACTGGAAGGTCAAGCTGAGCAGAGGAAAATTAGTGACAGAAAATGTGTGATTGCAGGGCAGGTCAGCCAAAAACCCCTCTAGTCATAGCTGAAGTCATTGTCAGGCAGATTAACAAGCGATTCCAGAGATAATAGGCTTAAGCTGTGCGGAAAAGGGAAGTTTTTACCAGTGATTGTTTCTTATTATAATTTTTATTAAAGGTTCAACAAACAAAACAGACAATTATCTCTGCAAGTTTACATGCAATATTATTTCTTCTTCCTTTCCTTTCTGGGTTACAATTATTACTATTTCTTCTATTTATTATACTGCGTATCACAATAAAATGTTAGTAATCAATAATTCGTTAGTTCCTGATATATTTCTCTACTTTACTTATTACATGATATTTCAATGATTATTAACCTGTATAGTAATTGATATCATGAATTACGCATTGCCTTCTGTCTACACCCAGCCCAAATCTGTAACAATCTTCCACTCTTTATTAATATCTTCGTCTGATTTCCCTTTCAATCTTTGTGTAAGAATGTCCACATTTCTATTTTCCATAAAAGTTGTCCACCGATGTTCAATAGTAGGTATAGTTTCATTTTTCCAAAGTCGTGCGTACTCAATACGGGCCATTGTTACCATTTATAGTATTATTCTCCAATATTTCTTCACTGACGTTCCATCTAATATATGTGTCATGTTTAACAAGTAAAGTTCAGGTGTCATCCCAAGTTGAATCTTCAAAATTCAACTTATCTTCTTGTGTACTTCTTTCCAGTATTTTTGTGCTTTGGGACATGACCACCACATATGATATAGTGTACCAGAACTCTCTTGACATTTCCAACATTGACCTGTACCTGTCTTATAAATTGTCTTTAATTTTTCTGGTGTCATGTACCATCTATGAAATAACTTATAATAATTTTCTTTTAAATTTTGAGCAGCAGTAAATTTCTGTGTTTGTTGCCAACTCTGTTCCCACCATTCTAACTGTATTGGATGGCCAACATTTTGTGCCCATTGTATCATTGTTGCTTTAACTGTCTCCTCCTTGCATTTTTGGTGTAAAATTTCTTACAAATGTGCTAATAAATGTGGTGGATTTTCTCTTAGCAATCGCAGTAAATGAATTTGCTCCTTTTGTTGTATTCCATAAGTTTGTACATCCATTTGAAATCTTTCCTTTAGCTGTCTGTAGGGAAACCAGCTTAATTTTATTCCTTGTTTACCAGTGATTGTTTCAACCCTGTTCCCTCACAGCTAGATGTTTCACTGTCTTGCCCCCCCAACCTCTCCACAAACAGAGCTATTACAACAGCCATTACCAGTTTGTAACTTAAACACTAAGACCATTAATGCCATCCAGACCTCATTGTCTATGTTGCAACTCCCATTGTCGACTTGACTGAGACAGTCATTCACACCCATACCCGTAGGGTAGTTTAGGGTATAAAACCCCTCTGTTTTGTGAGATTCAGCACAGTCTCTTGCCTTGCTGAACGCCACACAGTACCCCAGATTCCTGAGAGAGAACTGTCCTTAGGTGCCAACCTAAGCCACCTTGCCGTTTTACCTCACTTCTTTCTCAATTGATGATAATCACTCAACCCTAAAATTCCTCTGTCCGTAACTTTCTTCCCTTTATCCTTCAGTTAGCTCTTGCATGCATGTGTGAATACATTTTAGTTTATTTTGGAATATCTGGCTGGTTTTTTCCAGCCAAGACCCCGTAAACACTGATGGAAAGGTCTCATTAAATTACCCTTCTCTCACAGGCCTCCTAATTTTGAGCTAAGTAATTCCCCTCTGTCATGTGGAGGTATTGGCATTGTGGGTGAACCCCTAAGTCACTGACATTTTGGGGTAGCATAGCCATGGAAACCCAGTGAGTGACCTTGATCATGTCACACACTCTAAACTCCAGAAAACCTTGTGATAGGTTCACCTTAGGGTCACCATAACTCAGAAGCAACTTGAAGACACACAAAAAGAACAATGCCACTGCCCTTCTCTCCAAATTCAATCCATATTTAAGAATGGTATCCAAAATCACTAATGTGGACCAGAAGGGCCAATTGTTCCAGACCTGTATCTCATAAACTCAATGAATGGCATCCATATGTCAATGAATGTGTCCTCTTTTTATCTCCCTAATGTATTATTCCATTTAGTCATTTTTCATTTAAAGCCAGATCCCATATTTTCCTCCCCCAAGTAAACAGATCTATTTTCTCTTTAGATTTCCAATGTTTAGCTATAAATAATCTTGCTAAAGACAACCACAATGAGATAAGTTTTTTGTGCTTAAGATTCTTATCCCCCCCCCACACACACACAAATAGGCAATAGTAGAAGTCTATTGTCACATATTATTTGTTGTTTAATGATTTGGGCTATGTAGTTTAATACTTGATGTCAGAAATCTGTTATTTTAGGACATATGAGCCATAAATGTAATAAAGTATCTTTTTGATTACATCCTCAACAACACAGCGGGGAAGAATTTTTATTAATATAATATTACTAGCATTTAATGGCATCTATAAATAGTTTTGTTTATATTCTCTTTATAGAGACAGATGCTGCCTTAAATGCATGTCTGGACCATATACTATTCCAATTTTTCCCCATTATTTCAGCATTAAATCAGTTTCCCGTGCTAATTTTGCCCCCTCATCCATATCCTTTATTTTGTTCTTCCATTAGTATGGGATAAAGTTTAGAAACTTAGGGCATTTCTACACTACACCGTTATAGTGCTATTAGTCCACTTTCAACATCCTATGGAATCCTGGGGTTTGCAGTTTAGGGAGGGGCCTTTAGAATTCTCAGCCAGGGAGCTCTTTGGCCTCAGGAAACTACAAGCCTCAGAATTCCACAGGATGTTGAAAGTGGAGTAATAGTACTATAATGGTGTAGTGCGGAAATGCCCTAAGCCTGTGGTGTTATTTTTGGAGGCTCCTCGAAAACAGTAGTTGATCTAGGGCCACTTTCATCTTGGTATATTATATTTGATAGTGCATGTGGTTATATTAATCTGAACCATGATATTTCTGCACTTTTTGGCTTCAGTTTTCACATTCTGAGGAAATCTTCTTGTGAGACAGGAAAAAGGTTTCATTACAGGGAATACATATTTCCTTTCATCTCTTGTTCCCTTAGACACATGAGTCAAATTTCTCTGCTATTATTCAGATTTTTAATCCATAGGTAAGATTGCCAGCTTTTCTCCATCATGTGGCTGTAATATTTCATTGATTGGCTAAATCATGGATGGAATATATATATTATTTGATATTAACCTTGCACTAAAAGACTGAATGATGCCATAATTCCTAAACATTTTGGATGGCAGGAGTGTGTGTGTTTTATATTCTCCGCTGCTACTGAAAGTAAAATAGGACAACATAGATTCAGGGCATACTGAGAAAACTGCAGTGAGGTATATTCTTTTTGTGATAACAGGAAGGTATACATCAGTGCTCTTAGTTCATTAGGCAAAATGCTACAGCTCTTCTTTCATTTACAAATAGACAAGGGACAAGGATGGAGAAGAAGCTAGGTAATGACTTTACAAAGATGGATAGCTGAATTCTGTGCTATGGAAGTGCATGCCGCATGACAAATTTCTCCCCAAAACATTTCCTCTGATTGCTATCAAAACCAGCCACTACTGAGGAAGATGATTCTGCAAATAACAGAGAAAAATGGATAGAAGTGGAAAAATGTTAATGTGGCCTTTTCTTTCTGTGATTGATACCAATAATCCCAGAAACCTAGAAGTGATATAAGATGCTGTCAGTTTCTACTACTTATATAACAAGTTGTTATTTATAAGGGCTAGGGGTCTATTTATGCAAAAACAGGATTATCTGTAATCAACTCAGAGTACATTTTTTCTTACTGTGCCAAAAGTATTATATCTGCTGGCACAACCAGTTGTATTCGTTTGTGATGGCACAACTAGTTTTGGGCTCTCAGTGGGCATAACAGGAGGATATTTATGAGTGCACTAATGCATCTATTCATCATTTCCTGTGTTTCATAAGTGAAGTGATTTACTACATTCTCTTGTTCTCTGTCTAATAAAGACAGAGAAATAAACTTGGGATGTAGTGGTTTGGCCTTAATAGCTCATTTCTGCTCCTATTGTTTTCCAAGAAAACAAAGGCTTCCACTTACATTTTGCTGATAAAACATGAAGCTACACTCTAATTTGTGCAACCTATTTACTTCACATTTTCAAAGATCTAGCAGTGTCTAGCTTTCTACTTTCTGGATCTGGTGTGTGGGCTTTTCATTTGGAGCCGTCTTCAAAATAATCATTGTTTAGAAAATAATATAGCGAACAATAACGTACCTCCACCAGTAGTGTATCTAGAACAATTTAGACTCTTGATATAACAGGCATATCACTTTCCATTTTGGATGGCCAAATATATTACAGTCCTCTCTCCACATTCACTGGCTTGATCTTCATGAATTTGATTATTTGTGAGGAACGCATTTGCCTCCCCATTGCCCCCATTCTCTTGCCTTTTGCCTGGCACATGTGTCTTCCTTCTCTGTGCGTGAACTAAAGACAAGGGAATGGGACAGAGGAGCACAGCACACAGAGAAGAAAGACGAGTGCGTGCCTTCCCCTCATTCCCTTGCCTTTCCCCTGGGTGTGGAGTACATGCACTCGGGCAAAAGACAAAGGAATGGGAGAAGAGCACAAGGAGGGAGTTATTTATGTTTTTTTCCATTTTCATGAGGGTTCTGTGCCCCTAACCCTCATGAAAGTGGAGGACACTGTATTTCACATGTGGAGCTAGGGCCAGCCCATCCATGAAGCAAAGTGATCCAGCTGCCTTAGGCAGTGGAGTGCCAACAATGGTAAACTGTGCTGCTCCCCTTCCAGGAAGTCTTCTTCTACAGTTGCTCTGAAGAAGTTTGGTCTCTGGATTTGTTAAGGGCCCTAATGCATGGATCTAAGGGTCTTCAGAGCCAACACCTTCCTCATGGCTGTTCTTATGGCTTATGAAACTCTGTTCTAAGGCAAGACCATGCTGGATCCCACCCTGTTGTACTTCCCCCAGCAGGCAAATGTCTTTTTTATTCAAGCAATTTGGTCAAAATGTTTGCATCCTGAATACTTTTGCAAATGAAACAAAGACTTAGAGCTTTATCATAAGAAGATGCATAAATCACAATAATGGTAGGAAAATAGTGTTTTTGGCTGGGACTTGTCACATGATGTCTTTCCTCTTGTTCTCTTGGTGGGAGACCATGGCCCTTTCTGCACCTTACCATCTTCCAGCACTGGGATGTGGGGAATGCACGAGCAGCCTCTGGTGAGAGACTCTTGTGCCCAGGGTCCTTTGGCTCCACATGAGCCGCCTGCTCAAGCGAGAGCCCCGCTTCTTCCTCCCGCAGTGCAGCCTGGGAGTTTCTCAGGCTGCGCTGGGGCAGCAAGCATGACCAGCATGGCTCCAGAGGCTCCACATGCCAGGCAAGTGCGTGCAGGGCCCGGGAGCAATGCGCAACCATGCACCATTTTCGGCTTCCAGCTAAAAATGAAAAGGTGCGTGATCGGCACCTGCCAGCCCCTGGAGCATTACGCGATTGTGAGTGCGTCGTGCGGATCGCTCTTCACAATCACGCGACGCTCCAGGCCCTCCTTCTCATGGAAAATGCCATGCGAAAAGGGTCCATGTTGAAAGCATTTATTTTACAAAGGAGGTTATTAATGGTTTTGTTTATAAAATAAACGCTTTCCAAACCATCTCCCACCAGGAGAACAACAGAAGAGGTATGAGGTCATGTAGTAAATCCTAGCCAAAGATGCTGTTATCTTGCTATAGTTGCCATTTGCTTACCTTGTGTGATAAATCCCTGATAAGGTAAGATTGGAAATGAAGACACTGACTATCTATTACTCAATGGTAAGAAGATCTTACTGGGGTAGCTAAGCATGAACATGTATTTTAGAGATATCAGCTTCAGGATAACGAATTTTTGGAAATATGATCAACTTATATCAGTGTACATGTCTAGCCCTATGTATTTCCCCTTCCTTTTTTTGGTCATACCAGAGTCCTAGGCCCAAGGGCTGGGGGACATAAGTCCAGAGTATGAATGGGGTTTTGTGGCTAACCTGAAACAACTGCCACAGTGGTAGGGAAATATAAAGAGTACTGCATTTCTCAAGAAGGTTAGTGTGGTATAAATGGCCAGCATAGGATACATTTTTTGTTCTTTTTTTAACCTTCTGGTGTTCATTTGTTTTTTTTCAAATCCAGGACTGGCACATACTGTTGGCCTGAAAGGCTGGATAGTCATCACCACACCACATTCACCCCTCTGCTGATCATTCTGTTCTTAAGTTGAATAAAAATGTGACACTAGTGCAACCCAGTGATGATAACTTGCCTCTTTATACTTCAGGTTGCAATTGAATATGTATTGCTTTCATGGTGCATGGATAAGTGTGGATTGTTTACTGTTCTCATCTGACAAATTACTTTTTGCAACTGATATACTTGTTTCTTAAAGAGGCTGGAGTCTCTTGTCTAAATTACTTGTGTGGGTCACTGTAATTGAGGTTGTTGCTGGATATGAAATTTAGAGGCTTCCCATAGCTAAGAAAAGAATGGAAGCTTACAAGTGGCTATTGAGTACACCAGCAGAGGCACTTCAGTGGCAGAGTGTGCTATTAATAATTAGTATAGAAAGGGAAGAGACCATCCGGATTTGATTGTTTTTTGTCTTTGCCAGATGCTGCTACTGTAAAAGGGTTTGACTTCAATGAAAGCCGTTTTAGTGTAGGAATTAAAAACTTTTACTTTCTACTCCAGGAAGAGGAAATTGTAGAATTGTTAGAATTGTAGAAAAGGACAGGAATGGGAGAGAATTTTTTTCAGTTCATTTTTTTTAAAAAAATAAGAACTTCTTAAACATCACAAAATTCTTCATAAATGTGATAGGAAGATCTGAGAGGGGGAAAAAGGACTATGGAAGAAATTGTTGTACATCTAGCTAAAGATGCTCTGTCCTTTAAAGCCAACTTTTAAATCTTTCTTTCTATATGAGTAAATTTTATCATTAACACACACTGCAAATCTTGCAAACCACACTGCTTAATACCACTCAGTACCTTGACCACTCCTCCAAAGACCAGTTCATGTTATTATTGATAAATTCCTTCTTGATACAGAGGTCCATTCCATGTATGTAGTAAATTGTCTTTCAAGAATATAAGAGAAACCATGAGTGAATTATTTCAAAATCATCTTGCCTTTACCTTATTGGCTTGCTATAAAGATTAATTATCCTAGTTCTCACAGCCTTTTAGTGTTAGAAATTATTTTTTTGTTGTTTCTAATATTTTGTTGTCTAAGGCAAATTTGTTTAAACTTTTCTTATAAGGCTAGCATTCCAAATTCTTTGTAATTTCATTTACTCATATCTGAATACTTTCTGGTTGACTGGAGTCCTGAAGACTACTAGGCATAAACAATTTTGTTTCCCATCTATTAGATGTCATGTATCTGCTAATGACATGCAAAATGACACATTTTAGCATTAGCATCACATTCTTTCTACTCAAATTATTGTCCATACCCAAGCATGGGGGAAAAAAGGCTAGCTTTGAGATCTAAGCATTATTAAAGATGAATGGTGTTGCTATTTTCCTTTTATAAGATGGTAAGAGTTTTGTAGGTATCTCCCCCTGGATCCTTGCACCTCTGGGGTCATAGGCAAACCACAGGTGCACAGTTCACAAAAGAAGGCAGTGATCAAAAACAAAACAATGAACAGAATGCCATAAGAACATGAATGCAAAACAAAGAAGGAATAAATTGTTATAATTGCAAAATATGATTATATGAAACCTACGGTGACAAAAGTACTGTTGTTAACTGCCATCAAATTGGCTTCAACTTATGGAGACTCTACAGGATGAGAGACTTCCAAGTCACAGTATTCTCAAACACTCAGATCTTGCATAGTCAGAGGAGTGTTTTCCTTGATTGAGTCTATCCATCTGTAATGTGATCTTCCTCTTTTTCTACTGCCATCTACCTTACCAAGCCTTATTGTCTTGTCTAGTCAGTTATGTTTTCTCATGATATGTCCAAAGTGTGACAGTCTCAGTTTAGTCATCTTGGCTTCTAAGGAGAGTTCAGGCCTGATTTGGTCTAGGACCCATTTATTTATCATTTTAACAGCCTGTAGTATCCATTGAACTCTTCTCTACCAACACATTTCAAATTACTTGATTTTCTTCCTGAGAGCTATCATAACCATACATAGAAATTGGAAATATTATAGATGTTATGGATAATCCTAACTTTAATATTCAATGGTAATTGCACAAATATAGGATGGAGGACACGTGCCTGGATAACAGTACATGTGAAAGGAATCTAGGAGTCTGGGTAGATCACAAGCTGAATATGAGTCAGCAGTGTGATGCAGCAACCAAGAAAGCAAATGCAATTCTTGGTTGCATCAATAGGAGTATGGTGTCTAGATTGAGGGAGGTAATGGTACCCCTCTGTTCTGCTTTAGTTAGTCCTGATTTGGAATACTGTGTCCAGTTCTGGGCACCTCAACTGAAAAAGGATGTCAAGAAGCTGGAGCATGTCCAGAGAAGGGCAACCAAAATGGTGAAGGGTCTGGAGGCCATGCCATATGAGGAGCAGCTTAGGGATCCGGGTATGTTTAGTCTGCAGAAGAGAAGGTTAAGAGGGGCCATGATAGCCATGTTTAAATATTTGAAGGATGTCATGTTGAGGAGGGAGCGAGCTTGTTTTTGTCTGCTCCAGAGACTAGGACAAGGAGCAATGGATTGAAGCTGCAGGAAAGGAGATTCCACCTGAGCCTCAGGAAGAACTTCCTGATGGTCAGATCTGTCCAGCAGTGGAATGTGCTCCCTTGTAGTGTGGTGGAGTCTCCTTCTTTGGAGGTTTTTAAACAGAGGCTGGATGATCATCTGTTGAGAATGCTTTTATGTGTGTTCCTGCATAGCAGGGGGTTGGACTGGATAGCCCCTGTGGTCTCTTCCAACTCTATGATTCTATGGTATATCTTTACACTTCAGGATCTTGTCTAGTTTCTTCATAACTGCCCCTCCCAGAACTTGTCTTCTTCTGATTTCTTGATTGCAATCTCCTTTCTGATTAATGACTGAGCCAAGGCTTGGTAAATTTTAAACTCTTTCTGTGGCTTCATCATCTCCATTAAAGTTACAAAAATAACATGTGGTCATTATTAAATTGTTGGTGTTCCTTCCTTTGTTTTTCACAGCTACTTCCTCAGAGTCTCAACCATTTTTCCGTATGATATATTTTGTGTATAAGTGAAATTGGGTGATAAAATGCAGCCCTGTCTAACCTCCTGGCCAATTGGAAATAATTCTGTTTTTGCATATTTTTCATATTGATGCCAATAGTTCACCCATAGAGCATATTACAGTAGAACAAAACCAGATGTAACAAAACACTATTTCGCATGACACTCTTATAGCGCGATGATTCCACTTTCAACCTCCTATGGAATCCTGGGGTTTGCAGTTCCGGGAGGGGGCAGCCGGCCCCTCCCTAAACTGGCAAACCCCAGGATTCCATCAGATGTTGAAAGTGGAATAAAAGCGCTATAAGAGTGTCGTGAGGAAAAATAGAAAGTCATGTGTTACAGTGGCCAGATCAAGCTTAATAAACTTTGAACTATGACCACGGAGACCAGGGTTCAATTTCCTGCTCAGCCATGGGAAACCATTGGGTGACTTTGGGTGTGTCACACATTCTCTGCCCAAAAAACCTTGTGATTGGTTCACTTTAACATACCATAAATTATAAAGAACTTGAAGGCATAAAACAACTTCTCAAATTACATCTTCCCAAAACTGATAATGTGATCTCAGTTTTTTTATTTGAAAGGGTCTCCTACCTAAAACTTGTTACTTTTTTGGATTTAAACTCCTAGATTCCTATGGTGATAGTACAAAAACTACATTTGCAAGCTCTGATTTCACCATTAGTGATTGCACTCTATTCTTTGGTAGTTCCCCTCTGAAAAACAAGAACACACTTCTATAATTAATACAAGGCAATTAAAATCAGTACTAAGAATACCAGATAATAAAGGCAATTCAGATAAATATCTGTCTTTATGCAGTACAGACTTGGAGAGTTCGATGTGTTGTTCATTTGTGTTACGAGATGTACTGGTCAGACATCTGAAATTAAAAAAAATGGAGCACTGTAAACTGGTCAGTTTGCTGACTGTTGTTCTCTCAAGCTTAACTGAACTTAATGCCTCCTGCCAGAGCAAGTCAGTGATTCTTCATTTGCTGGATGTAGTCTTGCTCTTTGCTTGACTTCTTTCACCATAGTTCTAAAACAAAAAGTGATAAGGCATGACTAAAAAAAAATGACACAGTAGCTGGACGAAAACATCAAGCAATTATGGAACTGGAAAACAACAAGAACAGAGTGGAATTATGGAACTGAAAAACAATGCAAATAGAATAAGGAGTCTGTTGAGTGAAATACTGTCAGTGGCAGTGATAATGACTTGGTGAAACTAGCTGCTGGTTATACTTGTGTTTTAGATTTGGTTGTACTTTTTTATACTTCACTTGATCAGGGTACTTATTGATGTGTGACTCTAATTAAAAAGAAAGAAAGAAAAAGAACACTGGTAGGGAAGATAGTCAAGGGAAGTTTCAGTAGGAGATACTGGTCATACTGATTCCAAACTGTGCATACTGTGAAAACTGCATCATTTTTAAAGTGTTTATTGGAATAGGAAGAAAACTACTAAAATTATTAATTGCATCCATAGTCAGTAGGCTTATAAACGCTATAATAGTAATAACGGAATGAGGGCTGAAGGAATCAGATAGTAGCAGTTATAAATATATCTGAACAACTCATTAATTATATTAATATTTGGTTAATTTTGATTCTTTGGCTCCTTATGTTTTTGTACCCTTCCCTGCAACCCACCTGTTACTTCATCTTTCTCTTTATTGGTTTAGGCATATGGCTAATCCCACCCAAGCAGAGATGAGGCAGTAAATAGAATGATACCACTACCTTATGCAATAACTTAAGTAGGAAAGAAATGGTCAATTGACAAGGAGCAAAAGAAAGAAATGTAATTGGAAGAAACAATGAAAAGGGAAGAGGAGGTGAAGGAGGGGGAAGAGGAGGAGGGGAAGAAGATGGAGAAGAAAAGGAGAGGGGAGAAGGGGGAACAGAGAAAGAAAGAGAAAGAGAGTGAAAAATAAGGCATTTTTCAACTTATTGAAAATATTGCCCCTGATGTCTTAGTCATTTTCAGTTCACCCTGTTCTCTTCTATTGTTTCCTTTCTTTTTTGGTTACAGCCTCAGGATCTATTTTTATAACCCCTTCTGAATTTGACAAGCCTAATTTTGGTCAGTCTAATTTAACTTTTAATCATACTGTCACATGCTGTGCTGGTGTTTTGATTTGTAGACATCATGCCCAGAGGCCAAAATTTTTAAGCTTTCCAAATGGTCACTCTGTGTGGAAAAACCCCCAACAATGGCCCATGTTGACTTCATTGAATGATTCTCAACATCCACATGGCACCATGGTTAAAAGCTGGCACTGTTTGGTTAGTTGTGACAGCTATAGCAGTTGTGGAAAGAGTCATTATATTGTTTCCGTTGTTTTTGTTATGTTTTATCATATCGTGTGGTTTTCTATTTTTAAAACACTGAATCATGGATCTCTGGGCATTTGGACTCAGTGAGATTCTGGTTGTCATCTGGGAGCCATAGTGAGGACCTAAGCAAAGTCTGTCAACTCAGTGTGCATTGTGATGGCTCTTCTAAAACAATAATAACTTCACATTCACTAGAAAAATAATATGTACTGGCTGTGTTGAGTAGTAAACATTTTCATTGGCTATTGATACTCTGTTCACCTTCTGTTATTATACTAATATGTGAAAGCACATAAATGGGTGAATATTGTCATGGAAGTCTATCTTTTCTGGTTTATACAGAAGTCCAAGCCTTCGGACCTTCTTTCTCTGCAAATTTAGGTGAGGACTGAAAGGTGTGGTTCCATTGAAGGCTTTCCTACCATCAGTGAAACCAGAAGAGTGTGACCAACCTTCCCCATAGCAGGCATCCCCATGGCAGGGTGGAAGGAAAGAGAGAGAGTCCTGCCCAGAAGATTTCAAGACATATGTGGCCTCATATAGGGTTGACTGGTGATATTCTCTCCACCATCCAAAATTCCAGAAGATTTTTTTTTTGACAGTACAAAGGGCTGAAGCAGGGAAGGAAGGTGAAGAAAATTTGTCATGCTGCTAGGGGTGGGAATCAAAAAGCCCTCTAGATGTTGTTGGACTACAAGTCTCAGCATTCATCACTATTGGATGTACTAACAGCTGGAGATTGCAGTCTAACATCTGGAGTGCTGCACGATTCCCACCTGTTCTAGGCCTTAGATTCCTTTCAGGATGTCCAAGGGTTGATTTTTTTGTTTCTTGAACTATGAAGGCAGCAGAAGGCAACCTTTAAGTTGTGGCAACATCTGAAGAATTAAAAGCTTCCATATTGTCTGTGGAAATTCAGAGCACTTGCTGATTATGCCCTTGGCATCTATGAGATTATTTTCAAACAATTTTGTAGGTATTTTTTTAGGGGGAAAAAAAAACATCAGGGGGTACTAGAAAAGATTTATTTTGCAGTGTTTTTATAGCCTCAAAATAACACCATGGCTTGTTAAAGATTCTAACAAGAGATGTTCTTTTTGTACTGAAAGTGACAGCAGGAAGATTGTATTTAGAATCCATCAGCATTTTCATAGGCAGTATTAAAAAGTATAAATGGAACCTGGAGCATGCTTTTATATGAAGGTAAAGGGCTCCTCCCCCCTATTGGTGGTTTGCCTTATTTTAACACCCAATGGGTGTGCTTGTTGTGATTTTATTTTGTTACTGTTTCTTTGTAGGGAAAATCTAAAGGGACAGCCAACAATTCACAAATTACAAGGCCTACATAAAAGCATAAATGCAATGTGTTGTATCCAATGGTGACTTTCCTCTAGTGAAAAACTATGCTTGCTCAGACACATTGAAGGCTGACACCACCCACATTTGCCCCTGCAAATGTAGGTGCCCTCTGCCACTGTATGGGATACGGCATGAGGAGGCCAGGGGACAGGGGAAGAGGAAGGTTCAGTAAAATTTGGGTATCCCATCTTCTTCTTGAGGAAGCCATAATGGGATAAACACATTATGTATCTTTTGTGTTAACACAATTATATAAAGGGAGTATTAAATACAGATAAGCTGAAGCTATATTGGAGTGAGCCTTTGTGATATTATGTTTATGACTCAGTGCTGTAAGTGCTGGCTGGCAAGAGGTTGCTTTGGAGGATTTATTCCATTGGAGAAATTACTTGTACTTTGCTTATTCAAAGCCCAGGAGATTCAGAAAACCAGGCTCCTTTTTTATTCTTTGCAGATAGAAAAACAGCTTTTCAGATTCTCTGCAATATGAAAGTAAAAGCGGGGGTATAGCTATGGGAAGGGAGTAAAACGAGGGTCTTGCCTCCCAAATAAGCATGCTGCTTATTTTATTTTTCTTTAGTCCTGAAATTTTTAGCAATGCTATAATTGAAGCCTTCAGCTGAGCATTCAGAAATACAGTTTAGGCACCCACAGAGAAGGGGCAGACAGAGTGACCAAAGGAAAGCAAACACAGCAAATATGAGTTCTAGTGTTACTGCAGTTTAGGCCTCCTTGGAGACACCCTAAAGATATCATTTTGATATCAATAATTTGGTTCTGTTCTACCATCCCTCTCCACATGTTTGAGAGGCCCCCGGACAAGCACAGAACTAGGCTCAGCCACTAATTGCTGGACATTACATTCTCCACCCAGGCAGGCCAGAAACAGCCAGATCGCTGCTTTTAGGAGACCTCTCTGCAAACACCCTCATTATGTATGCACGCTGTTTACAAAGGACTCCCTGCCCTGAGCAGGCAACTTGGCAAGCTGAATATTCAAATGCCAAGTACTCTGCGTTTGCATACTGGCTACACTATTGTTAATTCGGCTCTAACTCAATCATGCTAAATTCTGACCTTTCCCAAGCTTTGTCTCGCACCCAAAACGCGTTGTTCTCACCGAGTAAGGCATAGCCTGCAGTCACATTTCTCCCTATAAAAACCCCTGATTCCGAGACCATCCTCGGATCGCTCCCAAGTTCCAGACTGCCTTGCTGCTGCTTTGCTTGGCGAGCTTCCCCTCAGCTCCATGTGCTGAGATACATCGAACCCCAGCATCGCTCTCTATCTTCTCTCCGGGCTTCAGGAACAGGTTTCGTATCACCCGAATCAACTATCCCTCTGAAAATCCTGCTATCAAACTCAAACCTTTATTTTCCTTAGTTATCTGTGTGCGTGTGTTGCTTACATTGTGTGCCTGTATTTAATAAAGATCATTCGCTATTTCCAACACAGTCTGCTCCTTGACTTGGCCTGACCCCGTAAACATTGGGTTACAAGATCCTGCTGCCTCTCGTAGTGCCAACCAGTGCTCTTGACTAATTTCCCCATTTTGTGTAATTGTAAGGTTATTTAGGTGTCCCTCCCGGGACCCCCAGTAAACAGAGTAACACTAGGTGAGAATGATTTTCAAGATCTCCCTGTCTGAAAAAGCTAGAAATTTTGGGACTGAAGGAAGATTTCTTTTTTGGGACGGCAGAATTCTTACTTGAGGGCAGTACCCCCCAATTGCTATACTCCTGGAAACCTTTGCTGGCTGAAGTGTTTTAACACCTGCACTTAAATGCTTAACAGCTACACATCTCTGAAGTATAGTTAACAGATTTTTGGACAGCTAAATAAGTAGACAGCCTGCTTGGTTCTGTAAATACAGGCTATGTCTGTGTGCTACTTGATTGTTATGTGATTTATTCCTTAAAGGTGCCATGAATATTTTGTGCAGCCAAAAACATTTATTCTGTCCCATATTTTCTGCTCCATTGCATGTGAGAAAGCTGAGCTAGCATTTGAGTTTCTTAAGCATCTTGTACAAGATGGCCAAAGTGAATCACTTTTATATCTTATTGATTTCAGTGGGAGAATTACTCAAATGCTCACCTCTTTCATGTTGGAACTGATAGGACATAAAAATGCTTCACTTTCCCATGGATGTGAACTTTGTGAAGACTTGCAATGGGCATCAAGAGTCCAGGCCAGAAATGTGTGTGTTTTCTTGCTTCATGTTTCTGAGATCATGTGCTGGCAATGGAATGATGTGAAGCAGATGGTGATTTCTTGACTTGGAAAGGCAGAAGGGCAGATTCCTGACAGCTTATACCATGTACTCCAACATTTCACTAATGAAAACTGGGATACACATGGCCAAGCAACATCAGTGTATGGTCAAGATGACAAATTTTTTTAATGAGGAGGAACACATGAGCTAAGACAGGCTCTTGCAGGTTGCTTTTGTCTGAGTCTACAGGGTGGAGTAAGATGTTCTTTTTGTACTGAGAGTGGCAGCAAGAAGATTGTTCTTAGAATTCATCAACATTTTAATAGGCAGTATTAAAAACATAAATGGAACCTGGAGTATGCTTCTATATGAAGGTAAAGTTATTTTTCCCCTCTTGGTGGTAGAAGTTCTAGTCTAGACTTCTTTACTTATTACAGCACTCAATTGGTGTGCTTGTTGTGATTTTATTTTGTTACTGTCTCTTTGTAGGGAAAATCTAAAGGACAGCCAAGAATTCACAAATTATGAGGCCTCTTCATCTCCATTCCCATCCCCACCCCCTGAGTTGAGTGCAAATTACTTTTGCAATTTGAATTCAGTTTGGAGACAAAGGGGGAAACTGGGAGGAGGAGAGAGAAACTGGGATGCTTTGAAAGCAGCCAAAAAATGGGGTGACAGAGATTAATTGGCACTGTCCCTAAGAAACTGGGACAGTTGGAGGATATGTTATACTAGGCTGGTCAATCATGATTCTTAATATTGCCTGCCAATTGCAAGTGCCAGTTTGCACCAGAGCCTGAAATATCAAAAGTAACTTCCTGTGAAAGTCATTATTAAAGTCACATATCATAATTCAATTAATGGGATTTTAGAGTAATTTGTTGTGTTACATCATCATCATCATCATCATCATCATCATCATCATCATTATTATTATTATTATTATTATTATTATTATTATTATTATTATTATTATATGGGTGGGTTGATTCAGACTGGCATAAAAATTTTAAAATTGGGCTCAGAATTTTTGCCTCCTGAAAGTAAATTAACAGGTAACTAGAAGAGATGTGTTGTTGTTGTGTGCCTTCAAGTTGTTTCTGACTTAGGGCAACCCTGTCATGGGGCTTTCTGGAGCTAAGAGTGTGTAACACACCCAAGGTCACCCAGTAGGTTTCCATGGCTGAGTGAGAAATCAAACCCTCATCTCCAGGGTCATAGTCCAATGCTCAAGCAGCTACACCACACTGGCCCTCAGAAAATCTTACACAAAATCTTTTTAACATCATTCTCTTCATTAATTTTATTTTGGAATGCAATTTTATTATACCCTGATTACCAAAAACAAAAGTTGAAAGGTAGCTACTTGCAGATAATTATGCTACCTTGAAACTCAAATTTATGCTACTCTAAAACTTGGGTTTGTATGCTCTTTATTTTCTTCTGTACCTGAGCCATGAGAACAGCAGTTTCAACAGTTCGAAGTAGCTCACTAGGCTAGAGTCCCAATGCATAATAACCTGCTTTTCAAAGTAAACACATTCTTTTCTGATTTTGTTTGGAAAAACATGTCATTCCATCGCTCTTGTGAACCACTTTTCCATCTTTACTGTCAAGATTATTTTATTCCTAATCTGATTTCACTAAAGTGCACTTATTTTTCACGTTCTACTAGTTGGGATCTCTCTCTCTTTTTTTTGGATGGGGTGTTTGTGCATGTGTATATGGCCGTTTCCACACTACTCTGTTATAGTGCTATTATTCCACTTTCAGCATCCTATGAAATCCTGGGGTTTGCAATTTAGGGAGGGGCATTTAGAATTCTCACCAGAGAGCTCTTTAGTGTCAGTAAACTATAAACGCCAGAATTCCACAGCATATTGAAAGTGGAATAATATAGCACTATAACAGTGTAGTGCAGAAATGCCCTATGTTACTGATCTTGCTTGACTCCAGTTTCTTCGCATTTCCAGAGAAATCCATAAGCTTAGGATACAAGTTTACTGCATGATTTTAAAATATGTTTAGTTGGAGTTGGCTTCTGTAGAATACAGGTTCATGCATGGCTAAATTGGTAAGGTCTTCTTCCTACTGAATGACAGAATATTTGTCTTTTCAGCCTTGGCATGTGTGATAACGGGGTTTCTCATTATCCAGGCTTCAGTGCTGAAGGGGATATATCTCCCTTCAGGCATATAAAGAGTTAATGAACTGTTAGGGTTAGTTTACATTTTATTAGGGTTATCATCATAGGTCATGAGAGATAGTTGACCAATCAGGGGGAGAAAGGTGAGAATCTTTGAGATGCTTTGATGGAGAAGTTATAAAATCCTTGAGAGACCACGAGGTAGAGAGAGAAAAAGAGACACTCAAAAATATCAACAAGGGGCATGGATGCTGGTAGAGACAGGATAGACATCTCCTGGTCCGCCCCTGCATAGCATCTCAGGAAATGACCAAGTGCTGTGAGTAGCTTAAAATGTATCCAGTTAGCTGCGTTAGGTCTTTTTGTTATTTTGGGAAGTTTGGCTGATCTTGAGAATCTATCTGCTCTTATAACTACTTGTAACTATTAAGTGTACCTGAAAGGGTACAGTTTTCATGAGTATTATTTTCTTGTTTACCTTGTGTGCCTTAAAATGAATGCTTTCTGTAAACTCTCTGTTTCCTCTCCATTCCCACATGTCCCTCGGCAACATGAGTATCTAGGATTCCTCTCACCTAGAAAGGGGGAGGTGAGGGAAGGGAAAGGACTTTAAGCATAGAGATTGTTAATTCCCAGGCAACGTCCCACTGCATTGTTGTTCATTGGGTTTAATCAGTGGGTGGCAGCAGCACATAATTAAGAGAATTTGAGGGAAATCCCTAGATCCTATTCAAGGCAGAAGTCAGCATTGAGTGGGAGGAGGCCCCCTTATTTTCCTCAATCTCTACAGCATGTGAGTTCTTTAATAGTAAGAATATGCAGAATCCAATCATGCTGACCATCATTAAGCTCCAAGTCACAAGAGTAAATGTTAAAAGTACATCTAGAAACATCAAATATTATTCTAATACAAAATCAATACACTCCACTGCATCTAGCCAGAAAGGAGACCCTCTTGGACATACCCACAACTATATGCCACAAGAAAGGATTATGGTATTGCACTGCCAACATTTATTCATTTAATCATATTTGCAAGCCTACAGTCTTAGGGCCACACACTATATATATCCTGGAAATGTAGTGAAAGCCAAGAATGGCACAACGTGGGACAAAGCAACATGAAAAAATTACTCCAACAAAGCAGAACATTGGTCTGGCTGTTTGTTTCTCTAGCCTAGTATCTTATACACTGACTGGCAGTAGTTCACAGGGGTCTAATACAGAGGTTTTGTGTATCACCTGCTCCATTCATATTATAAGACAAAAACTGTCAAGAGTAGTGAGGGAAATGCTGGAAATTGTATGGATATACATCCAAAGGTATATACATACACGGAAAGAGGGAGTGCTCAGCAGCACCAATGCTACTTGGGAAACGTGTTTACATTTTGCCAAATAGATTATTGAATATTTGTGTCATGGGATGCTTGCAGTCTTGAATTATATTTTTACGGAATTGACTTCCTGCCATATCTGCATAGTTAAATTCATGCTAAATTGATCCTGTGCTAAGTACTCAAAGTGCTCATGACTCTCAGAGGTGTTCACTGTTATTGCTTTGTTCTAGATGTCTTTTTACTATGGCTTTCAAAAATTGCTGGAAAGTTATCTTCGATGCACTGATTTGATGCATTAATTTGTAAAGTCTGAAAAATATCCTGCAAATTAAAAGATATTATGAGAAATGACATATAATTATAGTAATTTGACAACTGTCAGATGGTTAGAAACAGATAAGTAGCAGAGAAGTGTTTTGGAATTTCAAATCCCATCTATGCCCCAGATACATAGGTGACCTTCTAAACGCTGCAAAGTGCTGCTAAAATGGTTTCCCAATACAACTGTTATTTCTTCCATTTTCATCCAAGGCGTGGCCATAAGTTTCCAAGGGAGGAAGGTGCTAACCTTGGGAAGAATAATAAGGCAATTTCCTTAGGTGCCAGATGCTGGACAGGGGCACAGAGCTGTGGCACAGGGGAAGAGAAAATTGCTGAGTAGGCCACATAGCCTGCTTTTGTCCTCTGCTACCCTCAAGTGAATTAAGATTCAGTTCACAGTCCAATCAGCTTCTACATTTGGAACAAGTTGCTGGGATGCCAGTTTAGGCTTTGCTCATGCAGAAAAAAATGTCTTTGGAGCAGGATCTGAAAGGAAGAGGAAGTGGATTTTTAAAAAAAGAGAGAGGAAAGAAAAAATGGGAGTTGCTTCACAAAGAATGGTTCTCTTCTTTTTTAAAATTTACTAATTATAGTTATTATGTAATAGTTGTTGTTATTGTTGTTGTTGTTATTCTTGCATACCCTCAAGTTGACTCTGACTTATGGCAACCCTGTCCTAGGGTTTTCTTCACAAGATTTATTCAGAGGAGGTTTGCTATTGCCTTCCCCTGAGACTGAGAGAGTGCAACTTGCTCAAGGTCACCCAGTGGGTTTCCATGGTTGAGTGGTGATTTGAACCTTGGTGTCCCAGAGTTCTAGTCCAACACTCAAACTGCTATACCATACTGGCTCTTAAGCTATTTCCGCACTAGCCTGTTATAGTGCTATGATTCCACTTTCAACATCCTATGGAATCTTGGGGTTTGCAGTTTAGGGAGGGGCCGGCCGACCCCTCCCTAAACTGCAAACCCCAGGTTTCCATAGCATGTTGAAAGTGGAATCATAGCGCTGTAACAGGCTAATGTGGAAATGGCTTGCATATAGGAATATGAAGATAGAAACAAATGGTATTTATCTTTATTTTTGTTTATTCTTCTCTTTTCTCATTTTTTTTTTAAAGAAACAACCTAGTTCTATACACTCATAAGTGCCACTGTACTGAAACTTATTTCCTATTACACACACACCCATGCCCCAAACACTAGATAAGATATGTCAGGGTGTATCTTGGAATCAACTCTGTGGTCCAGCCTTCATAGCATGAATATAATTTACAAATATGAATAGATAAGGCAGGTGGAGAGATAGGGGAAAGTATCAGGGGACTAAATTCAGGCAGCTTCCCTAAACTAACAATGAAATTTGGTTCCAGTGACTAAATTTGAACATTTTGGCCAGTGTTTCTTGTGAATCAGCTTTGCTCTTGAAACGGGATCTCCCTTAGCAGTGCCAGTGTTAACAGTCAAGGTCAGCCAAGGCATACACATTTGGGCTCTCTCTTTCTATTTAATTACGGGGTTGTATTTAATCCTGCTTTCCTTTCTGTATTCAATAAATGTAGCCAATTAATGTTTAATGTTCCTGCTATTATCATGGCAGGGTAATAGGAATATCTGTCTCTACTAGTTAATGGTCACCAAAACTATGATTGCTAGAAAGTTTGCTCAGAAGCAGGTCTCACTGAATTCAATAGAGATAAGAAAAAAAAAATCTGTAAATTGGTGGTTTCTAGGTTTAGGAATAGAGGGAGTGGTTCAAGATCTCAACAAAGACTATAATGGAGTCATCTTTTGGTACCTCTGTGAACTGAATTGGTTCTATGGGGTGTGGTTTGAAGTAGTTCTAGTTCTGCATTTGTAGACTGTATTTCTAGATGTCTTAGTTAATTTACATAGTTTTTCTTACAATCTACTTGTATGCTAAGTGCTCTTCTGGAAGCAGGAGGGTTTGAGGTTTGGAAGCTGAACATCCTACTTCAGTACTCACCTGAAGAGAAGACATTACAGAAATTCCCCCACAAGGTAGATACTGGAAGGATGTGTGAGAAGCAATCCCTGACTAGTTCATATGAATCTCCTATTCATTCCCTTCTTGTCAAGAAAAGAGCTGCGTGCCCTATTTTCTGTTAATAAGCTCACCACCTTTGGCTGTCATGGAAGTTGCCATCCCATCACCAGTGCATTGAAGTAGCATTGAGCTGCTGATCCAGTTCAAAGACCCTGGAATGATGAAAGCAGAGCGGCCCAAGCCCCCCTACAAGACTAGGATGGAGATCAGACTGAACTTCCCAGACCCATGATCAAGCAAATTGAACCAGTACAGGAATTATCAGGTAGAATGTACTAAATGATCAAACATACACACAGTAAAGATTAAGACAGCTATCATAGTTGAACCTTCCCATGAATAATACAGCTTGCCTGCGGTCTATCCAATGCACACTTACTTGGGAGTAAGTTACACTGAACACATGGCATATACTTCTAAAGAAAGTTTGTGCTTGTGGGAGTCTTCATATTTAAGAATGATTGAATAATAATAGTTGGGAGAAGTAATTTATTTTCCCAGTGTTGATTCCCCACACCTATCTATACCTAAAGCCTGCTAAATAAACAACTTTTGTCTTGAGAGTATTATGTGTGCAGTCCTGTATCTTCTAACATGTCTCCACAACTTTTGCCTTTAAAGTAGTGTCAGGGATGGATGGATGTGATAGAAGACCTTATGGGTACATTTGAACTCATTTAATAAGCTCTCAAATATTTTCCCCCTTTGCTTGATGTATTAATCACTTTTTAAAATTTACTCAGTTTGTAATATTTCATTTATTATTTTCCCATTGCTTTCATGGTAGCCATGTGGAGGAGGGGGGAATGTACCTGTAGATAGGAAACTTAAAAAATGACCTTCTTACTGATGTTGAGTCCCTACCCTTCCACCTTAAAAACACTTCTGAGAGCCTTGATCCAGTTGACTTTCATACGTAGAACAGAGCAGGACATAGCTTGTCCAAGATGGTCTGAATCTGAGGATGGCCATCAACTGACATCTGAGGTTTGTGTCAAGATATTAAAACTAGTGCAGTTATTCCTTTTCCTTTTCTATCTGACTTGCATCACTCCCTTCTCTCCAGGCCCGACAAGTGAAGCTGTGGTAAAGACTGAGCTGTAGTACTATCTAGGCAGCTTCAGGATTCCTTCAGCTTCCTGGCCCTTCCACAACCATTAAAATGCCCGCCAGGTTTTTTCCCCCTTAAAAGTGGGATGGTATTGCTGTTCTTCATAAACAGCAATTTGATGGACAGGATCCTGAAGGAAGCCATAATACTAGAACATTGTAATTGGTTGCAAAATGCACAAACATCCTAAGGCCATGAATGCTAATATTCTTCAAGCCAGAGCAAAAGCTGCTGGTGGTTTTTGTTTATTTTTAGTCTTTTAAAATAAGTAGCACTTGTTGCTGCTAATGCTGCTGCTGCTGCTGCTCCTCCTTCTTCCTGCAATCATAGTCATTATACAATTCCTCTCACTGTGTGTTTGTGTTGAAATCAACTTCCCAGTAATTATATAATCTCTGGTGTATGTACTTGCATGCAATAAAACTTTTGAAGAAATGTTTCATTCACCCTTCAAAGATTAAAGTCATTATTACCATTTTCCACAATGCCCCAATAAAAGTTTACCATTCCTTGCTTTTAATAGCCAGTCAGATTATACTTTTTCAATAAGACCTTACCACTGCTCTGATACTCATTTTGGCTATAATTCTAGACAGCAGCATGCCTCGGCAAGGCAAATGTACAGGCTTTGCATAGCCAGAGGTGTTCTCAAATGTTTCCTGCAGCCAAGCATTATCTGAATGCTGGTTTCAAATGGGAAAAAAAGAGCATATTTCCTATTGTGCTGATTAACTATAATAAAAAATGTGAATATGCTTCTGCCATAATGTGGGTCGTTCCCACCCCTGTACCAATAGCTTAAGTACTATTTCATTGCTGGCATGGGAGGTATTCATACGATCCAGGCAAGTAACATGATTTGGTGTTTTTCCACATTGCCTATAGGAATCCAACCTTAGGAAACCACCACAATCTTAGAAAAGCCACCATTGTTTCCTTGGTGTATGGCACATAACTGCTGCATGTAAACTGACTCATTGCTTGCGTTGAACAAGGAGGTTCCCTCAGGCCTGGTCCTCCCATTGGGCAAAATGAGGTAGCCATACTACACAGCAGAATTTTGGTGTAAGGGAATGGCAGCAAATGCTTACTTACCAAATTTATTATTGGAGTGGATGCAGACTAACTTAAGCCCCATTGTATTCCATGGGACTATGCTAACCAAGTCTGATCCAATTCAATATGGAGAGCGAGAGCGAGAGAGGCTTGCAGAATTTTCTGCATCAGCTGCCAAAATAACTTGGCACTGGGCACTATGCATCTTGATTAGGAAGGGGCTATAGTTATAATACTTCAAGCAACAAAGTATCTTGGTCTGGTACTGGGTAATCTGCACCAATAATTGTCAGGAAATTTGGGGATTTGTTGATGATTAGGGTATAAAACCTAATAATAAATTTGAAAACAAACAAACAAACAACCTAACACAACTAACCTCTATGGTGCGAAATAATATCCCAGTGCTGATCCAAAGCACAAGGGTGAGCATAGTCCATTTTTGTGTCCTCTGCCTTCTCCAAATTGCTCTTTTTCTAGCAAAAAAGTCAATAGCCTTTTCTGGAAGCTCCAGAGAGCAGTGATCCAGCTTTACAATGAGTTATAGGAGACCTTGTATTGTTTCATTTTTTACAAAACAAGAAGGGAAAATTATAAGTAGACTTCTAACTGCCTTTTGGGGGGAGCATTTTTTGTACTTGTGGCAATCTGTATACCCCCAGATAGTTCCAGAGGCAGAAAATTAGCACCCAGTCCTGGCAAAGTTACTTACCCATGCACAGAACCCTAGTGGCAGGTCACAGCACTATAACAGTAGATGGTATTTTCTTTTAATCAACTGTCAGGTCTAGTTATCTCTTTGAACTAAAGCTTTAATAACACTTCCATGCTGACTGGATGTTTCTGGAAGTTGTAGTTCCAAACATAACTTTTTTGAGCTCTGCTGTGAATTTCACAGAGCTTGTTTAGTTGAAGAGTACAGCATGGAGACACTCTGGAATCCCAAATTCCTTGTTGGTCTGGGGATGAGCTTTCTCCACTACAGATCTGTATCACAAGTATTTCTTTGCCTGAGCTATTCAACTAAGGTCGAAGAGACACCAACAATTTCAATAATGCCCAGAGCAGCTTGCTGTTTTAACTCCCATCTGCCATCCAAATGATATCAACATTTTTTGGTGGTGGTGGGATTGAGTTAATTTTTCTGGCCACTGCTCAACTTTGACCTCAGCCTTCTCTCTCATCACAGTTCCTTGTCTTTGAAAAGACAATATCTTCTCTTGGAGATTTGGATATGCAAAAGCTCTTTTGCAACATATAAGCATATTTCTGACACTTAGGTGCCTGATACAGGCCATTTCCGCACAAGACTGTTATAGCGCTATGAGTTCACTTTCAACATCCTATGGAATCCTGGGTTTGAAGTTTCGGGAGGGGCCAGCTGCAAACCCCAGGATTCCATAGGATGTTGAAAGTGGACTCATAGCACTATAACATCTCATGCGGAAATGGCCACAGTTTTGAGAGCCATCAACATCCTTACTATTTTTTGCCAAAATGATCTTGAATCGATCTTCAGCTCTCATGAGAGTCTTGCTGTTTTTAAATGCATAGCTTTCCACCTTTTTGAGAACAAATAGGGTGTCAGTCCTCCTCCTTCTTAATGACTTGCTAATTTGTATTCCCCAGTGTGGCGTCAGTGACTGGAATTCCATTAGTCAGTTTGTAAATGGCTGAAGGTGAGGCAGATGCCAGTACTGAGAAAACAGTACTAGGGACTTTCCTGCAGTCACAACACCTGTTGTGACTGCAGGAAGCCCTCACTCTGCTGGCACTGAACTTTCCTCTTTGAAATGCTATAAAGTCAGCAATTTGTACCAAACTATTGCCTGAGATTGAACTGGCCTCTCCGTGACAGCTGGCAGTCCTTCCTGGATTTAGGCTGATCATAAACTGGATGCAGAAATCTCCAATCATTGGCTTTGATGCTGTCAAAACAAGTTGCAAATCCTCTATTATGACATATATATACACACATGGAATGAAAACTGGTATAGAAGCACAGATGGATTATGGTTTAAAATAAAAATGTCTAAACCTCAAAATGAATACTTCTCCAACATGGTTTCATTTTTATTATCCTCATCAGCAGTGTGTTTGGGCATGTGTGGTTATATCTAATGGCGTCTATCTTTCAGCAGACTGGGCACAGTTTCTTGCTCTGTCATTGCACTCTTGCATACTTGTTTTCAAATCTGTTTCAGGGTGTGATGGGACCCTTCAGAACAGATTTGGGTGTTTAGATAGGAGGACAGGAAGAAGAAGTCCTGCCACACTAGCAGAACTCATATGACATTGATTGGACCCTACTGTTAATAAGCTGCCCACTTTTCCAAGGAGAGAAAGTTCAGGGGCAATATTGGCTGGGTTTGCATTAAATAAGCTGAATTTGCACACAAAAAACAACATAAAATGCTTATTGTGTGCTTTTTGAATTATTTGCTGATTTACAACTATATGAGCAGGGCCTATTGGGGAAAACAACATATGCATTTCAGCTAGCAAAATCTGATATCTCATTTTTATAACTTAAAAAGAAGCTATTTCTTCTGCTGCAATCCTATGCTCATGATGGATTCTGGGACTTGCAGTTCAAAAACAGGAATTCCTCCAAGCTCTGTTCATTTCAAATTTCCAGAATAGCAGCTTAGAACCAAAGTTCTTTACAACTTTTAACTAATTGTCAGCTCTCAGATTGCATAGTTATAGCCATCTGATACCACTTTCACTGTCATGGCTCCCTTCTATGGAATTCTGGGATCTGTACCTTTGTGGAGGATTTAGATTTCCCTGCTAAAGAGCTCTACTCCATTTCTTTGAATCACAGAGAATTCTAAGTTGCTCATCGACTTATAAATCTCAGAATTCTGTAAGATGGAGCCATGCCAGTGGCAAAGAATTGCTATAATTGTTGAATGTGACACTCCATTTTTCATCCTTATCTTTGCCTTAAAATGGCTACTTTTCCTCATTTCCATGTATCATACATCAACCCTCTCCCCCTACTGGAGTAAGTGAGAAAGAAGTAGCCAGAATGAAGTGGTGACCTCAAGTAGCACAGGGAGAATGTCATGGTCAGTCAAGGTAGCCTCCCTTTGCCCTTGAATCCCTTAGCCATTTCCCCTGTCAAAGGACAGAAGCATGTGTGCCATTTTGTCACCCAAATCATGAGCTAACATGATACCCTCAAGTGCAGTAGAGAATGTTGTGTGTGTATGTGGCTACATGTCGCCTGTCAACTTATGGTGACCCCATGAATTTCATTAGGTTTTCTTAGGCAAGGAATACTCAGAGGTGGCTTTGCTAGTTCCATCCTCTGAAATATAGCCTAAAGCACCTGGTATTCACTGGAGTCTCCCTTCCAAGTGCTAACAGGGCTGATCCTGCTTAACTTCCAAAATCAGAAGGCATCTGGTACATTTAAGGTATTTAGGCTGTTGCTTGTGTTAAAACTGAAATGACAGACCAATGACTTTGTTAAATGGAATAGGGTAGAGGTGTTATCTTACTCTTTGCCACCCAACCCACGAAATAACGAGATCGCAGACAGAGCTTGGGTTGAACTAGGGCAATTTTATTAATATGCCTAATTAACATAAAAGGGGGTGAACTTAAACTTGAACTTAAATTTGAACTTACATGAACTTGAACTTGAACTTTTGACCTGCGGAGAAGGGGGGTCACCAGCATATTTGGACTAGGGCCAAGAGGCAGCTCCCGACCATCTCCCCTAGCCCATCGAGCGAGATACCGGGCCCCAAAGCCAACCGCTGAATGCGCATTATGACTTTGGCCAGCCCTTGTCTAGAAGGCGAGCCCCAAGGGGAGAGGCCTGCTTGCTTAAGGGCCACACAAAATTGCAAAATGTGGTCTACTGGGAGTGGCCAAGTGTCCTGTAACCCTTTGGACTTACGAAAGCTGCTGAATTCCCCAGCCGCCTTGCTGTAACTCTTCTTGGTGCTGGGTGCGATTGACATACTTATCATCCTTGTTACCTCACCCCACCAAGATTCCACAGGCCGACAGGCATCGGTTCTGGGAGGGGTGCAGCGGCTGGAGCCAGTTCCCTGAAGCGTTCCATCTGCATATGGGAAAGAGAGTCAGCCAAAGAACTGTCAACACCCGGAACATGTACTGCCTTGAAAACAATGTTAAAATGTAGACATTGAAGCGTGAATGCCCACACCAATCTCATGACACGCTGTGACTTTGAAGAAAGATTATTGATCACCCTGACTGTGGCCTGGTTATCACACCAAAAATGGACTGCGCCATTTGCTAACTCACGCGGCCAAATGTGAACTGCTACGAGTATCAGGAAAAATTCCAGAAATGTGAGGTCAGATGTGAGGCCCGCTTCCACCCAACTCTCGGGCCACCTCTGCGCACACCACCTACCTCTGAAAAAGACACCAAAGCCAATGGAACCGGCTGAGTTGGAAGATATTTGTAATGCATCCTTGACCATGATTTCCTCACGCCAAAAGGAAACACCATTGAAATCTGTTAAGAACTCCTGCCAAACTTCCAAGTCTAACTTCATTTCTCTAGTGACCCTAATTCGGTGGTGTGGCTTGGTGACACCCTTTGTGGCATCGCAAAGCCGCCTGAGAAACGCCCTGCCGGGCGCTATCACCCTGCAGGCAAAATTGAGATGCCCTAATATCTCCTGGAATTCCCTGAGGGTTGCTTTGTGCCTGCCCAAGAAGGATGCCACCCTTGAGCTAAGGTCCAGAACTTTAGCTGGCGGCAGTTTACTGGCCTGGTTGACTGTATCTAACTCAATTCCTAGAAATGTGAGTCTCTGAGTGGGCCCTTTTTCGTGTGCCAAAGGCACCCCCAACTCTCCCATCAGGGATGCAAATTCTGACAAGAGAAACGCGCACTGCCCGGAACCCCAGCGTCCCACCAATAGGAAATCGTCTAAATAATGCACAACGCCCCACAGGCCTGATTTTCTCTTGATGGCCCATTCCCAAAAGGTACTGAACGTCTCAAAGGCAGAACACGACACTGAACATCCCATCGGGAGAGATCAGTCAAGATAGAATTTTCCCTCAAAGGCAAAACCCAGAAGCTCAAAGTCAGATGGGTGAATGGGTAGCAGGTGGAAGGCTGACTTGATGTCTGCTTTGGCTAGCTCAGCTCCCACCCCGTGTTTACGTACAACCCGAACTGCAGTATCGAAGGATGTATACCTCACGGAGCATAACTCTGCTGGGATGGCATCGTTAACGGATTCTCCCTTAGGATATGATAGATGGTGGGTCAACCTAAATTCCCCATGGACTTTCTTAGGGACTACTCCTAGCAGGGAAATTCTAACATTGGGAGTGGGAGGCAGATCAAATGGGCCTAACACTCTGCCCTCCGCTACCTCCTTACCAATTTTTTGTCTTACTATGTGCTCATTACCCATCACCGATCTAAGGTTACTAGCCATGTAAAACCTACGAGGTCCCATACTTGGGATTCTAAAACCTACTGTAAATCCATCACTGAGGTACTGTGCTGCCACCCGGTCTGGATAGAAATGGAGCCAGACCAACAGCCTCTCCACTTTAATTGGACTGGGCCCCTTTTTAAAATGGCGGCTGATTCCCTGGCCCGTGTTTTCCAGCTCCCTCCTTGAAGCTTGTCCTACCGCCTCTCCCTTTGTTGCAGTTGCGGGCTGAATGTGGGCCCCAGAAGATCCCACAAAGGTGTTTGTACCTGCAGGGGCGTCGTGCACGAATTCCCAACAAATCTGGATTGGCTGCTGCTCCTGCGAGCCCTGGACGCGGGGAGGACCCCCCGCCTTATTGGACTGCACCAGATGACCTGAGTGGGATCGTTCCCCGAAAACAGGGCGGCCCGGTGCCAATGTCTGCATCCACAACTCCGTATCAATGCGGTCCCAACGCAAACTTGGCTCCTTCACTGCCCTCATTCTGAACCTCTCATCATAATGTAACCAACCAACCCCCGAGTACTCTGTATGGGCCCTAAATAATGTATTCAAATATGCAAACAAGTCATGGGCCCTGGAAGGCTGGGCCTTGACGACAACATCCATGTAAATTAGATACCCTATAAGCCAATTAGACCAATTCTTGTCGATCCTACGCTTCTTCAGCTTCTCCCTCTCACCCGCGTCCAAGTCTTCCTTCTCTTTCTTATCAAACTCCCGATACAGGAGGGAAAACAAGTCCACATATTCTCCCTTCAGTATCTTTTCAATAGTGGTCGCGGTAAGGTGTTCATCTAAGCCTCTTGACTGCTCCCTTACCTCCTGTTCGGGGCCCGCCTCCTTGGTTGGCTCCTGCAGCATCTTATCTCCACCCTGAGAGGCTCCCTGACACTCTTTGCAATTCCTTGCCACCCCCTGAACTTGCTGAGAAGGGGACGTATTTTCCCCAGGGGGACAAGGTATAGAAGAAGCCAACGGTTCTGGGGGAGTCGCTGGCGGGGCGCAAACCATATTTCTCGGTAGTGTGCAAACAGCCCATGGCCCCGCTATGCATGCAGTGTTGTGTTCGTGGTCAGTGTACTCAACCGCTGTTGAAGTTAGAGCATACTTTTCCACATCCTGGATGAGAAGATGCAACAGTTAGATCAGTAGGAGAGCATTTCACTTGAGAGTAACAGACTAGTTTAGAGGGGAACAGAGTGGGTTGTGTGACATGCACAGTTCTATCCTTCAACACCTAAGTGTGTTCACCTAAGTGTGTACCCTTCAGCATTTCACTGATGACAAGTAGGACATGCGTGGCTGACAAACATCATAATGAGATCAAAAAGGTGTGGCCAGGAAGCAAGAAAGCAACAATTATTAATAATCATTAATGAGGAACATACAAAACTACTATATTAAGTATCTGTATATACACACACATACACACACAAATACATAGAATCATAGAAATCTAGAGTTGGAAGAGACCACACTGGCCATCAGTCCAACCCCCTGCCATGCAGGAACACCCTCAAAGCAATCCCGACAGATGGCCATCCAGCCTCTGCTTAAAAACCTCCAAGGAAGGAGACTCCACTACACTCCGAGGCAGCATATTCCACTGCCGGACAGCCCTGACTGTCAGGAAGTTCTTCCTGAGGTTCAGGTGGAATCTCCCTTCCTGCAGCTTGAATCCATTGCTCCTTGTCCTGGTCTCTGGAGCAGCAGAAAACAAGCCCTCTCCTTCCTCTACATGGCATCCCTTCAAATATTTAAACATGGCTATCATGTCCCCTCTTAACCTTCTCTTCTGCAGACTAAACATACCCAGCTCTCTAAGTCTATCCTCATAGGGCATGGCTTCCAGGCCTCTCACCATTTTGGTCGCCCTCCTCTGGACTTGCTCCAGCTTGTCAATATCCTTCTTGAATTGGGGTGCCCAGAACTGGACACAGTATTCAAGATGGGGTCTAATCAAAGCAGAGTAGAGTGGTACCAGTACCTCCCTCGATCTAGACACCATACTCCTATTGATGCAGCTGAGAATTGCATTGGCTTTCTTGGCTGCCACATCACACTGCTGACTCATGTTCAGCTTGTGGTCTATGAAGACCACTCCTAGATCCCTTTCACACGTACTGCTATCCAGCCACGTGTCCCCCATCCTATATTTCTGTATTCCATTTTTTCTACCTAAGTGTAGGACCTTACACTTCTCTCTGTTGAATTTCATTTTGTTCGCCTTGGCCAAGCCCTCCAATCTATCTAGGTCATTTTGAATTTTGAATTTTGATCCTGTCCTCTGGCGTATTAGCAACCCCTCCCAATTTGGTATCATCTGCAAATTTGATGAGCATGCCCTCTATTCCTCTATTCCGTCATCCAAGTCATTGATAAAAATGTTGAACAGCACTGGGCCTAGGACAGAACCCTGTGGCACCCCACTAGTCACTTCTCTCCAGGATGAAAATGCAAAATTGATTAATATTGTGCTGTTTTTGTGTATACATATATAAGCAGCAAGTTTAACATTAAATATAACAGGTCCTCCCATAGCATATTTCCCTAACTGATGGGGCACTCCTGCAGATCTTAGTTCTCAGGTGGGCATATATATGGACTGGTTCTCTTCAGTATCAAAGCTTCAAGCCATTTAGGGCTTTAAATGTCATTACCAGTATCTCGAATTTAGACTGGAAATATATTGGCAGCCTGTGGAGTTTGTTTAAAACTAGGCCCTTTTCGCATGCCGTTTCTAAAGCGAGAGGGCCCCTTGAGCCTTCATGATGCACTCCCATTTATGCAACACTCAGGGACCTGATGCGGACCGCGCACGCATTTTTTATTTTCGGCTTAAAGCCAAAAAATGCTGCACGGTCGCGCATCGCTCCGAGGCCCTGCGTGCACTTACCTGCCCTGCAGAGCCTCGGGAGCCGGGCTGGTCACGCTTCCTGCCCCAGCGGAGCCTGCAGCTCCCAGGCTGCACTGTGGAAGGAAGGGGAAGGGCGTTCGCGCGACCGGCAAGCCAGCTGCGGCAAGGAAGCAGAAGAGATGTGAGCACCTCGTGCAAGAGGCTGCTCACGTGAACGCCGCCCCCCCCCTCTGCAAAAAGGTAAGGTGCGGAAAGGGTACTAGTGTTCTATGGTTTTTGTATGATGTTCCAGTTGGCAGTTTAGCTGCTGCACTGTGCACTACCTGCAGTTTCCGATGATGCTAAAATTTATGTTCTAGATATAAAGTGTATTTCTGAAAGCAGTAAGTAATACTTGGTCATTTCCCTCTCTGATGCTATTTGTCTGGGTCCAGGACAATTAGGATTAATATGATTGTAACGGATACAGTCTTCTCACTAGATTAAGGCCCTTTCTGCAGCTTACCTCTGTCCTAGCAGTGTCTGGTGATAATGATGGCAGCGGTTCTTCCGGGAGGGGAGCGCAATGGAGCGCTCCCCTCTGCACCAGCTGCCTGAGGGATCCAGGAAGTGTGATGACCATGCTTCTTCCCACTGTTGCTCAGCTGGGCACTGTCCCAGGTTGTGCTGGGGCAAGAAGTGCAGCCATTATGCTTCCAGGACCTCCACAAGCAAAGTAAGTGTGGGCACGCAGCAAGAGGGCTGTGTGATCTCTGGTCGATGATGGAGAAAACCCAACAATGATTTATGGTGCAATCGCACTGCCTAGGGATGGGAGAAGGACAGGACCAGGACGACATCATCCATAAGCATTATTCCGGCCCCATCCTTCTCCCATTCCCATTACGGGTTGGGTGTGTTGAGCAGAAAAGGCCTATAGTAATGAAAAGGGGATAGAATCATAGGGTCTTTCCACACTACACTGTTATTATTATACTTTCAACATGCTGTGGAATTCTGGGGTTTTTAGTTTACTGAGGCCCAAGAGCTCTCTGGCTGAGAATTCTAAATGCCCCTCCCTAAACTGCAAACGCCAGAATTTCATAGGATGATGAAAGTGGAATAATAGCACTATAAACAGTGTAGTGTGGAAAGGCCCATAGAGTCACAGAAGAGACTCTTAGAAACCATCTAGTCCAACATTCTGTTCAATCCAATCTCTTCACGGGTGTATATGCATATTCTATCTAGCTTATTGATGAAGGCCAAAGGGAAGACCTCATAAGCAGTGGCAGTGGTACACTGAGGGAAATCAATTTTGCTTCTGAAATGTGTATTTTAAAGTTGTGCAAGAAGTACAGGAGAATCATTTGTGAAACTAATTGGGTCACTCTCCCACGTGCTTCTGGTGCTCTGGGACAATATAAACTTTGGTTGTTTATTGTTTTGTTGTTCTAAAAAGAGAAGTACCTTAACAAATACAGCAGCCATCAGTTAACATTTACTCTGTCTGAATATCTCCTTTTTTATTTAGAGAGAGCTGAAGAGTGGTTTCAGGTAAATGCTTCCAAACATAATTTCCTCTGTTGGAAAACTCTTGAGTTCTAAATGTACTTTAAAGCTCCTGTTCAACTTTCTGGAGCCATGAAGTGAACCATTCACCCTAGAAGGTGACTGTGGGAATTTACAATGATAGCTCGTTCCAGGTATCCTTTCTAATATCTCTACTTAGCCTCTTGGTATATCATTATTTTTATTATTGCTCTCTCTCTCTTACACCTGTCTAGAAAATCTATTGACCTTTCCGCACTACACTCTTATAGCGTGATTATTCCACTTTCAACATCCTATGGAATCCTGGGGTTTGCAGTTTCGAAACTACAAACCCCAGGATTCCATAGGATGTTGAAAGTGGAATAATCACACTATAAGAGTGTAGTGCGGAAATGGCCCATGTGGGAACAAAATCACAATGTAAATTATAATAAATGCATCCTTATGAAATTTGTATAATAGTTCTAGAGGACTGTCTGCTGTCTGTCTGAATATTTTAGATAAATGCTACTATTGTTAATTTTTTATTTTTCACTTACTCTATTATAACAGATTCTTTTTTAAACTTCTGGCAATAAGAAAAAGAACCTTAAGTATGAATAATTTCTTCTGCTTCTCTAAAACTTATTTTCCTTGAATACCTCCCCACCCCCTGCACATTTGCCCACCCCTGGCTTGCAGAGGTAGGATGTTTGCTTGGAGAACAGCGCACCTCAGGGCCGGAGGTCCTAGACTGTAGAGGAGTGGGATCAAAACCACACATAGAGACTATGGCCCTTTCCAACACCCTGCTCCTAAACCGCAATGGTGATGGAATTGTGACGGGACTGCGATGACAGTTCTGCATGACATCACAATCCTGTTGTGATCCCATTGCCACTTTTTTCTCCTCAATGACATGCAACTATGCAGCCCTCCCACCACCCTTTCACACTTACCTGCTGTGCAGAGGGTCAGGAAGTGCAATGCCTGTGCCTCCTCTCCCAGCGCAGCCTGGGAAAGTGCCTGGCTGTACTGTGGAAGGAAGAGGCGGGGCCATCATTCTTCCTTCCTTCCAGCAGGCAGCCAGTGCACAGGGGATTTCTTCTGTTGCGTTCCCCTCCTGGGAGAGCCAACACTGGGATCCCCACAAACTGGATTCGCCAAAAGGTAAACTGGCCTGATTGTCCTTGCTCCCTAGGGATGTAACTCCTATTTCATCCTTGCATGTGAACCAGCTTTCTCAGAGAAATTTTCATCCATAACAGTCTCCTCTTATTTGATTGATCCAAAGTGCTGTGGAGGAATTACTCTGGAGAGGAATACACATGGGCCAAAATCTTGCATTGGGAATCATATCTACAATGTGTTTATGACGATATACCTATGTCTCCCATTGCTATCCCCAAAAAAGCTACCTTGTCCAGCTGTCTGCCATACTGTGCCCTGTTACTGGGACAAGGGCTGGATAAGTAATTGATCTCTGCCCTGTTCTCTAGTGACTTGGAAATTCCTCGGGGGGGGCGCTTAAAAGGTGGGTTGGGGGGCACTTTCAATTGTTGCAATGGTGCAATGACTACAAAAGTGAATTTGTGTCCTTATGATGTCCTCAGTTGAGCTTATGGCCATTTCCGCACTACACTCTTATAGTGCGATTATTCCACTTTCCACGTCCTATGGAATCCTGGGGTTTGCAGTTTCGGGAGGGGCCAGCCGGAAAGTGGAATAATCGCACTATAAGAGTGTAGTGCAGAAATGGCCTATAACTTTATAATTCTTGAATGGGTTGCCAGTCATGGTTTTTCTTTGTGTGCAAGAAGCACACATTTTTCTCCACAGAATAAATCTTCTCTAATGCTTTAGAACATTGAATATGAGGAGAAAACTTGTGCAAAATTCTTGCTTGTCTATTATTATTCTCAACAGGGTTTTCTGATTGCTGGGAAAGCTAAATTTCCACCGAGGAATGAATAATTACAAAGAGTATTTTCACCCCTTGTTTTCTCCAAGTAGGCTGAAGAGTCTTAAAAGGTATTTGTAGTATGCTGAAGTGTTCTGGACTCAATTTTGATTACAGCTGGTAGTGAAAGATTTTTTTTAATTTTTTTTATTTTTTTAAATATTAAAATAAATTTATTGAATTCACATTAAAAAAAAGACAAATACACACATTCAATAACACCATACAACACGACATCAACAATGGCTCTGGTAGTGAAAGATTTTAAATAAAAAGGTGTTCTTGGCTAAAATGAGGGATGAGTACTTTATTTCTTACTGTCATTCTAATCCCATAGGGGGAAGCATTTGTTAGAATTTCTGCCCTCCTATGCCAAGATCACTGGAACACATTGGATAATATCGCATCACTTCCTGACACCATTTTGAGAGGGACCGCAGAGGAAAATTGAGGCATTTGGGCTTGCTCTGTGTATGTGTGTGTTTAGCCTGGGTGGGTGGGTGGGTGGGGGATTAGTTACTGGCCCCATACAAATGCCCACCCCTGCTGTAGATCAATCACTTAAACTCTTTCCCACCCCAGCAGACTCTGTTTCGTTGGCACTACTTGTTAGTAGATCATCAAAGCTGGAGTCTTTGATCTCTAAGCCTGTTCAGTTCCTATTTATTTCAGCATGGTTTGAATATGTTCTACAAGAGTGAGGAATATCTAGCTTTCCAAATGTTGATAAACTAAAACTCTTCTTCCTTCACCATTGGCTGACTAGGACTGATGGGAATTGCTTTGTATCCCTGATTTATTAATTGATCTTAGAATTTTTAACAGTTCTGTTCTTTTAATATGAATGCCAGATTGTGCTGTGTTTGCTTTAAATTTAAATTTTGTTTTTCCCCCATTTTTTTGTAATATGTATTCTCTTCTCTTCCTATATACTTTTAGTAATTCTTTTAAGTAGCTTTGTGACATATGACATGAATAAACAAATAAAATTAAATAATTCATATAGTAATGGGGTACCAAGTGTCTGCTTTCAGTCATGTGCAAGCAATTTCATACCCTAAGTATATCTTCAAATGTGACATGAAAAAGTAATTAGAATCTTGATGTGCAACTTGCTTAAAAGCTTCTTTTACCTGGCATCTGCTCACTGGCACAGAATTGTTTATGAGTGTTGCAACAAAGCCAATTAAATCTGCAGATGTGAGCCCACTTACCTGGGAATAGGTTCCACTGAACTCAACAAGACTTGCTTCCAAGTGGACATGTACTGCAAGAAGAGTACCAGAATACATGTAGATGAAATTATCTTTCTAATTATACAAAGTACTAATTTTTGGCATGCATAGTGCAGTATATATACAAAACAGCCAGTCAAATTAAGTGTGCTGAAAAAAGAGAATGAAAACACACCCAAGCTATAAGTCTGTAAATCTAATTTAATGGCATTTGAATATTCAGGAGAACTGAAATAATTGAAATCACAGTCCTATCTATTCCATAAGAATTATTCTTTTTCTCTTTTATGTGGTATTATAACATTTCCAGATTTAGAGAAACTGAGAAATGGGAATTTATGCCCATTGTTTCAAATTTAAAAACAAGAAGCAAAATCAACAATAATCTGACATGAGAACCTGTGTAAATTATAAAAAGTAGACACAATCCAAAGATTAATATTTGGAGGAGAATTAGAACTTTCTTTGAAGTTCTCACCAATGAAGAGTTCAGGATAAAAAGTGTTTTATCTCTTTGGCCCTTTCCGCAACTCACTTATTTTCGGCACTGGGGTGTGGTGCTTGCATGAGCAGCCTCCAGAGAAAGGCTCCCGCTTTCCTGCTTCTTCGGGTCTGCATGAGTTTCCTGTTTGCATGAGAGCCCCACCTCTTCCTTTCGCAGTGCAGCCTGGAATCTTCCCAGGCTGCACTGGACAGGAAGTGCGACCGGCCCAGCTCCTGAGGCTCTGCACGCAAGGTAAGTGTGCTGTGCAAAAATGGCCTTTGTCAGTGGGAGAAAAACTCAAGAGCATGTGTTCAACAGCTAACAAAATTCCATGCACATATTAATTTTCTGGATAATGGTTAGTACCATGGGTTCAGGTCATGTCATATCTCTATGAAATGATTAACTCAACAGTTTTAGTACCAGATGTCAAGAAAAAAAAAGGTCTTTATCAATGATTTTTGGTTATACTACAATACATATAGCAGTTAGCAATAGCAGTTAAATTTCTATACTGCTTATTAGTGCTAAGCACTCCCTAAGCGGTTTGCAGTGTTGTAAGCTAATTTTGCCCTCAACATGCTAGGTACTCATTTTACCAACCTACAGAAGGCTGGAAGGCTGAGCCAACCTGAAGCCCTGCAGGATCTAACTCACAACGTTGTGGCTGCAGTACTGGCATTTAACCACTGTGCCACCAAGGCACCATATCCAGACTGCAATCTGTCATAATCTGAAAAATATCCAAACATATATTAAATTTATAATATCTACCTGGTTCAATTTATACCCTGTTTTTCTCCTGCCATGGAGCTCAAGGCAATATGTATACTATGTGAAAGCTGTCAGTGGCTTAATTCAGGATTAAAAAAATTTAACCCACTGAACTATTTTAGTGTAGATTGGCTTTATGTTCTGAACATTCTGAATGGATCTCATGACTCCGTCTATATTGTATGCCCAGCAGCTCTCAAGAATGTGAATCTCTAATCTCCCAATGCTAAAACAGAGAGGTTTTCTTTCTCTGTATCAAGACCAGTCTTATTGTCTTTAATGGCATTACAAGTCAGTTCAAGAGTAGTAGAAGAGTTCTGAAAACTACAGCTGTAACCTATTTTTTTTTCTTTTGGTTAGAATGCTAGATTGAAAGATCTTGTTGTCAGCCAAGGAGGACCATTTGCTTCAACGTCATAGTTTTTATGTCCTGTGCTTTATTACATTTATTCTTGTACCTTCAGTTTTGCATGGTTTACTGCCACTGAAGTGCCATAGAAGCTTCTTTTAGTCAATGGAAATTCAATATCTTTAAATCCCACCAATGGTTTCCATAGGCTGTGGAACTCAATATGATAAATTACAGCATCATATCTCATAGGCAAGTCATGAAAATTCTCTTAAAGCTGTCTTTTTTCTACATAATTTGTCTTCGTTTGTTCTGCATGTGCAATTACTAGCTAATTAATTTTTACCAGTTTTAGTATCAGTGTGTCTGAAAAAAAATTATTTAGAAGAAAGAAAGATGTGCAGTACATTATGCATAATCAATTCTGCCTTTATGAGACCAATCATGAGTAGTATGAAGATGTTTACAGCTATTATAGCAGATAATCAGTGCTTGGGGCACCTGCCTCCTGGGCATACAAGGGAATAGGAAGCTGCTGCATTGATAGGCTTCTTCCAGTGCCACAACAGGGCCCAGGAAGTCACTCTAAATTAGGTTATGAATAATGTTTCTCTTCTATAAGCATTTTAGTACACAGTACACATGCAGCAAGTCTGGCCATGAATGTCAACCTGCAAGCACAATCTGAATAACAACAAAACAGTACCTTTTTATTCCTACAATACAAAGGTCTTTTACAGTAAAATGTAGCATTTTAATTATATACAGCTATGGATTTCATTTGTGTTCACTTGTTCATGGAATATTCTTCAATTTTGGCTTGCCCCTGGAAGAGTAATTTACCCCACATTTAACTGTAGAAATTTGCAAACTGAACTAACTTACAAAGGATGAATGATTTGCAACATCCCATTGATTTATCATACCAGAAACTGTACAAATGGTTCCCACTTTTTCAAGATCAAAAGATGATGATGATGATGATAAATGTTAGTATCCCCTTTGCAGAATCAGTTTTAATCCTGCATATGATATTCATATTTCATTTAACCCTGTTTTCCTAGTTCCTAAAATTAAAATTGTGGTGAGAACACCTGACTTAGGCCTTTCCCACCCTACGTTGTTATAGTGCTATTATTCCACTTTCAACATCTTATGGAATCTTAGGTTTTGCAGTTTAGGGAGGGTCATTTACAATTATCAGCCAGAGATCTCTTTGGCTTCAGTAAACTACAAACCCCAGAATTCGACAGGATGTTGAAAGTGGAATAATAGCACAATAACAGTGTAGTACGGAAATGGCCTAAGGCAACCCTATCACAAAGTTTTCTCAGAAAGATTTGTTCAGAGGGTTGCCTTTGCCTGCCTCTGAGGCTGAGATAATGTGCTTTGCTCAAGATTACCCAGTGGGTTGTCGTCGCTGAACGGGAACTTAACTCCTGGTCTCCAGAATTATAGTTCAATATTTTTTAAAAAAAACTACACTGCACTGATTCAGTAAGCCTATGGCACCTGATATTCTGTGAAGAGAGACGTTGGACAAGTTTGGTTTGGACCAGCCAATCACGGCTCATGTTAATGCTATGAAAAAGGGGCCTACAAAGGAAAGAATATAAACTGTAAGGGTAGTCTGTTAAAGAGTGAGATAGAGATAGGGTGGGGATCAGTTAGGAAGAGAGGAATCTGCATAGGGTTGTGGGAGCTGGAAATGTGCAGAAAGTTCAGGGAATTCAAGTTTAACTTATTTGTTATATAATAAATATTGACTGTTTTATTTTTTGCAACTGTGTCTGACTGTTTCCATTTAAGAATCAATAGGTCACACTTTACCACATTGAACCGACTGATCAACACAGCCCCTTGTCCAATATAGAGGTCACCTTGAGGCCTGAGTACCAGATCCAGGGAGACATCTTGAAGGTAAAAAGGCAAGGTGAGTGACAGAAGACTAAAGGTTGGAATTGTAGGCCAGCCTGGATAGGGCTCTTACTCTGTCATAGATAGGGTTTTCCTAGGCAAGGAATATTCAGAGGTGGTCTGTCATTGTATTCCTCTGAAATATAGCCTACAGAAGATGACATTCATTGGCAGTCTCCTATCAAAGCGGTTGCATTGCAAAAACTACCCAGTGGCTCAGGGCATCTGTGCATATTCTGATTATCAACATATCTCCATTTCTCCATCCTCTCTCATAATTTCCCTGATGGTTCCCAAGATCCATCTCATTTAAGGCTTCACTCACACCACCCATAGTGTGCACAATCTTGCCCTTCACATATACTGGTTTTGACTGGGACACTTTCCATCAGAAGACCCAAATAAGATTTGACAACAATAGGAAAAATGTAATCACAGACTCTGTTAGTGAGAATGGGAACTAACTATTTCTGAACATCAAGGTTTTTATAAAAACATCCAGATGATAGAATAAGTATACTGCTTCCAAGAATGAGAAAATAAGCAAACCTTTAGGAAAACTTGAAAGTGTCGTCTGACAGGCTGAAAGGTTTGACAGCATAGATGCAGGCAAAATAGATGAAATGAAGCTGTGTTGTGAAATTTTAATGATCAATACTTGTGAAGAGCTTCAAGAATTAGAGCAGAACAGTCAGAAAGAAGGCTCTTCATTTGGTCTTTTTTCTTTGCAGACATACTATAAAATTTAATTGGTATTTTAGGGGGAAAAAGTGATGATAGTTCTTCAGGGGCAATATGCATTGCAGGTTAATAAATATCTTCCAGCAATAAAGGTACAGCATTATCATACTTTTGGGTGGATTTTAAAGTGTTGAAGAATACATTTACTGTAACATGCCTTTGCACATCTGTCGAAAAGTAAGGCATATCGGGTTTAGTTGGACTTACCTTTGTGGCTGGGCACAGGATTAAAGCCTGAGTTGTTGGAAGCAATTTTAGTTCCCAAGGAATTTCTTCATTTGTTCACACAAAATGGCAAAAAGCTAGAATTCTGAGGAGGAAGAGGAGGAGGGTCTCAGGAAATACAACTGCTGGAGACAACCTGTCAGGGATACCAGGCAGGGAACCCTGGAGAAAATGTTCAGCCCACTGCAAAGGTGTTGCATCATGCCCCAGCTGTGGGTGATTGCAAGGTTGCAAAAGGAACTGGGGTCGTTTGCAGAAGGTAAAGGGAGGTATGCAAAACCCTTACCTGATTGGTTGTAGATATGTATATAAGAAAGCAATCCCCAGTCTGTATTGTCTGTCTGTTGACCAAACCTGGTGTCTGGCGCAAGCCTCTGTTCGTATGTCCTATGTTTTGTATACAACGGAACTTTGCTGCAAGATAAAGTGCCTCCTGTTTTGGAAGAAACTCCTGTGTGTGAGTAGCCTTATTGGGGAACAAGGTTGCTGCTGTTGGCTAGCTGTGCTCTGGCTTTTCTGCTGCGTTTTCTGTGGGGCTGAAACTCCTATCATCCCCCAACACAGCCAGTATCAAAAAATTGCGTATTGATAACCCAGTGCATTTCAGATGAAACATCCTTCTTCAATGATTACATTATAAACAAATACTAAAAAAGTTTTAAGAGCATTTAACTATCCACCTGTAGTATACTTTATACTAATTTTTAAAACATAAAATTTTAATTGATTCAATCTTGCTAATCACCTTTAAATAGAAAGGGCTAAAACATTAATACTATGAAGACTTAAAACACATTAATTCTTATATCCATATGCTAAATTTAAAAAATAATTTAACCCGGATTTGTTAAATAAGCAAAATAATCCTTCCAAACAACTTCTGAGAAGTGATCTCTGGAGAAAGTTGCCTTTTCTTGACATCAGTGTTCGTCTGGTAAGAGTAGCACGACTTGGGCCATTTCTGCATGGGACAAGGGAATTGCCCTGTGACACTACTCACTGGACTTTTGGGCTCCCTGGTCCGGTCCATGATGCTCTGGAGCAATGCATGGCCGCTGCTCTGCACTCTTCCAGGGATGAAAATGGCAGCTTCCAGTTGGTCGAGGGTCTCAACTAACCACTGAAGCTCGCCAGCCTAAAGCCCGCCCCCGACAGATCGCAGGCTCGCACAATGCGAGCCTCGAATCTGCATAAGGGAGCAGGCTCGCAGTAGCGCACTCCATGCTTTTGAAAGACCTGTTTTTAGTGGTTTTTCAAAAGCACGCTGGATGACCACTTGGGGTTGTTCCGGAGCGGGCTGGGGTGCGGATCTATGTTAAGTAGGTCCAGCCCAGTCCACTCCCAGGTGCAGGCGTCCTCCCTGGAGGATGCTCTGCCCCTTTTTAAAAACCCATGCGGAAATGGCCTTGCAGACTGCTGTCAGTGTGTCCCCATCACACAACAGCGATACCATGTGGAAATGGTCATAGTAAAATAAGAAACAGAATGTATAAACTTTGCAATATTGGAGGTGAATAGCTAAACTGGACCAGAATAGTGCATTTTGAACAGATAGTTACACACTATTTTGCTCAGAAAATGAAAATCTAAGGAGAAGTGGGCTGGCATTAATAGAGAGGAGAGATGAAGCAAAAGCAGGCAGAGGAGATGATGCAATATCTGAGCAAACAACATCAGTAGTACTTTAGAGAAAACCTATCAGTATAACCTGTCCAGATAAGGGCAACCAAAATGGTGAAGAGTCAGATGAGTAGGTGACAGATTCATTCAAGGAAAAACCATTAGAATATGAACCTATAATTTTAGAAAACTGCACTTGGAGCAATTCAAAGAAATAAATCACCAGGAACAGAGAGCATGCCAACAGAGCTGCTTCAAGCTACAGAGGCAGAATCTGCTCTGGTTCTGACAAAAATATATCAACAAATATGGAAAACTAAACAATGGCCCACAGATTGGAAATGAAGCCCTGGTGGCACAGTGGTTAAATGCCAGTACTGCAAGCCACAAGGTTGTGAGTTCGATTCTGCCGGGCTCCAAGGTTGACTCGGCCTTCCATCCTTCCGCAGGTTGGTAAAATGAGTACCCAGCTTGTGGGGGCATGTATAGAAATACATGCTATTTGTAAGTTGTTCGCCACCTCGATCCATATGGAGAGGCAGGATACAAATAATAATAAATAATAAATAATAAATGCTTGATATACATTCCAATCCCTGAGAAAGAGGACACAAGGGCTGCAGTAACCACAGGACCCTTGCATTATTTTCCCATGCAAGCAAAGTGATACTCAAAATTCTACAACAAAAACTTTTACCATATATAAAAAAGTAAAAAATGTCAGATGTCCAAGCTGGATCCAGGAAGGGAAGAGATGCTAGGGATCTTATCCTGGTCATATGTGGGATAATGGAGCATATCAAAGAATTTCAGAAGAAAATCAGCCTGTGCCTTATAAATTATAGCAAAGCCTTTGATTGCACGAGTCATGAAAAACTATGGATTGCTCTTAAAGAAATAGGTATGCCATGACATTTGATTGTCCTGATGCATAAGCTATACTCATGATGAGAAGCTACCCTCAGGATGGAATATGGAGAAACTATTCTGTTTCCAACTGGCAAGAAGGTCAGGCAAGGATGCATTTTATCTCCCTATCCAATTAACTAGCATTCTGAACATATCCTACATGAAATGGGATTATACTCTGAGGAGGGAGATGTGAAAATTTGTAAAAGAACCATCAACAAGTTAAGATATTCAGATGACACCATAGTACTAGCAGAAAATAGCAAAGACGGAGAACAATTATGAAAGAAAGTCAAGGAAGGAAGTACAAAGGCAGTTTTACAGTTTACATGAAGAAGAAAAAAATGACCACAGATGACTGAGATAATTTTAAAGTAGACAAGGAAGATTGTGAAATAGTCCAAGATTTTCCATACTCTGGCTCAGTCATTAATTAGAATGGAGGCTGCAGTCAACAAATCAGAAGATGACTAGGACATGGAAGGGCAGCTGTGAAAGAACAAAATAAGATCTTGAAGTATAAAGAAATATCATTGAACACTAACATTAGGATTGCCCGTGCCATTATATTTCCAGTTTCTATGTACAGTTGTGAAAGCTGAACAGTGAAGAAAGCTTATAGGAAGAAAACTCATTTGAAATGTGGTGCTGGAGAAGACTTCTATAGATACTATGGACTGCTAAAAAGACAAACAAATGGATCTTAGAACAAATCAATCCTGAACTCTCCATAGACACCAAAATGGCTAAACCAAGATTGTTGGACTTTGGACATATCATGAGCAAACATGACTCACTAGAAAAGACAATAATACTTAGTAAGGTAAAAGGCAGTAGGAAAAGAGGAAGGCTACATTGCAGATGGATAGATTCAATGTAGGAAGCCAAGCCCTGAATCTGCAAGTCCCAAACAAGGGTGTTGATGATAATAGGATGACTTGCAAGTATCTTATTTATAAGGTTGCCATAAGTCAAAGCTGACTTGACAGCAAGTCAACAACAAGAAGGAGAAAAAGATCAAATGCAAAGTCAACCAACCCATCAACATGATGACCTGACTGGTTATGAATCTACATATCAACATATATGCTCTTACTATTACCTCAATTTGATGTTGCTGTTGCATCTCACAATATTAATATTACTGATCTTGCTGGTCTGTATTATGTTTTTAGTCTGGACTGCCTGTAGGAAGGAGCAAAGCCTACCATGTAGTCAGAAGAACTGAGGATCATAAGATTCTCAGTTATGTGTAGGTAATAATGAGGAGAAAGCCAGAGTGGTATAGTGGTTTGAACATTGGGCTATGATCCTGGAGACCAGGGTTCAGCTAGCCACTCAGACATGAAAACCCACTGAATGACCTTGGGTGTCACACACACTCTCAGCCCCAGAAAACCCTCATGATAGGTTTGCCTTAGGGTTGCCATACATCGGAAATGACTTGAAGGCACACAATAACAATAATGAGGTAAATGATAGTTAAACACATTGAGCCCTGTTGAGATGTTGGAAGTTTTAATTCCTGACATCCTTACTGCATTCACAAGGACATTATTGCCCATTTTATCAGATTCCTGTAAGAAGTAAATTTCATCTAGAGGAGTACAGCAAATGGAACTTGGCCAGACAGCTGCTTTTTATGTTTTGCTATTAGAAATGAGCTAATAAGACTCCTTTGTATTCTGACAAGTCTCTAATTTATCTTAATGATCTGTATCTCTGTATAGATGGCAGTAGCAGTTTTAAATTGGGATCCATCACACAGAATAATTCAGAGATACATATTGTAGCTATAGATCTGTGGAACAAGCCAACAAGAGTTTACCTGTCACACAAAGATGAAATTGGAAAATACTGCTTTTCCCTTTATTAAATCAATGGGAGGCATTCAGCCTCATTTATTGAATTTTTCAAATAACTCTAGAATGATTAAAGCATGTAAAATAGAAGAGAAGCTCAGCTGAATAAGACTTAACAAATTGCTTATATATAAAAATTGATAATTTCATATTTTATTCTTGTCATGAAAAATATCGTCCAACACTTTCTTTGGAGTTACCTGTTAGCAGAATGTATTATTTTATTGCACAGTCAGCTAAACCTGGCCAGCTTCTCAGCAAAGCATGGAAACATTAACATCTTTGGAGTACAAGTCCCAGAATTTCCTAGAGAGTGTGGCTGGTGGCTATATTGGCTGTGTAATTCTGAGAGTTGTAGTCAAAGGAAATAATTTTCCAAGATCCAGCTTTGAGTAGCAGCAAACTTCAGTATAAATGAACAAAGCCAACAAGTAAACAATGTATTGTTTTTAAATTTTGTTTTACCCATCCACCTGTGACTTTAAATCAAATCTGAAAATAGGGGGAAGGTAGGTGTGCTCTTTAGAATCATTTCCTAGAAGTTATTCTATGCCAATAGAGTCCAAGTAAACTTGCCAGATCTCAGGACACTTCATGAATCCTAAGTTTTGGTAGGGCCCCTCCAGGCAACAGGTGAGGGTTCAAATTTCGCATTTTCATGGGGTCAGCTCCCGGCAAGAAACAGGGCTTCATGTAAGCCTACAGTCAGGTAGAGAGATTAATTAAATCAATTGCTGCAATTTGCAAATATGACTCAGAGCAATTATGATTACTGCTTGAAGCACATGGCTTCATGACATCATCCTGGCTCCATGACATCACCAGCGGCTGATTTGGCCTGGAAATCTGCTGGCCTGGGATGATCCTGACCTGGTAGCCCTAAGCCCAGGAGATGCTTGTTTATGCCCATGTGAGAATGTAAAGGGCAAAGAGTCTTTGCGGGGGTAGTAATTGCATAAAAAAACTTAGATTGATGAGAAGCTTACTCTTTGAAGCTTAAAATGAAAAGCATTTAGAAGCAAAAAGTATTCAACTTGGCATTTTGTCGATAGCAGCAGTTAACTTAGGCAGGCCAAACTTACTGAAAGATTAATAAGATAATATTTTATTCATTATAATAAGATTATACACAATCTAGGCTAATACTTACATTGCTATTTTAGGACCAAGTCCTATCTGTACTTAATTTTTATTTTATTTATTTATTTCATGTACTGAGCTGAGAGTAAGTCTGTTTTTGCAAACGATTGTGTTTTTTTAAAAGAGTGTTTCCCTTCTCGGAAACTTCTTTGAAACTTATGAGTTACTAACCAGCAGAAATGGACTCTGTGCTCTTTTGGTAACTAAAATACTCACATTGCAACACTGGAAAGACAAATGTCCATCTCATTCTTTAAAGGTTTGAATACATGGCAACAGTTTCACTAACTTGAACATGTAGTGTATGAACATTCATCTGGTTGATTTTTATTTAGATATATGCAGAGATTGTGTCATTTTTTTCCTCACTGTTTTGGTCTATTTTTAATTAACCCTTTCTTTTCCTTAAGGAAAAGATAAAAAATAAAAAAATGAAAGAAGGGTTTGAGGATATAAAATTAGAATAGTTTCAGAGGAGTAGACATACATAAGACTGTTATTTATTTCTTATGAAACCCTTCAGGGATTTCAGAGGAACCAAGGTTCTGAAGCAATTTCCTATGCTAGCATTGACTGAGCAGAAAACACCGAATTTACCTTTTTTAAAAAAATAACCTTTTCATCCATCTTCAGACCATTTCTGGGCTTAGGAACATGGAAAAATGATTCATGCTAGGTCAGATAGTTTGTCCATGTATAGACCAATACTATGATTGGTAGGAGATCTCAAGGGTCTCATGTGAGAATCAAAAATTTTGATATGATTAATGCTATTGTGGCATACCCTTCAATATTTCACAGTTGAAAACTGGTACACATGTGGCCAAGCAACATTTGAGTACAGCAAAAAGTTGTTAATGAAGAAAAACACAGAAACTAAGAGATGGTGCAGCACCCAACAATTGGTTTTGACCTATAGTTTTTGGACTATAACACCCAGAATTCCCAAACCCATGTGGTAGATTACTAGGATTGGCAAATTTGGTCCTCCAAGGCTGTTTTTGTGGTCCTCAGTGCCTCCAGACTCCCTGGCCTCTTCCAAAGGTCAATTGACTCATGTGAAAGCATCCAGGATGGGAATTTGCCTTTAAAAAAGGCTGCAGCCTCCTGTTTTTCCAAACCAAAGTGGACTTGTGGCACTTCTGGTTTTTTTGTTTTGTTTTGTTTTTGTTTCTCTGTGTGTTTTGAGGCATTTTTGCCAGTTCATGTGGTCTTTTGGAGCAAAAAAATGGCCCCTGGATTCACTGTTCTCTTGTCATATTATCATGCTGTCTAGGGAATTCTGGGAGTTTTAGTTCAAAACACTACTTTTTCAAGTTTTAGTCTGATTTTCTACACAGATGTTGTGTGACAAAAATGCAGTGTGAAAGACATAAATACCACTCTAAGCTTCTTGGAGGAAGAGGAAACTGGAAATGTAATAAAATAAGAAGTGATACATTTTCTAGATTAATTGGTATTAAATATATAAACAGAAGCAATTAACAGATGGGACAAGATGCCTAGAAGATTCCACGAAAATCTCTAAAACCGTCTTTGCCTTTTGAAGATGTCTGTCTAGATAGCAATATCTGCTCTGATGCCTCCCTGAGAGCATTAATGTTTTTAATTTCTTTTCCAAAAATAAATAGTGTGATTTGACAATTTTTTTGCCCTCATTATGTATCTAATTTAAGCTGAACTAGAATTTGCTACAATTTGTCTCCATCCTTCCTTGAAGAAATTTGCTTTGGACATGGCACACTACATCTTGCAATCACTTTCCCACTCACATAATTCCATCTTGTTATGCTGAGCTCGACTTCAGATGCTTCATTGGAAAAAGTATCATATCTTCCAATGTATTTCCTGTATGCTCTTGTTTAGGAAATAAATTTAACTGTTTTCTGCATAGTTAACCACCCCCAGCAATGTCAGTATCACCCCTCTTTTTAACAAAGAGGGTGCCCTATAGAATAATTCTGTGTGTTTTTCTAGCCAGAAGCATTTGAAATATCCAGACAAGTATTGGGGTGTTGGTCAAAATGTAGGAACAGAATTTTAGCAGGATGAGAGCACAAAGTGCTGATGGAAATCAAGCAGTCCACCTCTTGCTTCCTGTAAGTATGGGCTCTAATATGAGGAGCAGGTGAAGTTGGGGTCAGGGACTTTTATGATTAGCAATGAATCCCTCAGTTGCCCCAAGAACAGAAAACAGTGGGGACTTCTGCCTTTTCACACTGTAAAGTGTTGTCTAGTGATGGATTGGTGTTGCAGGGTCCAAAGGGTGCACTTTCTTCCGCAACAATTTAAATGATTACTGGAGAGAGGGAAATTGTTTTTGGATACCTAACAGTACAAACATAACATCTCACTTTCCTCTTGAATTTTCTCACACAGCATGGAGCTTGGGGTAAGCTCCTATTGGACATGCTATATTGGAATGTTCAAAGATCATTCCAAACCTGATTGACTGTAATGGCAGCAATACATTCCCAGGGAAAATGCTCTGGATGTGTGGCCACTGAGAGCTCTTGTGATATTCCATTGGCCTTACAAGTCATTTACATGAACTGTTTGACTCAGATATACTTCAGAACAACATATGAACAACTCTGCTGGATGACAGCAAAGAACTGTTTAGTTCAGCAAGCTGTTCTGACTAGAAGCCACCGATGATCTAATCCCCTATGAGTTTATTTAATACTCTTAACACAGGAGGTGGAGAATGGTACAAAAATTGTTTGTACAAGAGTCAAGAAAGCCTAAAGGGGAAGGTAGTGGCAGAATCCAACAGGGACAACCACCTAGGAGTTTTCCTTTTATTTATCACTTTTGTCTCCTTTATCTGAGGTAGAATTTAACTCTTAGGGATGACTTTACTTCCTTCCCCTGCCAGTCCTTTTCTAGCAATCCCCTAGCACATACCCTGGTTTTAAATGTGTAAGAGGTTGAAATAAAAAGGTCTTTTCCTGCCCACAAAAGGAGAGCAGAGAAGGGACCAAATGAGCCTCTCTTGGAAGAGAACTCCATACCTGGGAGCAGCCACCAAGAAAGCTTTCTTCTGAGTCATCATCAGATGTACCTGAGATGATGGTTGGAACCTAAGAAAGACCTCCTCAAAGGATCTTAAAATTTATATAGATTTCTATAGGGACATATGGTCTTCCAGACAACCAGGATCTAAGCCACATAGGGCTTATTTTGTGATGTTAAATAGTGCATTACTCCCTGCAACTCATTTAAAAGGTAAATTGCTATTTCTGGAAGCTGCTCCTGAAGAGGCAGGTTCACTTTTTTTGTCATAAAAAAGGTTGGTCTGCAGTTTGGACATCTTAAGAAGGGAAAAAAGCACAGAAACAGCTACATGCAGACTAGGACTGCACTTAGCTTGTTCTTGTCCTAAATTGTTCTCATGGGTCACATCTCATACAGACATGATTTCCTCCCTTTATAAATATATTCAAGTTGGTGGCCAGCACTACATCTAGGGGCAGAGAGTTACATGATTTGACTGATATCAGAGTCATGAGTTCTTCATTTTGTGAAGAAGTGCTTCTTTTTTTCTCCCTGAAATACTCACCATTCACCTTCATTAGATAAACCTATATATTTATCTTTGTACACCACTGTTCTGTTCTCCTTGCCATTCACCTGTTTTAAAGCTAACAAACTCTAAATGTTGTCAACATGCCAGTGATGTATTTAGATCTTTTACTCTGAGTCTCAAGTGAAGTCTCAAGCCTCTACCTTCAAATCCCAAGTCCTTGCAAGATACTTTCAAGTCCCAAGTCAAGTCTCAAGTCTCAAGTCTGGGAACCAACTTTTTACCCCAATCTATATTCCAGAATTTCTGGACAGAGCCAAACAAAATCAATTTTAACAATTTAAGTGGAATCAGCCCTCCATATTTGCTAGTTTGCCACCTGCAGCTTCAGATGTGGGGAACGGGATCCTTCTCATTCTCTTTCCCAAAGCTGGTGGCTTTTGTGTCAACGGTCATAGTAGAGTATGCAGCTTTGGAAGTGGGGAATAGGATCTTTCTTACGACCCATTACTGAAGTTCCAAAATCTTTAGAAGGAAGGATTCTTCCTCCTCAAGCCTGTTGCATAACATGTTTTCTGTTCCCTTCTGAGAAATTCATCCTGTGCTCTGGAGATAAGTCTTGCTTCTGCTCTTAGGAAAAGTTTAGAAGTCTCCTCCAATGTGCAGTAGGGACAGTTTGCCAAGCAGACCTCAACACTACCTCAAGCCCATTGTCTAACCCATTTGCTGTTCCCCTCTGAGAAATGCACCCACACTTTGGGCTTGAGACAGATCAGCATGTAACCAGTAAGGAGAAAGAGATGGAAGTTTTCGTCAGTCGTAAGGTTTCAGGATGAATGCATTATGGGACTGAACCAAGGGCAGCAAGTCAATCACTAAAAACATACAAGGCTTGGATCGAGTCAGTGGATCATTTATTGCCAAGTCGAGTCCAAATCTATTCACTGAAACCACTAAAGTCTGACTTGAGTCTGAGTCAATCAACTTGAGCCTACATCACTGTGACATACCAGGAACTTCTTCAGCCCACTGATCATTTAGGTTGCCCTTTCCTATTTCTTTTCCAGCTCTACAATATCTATGCTGAGGTTTGGTGACCAGAACTATAGATGAGATTACAAGTGACACTCCCTCCCAAGGGAACTTAGATGGCCTCCATCCCTCTAAAGCTTCTGGCAGGCAGCCAAAACTATATTATTTCTAAATGCATTTAGTTTTTAATCACTGGTCTGAAAAATGGGTTTTTAAAATAGTTTTCCATTTTTTAAAAATGTTTTGTCTACTTTATTGTACAACGGCTTTACCAGCTTTGGTCAACAGAAAAGCAGTAATTAAATAAATAAATACAATGAGTAAGTGTCGTTGTACTGTTACCCTGAAAATTGGGGGTATCTCGACGACACCCAAACAAACTTTGAACTGGGGGAATTAGCAGAGAAACTCAAGGTTTGCGAGAGGTCAGGGCAAGGGATCTTTAACCCTATGTCTACAGGGTCAGAACCATGCAGGAGTCAGAGAAATAATCTAACGTAATTTTATTAAAACTAACAGAAAGATATCACCACACACAAGTTAACAAATAATAATACAATCACACAGGGGCTACGGAAATGAATGTGGAAAATAAGAGACAGTTGGGAGAGAGAGGGCATACGGACCTTAGTCTAGGCTTCCTGGAAAGTGAGAAGATCAGTGAAGGCTCGGTGTAAAGCACCAAGGGGAGGCTGGATTCTTGGGCTGGAAGGCTGGCCGCAGTGGAGTTTGAGGAGGATCAGAGACGCGAGTCGTGTTTAGCTCTCAGCAGCATCTGAGAGGCTTGAGTGGGACACCTCAATAGCAGCGAAACGGGCCCTTGTCCAGTCTGGGAGGCACTCCGAAGAGGCTCAAAAAGTGAGGATTTTTATAGCCAATTTCTGTCCTCGGGCCAGATATCGGCTAGCAAAGTGGCGTTAATGGGTGATGATTGCGGAATATAATGTTAGGCAAATGTCATGACCCCTCCTCGGCATTATTTCTCCTGGGAAAGTCCAGGGGATTGATAGGTTTAAAATTCCGAATTGATAAGTTTTGTTTGTTTGGCTATGCACAGAGCTTGGGGTGTGACAGTGTTCAGGAGTGAGTCTATTGTCTGCCTAGAGATATGTGACTCGAAACAATAGGTCAGTCTTTTAGCCTGAAGGATGTTGTCTACGTTCCCATTCAGCAAAGGGAGACGGTATAGTGTTAAAGATTTCCCATTCAACACCAAGACTGTTTTAACTGCGACTGACCTTTGCTAACCAACATCCAATATGGGGAAGTCATTCCAATTCAGGGGCACTCTCTTAGGGTTACTTTGGGGTGTAACAGTATCACTGATTTGTATAAAAGAATTATGATATCTGTCTATCTATCTATCTATCTATCTATCTATCTATCTATCTATCTATCTACTATCTACCTATCCATCCTAATGATCCCCAACACCAAATCTGCCTTTCTCATAGCTGCTGCATACTGGTCTGATGTTTTCATTGAGTTATCTATCCATCCAAGATCAGCAATTGCACATCTAGGATGAATACAATTCATGGGCAGTTGTTCGTTTTCAGTTCATGAGCAAAAATCTGGAATTCTCCAGATACACTTTACCTGCTCTAGCCCATTTTCTACTTCTGATGAATTTGAATAATGTATTATATTTGGCCTTAATGTTGTTCACAATATGCTCTTCAAAATCCTTTTCTTCATCCTTAATTTTTTGCTTGCATTTTTTAATATGTTTGTGTTCATTTTTCTTCTTGTTTGGGCAACATTTCCATTTTCATTTTATGTTCTTTTCCAATTTCAGATGAGTGAGTTTCATTGGAACTTTATAGTGCAAAAAACCAGAATTCTAGCTGAAGTCCATCTCTACATTGCTACGAGGCAGAAAACAGATACTGGCCAGCTCCAGGCATTGTGATCATTTTTTGTTGGTCCTTGTAAAAAATAAATGCACCCCCACATTTAGTTTGAATATATGCTAGGGTCAAACCACATACCTTCTGTTCAGTGATGAAAATTTTTAGTTTTTCAACTCAGAACTCAGTTAAACATTTTTTCCTTCCTATTTTGAGATGAAGAAACACTTAACTGATTTTTGGAACGTTCAGCTGACATGCTTATTTACCCTCTATTGAAAGAACAGCTAGTCCTGAAAGTCTTTTTTGTGCTAGTACTCACCTTGTGATTCCAAAAATTAGTACAATTTAATTACCCTGCCAGAAAACAAAAATCTTTTTTGTCAGACTGCTTTGCATCTTTCCTGGCAAAACAAGCTGGAGATCTCAAAAGCGTTTTCACACTTCTGTGACCTTTGCTTGGAGTAAAATATTACACTAATATTCATTTTAGAGGCCAACAGATCACATGACTTTGAAACACCCTAGCAAAAATTATATAGCTTTCTCTCACACCAGGGAAACACCTCCTACATGCCTGTAGACTAAAGTTTGTAAGACATCAGCTTCAAATCCCAATGTCTTATTTTATTTTATTTTTATTTATTTATTTATTTATTTGTTTTTTTGTTTGTTTATCTGGCTGGTTCTTTATTTATTACTTCACCTTTCTCCCCACATGGAATTCATGGTGGCACACAGACTTTTAAAAAGAATTCTTAGTACAAATGTTAAAACACAATTAAATCAAGCCTCTATTTAAAAAAAAACCCACAAGTCAAAAGCAGCTTTAAAAATCACAATAATCTTGAGCCAATCACAGCATCTCAGCTTAACCTACCCCATCAGATTGTAACAAATGTGTATGAGGGATCATATGCAACATATTTAGGTCCAGGAGATAATGGAATGAAATTAATGTACAGAAATAGATGGGGGAAAACATGATTGTGAAGTTGATTTTGTTATGGACATCACTGAGATCGTTGGATATAGGGTGATATGTGTGTGTGTGTGTGCGTGCACTTATGTGTGTGTACACACACACACACAAAATAGATAGTAAAAATAAATATCTTAAAGTTTTACTGGAACTAGTGCATTTTAGTGGCCCCTTAGGACCTTGTAGTTAGGCAGCATCCTGTACTATTTAACTGGGAATAAGTTCTAAAAACAGTCATGCGTCTTTCTGAATAGACTTGCATAGGGTTGCAATGTTAATGTTCCCTACATAGAGGAAATACATATAGTCCAAAGAATTATCCCTCTTCCATTCACAGCTGCTGTTTATGATGGTAGAATATTACGCTGGAGAGTCAAGCTCTCAAAGCAATCAATACTCTTTTCCAAAGGCTGGACTCAGCTATACATAGAGAAAAAGCTATCTTTCCATTTCTATGTCACAGGGCAGCCCAAGCCTATGGAGGCATGTCCTACTGTGTCCAAGGGCATATACCTCCAGAAAAGTATTATAGGAATTTCAGCCTTTCTCAGACACAAACATAGAAAGAAATGGAGATAGGTTGGAAAGGTTGGTTGGTGGGACTGCAAGGAGACGGCCTGAGGAAACTCAGCCAGTTTCAAAGGAAAGAACCGGATGGGAGGAAATAGGATTTCTTACTCTGAAGAGCTAATGGAATATCCCTCCCATTTTGCAAAATTCAGATGACTGTGGGTGATGTTTCTTTTCCTCCTTGATTGGACTGTAGAACTTTCAGAGAGAGGAAGGTTAGGTATGCTTTTATTGTTGTCAAATTGCCTTTAATTTGTTTTGGCTTATGAAAACCCTAAGGTGGCCCTATCATGGGGTTTTCTGGGGCTGAGTGTGTGATGCACCCAAGGTCACCCAGTTAGTTTCCATGGTCAAGTGGGGAATTGAACCCTGGTCTCCAAGGTTGTAGTCCAGTGTTCATACCAGTACACCACTCTGGCTCTCAAGGTAAGGTACATTTGCTTTTTTCTTTTCTTTTCTTTTCTTTTCTTTAAAAGGTAGAGTATATTCCCTTTTAAAGAAATGGGGATGGGGACCTCAGTTCACTCCTTTATTTTTCAGTTCCTCCAAAACCCCCTAGCTAATTGGAGCAATGGATTTGGAATTGGAATGGGACTTTGGCCCTTTCTGCAAGAGGAAATTAAGACGGGCCAATGCGTCCTGTCATGGAGATCATCTGCACCTTGGATTGGACTAGGTTCGGACTATTTACCTTAGTTCCGCACCTAAGTCTGATTCAATACGCCTCCAAGTGCCCAGCTTGTTGGGGGCATGTATAGAAATGTTTCGAAATACATGCTATTTGTAAGTTGTTCGCCGCCTCGATCCATATGGAGAGGCGGGATACAAACAAACAAACAAATAAATAAATAAATAAAAGTGGTCCTCCAGCACGCTATGTGAAAACTGGAAAAAAGCAGTTTTTAAATTTTCTGGAGCATGCCAATTCGTTCCTGCTCAGTTGTGCAGATGCACAGATTTGCACCAATGTGAGCCTGCGATCAGTGGAGGGCGGACTGTGGGCGTGGTCAGCTTCAGTGGTTGGTCCGGACCCACAAACAACAGGAAGCCGCCATTTTGTCAGCCTCATCAGTGTGGACCTAAAGACCTCGCACTGCTCTGAATCGCCCTGGACAAACAGAGGAGCCCTGCAGAAAGGCCTAAGGGAATGTCCGTGTTGTTTTGAGCCCAGAAGAAGCAGTAAGTAACGGCACAGAGCGATTCCTGGCCTCGTGCGGAAAGGGCTTTTGTTGACCCCATGTGAAGATAGGTACCTTGAAATATACCTGATTCTTTTTCTGTGCAGTTTGAGAACACTCTAGGTGGAAATGCTCAGCAGTAACAAGCGGAATACTGGAGATGGGAAGATGGCAAACTCACAGTGAGGGTTCTTGACATAAAAGTTTCATAAAACTGAAGAGTTTCTAGCTCCACCTTTTATCCTTGGTTCTGAGTTTAATAATTTAAAAAGAGACAGTAGGGAATTCTCCACCTCTAGGGTCTCATTGGAAATATGATTAGAAATGTTAAAACATTTAAAAGTTGTCAGTCAGAGGTAAAACTGCCTGCCTGACTTTTTCAATTAGGTATTGACGGGAGGGCAGAAAGAAGGCTTAAATTAACACACTGCTAAATACATTCCTGACCACACAACCTTGGAAGATGACAGGAGCATGTTTCAGTTTGTTAGCAAAACTTGGAAACATTACTTTTCAGAATGCAGTTGCCAGAATCCCCATAACTACCATGGTCAATTTGTACAACTTGTGGCAAACGATAGGTGGTGCTGCAGAGGGGAGAACAGAACAGGATGGATAATGTGACATGTGATTCAAAATTCGGAAGATGCAGTTGGTAGGGAAGCTAAAAATGTTGAAGAAATTTGGAGACAGAGAGGGATGAGTGAAGAAAACCCATAGTGGTTGCACAGCAGACCTTGTTGTGCTCATTTCCTTTTATTCACAGAATGACCTATAGTTTTACATCATTGTGAGTTTGAAGGGCTTGGACAACAGAGGATTATTGCCAATTCCTTAATGGCTATTGGCAAAGTATGCAAGCCACATCTACTGCTGAGATAGGAATGAGACAGAGACACTCATGGAAAGTGAAAGCCATTTGGGTAACATATCCCACCTATGTAGGAGATGGAAGGGAGCAAGCTAGGGGTGTATGTGTCAGGGGACAGAAGCATTTTCAGAAACGTGAAAGTGTGTGTGCGTTAAGAGCCAGATTAAGGCCATTCCCACACTATACTGTTACAGTGCTACTATTCTACTTTCAATATCCTATGGAATCCTGGGGTTTGCAGTTTAGAGAGGGGCATTTAGAATTCTTGGCCAGAGAACTCTTTGGTCTCAATGAACAACAAACCCCAGAATTCCACAGGATGTTGAAAGTGGAATAATAGTGTTGGGTAGAAATGGCCTTGAAGTGCTAAGAGACCAAAATGTTTCTTCAGTGTGGGTCTCCTCCCTTCTTCTCTTTCTCTCTCTGATGTCTAAAATGGGGATCTGGATTTGTTTATAGGTGTCCCATGCTACCTCTTTCCATCTGTGGTCAACTTGTTTACTTGTAAACCATCCTCACTATTAAGAACTACCATAAAGTTCCAGTGATCCTACTTTCCAGGAAAAAAAAATCCTAAGTAAGCCTTTCTCACTGCTTAAGTGACTATATTGGTTTGGAGCTAAAGAAATCCCTTCCTTCTTCTCTCTCCTACAGCCAATTGTCCCTCAAATCTCATTGGGAAGCCAGAGACCCTTCAGAACACTCATGCAAACAATTTGGAGTAATTTTATCCTCTTCCAGCAACCTGCCACAAGCCCCCATCCTCTTGTTGGGAGAAGCCCTCCAACCTTCTGAAGACACTCTTCAGGGGAATAGGTGGCTGCAGAGATAAGAATAAGATAGATTTTTTTTCTTGCCATGACCTTTTTAAAGGTAACATCACAGGGTCAAACTACACAGTGCAGGAAACATATATATTGTAGCTTAGCACTCCCCCTTTTAACTCAAAAGGAAGTGTGTGCAGTCCCAATCTGCAGCAGGAGATGTGCAACAGGTCTGCACATGTACTTTGGCCTGGAATATCACAGTCATCATTTTATTGAGAGAACCATTCAAATTCAGGTGAAATTCACTGAATCTCCTCATAATGGAGATTTTTTAAAAAATGGTCTGTGAGGTTAGAGGCTGTTTGGTTAACTGCTTATTCTTTCAGCCCAGCTTGTGTCAGACAGATCAGTAAATGCAGAAAATCATCAGCAAAAGAGGAAATAAATGAAGATAATTCTATCTATTGGTTCACTAATCAGATAACACCAGCATAGACAGGGAGTGGGGGGAGAGAAAGGAGTGAGATAGATACTACAAAACTAACTAGTAAATTTAGGAGTGGGGATGTGTATTTCATGCAGCCCAGAGAAGATGTCGATTATCTCACAGCTGGCTGAAGATTGATAGCAAATATATAGACCAAAGTGATTCTGCCTTATTCGCTCTGTTAAAACATAACTGTCTTAATCCCACGACTTCATTAGAGATATATGTGCGTAAATAAAGGCCATACTTCTTTTCAGAACAGATGTCATTCTGTCTGCCCTTTAGAACCCTTCTACACTTCATTCAGAATGAAGTGGTAGATCTTTGTGGTGGAATCTGGAAATTTAACACTTTAGATACAGATGGAACCATTTTGAATATTTTTTCCCTACAAAAAAATTCTGTTCATAATAACCCAGCATTTCCTGGTTAAAGGTGTAATATAGCCTGACACATATGGTTTACTATGCCAAGAGGGGTTGTTATTTTAAAAAACATGTTTTTAATGAGAATTTGAAATTATTATATAACTCTACTTGCTTTCTAAAACTGTAAACTTTAACTGTAAACTTTCAATTCTGAATTCTATTGCCTCAGTATATCATTCTGTGCAATAGGTAGAAAAGATCTCAGATTTGTCCTCTGTTTCTCTTCTTCTGCCTTGGAGAATAATAGTTAGAGATATGGTATGTAGATTGCTGGCATTTACATATTCGTCTGACCTCTTGGTGGTAATAGTAGTTTGTAGATAGTGCAATGAAATTGTTTTGTTGTTTGGAATTTCAGTATTTTATTTGAATTTTGTAATAAAGGTACAGTATATCCAACTCTTAATTTTTTTTTTTAGAAAGGTACAATATATCCGACTTCTTTAATTACCTTCATATGGGTAGAGAAGAAGCTGGATCTTTTATGAAGTGAATGTGAATATTGTAGATATTTGAGTAGTTCTGGACTATAATGAAAGTAGAATACCTATCTTCTGAAGAAATAATACATAGTACATCTCATGAGTGAAGGACAGTCAGTCCTTGGAAAAAAAAGAAAGAAGATCCTATGGAATGATATGCTGAATATAGCTGCTGTTCAATATGGCTGAGAAGGGCAGAGTTCATACTTGCATGGTTGTCTAGATAAAAATTTTTATCTGTTAAGCACAAACTGTGAGTCTGTTGTGACAGACAGAATGAGGCAGATTATAAGAATAAATGGAATACAATAAAATGGAAATATGCTACTGGTCTACTCAGCCTTGGCATTAGGGCTTCCTCCCACTGCTTGACACCTGCTAAATCTCCAAGGGAAATGAAGGCAGCAATGTGAGGACAAGAATTAGGAAAATGTGCCTCAGATTTCATTCCATGAAAAAAGCAATATTTTCAATATTTTGTTCAGTTCTGATTTAATTACTTGAACCTTTGTACCATTGAAGCCAATGAGAGAACTTGATTATCAGCCATTGATGTCAATGAAAACTGGGTCCAACTGACTTACTCTGGATTCAGCCCACTGTAATTGAGTCTTTTGACAATAGTCTTGATGACTGAGTGCAACTTCCAGAGCAGTTTCTGTAGGGAAAGACACCATGAGGAAGGGGGATGCTGCTGCTCAGAGTTTGCTCTAGGTTTCCTGTGTGCAGTGCATCTACTTTGCACCTGACTGAAAGAGTTCCCCTACTTCTGCTTCTGCTGGGAGGAAATTGTGCCCAAAATTTGCCATCCTGACATTATACACACTTTCACTGCTCAAGAAGGCCACCATTTTTCATGGCCCCATGTAGTGTAGTAGTTCCTCATGCAGAACTATGCCATTGTTGTTGTGTGTCTTCAACCTATTTCTGACTTATGGGGACTCCAAAGCAAACCTATCATGGATTGTTCAAAGGGGTTTGCCTTACTCTAAGGCTGAGAGAGTGTGACTTACCTGAGTTCACCCGGTGGGTTTCCAAGGCTGACTAGAGATTCAAAGCCTGGATTCCAGAGCTGCAGTCCAGCCTACAACCTATGAGGCAGCTGAGGCTAAATGACTGTGACCAGCTCATGTCAGCACTGTGTTATCCTGGCTTTCAGTGCATCATTTCCACTGCCATACTCTTTCCAATGGAAGAGCTGTTGCTGTGTGCCTTCAAATAGTTTTTGACTTATGAGGACCCTCAGGCAAACCTATCGTGGGATTTTCTTGGCAAGATTTGTTCAGAGAGGTTTGTCTTTGCCTTCCTCGGAGTGTTGTATCCCAGACAGACCAGGCAGCAAATTAGCAGGCTGGAGGAGTAGAGTTTTACTCATGGTAGGGAGAGAGGGGGAGTAGTCCAAACAAATCCAAACTCAAGCCAAGAGACCAAAACAAATCTAAGTCCAAGCCAAGAGTCCAACATTCCAGAATATAACAATTCACAAGGGCAAACCAGAATCATCATCAGACAGGCAGATGTCCAAAGAGGGTCAGTGTTCAGCAAATGATTTACCAGCACAAGGTTGCAATGACCAGGAAGATCAGTTGTCGACCCTGGGGAGATAGGCCAGCTGTTTGTCTTATATGGGCTAATGATGTTTGTTAAGGTTTGTTGGTTACATAAATGAGCTGAACGCCTGAGTCCTTCCTTTTCTTGGAGCCATTCTGTCAAGGTAGGAGCCTGTATTGCTTCATCTTCTGACACTTTTGGTTCCCTCTGCTCAGGCCTCTGCTGTTGGTTGTTCTCCTCCTCTGGGCACACTTCTGCCTCAGACTCAGAACCCTCCTCCTCGCTGTCAGGGTCTCCAAGGCAGGGCATGACACTGAGGCTGAGAAAGTGTGACTTGCTTGAGGTTACCCAATAGGTTTCCATGGTCAAGTAGGTATTTGAACCCTGGACTCCAGAGTTGCAGTCCAACGCTCAAACCACTACACTACACTGGCTCTCATCTGGAACAACCATAGAGCTATTGAACCTGGCTATGGCCATTCCATGCCTAGTGGAGAGTAGGGAGGGGTGAATAGCAGACGTGTCTGGCTATGTCCCCATCACTAGATGTGAAGTGATTACGTCTTCTTCTGAGGTCTTCCAGGGTCCTCCAAAGGTCTCCATAATCATTTCACACCCGGGCATATTTCTTGCCTGACCACAGGGACATAGCCAGTTGCTTCTCCAATCCCTCTGCTCTACACTGGTCATGAAATAACTGTGGGTGGATGGGGGCCTTCAGTGCCTCTATGGAACAGCTGAGGGGAGAACTTGGTTGCTGTGGAGTGAGGAAGGGCATACCAACCTCCACAGCAACCAGAAAGTTAGCTTACACCTGTCTATGCCATTAACAGTATGCCAGGCATAATCTTCAACCATTCTCAAAAAGCTCCCATTTTAGCTGGCTTTCACCTCTGTGATGAAAGTATTACTGGTAAGCACAGAGGGAAATATTCTTGCATTTCAGCCCTAACAGAAAAGGCAATGAAGCTTTGTTTTAGGGTGAGGGAATGATCTATGATAAATTATGGGTGAGTGCACCACTCCACAGTCAAATAAATTATGCTTTGATATATGACATACATTCTATGTTAATGGTGTCAAATGCAATAGGGAATTTGTTGCTACTGGCAAATAGACAGAGCTACAGGAGATCCTGTTCAGCACAGGTATGTAATTTTATTGGGAAGTGGTGTGGGAAATAAACAGCAACAATTTAATCCAATTTTACAAATAGCAGGTAAGAGTGACCTCTGGTTGAACTGATTGATTTTCATGGGAATTAGATAGGACCTCAAAGCAGGCTGGGTTATTGTGTGTGTGTGATCTGGCACACTTTTCAGCCCAGCATGTGCTGTGAGAGAATAAAATTGAGACTATGGTAGCAGCCAAAGTCCTTAAGAATCTTTGTGGAACTATCAAGTTGGTTGAACACTTTCTTCATAAAGAAAACAACAAGTAAAATTGTTTGTTGATGTTATGGACTCATGGCCATCCAGAAAAATATCAGTGATAGTGCAATCCAGTCTTGTAAAATTCAGTAGAGCAAGAAGTTCATAGACTTTGTCATAATTTCTCCCCATTTGTCAGGAGAAACATATCTGAGCATCTTGTAGTATGACAAGGTTTTCTGACCACAGTACTAATGGCCTCTGACTTTGCCTTCTGGCTAAAATGGGAGAGTCCTTGACTGCTTCTTTTCTTTTCTGAAAGTGGACAGAAGAATGTCAGATTCAGATGCAAGAGAACTTGGTACAAATTCTCACTCAGCAATGGGATTCACTAGTATATTTGGGGAAGCCTTCCCTCAGTCCCCCTTCCTTAAGAAGCTTATTGTGAGAATAAATGAAACTAGAATTCCAATGTGTTTTATCTGTATGCTGCAAAATTGCCTTAACATTACAGATAATGCAATGAATAATACATGTGGCAGAAACCTGAATTTAAAGAGGTGATGGGAAAGTCCTACCTTTATATATTGTAGATTACAATTGTAGAACATATTTTTGCATCCAATATACCTCAAGAAAATACTTATTATGTTTATACATAATAGGCAAGAAAGAGGTGCATCTTTTAGAAGTAATGTGTATGCTAGTAGACAGATCCTGTTGAGTAGCCTTTTATATAACAGACTTATGTGAGAAGAAACTTTCAATCATTTTATTTTATTTCATTTCATTTCCATTGTTTGCCACATTTCTCCCACAGTGGGACCCAATGCAGCTTCTAGAGAAAATCAATTAAAAAAACTTAACTACAAATGTTTAAAACTAATTAAAAATCCCCACGTTAAACAGTATAAAATCATTTAAAAGACATAAAATAACTGAACAAAGCAACTAAATACAATGTATGATTCTACTAATACAATTCAGCAAACATTCATGAGAGCATTCATGATTATGTAGTCCTTTGCAAGTAGCTTCCCTGCCCAAATTGGTGTTAGAATATATTTGGCAGCAAAAAGGGGAAAAGATAATAAGAAATCAGGATCCTATGTAGGTGAGACAGGAAGGCACATGCTGATTTTAAATCAGTTGTCAGTTTCATTGTACGCTGTGTATAAAGCAGAGTGTTCTAGTACAACAGAGAAAGTACTGCTGGAATGCTAGAGCATAAAGGGTGCTACCAAGGACTGCAGGAGAAGCTGCAGATATTCTTTGAGTTCTCCTTTCTAGGTGAGTGTGATCCACTTGCCTGTTTAAGGAGGTTTGATTTAGATTGCTGAAAAGTCTGGAATTCTTTCAGTTCTCCATCTGTGCAAAATTCAGTTTGCATCAAGGCTATCAGAAGGATCATATTTTCCTACATAAACCATCCCAGGCTCCCAGATCTTCCAGTGAGGCTGACCTCTCAGTTCCACCATCTTCCCAGGCATGTTTGAAATGAATAAGAGAGAGGGCCTTCTCAGTGGCTGCTCCCAGGCTTTGAAACTCCCTCCTAGAGAGATTAGAAAAGTTCCCTCCTTGTTGACCTTCGATTGGCCAGGAAAAACTTTTCTGTCCAATTGCCTTTTTTACTTTAAGCTTAAATTGCATTTTAATAATATTTTGTAAGTCTTTACTAATGTCCTTATATGTACTTTCACTGTATTTTTTTTTGCATACTACCACAGATCCGAGTTTTGGGGAATAGTGGGATATAAATGAATAATTCATTATTGTTGTTGTTGTTGTTGTTATTGACATCACTGTCATTATCATCATCTAAAGGAGATATGAGGACAAGGATACATTTTGAGCTGTACTGTTTGAATATTGTGTATAAGCTGTCTTAGAAAAAAAAGCCATCTAGGCAAAAGAGTAGGGTGTAAATCCTTTCACAGAAGTAATGCTCTGATTCTGCAAGGTACTAAAATACATCAAAATAAGGCATGATGCTGAACAGTTGTTGCTTTCCTTGTTTGATAATTAAAGGATAGGTGATACTGGGCTGTTTGAGAAAACCACTTGGAAGAAGTCATGGTCGGAATAAAGGTGCTTCAACCTAAAGCTATTTGATGCAGATGAGTCATACCTGCAGACTTTAGAAACCAGCTGCACATGACTTCCAAGATAGCCTCTGGGATTTATAACAGAACCTCGGAAACTTTGGCTTGTGTTCATAGTGCCCAGATTGGAAGAACCATCATGAAAGCCAACAGCTGACTCAAAGGTTTTCTTCTTATGTGTGAAAACATTGAGCTGAAATGTGTAGTCTAAATAAAGTAATGAAAACAGGTTTAGGTAACATTTAAGAATTCATTTTTCCCTTCTTCAGCCTTACAAAACATCATCTATTTCACTCCTGCTTTCCAGTGCACATGCCTACTGATATGTGAAAGTCACTTTAATATTTTAATTACTGAAGTACTTTGGCTGTACTCTGGATGCTTTTTGTTTTGTATCCTGAACACTCTTTCAGATTGAGTTTTATTTTACAATTTTGACACTTTTGTTATTAGTTCACTTTTCTCCACTATCTTTGCAGTGGCTTACCTTCTAGCTGAAGGGGCAGATCTTACTATCTCTACCTCACCAGAGCAAAAGAGGCATATTGAACTAGTAGACCGTTAGCCAGTGTGGTGTAGTGGTTTGAATGAGTGTTGGACTACAAGCCTGGAGGCCAGGGTTCAATTCCCCAATCGGCCATGGAAATGAACTGGGTGATCTTGGATGTGTCACACACTCTCAGACCTACAAAACCCTGTCATAGGTTCGCTTTAGGGTTGCCATAAGTCAGAAGCGGTTTGAAGGCACAAAGCAACAACAATAACAAGATCTTCAGCAATGGAATAGACTACTATAAAACAGTATTTGAGATCCATTCCTATTCAGATGTGAATAATATCACTATGGCCATTTCTGCACCAGCCTGTTATAGTGCTATTATTCCACTTTCAACATCCTATGGAATCCTGGGGTTTGCAGTTTAGGGAGGGGCATTTAGAATTCTCAGCCAGGGAGCTCTTTGGCCTCAGTAAACTACAAACCCGAGAATTCCACAGGATGCTGAAAGTGGAATAATAGCACTACAACAGGCTAGTGTGGAAATGACCTATGTTAGTAATTGTGTTCCAAATCATGTACAAGGTTCGTTACATATTCTTTTTATTTGTGTTATCTGGATTCTAAAATTAATATTACACGTAGCTTACATGATGAGACAGAAAATAAAAACACTGAAAATTCTAACAAACATGGTTAACTAATGAAAAAATGGTACAAGCCATTCTTATTAGGTTCTGATGCAGGGGTGTGGCCCTCTACATGTTGTTGAACGGCAGGTCTTCCTAATAGTCTTCACCATTGGCTATGCTGACTAAGGCTGCTGGGAGTTGTAGTCTAATGATATGTGGAGGGCCAGAGGTTTCATATTCCTGTTCTAATGCAAAATTTATTATATTCAACTGGAAACATAATTTCAGTTTAATTTCTCTAGCTCCTAAGAATGAAACCAAGCACACAGAGGTGTATCTATTGTGGGGCAACTGAGGTGTGTGCCCTGGGCACCATTCCCTGGGGCAGGCACAAAAAGTCAACCCCCCACCCTCCCTCCAGGTTTGGCCCCAATCCCCTGTGCCTGCTAGCTGCTCCCCCCCCGCAGCCAGTACCCACATTCTGCGCCTGCTCACTGCCCATCCATGCTTGCTCACCACTCCTTGTGCCCACTTGCTGCCACCTCCTGTCCTTCCTGGGGGGGGCAGCAGTGGCAGCAGCACCTGGGGGCACAGCTTCCGTGCTTGCCCTAGGCACTCTTAAGCCTAGACATGCCACTGCAAGCATAACCATTAACAGCCATTCCATTAGTTGTTTTTTTTTTTCCCTTTGGGTGCAGAGACTCTTGCTGATGGACGCCTGTTGATGTTGTCTTTCTTTGGAAAAGGGATCATGTAAACAATTAAGCTGGCTGACTCCTTATACTACAATTCTATGCAAGTTTAATCACAGTGAGTTTGATGCAACTTACTCTCAGGTAAGTGGACACAGTATACAAGATTGTACCTATATCCTGCATTTTATATAGTATTCATTTGCCCCAAGTAAGAGGTAGAAGCTGTTCTTCCTGAGCTATGTTTTCTATTCTTACTTGCAACAAGAGATTATGATGCAGTCCAAAATCCAAGTAAACATATTTTTAGCCTCAAAAATTTATTTCAGAATGTCTGAAGGTTCTTTCTCTAACTATGCAGTATACAAACTACAATCTGGCACGTGACAGTTCCCTGCCCCTTTGTTCCAAACTCATTAATGCAAGGGCAAGAAATGAAAACAACTGATCCACAAAATACTTTTTTTAAGATCAATGGGTCAATAATTGTGTGCAACCTTTTCATTAAATTAGGTAACAAGGAAAGGCTACAGTGGTATATGGCATTTATGTTAGACGTTACGACTTTGTTATATCAAACTATGGGCTTCTCCAAATGAGGCTAAAGTGTTGGGAGGTTGCAGCATTTGTTGTTGTAGCTCTTGGTTTGTTTGATTTTTAAAAAATATCCAAATGATATTTCTGTTATCTGGGACTATTTTCTGGCAATTCCAGGACCAGCTGCAACATTTTATTTCTACTCTTGAGTGGCTTTCTTTTTAATTCCAAGACGTTTCCGGACAAAAATATATCCTTCACTCCTTCATCTTTTCAGCATTTTTAAGCATTACAAGCCATTAAAAATCACTTTTGCACTGTAGTACTCCAACTTTTAAACAAAATCAAAGAGGAGAAGATTTGTTCTTTAAACCATAGTGTCATCTCAGCAAGCTCTGCTCTGGTCTTTTTTTTTTTTTTTAAGAACTTTGAAAGAGATCTGGTGCATGAAATGGCTACAAACAGCACCCCAAAAATGGAACAAGTGAGTGCAGAAACAACAACCGACAAAACCCAAGGACCTCTATGGGGAATTCCCTTGCTTCTTAGACCAATCTGGAAAAGCCCTATGTCAGTGATGACACTTTTTGGCTGTAACACATATACTCATTAGAGCTGTGATTCCAACATATCCATATCTTTGGCAGATTTGTGATAGTTATATATTGTTCCAAATATTTCACCTTCTCTGAAATGCTGTACCTTTCATCCCAGATATTTGCTAACACTGAATTTTGCGTACTTATTTGCAGCACAAAGACTTGATTATGGTGCCTGTATATGAAAACACATTAAAAGATGAAACTCTAGCACTCAGATGTTGAAAAAAATGTTTAAGAAATGCAATTCTGGGTTAAATAATCATATTTTAGAACAAAATTTAGGATTTGTGAAACACATTTTGGTCAAGAAAATTTGAACATTAAGAAACATTACTGCCCATAAAAATTGACATAAACAGCATAATGCACCTCACAATCCATTACAGCAGATTTTGGGTCTTGTAGGATAAGAAAACTTGATTACAATTTAGCATTAGCTTGAGATAAGTTGCTGTGCAGCCTTGACCCTCAATTTTTAACTTGCTAGATTGATTTATGATGATTTCATTTTATAATTACTTCCCTGTTTCTAGCTATGTTCTTATATGATCATTTTTCTTCTATGGCACTAAAGGGATTAACGGTGAAATAAAAACCAGTCCTTTGAGCAAATGGTGTATGGTTTATTATGCATTTCATTAATAGAGTGAACATATTTTCTCTGTATCAGGGGAACATCTATTGCTTCACAAAATGTTTGGTTATACAGACTGGTTGAGGCCCTGCATAATCAGACACAACTATGCTGATAGAACTCTGTCATTGTAGTTACTTCTGTTGATGTTAACACCACACTCCAACCTTACCTTTTCAGCCAAGCAGCGGTTTAATGAAATAGTTACTGAGGTGCTTCAGAAATGACATTTTCAATGCTCTCGCAGTCATGGGACATGTTGAGAAGAGGCGTTTGGAGTCAGGGTTGTAGTATGATTGCTTCTCTCAATGTGTCCTATGACAGGGATTGCTCTGCAGATACAATTTCCCAACCAGTCTGCATCACCTCAGCAACCCTTTAATTGGGGAGCTGCCTGGCTGCAAAAGTAGGTGTTTTGTGGTCATGTTTGGTCATTAACAGCCAAAAAACCAAAGATGATTGGTAATGCCCAGTAGAAGGAAAGTATACATTTTGGTCTAGAATATTTAATAGCCTTCTTCAGAGGCTTTTTCCAAAAAAAGAAGAAAAAAGGCCCTGGGCTAATTGCAAGACTTTCTCTCTCTACATCCCCATTAACAACAAAAAACATGAATCCTCAAAGTTACAAGATTATAAATCTGGCTTATGTTTTCACCAAATCTTTTGAATCCGCCACCCAAACAGTTTGTTGGAGACCGGGATGCTTGAAAACCTGGGAGATAGCGACGCCTGAAAATTTGCGAGACTAGACGCACAAGGGGAGATGGCAAGTAGGTGAATTTTTCCTTGGAGTAATAATGATATTTGCTAACAATTTCACAAATTACATCTAGGGTTGTATTCTAAGATATTTAAATTGAACATTTCATATTTAAGTTCAGCACTTGACTGGAAGCTACAGGCTTGAGATTTCAAGGACAGCTGAAACTTTCCTTTGTATAGCTCCCTTGCAAACCTCTTTCAGACACAATTCTGGGGTTTCTAGTTTTACAAGGTGTCACCGCCTTCTCTGACAAAGTGTGCTGGTGCATCATCAAACTACAAACCCAAGGATGCCAGAAGGAGCTATGCAAAGAAAAGCCAGTTTTGACCTGGATTATCTCTCTAACTGTAGTGGTCCTGTTTACACAGGCACGAAAATGTAGGATTAGTCCACATTTTCCTGCCTGTGTACAAAGGGCCTTCATGACATTTTCAGTCTGGAGAGATCCTGAGGCAAAACTATGACAATTATCTTGGCCAGATTTCTTCAGAGGGAGGTTTGCCTTTGCCTAGGCTTTTGCTAAGGCTGAGAGAGTGGGTCTTGCCCAAGACTTCTTTCCTTTACTTTTTAAACCTTTTTTTAAAAAAAGGTTTCAAAAGATTCAAGATTTGTGAGATTAATGGATTCCCAGAATCTTCCAGGGATTTGGATCTGGATTTGGATCCAGAAAATTCTGGATTCATCCCATCCCTACTTAAAAGGCATAAACCAGTCTTCTCTGAGGCTCCTTTTTAGCTGTAGAGATCACCCACCCTTGATTTAGCTGTATCTGCTTGGACAACATGAATCCATCTTAAGCTTGTTTATGTCTTTGGTCACTATGGAGGTTGGTATTCTTTTCCACCCTCTCCAATGATCAAAGACATCCCTCCAGGCTCACAGTTTTGCGGCATTAGCCTCACTGAATGGCCACTCTGTGGGTGATAGAGAGTGGAAACATCTAACTATTCCCCTTAGCTCACATGTGTCAAACACAAGGCCTGTGGTCCAAATCTGGCCCACCAGGCCATTTCATGTGGCCCTCGCACCTCTCCTGCAGCTGTGGCACTCCCTCCACTGGCAAGCTTGATCCCCGCATTGTGGGTCCCCAGCTGCTGGTATTCTGAGGAGGGGCTCAAAAGCCAGCACGTGCAATCTACTTCTATTTCTGACTGCTCCTCTGTCCAAGTCTCGCTGTCAGAGCATTGCTGCAGGTTACCATGGCAATGCTTTGTATAGATCATGAGAGTTGGACACAGGAGAAGTCAGAAGTAGAAGTAGATTGTGAGTGCTGGCTGCTAGGCCCCTCTTCAGAATACTGGTAGCCGGGGGCCAGCAATGTGGGGATTGGGCTCACTAGGTATAGAGAAGGGCAAGGGGGCAGAAAGAGCCATGGGGGGCAGAAAGAGGCACAGAGAGAGGCTGGGAAGCAGAAAGTGGCACACTTTGGATATATTGATCAATTCTATGTCACTTTACAGAGGTATAGGAACCATAAACTATGATCACATACCACCCAAAATGTCCAAGAATGTACAGGGCCAGGCAACATTGCCTTATCAACTTCATATCCACAGATTGCACATTAGATCAAAGCACAATTATTTGTTCTACCTGTTTCAACTGGGACCAAAAAATTAAACAAAGTTAATCTAATAAACAGAGCTTGGTAATATTTGTCTGATGATTTAAAAAAACCTTTCTGTTTTAAAAAACTCATTTTTCAATAAATTGTACAACAGTTGTACACTTGAATATCTGCTTGCCATTATTTTTCCTAGATTTCCATTTCCAGAGCTAGTTGTTACTAAAACCAGTAATAATCAAATATTGAGGCAATTGAGAAAAGACTAGATACATGTATATAATCTTACAGAGACAACTGGCCCTTTGAGGGCAACCATAATGCTGATGTGGCCCTAGATGAAATTGAGTTTGATACCCCTGCCTTAGCTAGACAAAGAATGATGGCATTGTGTACCGAGACCTCAGTGGATCTTGATGGAAGATGCCATGGGAAAATAGACCCTTTCCCCCCATGAAGTCATGGAATGGCTGTTCTGAAGTACTAACTCAGCAAAACTGAGTCTTGGGAGTGGAGACTGGGGAGCTAAAATGGAATTCTGCCTGAGGAACTCTTATACCTTGCTGGGTACTGAAGGATCTTGGCCAGCATGTGTCCTTAAATGCTCTTGAAACTCCTCAGTTTTAGAAGCTATTTTCCTTGTGAGAGGAGATGCTGATAAAAACTGCTGTTCAAGAAATATATCAGAAATGCTCCAGAGTTCACAAAGTGAATCATAGCTTGCTGATTGTGCCTGCAGAATACACCAGTTGCAACGAGAATCAGGCATTCAGGTGGTCTGCTGGCAACAAACATCCATAGTACAATCTTGTTTCTGAAGTTTAGATTCTAAACCATATGATGAAATGACTGCATTGCTTTCATTGGTATCAAAACTATCTTCTGTATTCTTATAGATATCAGTACAGAAAGAGATATTGATATAGATACAAAGAACAGGGTTTGCTAATGTTTTATGAACATTCACCATTAGGTAAGATCACTTCAACTAACATACTTAGACATGTTAATAGAGAACACCGCAGTTCCATAATGACTTTTATTTCTTGAAATAAATTTTAGCTGACACATCTACCTTTTTTTTAATTATTCTGGATTAACCCTATACCCCACACATTATGTTTCATTGTCAGGGGTGTTCCCCTCTAGTGTCTAGTGTCTATTCACAAACAAGCATGTGGCAATAGTGAAGAAAAGCAATAAAACCAGAAATAGTTTGTTGGGCCTTGAGGGAAGGACACAGACTCCATCTTTTAGGTTTTACACTTTTAAAATTGTATCTATCATTTTAAAATACTTCCAACATCAACCTGACCTATTGATGAATGCTGTCCATTGGATGCTCTTCAGTTCTTTGAAAAATGCAATCTGTCTTCTTCCAATCTTTGTTTGATTTTTCCTTTTTTAAAAAATGTATACAGGAAGAATTACATCACTTGGAAACTGAGCATGCTTAGTGGATGTAAAGACCTGTCAATGGCTAAAAAGAATAAAAGGAGTCAAAGAAGCAATGAAGGTGTCAGAAAGATCAAGATGGGAAGATTAACAGTGTTCATAAAGAAAACAGTATAGTGAATGCCAATGTGTTATTTACAAATGACACTAGAAATTTACTGGTAAAAGAACAATTAACAATGACCAGCTCTTAACAGAATTTGGAATTCCAAATGAAATTGACATTTGAGGGAAACTGAAATAATAGACATTTTTAATGATCCTATTTCTGGTATGATCCTATTCGTATTCCAAAAAGACTTACTGTTATCACTTCATCATAGTGTGGAGGAGATCTTAGTCTTTTGAAGGCTATGCCAGTAGAGCATGAAGTCTGGCATGTTCTACCAAGACTTTGAGAACAGCTCACATGGCAGATTGCGTGCCTGACATGTGAGCCGCCCTGGCTAAATACAGAGAAGATCACTGCCAGAAGACTGTGCAACAGACTGACAAATTGACCACAGCAACTTGCTTTATTTCCCTATGCCTTCCTTAAGCTGGTGCCCTACAGCTCTGATAATCCCCAGTTCAGTCAGCAACATATGTGGAAAGCACCAGGTTGGAGAAGTCTTTCTTTGTCATTCTAACTCCATTGCATCATAGGGCTGGTGCCTTATTTTCCAATCTATAGTTCTGTGTGTTTTAAGTGAGAGCCAGTGTGAACTGACAGCCAGTGTGATGTGTTGTTTGAGCATTGGACTATGACTCTGGAGAGCAGGGTTCAAATCCCCACTCAGCCATGGAAGCCCACAGGGTGACCTTGGACAAGTCACACTCTCTCAGTATCAGAGGAAGGCAAAGGCCAACCTCCTCTGAACAAATCTCAGTGAGAAGATTTTGGGGTTGCCATAATCCAGAACACTTTGACTTGAAGGCACACTACAACAACTTCCATGTCTTTTAATAATGGTATCTGAGGCATAATAGGTGGAGCCTCTTCAGACACTGTACCTCAGTGCTAGGGGAAAGTTTAACCTGTCCAGTTCATGGACAGTGTAATTATGAAAAGGTCAGGTTCACTGCCTGGAAAACAAAATGGCAGTGCCACCTTGTCACATGCCCCTCTCTGTTTTATCCAATTTCAGATGGGCTCAGGTGGCACACTGAGAAATACAAAGGGAACTGTTCAATGCAGACTTAGGCATGAAGTGGAACAATTCGAAGAACTGAATGTGCTGGAAAGAATTCACAGGCAACAGGACTTTGATCTCACACTAGGGCAGCTTTGCAACTGTGGCACTCCTTCATTCTGCACGGTTTCTTTGCTGAGCATCTACTTGACCCACATTGCAGAGCGTGGAAATGTTACTTCTTTGGGCTGGAGACTACAACTGTCAGAGGGCAAGATGGAGGACTCTGGAAGTTATAGCAAATAACTTTTCCAAGCTCTGTCACAATTTAAGCTCATAAAGTCCTCCTTAGCTGATATTTGTGTTGCTGCTCTCCACTCTTTTTCTGCATTTCTTTATAGCCCCTCTGGTGGTCTTCAGGGCATTCTCTTCTCTCCCATCTCTCCATTCCAGGAATCTGGGGAGGGCAGTCAGCTTGTACCATCATTTTCTTCTGACTGATAGAAACAGCCTTGCCCTGAAGGAATACGAACAAAAATTTCATTAGGTCGTAAATGATGGGAATTCCCAGGTGGAGGAGAAAACCAGACAGAGGGAAGTGGATTGATAGCATAAACTGCCTCCGCAAAGGCTGCTGTGAAGCCCAGGGGAAATATACCTGTTCACAGAAGGGAGGCTCTGTAGGCATTCTCTTTCTGGAGAAAGTATTGATCTGGGCTGAGAGCCTGAAGTTCCAGGGAAAAGCTAACGGTTGTGTTGTTCTTATTATTGGGTGAGTGCAAATTTATATGACCACCAGGATATTCTGGAAGGCTTCTGGAGAAGCCTTTAATTAGCCTTCCACACTAGACTGTTATAGCGCTATGATTCCACTTTCAACGTCCTATGGAATCCTGGGGTTTGCAGTTTAGGGAGGGGCCTTTAGACCCTCTCTGTCCACACTGCTCCCCAGCCTTCGCTGATACCTGTTTCAGGTGTTGTTCCCTCCCACACAGGCGTTACATTGAAAATGCGTGGAAGTGGGGGAGGGAGAGAGTGGAACGGGCCACCCCCTGCCTTTCTTCCGTTCAAATTCCCTCGCGCATCGATCCGTCCTGGAGCCTGGCCCGACGATGGCCATTTCCGCACGAGGCTGTTATAGCGCGATGATTCCACTTTCAGCCTCCTCTGGAATCCTGGGGTTTGCAGTTTCGGGAGGGGCCGGCCGGATTCCAGAGGAGGCTGAAAGTGGAATCATCGCGCTCTAACAGCCTCGTGCGGAAATGGCCATGATGTTAACCGCTGAGGAACTTCAGGCGAACCTCTGTCCGGAGAGCGCGTGCCAGCCGACTGCACAGCTGCGCCGGCCCAAGGGAGCCCCCCCACCCCAAGTCCCAAGCACTGGGCTCCCCCGGGGAATGGCTGACGGAGGTTCCCCCAGTGGGGCTCGTTTCTGGCGAGTCAGGCGAGAGGCTGGCTCCGCAGGAGGCTCGGTTGCCCCGCCGCCAGCCCTCCAGGCGCCCCGGCTCTCGCGCCTGGCGTTAAACTTTTCAGAACCCAGCGGGGCGGACAGAGCTCGGCGCCCTGGGCCGGGGGCGGCGAAGCGCAGCGCTTTGCCTTGTAGGAAGGAGGCCGGTGTGTTGACGGTGACGTGAGAGAAGCCCTTTCAACAACCTCCTCCTCCTCCTCCTCCTCCTCCTCTCCCCCCTCCCTTAAACTACACCTCCCCTCGTTGTCTGAGGGAAGCCCCCCTGAGAGCCCGGTTTTCGAGGATTTAGGGCGGCGGGAGAACTTTTCCCCTTCTCTCCCTTCTCAGCCCTGGGCGGGAGCGGCCGAAAGGAGGTGCGAGGGGGACGCAGCCCTTCCACTGCACCAACCTGCAGCCAGTGGCCGCGGCGGCGGCGGCGGCGGCGGCGGCATCAATGGAGGGGGAGACGGCGCGCGCCCCTCGCTCCCAACCGCCGCCGCCGCCGCCGCCGCGTGCGTCCCTCCCCCCTCCCCCCCCGCGCGACTCGTGTGTGTGTCCGTATCCGCCGCCCGCTCTCTCCTGCCTGCCCGTCTCAGTCCCTCCGGTGGCCCCCGCTGCTGCCAGCCAGTGCCGCAAGGAGCCGTTTTGCGCGGCGCTCGCGAGGACGGACTGCAGCTCGGCGGGGGCAACAAGCGGCTGCCGCCGTCGCCACCTCCTCTCCCCTCCTCCTCTTTCTCCCCCGGCACTGGGGCGCCCCGTCACTCTCCCCCTCCCCCCCCGTTCGCTCTCTCAGGCGGGTGGCCTCGGTTCTTGCTCTTTGTTCTCCTCCTCAGACACCCCACCCCGCCCCGCCTGCGCTCTCCCTCGGGGGCTCGCGCGCGCTCTTTCTCCCTTTCTCCCCCTCCCCCCCGCCCGACCCGCCCTCCCGGTTTCTTCGTGGGTCCCGCCGATTCCGCCTGGACTTTGCCTTGTCATGTCAAGATGGAAGGCAGGAGCGACTGGCTCGCCGCCTCGTCCCGCCATGAGGGCTTCGAGCAGATGAAGCTGAAGAGCAAAGCCCGGGAGCCCTCGCCCAGCCTGACCCGAGTGGGCTCCAACTTCTACAGCGCCGTCAAGCAGCAGGACTACAGTGCCAGCGTCTGGCTGAGGAGGAAAGACAAATTGGAGCATGTAAGAGCGCTTTATTTATTTATTAAAGGGAAAAAAAATGTGCATTTCAGCTTGTTCATCCTCACAACAGCCCTGCCAGGCAGGTCACTGCAGTTGCCCCCCTCCCCTCCCCCGTTTTACAGGTGGGGAGCGAAGGAGAACTTCATGCCCCTCTCAGAGAATTCTCCCGAGAGTCAAGCTTTGCACCCAGGACTCCAGACGACCCAGGTCCAAGGTGATATCAACCCTGGCTCTCAGCAGAGGCTGCCCCAACGCAAAGCTTTGCCTTGAGCGTCCAAAGATTAACAACTTGTGGTCTGTCCCATATGATTGACGCTTACTTCTAAATAAACACACTTGAGGACATGTGTTGGAACCACCTTAACCCCCCCCCCCGTTAGCAATACAATAACAGGATGCCAAACAATTTGAATTTCCCAGTTTTCCTGAACTGTGAACAGGCTTTTATGGCTCTCAGTTTTCCAGACTGCTGTCTACTGCAGACCAATATTACATCCCATACAGATGTGCGTAACTGAATGGGACCTCATAGTTCCAAAGTTATAATCTCTTTGCACCCACTCCCCACAAAAATGTTGGGATGGTATGACGATTAGGATATGTATGTTTTGCTTTTGCACCCCTTATTTCTTGTCTTGAGGTGCAAACATTCAGTATTCTAGACAGGCTTCTTTTTCTCGTCCCCTATGTGGGATCTGAAGACAGTGTCGAGCAGATTTCTTTCCAGCATCAATTTCTGTAGCAGCAGTACATGTTAACTAAGTGGTTTGGGGACCAGAGAAGAACTGAAGCTGTGGCTGACTGTGATGAATATTTTATAGGGTTTTTAAGGTACTTGGAAGTATTCTTGTGGTTCAGGGGTTTCAGAGTAATAGATTGTCTCGTTCTTATGTAATTTGTAGCATTAAGAAATTGGATGAATTAAGGCATTCTAGGTTAAAAATTTTGAACAGAGAATTACACGGTGTCCTGTTTCTCTCTTTCTGTAATCCCAGATATGAAACTGTGCTTTTTTGCCTTTCTCTGTAATCCCAGATATGAAGTTTGCTGCATGCTCATGGGAAGGAAGACTATTCTCAGGTTTTGTAATGCAGTAGACTTGCTTTAAGAAAACAGCTACATTGTTCAAAACTGAATCAGTACCACAGAAGACAATTGTGCTTTGTATGTAAAATACCACAAACAACAAACTGTTTTTAATGTGTATTATTTCCTTGAAGGAAATCACTGTATCAAAATATAGTGTCTCCTGCGTACACATTATTGGCACATTGCTAGGAAATGAACCTGTGCCAAATGATGTAATCTAAAACACACTAAAAGATACAGCAATGGAATAGCTGAAAAGAAGGAAGTATTATATTCCTTATATACAGTACTATAACATACTGTTTATTTAGGAGGGGCTGCTAAATAAGAGAGTGCATCTGTAAAATATGGCTAAATGTAGCTCACAGTTGCAGTGAAGAGTAACATCACAAAGATCAATCGGCTGTGGGAAGTGAAAATCTTGAAATGATATTATAGAATACTGGTCATGAGTTCTTTTTACAACACATGGGTTCTACAGGGCTTCCCAATTATGCCTTGTAAAGCAAAATGAAAGGCTAGTGGTTTTACTTTAATAGGCCTGAAGGTTGGACTAAGTAAATGTCACTATCCAGGACATTGCCTTTTGTTGTGAAGCACCTGTTTGTTGATTGTCATTTGTTAATCTCAGTGTAACACCAAACAGCCAAACATACTGATAAGAAACATGTTGGCTACATAGCATAGCACATTGTGGCTTTATTTTTGTTTGCTTTGGATTTGTGATCTGCTGAAGGTCCAGGAGGTAGATAGCAACTTTTATAAAACAGTTCCAGAGGAACAGCTGTGTTAGTCTGTTGCAGGAAAGCCAACAAAAGAGACTTGTGTCAGCTAAAAGACTAATTAATTTTATTATGACATAAGCTTTTGTGTCCTACAGCCTACTTCATAGTCCATACAAGTTTATGCCATAACAAACAAGTCATTAAGGTCCTTCAAACTTAACTTTTAAGATGCCAGAAATTTTGGTGTTGTTTTTATAAAACAAACTCACTGAAACAAAATAATAGAAATGAGTATAAACATGTATATTTGTGTAAAACACAAGATCAAATTACAAAGGAGTGCCTCTGGCAGATAATGAGCCTGGGGCTTTGATGATAGGTTACTTCTCAAAAGATGAAGATAAATGAATGATTCTCTTATATAGGTTGCACACTATATCTTAGTGAACTAATGTAAGTAATTATAGATAGGTTTGGCCTGTCAACACAGTTTTGTATGGCAACTATCAACTGAGTAAAATGGCACATTTTACTATAACTATATCTATGCATATATATGCATATATATCTATATCTATGCATATGTGTGTGTGTGTGTGTAGATATAGAGATAGGACTGTGCCATTTTCAGTCTGTAAACCAGAATAAGTGGACTTGCGCTATAGGTGCATTCCTTTGCAAGCTTATTTGGGATATACATACATACATACATACATGTATAATAAATCTGTCTGTATATATGTAGTATTATGCAGTAGGACTTGTGCTCAAATAAGCTTGCAAAGGAATGCACCTATAGTGCAAGTCCACTTATTCTGGTTTATGGACTACACAGAAAGGAAACGGGGCTGAAATGTAGCACTTGTGCTGAAACATTATAGAAAACCTTTCTGTAATCTATTTCAGACTCTGTAGTGTTTGTTGGAATTACACTGTAATTTATATTTCTGTAATGAACTCTTAACTTTTTGTCATCACTAACACAAACAAGTCTTGCTACAATAGATCTTTATCTGTAGCCAGTATACAATCTAATTAGAACTGGGCTGTAATATAATACGTTTCCTAGACATGCATGTAATATGTAGTCACATATTACTATATGCTTGGCAGCCAGCGGGAAATGGGATATTCAGAAGGACAAACAGGGCATTTTTAAAAAGGTCTGCCCCGGAGTTCTGAGGAGATATTCTGGCTTGTGGGTGGAGCTTGTTCTTTATATAAGTGATTCTCTATCCTTCACTTTGATGAAGACACCAGAAAGAGACAAGCACTGCCCATTGCCTATTGAAGCACTCCTTGATCTATGACATCAGTAGAGAGGATACCATCTGAACAGAAACTCCCCACAGCAGTGACGGGAGAGGTAAGATATCTTGGGATACTTAAGAACATAGGAAACTTCCTTTATACTGAATAAGACCATTGGTCCATCTATTCTAGGTAAGTATGACTGTCAGTGGCTCTCTCAGGCAGAATATTTTCTAGCCCTACCTGAAGATGTTTGACATTTCCTAGTGGTCTTCCACCAAACTACCAATGACACTACACCCTGTGTAGCTTTGGGTGTGTTAAGGACTTTGTGGTATGGGAGCAAAAGTGTCCTCATAATCTGATCTACAGGGAGTGAGGGTTTGTTTATTTTTTTAAAGTGAAAATGAAAACTGTAGATGTCACCAGCACAAGCTGCACCACGGACCATTGCAGAGTTGGGTCATTCCTTTTTCTTGTCACTCCTTTTCCTGTGACATTTGTAGGGGGTCAGGGAATTCTGGAATGAATTCTGGCCCAATATTAGCACTGATCACAAAGTTTCTGTGTTTGTGAGAAAATTACTGACAGTCAACTTCTCCATAGATGTTAGGCATGGAATTTGTTGGGTGTGAAAGAGATGACAACTCTTGCTTTGAAGAGCAGCAACAAAATTTTTTGATGTAGCTGTGTTTCATGATCTTAGGACATGTGAAACTGCTGCCTCAGCTGGCAGATATTAGGAGGAGCATTGGCTGAACAGCACTAGAGGAGAGATAGCAGTATGTCATGCTGCCTGCCCTGTTGCCATCTGGTGCAGTAGTGGACTCGGTGTCATCATTGGTATTGAAGAAAGATACAGCTGCCTCTCTAGGCAGCTTTTGTATGTTGATTAAGAGGCATGGACAATTTGTTCTTTCCTTCCGGGATCAAAATGTCCTGGGTTACCCTGTTGTGTTTTGTACTTTTCAGTATGTTTTGCAAAAAGCCCTGTTTACTTATGTATGTGTACAAGCTATGATAGAGGTTTATGCATACAATAAACACAGGAAGCCTATTGTTGGCAGCTGGTTTGCATAAGAAGGTAGAGGGACTATGAAGCGAGCAACTTGTTTACAATGGCTTGATCTGGAGTGAGAGAAAGCAGGAAACTCATATAGCATAAAACAGACTTCTGAAGTTGTCTTCCAGATGTGTATTCCAATACATGTTGAAGAGCATCAAGTTGGAAAATGATGGCATAAGAACTTCTCTAATTCTATACCCTTTTATATTTCTGCTCCATTACTTTATTGTATTAGTGTTTGCATCATGTGTGTGTAGAGATGGAACTCTCCTGTTAATTTGGATTCATTATCATGATTCTCAAAATTCAGAAGCCTTCATATTTTCCAGAGAAGCAGTGATATTGAGTTGTTGATGCAAAACCTGCAATCTTATGGCACCTCACAAATGTATTAGAAAGTAGGCTTTGGTGGATTATAGTCTGCTTCATCAAAAGCTTGAAGTACACTATATTTTGCACTAATAAATTTGCTAGTCTTCAGGTTCCACAATGTACTTTATTGATCATATTTTTGTACTTGTATCACCTGAAAATGGCAGTAAGACTAGTATTTTGATTTTTTTGATTTTTTTCAGTATCTTACCTAGGCAAAAAACATTAGTAAACTGTAAGCTTGCTATGAAAAATTTGTATAAAACATGGGGAGAGCATACTGAATTGTCTTCAGATTATTACAAAGATTTACTGAATCAGCAGGTTTTAGCTTGCAGTATATTGAGAATATATATATTGATCCTGTAATTCAGTATTATGTACTTGTAAATCCATTAAGGCAATAATATATTTGAAATTAGTATTGGGGTTTGCAGAGACTTTGTTGAGCAATGAATTATTTAGAATTTTTCCATTTAGTCATAGGCGTTCAAGATACACATGATAATTAATAGTTAGAAAATGCAATTAGTAGTCCATGGAAGAACTTTAGATTTTTGTAGTGTTCATTCATTGTATCAGTGACACCTGATGGCAAAATTAACACCTTTCACTTATATACAATATTATTTTATGTGTTAGGGATCAGGAAAGGCGCTATGATGGGGTTTCCAGGAAACAAATATCAAATTGGTTGAGGCATGAGAGGAAGTCAGCTTCTGTCTCAAAATAAAATTTTGCCTAGGCAAAAGGAAAAGGAGACTGTTTTACTTTGAGAGTCAATTTAGCTGTTTGGGAACTAAGAAAGGGATGATTACAAAGCATGTTTGGTTGGAACCATAGGAAGTAAAGTTGAAGTGCTGACAACAGAACTGTATGATGATGGAAAATATCTTTTAATTCTCATGTATTGTTACTGAATATGAATGATACAATATGTCTATTTCATTCCATTTGTATGACTGTACTTAGTACGTAGCATATATAGCACTACCTTTCTGTGGTGATGGGATTGCATGCCCCTGTGAGGTATGAGGCTATGATGATGGTAGCAGTGCTGCTGGTAGGGTCTCCCATGTCAGAGAGTCTTTTGCTGAAGAGTCAAACAGCTACTCATCAGCAGCAGTAGTGGCGGGGGGCAACTTTGGTCGAGAATCTCTCAGAGACAATGGCAGCAGCACCATAGCTGACACTTGTTAGTAAGGTAAAGAAGGAGGCACAGCAGGCCCCTTTTGAATGTTTTTTTTACCATGAAAACCCATGAAATCTAAAATGAAACAAAAGATAGTGCTAGAAGCTGAGATTACTAGGTTGGAAGACACACCACAAGCTACTGCAGCACAGCAGAGGACAACTACAAGCAGAACTGTGGCTAGTGACTCAGAAGGACTCAAACTGAAAGAACATTCAGCTGTTGACATGTTCAGAGGTAAAAGGAAAGTCCAAAGCTGGACAACACATATTATGGGAACTTGGAATTTCAGAAACATGAATAAGGGAAAGCTAGCCATAGTAAAACAAGAAATGGAATGTATAAACATTCCAATATTTGGGGTGAAAGAGCTAAAATGGACAAGAATAGGACATTTTGAGTCAGATAATTACACAGTATTTACTCAGGAAATGAAAATTCAAGAGGAAATGAGGTGACATTAACAGTGAGGAGAGATGTAGCAAAAGTAGTCAAGGGATGTAATGCAAAGTCTGATGGAATAATATCAATAACAGAAAACCCTTCAATATAACCATAATCCAAGTTTATCCTTTGACTACAGAGGCAGAAGAAGGTGAAAGGTTCTATGCTGGAGTCCAGGAGGAAACTGATCACTCACCAAAATGGACTGGTTATTGATCTTACACATTTGGAATGCAAAAGTAGAAAACAGAGCAGATTTTAAGACTGTAGGAAAATGTCCTAGGCCTAGGATCCAGAAATGAAGCAGGAGAGTGACTGATTGAATATTATGAAGCTAACAGTTGATTTAGCACAAACACATTCTTCACATAACCAAAGAGATGACTATATACATGGATGTCACCTGATCACCTGATCTCCGATATAGAAATCAAATAGACTACGTAATTGGAAGCAGAAGATGGAGAGGTTCCATTATCTCTGCAAAAACAAGACATGGAGCAGATTGTAGCACAGATTATGCACTGCTAATATCAAAAATTACAGTAAAGCTAGAGAAGAACACTAAACCAGTTACTGTTTGAAAATCCCCTGAAGAACATCCTCGTAGAATTTAACACATTATATCACCAAGTAGAAATAAAAAGATTATAGAAACAATATACTGAAGAACTATATAGAAGAGATGAAAGGCTGACAGACCCATTCAAGGAATAACCATTTGAAGATGAACCTACTGTTTTAGAAAGTGAAGTGTGAGTAACACTTGGGAGAAATAAATCACCAGGAACAGATGACATATCAATAGAGTGGCTTCAAGTTTCAGAGGCCTTTACCATACATAGAGGCCATTACCATACAAAGTCCTTTACCATACATAGAGCCCAAAATACTGGATGTCTAAGCTAGGTTCAGGAAAGGAACAGGCACTAGGGATCATATAATAAACATATGTTAGGTAATGGTGCACACCAAAGAATTCAGAAGAAAATCAGCCTGGGCTTTATAAATTTTGTTGTGCTTTATAGATTTTGTAAGCAAAGCTTTGCTTGTATTGTTATAAAAAAAATGGATTGCTCTTTAAAAAATGGTTCTGCCATTGCATTTAATTATTCTAATGGGTAACCTGTACACATGACAAGGGGCTACCATCAGGAGAGAACATGGAGAAACAGAAAAGTTTCTACAGGTGCCTTTGATTACCTTGGGCTTTATCACATGAGGCAGGTAAACCACACTGAGAGCAGGATAATAGTATCTTTGGCTGGGATTTATCACATGATGTCATTCCTTGTGTGTTATTCTCACAGTGGGAGATCATTTGGAAAGTATGTCTTTTACAAAGGAAATTGAGACATGATTCATTAAAAAAGGTAATAATGCTTGGTAGGCTAGAAGGCAACAGGAAAAGAGGAAGACTGTATTCGTCATAGACAGACCTAATCAAGGAAGCCAGGGCGGTGTGTCCGCAAGACCCGAACAAGGCTGTTGATGGTAGGGTGACTTAGTCTATTTCCGTATTAGACTGTTATAGTGCTATTATTCCACTTTCAATATCCTATGGAATGTCCATAGGATGTTGAAAGTGGAATAAGAGCATTATAACAGTCTAGTGTGGAAATGGCCTTTGAGGTCTCTCATTCATAAGGATGCTATAAGTTGAAGTTGACTTGACGACAGTCAGTAACAATATTTCACATTTTGTATGGCTCCTTCTCCATGAATTACCAGAAGAAGAAGTTTAACATCCGATTCTTCTTCTTTACTTATAAATTCTAAAATTTCTCCTGTGTTCTTCAATTGTTGTTAATTAACTTTTGAAATGAAGTGTTTAAATATAAATACTTGGTTTGTGCTGTTGATATTTTTAGGCTTAAATAGTAATATTTTAACTTGCCAAATTAAGAAGCACAAGTCTGAGAAATTTGATTTATGTCTGATAGCTATTTATGGAGAATATCTATCTTTATGAGGACCATAAGCTTTCACTATTGTTTACCCTCCCCAAAGGAAAATATACATATGTGAGACAGTGAGTTTGCGTTGCTCAGTTGTAGTTATGTGTTGTTAAACTGTTTCAACTTGCAGTGACTCTGTGACTGAGAAACTCCAAGATACCCTGTTCTTAACAGTTCTGCTCAGGTCTTACAAACTTAAGGCTGTAGCTTCCTTGACTGAGTGAATCCAATTGTAAAGTGGTCTTCCTCTTTTCCTTCTGCCCATGACTTCACTAAACATTATTTTCTTTTCCAGTATGTTATGTTCTCTCGTGTTATGCCCAAAGTATGATCACCTCTAAATCAAAGAGGTCTCTATAAGTCTTGTAAATCAAGAACAAATCCTAATCTTATATGTTTTTTCAATCTGGTCACTAGTTTAATAGATTGTGGGAATGCTGTGGATGTCATTTATCTGCACTTCAGCAAAATATTTTGTAAGGACCCCCATAACATTTTGATTAGCAAATGGAATAGATGGGAGCATTTCCAGATGGTCTTATAATTGGTTAGGAAACCATACTCAAAGAGTCATAAACAATAACAGTGATTCAGTCTGGAAGGAGGTTTCAAGTGGAGTCCCTCAGGGGTCTGTCCTAGGGCCATTACTCTTCAATATTTGATGATGGGGTAGAGAGAATCTTTATTGGGTTTGCAGATGATACAAAACTGGGAGCAGTGGCTAACACATTGCAAGATAGTAACAGAATTCAAAAGACTTAGATAAACTAAAAAATTGGGCAAAAAATTAATAAAATAACATTCAATAGAAACAAATGCAGAATTCTGCATTTAGGCAAAAAAACCCCACAAGTATAGGATGGGGAATACTTTGCTTAGCAGTACTGCGTATGAAAAGGACTTTTTGGGATTATTGTTGATCATAAACTGATCATAAATTGAACATAAGCGGGCAGCGTGATGCAGTGGCGGAGCTTGGAGTGTGTGGAGGGGGGCAGGAGGGGGTGTAGCTATGGCACGAGGGGTGTGGCCACTGTGTGTGGAGGCATGGCCATGGTGCTTAGGGGCGTGCTGTGGCATGTGGGGCATGGCCAGGGAGTGTGGGGGCGTGGCTAGGGCACACAGGGGTGTGGCTACGGGCTGAGACACCCCCAAACATTGCTGCCTAGGGTGAATTGCCCCCCCCATTGCTACACGACTGGCATGATGTTGTAGCAAAGAAGGCAAATGCTATTTTAGCCTGCATTAATAGAAACAAAGTGAGGGAAGTAGTAGTCCCACTATAATCTGTGCTGGTCAAGCCTCATCTGGAATACTGCATTCATTTTTAGTTGCATCATATTAAGAAGAGTATAAACAAGTTGGTGCATGTTCAGAGAAGGGCGACGAGGCTGGTAAGAGGTATGGAGAACAAAACATATGAGGAAAGGTTGAAGGAGCTGGGCATGTTCAGCTTGGTGAAGAGAACATTGCAGGGTGGCGTGATTGCAAGGGCTGTCACAGATAGGAGCGGACAGACCTGTTCTCCCCAGAGGGTAGGATGAAGTCTGATGGAGAGTAGAGCATTAGAAGGAATTTCTTGACAGTAGGAGTGGTTCAGCAATAGAATCAATTGCCTATAGAGGCCAGACAACTACCTGCTGGGCATGCGTTAGTCAAGATCCTACACTGGGCAGGGAAGTGGACTCAGTGACCCATGAGGTCCATTCTGTCTCTATGATTCTATGCCTCTATTGTTTTGTAGGATTCTTGCACTTTACTTCCATGTGCCACCACAGCCTCTCTTGGCTTCCACTACCCACTTTTATTTTACTCATGTCATTTACAGTATGGTTATACAATAGCAGAGGAAGACAGAGGATGTATGGCCAAATCTAACTGATGACTTATATAATTCTATTTCCTTGTGTTAGGGTTGCTTTTTGATTGCAGTATAAATCCAGACCATATCTAAATAGTAGAGAAGAAATAGGTCAAAAGACCTCCATAGCTGATGATCCTGACAGCCTGAAGGTCTCACAAAAGCAAGATAATTGATAAAGATCTTCAATCAGCAAAATTCAGTAAATCGTTAAACCTTCTGTAGCAGGTTCTGTGCTGTGAAGACATGACTGGAATTATTTGTGAGTCAAATTGAGCAACAGTATTTTTCAGCTGAATGTAAATGATTTTGCCAACTCTTTTATATATTAAACAGGAACCTTAAATAGAGACAGAAAATCAGCAACGTTGACATCAAAAGATACTTGCATCAGTTAGTGTAAAAAGACCCCTGCTTTAAGGTGGAACTTATCATGACAGAATTGTACAGTTGGCCCTCCACATTTGTGGGTTTGACTTTCACAGATTTGATTATTTGTGAGTTTCTTCAACCCCTCCCCCTCACTCAGGTGCTTCTTTTCTGACGGAACCTTCCCACTCCCATGGCTCCAACTAAGATGCACAGCCCTTTAAAAACTTACCTCTGGTTGTTGTCTTCCTCCTCCTCCCCCCACTTCTGGCCACTGCCTGGCCAGTTAAGGACAGCCTGCAGTCTAATTTTTTAGCACCACAAATCCCCTTCCAGTGCCTCCCACACCAAAGGAAGGAGATGGGTGAGGAAGGACGTATAGGGCTCCCATGCTAACCCACCCCTTTTCCTTTTCCTTTCCCTGACTTGGTTTGGATCCTGGGTACCTATTCTCCACACAAGGCCTCAGCCCCCTTCCCACAGACACACACACACATTTTGATATTTGTGATTTTTCTACTTTTGCCATGGTCCTGAGCCCCTAATCCTAGCAAATGTGAAGAGTCAACTATAAGATGTTTCTTCAAATTACTGCATATATTAGTAGGTTTAGATTTTGATTGCTATGAAGGGAGGAGGTGTCCAAGTGTCAGGGGAGCATTCAGAATGGTTTTTTTTCTTCTTTTGGACACTTAACTAACTCCTTCTAGAGAATCCTTATTCCCAAGACAGGCATCCAGACTTCCCTCAGTGTCAACATGACTAATCACATAGAGGGAGAGGGTGCATTTTACTGTTGCTTGGGCCACTGCTATGTTAACTGGGCTCATTTTTCTCAACTGTCATCTCCAGACATGTGGACAAACATGTATACCTTCTGAGATCTACATTTATAAGGGATCTTTTGCCCTTGGCAGTAGCATATCTTAGCAGGAACACATCTTTACCCCAGTAAACCACACTGTTACCAGTATATTGATTATGGGAATATTTATTTAACACACACGAATATAGAAAATATGAGTAATCCTTCTTTGAGGAATGGCTTTTATGCAAGAAGCCTTCAGTTACAAAATTATATGAGTTCTTACAGGCCTTAAGTAGCTTGTATAACAAATAAGGCTAACTATGCATGCCAAGAATATTAAACACACAATGCATAAATGAAATGAAGAAAGTGTAAACCTGTATGTTAGACTTTAATACAAACATACCTCAGTTAACAAAGCCTCTGAGAAAGAAGCCTTCCTTTTCCTCCTTGTCCTCAGCATCAGCATTGGGAAGATGGTAAAGGAGAACTGGAGAAATGAAGACTTTCAGCATTGCACTGCAGAAGTATGGCTGTAGTAAACAATGCAGTCAAGCTTGAGTGGGGACAGAGCAGGATTCTACTCTAGCTGATCCAACTGTAGCCATGTGTATCTGCTTACAAGCAAAGTGAACCTCAACTGCTTTTGAAATCTCTTATGAACATATGTAAACAGCCAGAAGAGAAAAGGGGACAGCAGATAAACCTCACCAACTCACCCTGCCAGTGTATTAAAAAAGTATAGTTCTATAAGTTTAGCCAGCAGAATGGAAATTTTTGGAAAAACGGAGCCTGGTGAAAAAAACAACAACCATCACTGAATATATTTTGGAAGAAGCCTTGAAGTATTCTCTAAATGATTCCAAATGTTTTTGTTTATTCAAGGTTTACCTGAGCTGGTTATTTCAGTTCATATGTGCATATCTTTAGTTCTGAATAAAAAGTTTGCTTAACTGTATTCAAGCTGCTCTTCTTTTTTGTGGTATTCTTTCAGTGTTATTTCTGCCTCTGGTGCAAAAGTTGCTGTTAAAGAAGTAATGTCCAGGAAAACATCTGCATTGTTAACTGAAATATATTTTTACAGGGAAATTAATTTGTAGTGAACCCTAGTAGTTTAAAACAAAGGTAATGAAAACTAGGCCAACATTATGTGTGGAGGGTACCAACCTAAACAGACTTAGGGCCTTTCTACACTATACTGTTACAGTGCTATTATTCCACTTTCAACATCCTGTGGAATTCTGGGACTTGTAGTTTACTGAGGCCAAAGAGCTCTCTGGTGGAGAATTCTAAATGCTCCTCCCTAAACTGCAAACCCCAAAATTCCACAGGATGTTGAAAGTGGAATAATAGCACTGTAACAGTGTAGTGTGGAAATGGCCATAGTCCTGGCACAAGTATTTTCTCCAACATTTCACAGATGAAAACTGGGACACATATGGCCAAGTGGCATCAGAGTGTAGTGAAGATGGCAAAAAGTTATTGAGGAAAAACGGAAAAGTTAGGAGAGGCTGCAGGAGTACAGGGAAAGGCAAGGTTCCATCTCTTCTTCTTCAGTCACCTCTGCTGAGTAAATTGAGCACAAACTGCTTTTGCACTTTGAACCCAGTTTGCAGCAGTTGGAGAAAGGTGAGAACAAAGGGGGAAAGTGGGAGAAGGAGAGGGAAACTGGGATATTTTAAAAGCAGCAGAAAATGTCAGCTGATAGAAGATTAATTGGGACTGCCCTTGCAAAATCAGGACAGTTGATGGGTACGCACTGACTGTGCTTATCGTTTTGGACTAGGTCTGCACTACACATTCATAGCAGTTTCACACTGATTGAGCTGCCATTGATCTGTCCTATAGAATCCTAGGATTTGTAGTTTTCTGAGAGACTTCAAATTCTTTGTTTTAGTTCAAGGGAGCGAAGTAGAGCTGTGGCAGTTAAAATGGTATGAAACTGATATAAAATGCAGTGCAGATATACCTAAGGTCAGAGGACTACTGAGAGCTGGTGGACACAGGTGACAAGAATGTTTTCTCTTCATTTCCTGCATGTGGACATAGAAATGTGCCCTGCTTTCTGTGAAATGGAATAGAGAAGAATTTTGGTGAAGAGAAAAGCTTGGCTTATGGTTTGATTCACAAAGCAGGTCTGTCTGTCTGTCTGTCTTGAGAAGTTTCTCTTTCCTTGGATTTCTGGATTCTAATATGAATGAGAAAATAGAAATGGTTACTGTAGTAACCAGACCAGGGCAGAACTATGGGGCAGTTCACCCATTTAAAGAAGGCATAAAGTATGGTACTCCTGTGGTCAGTGCTCTGAGTCACCTTCATGAACTCTGAGAAGGCATTAAAAATATCTGTCTCTGAAAACAATAGAAAACTGTCTTTCCAGCTTTCTGACGCTCAAGATGTCCTTCATCAGTCCAGAATTTGTTGTAGGGAAAAGAAAAAGAATGAATTATAAATCAGTTAAATGTGTATGGGAGTGGAAAAAGATGTCCATGGACCCAAACCAGACTGCATTTCAGTACCAGACGTCCTTCCCTTCCCTTTCATTTTCTTTCAGCTTCAGTTTTACTAACAGAGTTTTACTTATTCAGAGGCTTTAGGGATCCCTATTAGCCTATTTGTCTTACTTTTGAGCAAAGAGATCTCTTGCTTTGAGCATGTTTTTGGAGCTGCTCCTAGCTACTTTTCTTGAACTAGCATTTCAAGCATTTCAAAAACAATGTTGGATAGACTCAGCCTTTGCAGTTTCTTAAAACATAGTTTTTAAGATTTTATTTTTTTCTTTAGTCCTTTGAGACCCAAATTTTGTTTGTAAAAGCATTTGCTTCTCTATTTAGACAAATTTTTTGCTTTAGAGTCTTGTCGATCCTATAGACAGTAGTAAATCCTAGATCAGTATTTCTCAACCTTTATCTGTACTTACATGAACTTGCCTCTTTTGCTTGATATAGGATAAGTGGCTATAATTTTCCTTTGTGTACCTGTGCTCATGCTTTCACAGATTTCCTTTAAGATTTAGACTGAGATACTATATAACTTAATGTCTTAATTAATCACATATTTTAAAGACTTTGACCATGCTACATTGGTTGAAATTCTGGGTAGATACAGATTAAACATTTATCTGCTTTATTGGTAGTTATATTTTTTAGGCTGCAGTCCTATATATACTTAAGTGATAGTATGCCACAATGAATTTAATTAAACTTACTCTTACTTTACTGTAAATGTATGTAGGTTTACCATGTTAGACAACAGTCCTATCTGGTCAAGATAGCCAAGGGCCATCTAAACCAACAGTAAGCCAGTTGAAGTTGTGCTGAATCCAGTCTCCTCCCAGCTTCTAAAAGAGATGTTACAAACTACCTAGGACTAATGTTTGCCATCAAGTGACTTCATCATGTTTCACCTCATATTAATTAAGGAAGCAGAGATGAGAACACATTGACCCTGTGGTTCAGTTATGATAGATGGTTGCTATACCAACACCAGTGTCAGCAGAATGTCATCACATTTCTTTTTCTAACATCAACCTTTTTTTTAAATAAATATTTTAAAATTAAAGACAACAAAAAAGGAAGAACGGCATTTAACAATATAATAATATCACTAATTAAATTACACTCCTTAATTGTGCATTTGACATTTTATGAACTCCCAGTATCAAGGTAGAAAGCACAAAAATAGATGGGAAAACAAAACTTAAAATGGTAATATCAATAGATGCATAGGTGGCTGTGGAGACAACAACCAAGGCTTTGCTTTTTCATTTCTCAGACTGGAATGGCAGCTTCCTCCTCTCCCCCAGTCTGCCAACATTCTTTGCTACTTTATGCATAGTTCTGGCCTTCCCTAGAACACCGCCTTTGTGTAAACAGGGTAAAGCCTTTCAGTTGTTAGTTAAAACCCTATTAGTGGTTTGTGGTAGTGTGGATCTGGATGATTAAAACCAGTGAGAAACATTCCATTGAGACCAACTTTATGAAAAAAAATAGCATATTTTTTTTTAAAACAGCAAACATAATGTATTGGTTTTGCATGTATGTCAAGTTGAAACAGATATTCAGAGTGCATTTTAAACAATTTCTTAACTTATTACAACGGCATTAAGGCTCAAGTCTCTCTCTCTCATTCTCTCTCTCTCACACACACAGCCCTCTCACTTCCCTCCATGCCAAAGGCTATGTTCACAAATCTAGGCCACTCTCTCTGGCCAGAATTAACAATGGTTAGATTTTATTTCTGCCCCTTTTCTGGGCTTTCTCTGGGAAAACACCACCCTCATTCAACCCCTGCCCCCTTGATTGAATGAGAACTCCTCTGGCTGAAGGAATCTGAAACCTGAACCTGAAAATCTGACTCTTCTGGAAAATTCTCTCTCTCAAAATTGGTGTGCCTGCTATAAACACATTCTCACTCCAGTCTCCAACTCCCTCCTTCACAGTAAAAGGGGCTGGGTTTTCCTCTTGAGTGGCCATTCTGTTTGTCTGGCAACCTGTTGCTTGGTGGGTTTTCTACCACTCAGGATACCATTACCCCTATATTCTGTCACAGTGGCATTCCTAGCAACTCTGCCACAATGCACCAACCACAATTACTGTAACAACATTTCCAGGTTATCTATGTAGGAGAGGAAACAGGCAACATACAATGATAGTAAAAATCATGGTGCATATCTTCCAACTGTCCAATTTGGTAAGGACAGGCCTCTGCTGTCCCACTTTCAGCTGCTTTTGAAATGTCCCAGTTTTAACCTCCTCTTTCAGCTTTCCCATTTTGTCCTCAGCTTACTTCAGTAGCTGCAAATTGAGTACAAAAATCATTCAGACTCAATTAACACAGCAGTGGGAAGAGAAGGTGGGGCAGGCCCTGCCCTTCCTAGTAGATTCAGGCAAAAGCGAACTGCTGCAACCTATCCCAGTTTGTGTGTTCTTCCTCATCATTACCTTTTACTATCTTGACTGCACTCTGGTTTTACTTGGCCTGGTTTTAATCTGTAAAATATTGGAAGGAATGCTGATGACATCACCTTACCTACTACATGTACCTCCAAATGCAATATGCAATCATGCTTCCAGAACAGAACTTGGAAAAAAAAACAACTTTCTGGACTATAGCTCCCAGGCTGGTGGAGGACTGTTGAAGTTGCAGTACAAAAGTAACATTTCCAAGCTCTTTTCCAGAAAAAGGCAACAGTGGGATCCATGCTTCCTATCAACTACTAGTCAGTGGGCCTGTATGGAGAATCCAGATTTTTTTTTTAAGTGTTTGAGTCTTGCTTGGATACTGTTGCAGAAACTGTTTGGAGCATTAATTGTACTCTGGATAATATTACTTATTGTAGTTTATGATTGGTAAACACTTTGTAAACCAACATGGGATCAGATGGTGAAGGACAATGTAAAATCCTCTTTTAAATAAATTAAGTAACTGAACAAAATTGACTGCACCAAGCTGTTTTGCAATGGTGGTGGGAAGAGCACAAGGTCAAGGACAAGGATACTCTGTAGGGGATACTACAATTAGCTGCACAATACAGTACAGTAGCTCTTTCATTACAGCCAGTGTGGTATAGTGGTTTGAGTACTGGACTACAACTCTGGAGATCAGAGTTCAAAATCCCACTCAGCCGTGGAAACCCACTGGGTGACCTGAAGCCACTGAAATCCCCCACCAGTGGCCATTCTTGCCCATTAATGGCCATTCTATGACTGGTGTAGAATAGGGGGATTGGAGAAGTATCTGGCTATGTCCCTGTGACTAGACAAGAAAAAACATGAAATAATTATGGAGACATTTGGAGGACCCAGGAGGACCTCAGAAGATGTAATCACTTCACATCTAGTGATGGGGACATAGCCAGACACATCTGTGATTCACCCCTCCCCATCTCTACCAGTCCAGTAGTTCAGTTCAGTAGCTCTATGGTAGTACTAGATGAGAGCCAGTATAGTGTAATGGTTTGAGCATTGGACTACAACTCTGGAGTCCAGGGTTCAAATCCCTACATGGCCATGGAAATCCACTGGGTGACCTCGGGCAAGTTGCACTTTCTCAGCCTCAGAGGAAGGCAAAGACAAACCTTCTCTGAACAAATCTTGCCAAGGAAATACAAATGATAGTTTTGCCTGAGGGTCTGCATAAGTTAAAAACTATTTGAAGGCACACAGCAACATCTCTTCCATTGGAAAGAGGATAGCAGTGGAAAAGAGGCACTGAAAGTCAGGGTAACACATAGTGCTGACATGAGCTAGTCACAGTCATTTAGCCTCAGCTGCCTCACACGTTGTAGGTATAAAGTGAGCAGGCTTTTCTTGCATTAGAGGAATGGCAAGATATAAATACAATAGACATAATAATAAGATAGATTTGAAGTGAATTCCACAGAGTAAAACTTGTATGTTGGCTGTCCTGTACTTGTTTTTTTATCAACAGCTTCTAACCTGTGTGTGTCTGCAGAGGGTAATTCATCCAATACAGTTAATGTAGCATTTTTATGTGTTCCATAAAAAGAAAAAGAATATTCCAGCCATTGCTGTTCTACTACACTAGAAAACATGATTGCATGCATGCATGGAAGCAACCACAAAAAAAAATGAAAGAAGAGAACTTGAAAAATATTGTCAGTCACAAGGACTTGGGTTGAGGGGTATATACATAAACTCCCAAAATGTGTTCGTTGTGTGTTGTTGGATCCTTGTTTTGATTATTATTTATTTTTGTTTCTGAATGCTATTAAAGGAAGAGAGATGAGTGGCATGGGGGAAATATACAATATAATCCCTGTAAATGCAAACTACAAGGTACAAAACTCAACATATGTACATGTTGAGACTTGCCTTCAGAGAGCTCTTCACACATCCACATTAGCAAACAGAATTGCCACTGAGATCAGAAAGAGGTCCACATCATGACACACCTTCTCTCCAAATTTTGCAATCCCAGCTTCCTGTGTACTGAGTAATGTAGATTAGGACCAACATGGGGCTCTGCGGAGGCATTTCTCACTGTTCTCAGTGTTTTGTAGCCAAATCCTGCACAAAGATTTACCATAAGAAGGGCAACAAAAAGATTATCTCATGTTTACCTGAAAACTGTGGAATAGCTATTAAAGCAGAAAACTGGCTCCCCGTTCAAACAACCATTCAATCATTTCCACATGGTGTTGCTGTCCCATGATGGGGATTTGTTGGCAGTGGTTCGCAAGTCGTGCTTTCACATGATGTTATCGTGGTCCCACAGCCAGTGCATCCCCACCTTTTGCAATCATAGGATATTTTCTTAATGGAAAAAAATCTGTTAATGGCCCGCAATCATGCAACGCTTCTGTCACTGCCAGCCATGCAGAATGGGTGGAAGCGCAATCTACGTGCTTCCTTCCCCAGTGCAGCATGGGACTGAGGCCAGCTGCAATGAGGAAGGAAGGAGCATGTCACTTGCTGTCTCATCTGCAGGCAGCTGGCTGGGTGCAAAGGGGAACATTTGCATCATGCTCCCTTCCTGGCAAAGGTGCTGCTGGGATGATACCAGGAGCATAACGGGAACTGATAAGGTGTGGAAATGGCATGAATAGAAGACCCTCTTTGGAGTTGCTCACTATCTCCCATATCAGGAGTTTAGTATATGGGCAGAATTGGGGGGGGGCATTCCTCAAACTCATTTCTAGAGTGCACTAGAGCCATAGACCATCATCTGGTGTGGGGAAGAGAGTCCACAACATCCAGCAAACCAAAGCCGCTTCAACAAATATGCAGATTCGCCATGGCAAAACCTGAAAATGGAAACAGATATCATCAGATGGCTTTTAAAATGCTGAATCTCAGCAGGATCCCAATATTCCCAGTGAAGATGGTTTTACTTTGGCACATAACTACAGCTTCAGCAATAACTACAACAGGTAGTCACCTAATGATTGATGCTTTTCAACAGTTAACAACACTGATTGTGTCTAGATTGTGCTTTGGAAACAGGATGAATTGAATGTGTTTTTATTAAGCTTGAGGCTGATTACAAAGACTAGGATCTGTAATTAGCAGCAAAGGACAAACTAAAGCAACAGCAGAGATTGTAAATCCCAAATGCTCTACTAACAACACTGAAAGGGTGAAACATGTCTAGTCATGGACTGCCTTGCAAGTTTAGATCTTATAGTACTTCTCAGTGGAATCTGTGGTAATTAGTATATTTACCTTGTAATGTATTGCAATGACCCTTAAAAAATGGAATAATTATTTAATATTAATGTTAAGAGGAGTTCAGTATGTCAAAGCCATGCACAGGACACTGGCATAATTGAGGAATGGAAAGAAAATGTATCATATTTATTTTTTATTTGATATAATTTCTGTTCTGATATTCTTCCAAAACTGGTGTTCAAGGCAGCTCACAATATTATTAAAAACAGATACAAATATTAGAAACACAAAGTTATAATATCAAAACATAATTTAGCAATTTACAGCAATAAAACACAGTGAATTAAAGCAATTTAATTATGCTATAGGTATGTAATGAGAAAATCAGTACTGTGAAAGGGCTGGGTTTCTTGCCTTAATATCCAATTTGTGACTGTATTTGTTGTTGTTGTTTTTTGCTGTAACATATTCTTTTAATAAACAGTTAAGTTACATTAAATCCTATGGTAAATGTTTACCTATACAAGTAGTTGATTTTCCCCTTTCTCTCTCACACACACTCTTTCTCCCTCCTCCTTCCCCCCTTGTTCTTTCTCCCATTTGCCTGCTGCACTGATTTAACATCTTGATAATAAGAGGCTGAAGGACAGGATTGTCTTCATCCTGCCAAAGCAATGTATGAAAATGTCTGCATTGTTCAGAGACTGCATATTTCCTTGGTTTTCATGTTTTATTCTCTTTTAATTGGAAATGAGCACCTGTTCCTATATTACTTAAGCTAGCAGTCACAAACAAATAGCAGATGCACTGTTTCCTCTTGGGATGAATAAATTATGTGAACAAGTTGAGGGGGGGAATCATATGTGTGGCTGCATAGATGTGCTTTTTAGTGAGTGATATTAAAGACAAAGCCTTTGCAATTTCTGTTGTTTTCATATAGTTAGTAACCTGAAGGGAAGAAAGCCTTGGTATACACAATAGTAATCCATAAAAAGAAAAACTGCAGCAGCCATATAACTGTAGCTGTGTAGTATAAATACGAGTTTACCACTGCAGTGTTCCAGGCAAGCCAATCAAGCCAGATCTAGAGCAGCACATCTAAGGTTGTGAACTATATGTGACTTAAGAGTATCAGTGGTAACATTTTCCACAGATTTTAAAAGGTACATGAAGCAGTTGCAGCATTCCCCCCAACACACACACACAAACACACAATGAATTAAGGCTTCAGTGTTCATTTTCCTTCCTATCCAGCCCCTGTTTGTCATCAGTGAAGTGAAGGGATGGCAACCGTGGTTTGCTAAGAGGGACCAAGAAAAAGACACCAGAGGGGCTTTAAAAATTTATTCAATGTCATCAGTCTGATCTGTGATGTGGGGAGAGCACAGCTGCATTTAAAGAATTGTGTGTGAACTAAGATTACCTATCTGATATAGATCTCCAAATGTGACATCTGTTTTGATACCAGAGGAGCTGTCAACAAGGGCAGATCACCCCTGCCTTAATTTCATTTTGTCACTTCATGACAACTTTGGAGTGTTGTTCAAAGAACTTAGATTTCTAAGCTCTATAAGGAACTGGTGTGGGAAGAATCTAGGATTCAGTTTTATATACAGTCCTCAACAGATTGCATCTTGATCCTATTAAAAAAAAACTTTGCCAAAAACAATAAATGTTTTACATAAATATAAATGTATTTTTAAAATATAATTGTATACATATTACAATTATTCATAAAACTTATTTCAGTAAGTTTTTAAAAAATCTTTAATTTTAGATCATAAGTTACTAATATTGTGTTATTGATGGGATCACCCCTTATTGACTAGTAGGATCATATCTCATTTACTTACTATGTTGGTCATCAGTTATTTGTGTCATATGTTCTGCTTATAGTAATCTTTTTTCCCTCCATGAGTAGAATATTGGAACATCCTACCTGAAAGTGTTAGCAGCATGATTCTTTGGTTTGTGGTCAATATTGTTATTGTGTTGCTTAAATGTATAGCCTTAAAAGATTCATTTTACAATCAGTGCTGCAGCAGTCTGTTTGGACTGCTTAGACTGAAGCAAAATGTAAATTATTTTACATTGTTTTAGAATAAATGCTGCACTGAAAGAATACCAGAATACTAGGAATTGTTTTGAGATCAGTTTGTTGCAAGTTGCAGATCTGAAAAGACTTATAATGCATAATGTGAAATACAGGTATAAAATTGTAGAATCATAGCACTGGAAGGGGTCCCTTAGGCCATTGAGTCCAACCCCCTGCTCAATGCAGGAAATCCAGGTACAGCATCCTCAGCAGGTAGCTGTTTGTTGTCTTTTTGAAGATGTCCAGAGAAGGAGGTCCCACACCTCTCTAGTTAATTGGTTCCATTGTCTAACCACTCTTACCATCAAGAAGTTCCTTCTAATTTTCAGTTGAAATCTATCCTCCTGTGTGTTAGATCTGGTCCTACCTTCTGAGGCAGCAGAGAACAAACCTGCACCCCCTCTATGCAACAGCCTTTTGGATATTTAGAGAGTGCAGTCATATCACCCCTCACTCTTTTTTTTTTCAGCAGGTTGAACATGCTAAGCTCTTTCAACCTTTCCTCATATTGTTTAGTTGTCCAACTTCTTATCATCCTTGTTGCCCTTATGTGAACATATTCCAACTTCTTTATATTCTTTTTAAAATGATATTCCCACAACTGAACATAGCACTACAGATGAGGCATGGTGAGTGCAGTCCATAGTGGGAATATTACTTTCCTTGTCTTGGAAATTATGGTTCTGTTAATGCAGGTTAAAACATTATTTACTTTCTTTGTTACAGCTTCACATTGCTGGGTCATGTTCATTTTATGATTAACAATAATCCCCTGATCCTTTTCACATGTACTGCTGCTAAGCCAAGTATCTCACATCATCCTATAAGTGTTCATTTGTTTTTGTGGCCTAAATGCAGAATTTTGCATTTATCTCTGCTGAATTTTATTCTATTAGTTTCAGCCCAATTTTTTAGTTTATCGAGGTCCTTTTGAATTCTGTTCCTATGTTCCAATATGTTAGTTTCCTTTCCAGTTTTGTATGATCTGCCAACTTGATAAGGATTCTTTCTAACCCATCTTAAGTTCCTTATGAAGATCTCTGCTAATGCACAGATGCACACAGTTCTCTTTTGGGGAAGAACTGATGCAAAATAGGTGTTAATGAGATAGACATGTTCCTGGGCATTACTTCCTAAGGAGAAAATTTGGTATCAGAGGTAGCAATAACATGGAAAATTTAAGCATAGATTCCTACACAAAGATGAAGAGCACTTCAACATATTTCAAGATATTATTTACGGAAAACTAACAACATGCATGTGTTAGATGAATCAACCAAGTCAGGTAAGCCTTGCAAAAGTAAACAAAAATATTTGGAACCTTCAGGAGGTCACATGAAGGTTCTTCCAAAATGCCTCTATGGATGGTTTGCAGCCTCTACTTTTCTTAAGATTTCTATTTTGGTGGCTAGACTTGTAGAACAATGCTTTTTTCAAAACAACCTTGGGGGAACTGGTGATGTTGCTCATCCTTTTTTTCTTCTGCTTTGCTATTCACACATGTTCAGTGAAGGATTCTGATGGCAGCTGGTGTTTTATCTTGTGAATTGTAGGCGAGCATACCTCACTTCAATAGGAATGGAGTCTTGCTCTTCATGAGCTCAAACTTTATTGCATTTACTGCAGACATGCTACTGCAACCCAACACTGAAGTCTTGTGTTTCTCTAGCCCTCCTTTACCATCTTTCTAATTCCAAAGCTGCTAAAAAAAACCCTTCCAGATGAGGAAAAGGGAAGAGCTGGACACAGGTAAAAGACTTTTTAAAAAGGAGCTTCAGCATTAGAGGCTTTGTTAACTGAGGTTTGCTATGCCTGTACCTCTGATTACACTTGATACAGTTAACTACAATGAAACAAGAAGGATTAAAATGCTAATACAGTCAGCCCTCCACATTTGTGGGTTTCCCTGTCATGCCTTTGATCATTTGCAAATTTCTCCAACTCCTGTCCCTCACAAACGCTTCTTTTCCAGGAGATACTTCTCTCTTGGCAGCTCTGATCAGGCCACACAGCCTTTTAAAAACCTGTTTCTGGTCCTCTTTCTCCTCCACCAGCTGCTGCCTTGCCAGCTAAGGACAGCTCGCAGCCTGATTTCTCAGCACCACTAACCCTCTCCCACTGCCCCCTCACACCTATGGAAGGAGATGGATGCAAGAGAAAAAAAGTATAGAGTCACCATGATGACCTACCCCCTTTCTCTCTCCTTTCCTTGACCTGGTTTGAACCCTGAATGCCTGTTCTCCTCACCATGCCTTGCCCCCCATCCCACAGATACATTTTGATATTTGTGATTTTTCCACTTCTGCGGGGATTCTGTGTCTCTAACACTAGTGAATGTGGAAGATGGATTATAAAATCCTCATCAATAAAATATGTTAACACTACAAAAAACTTTTTGTGACAAGAAGCATGAGATCTGTCTATCATTTTATTTGGCAAACAGTCAAATAGCCCATTTCAGCAACTACTGTACCAGTAATAAAGACATTGACCTTGATTATAAATGCATGTTGTAGTAGCAGCAAAATTATGAAGTGTCTGCATGGTAATATCTATATCTTCTTAAACTCTAAAGCTCAATAAATGCATGCTTATTTGGCATTTCAAATGTAAACAAGGGTTTATCTCCAAAAGGAACACTCATACTTCTCTTGGTCCACTTGAGCTATTTTTTAGGGTGCTTGGGGACTGCAGATGGAAGAGATTTTCCCCTCTTTATGCCAACTTCTCTTGTTGTACAAGTGGATGTCTGGTGTCAGATGTAGCCCCAGATAATTTGAAAGCCTAATTTGCTACCTGAGGTTAGAAATACGGCTTATATCTCAGGTAAAAGTTCTGCTGCTTTTTCTGCATTTGGTACAAGGCTTTCCAACCTTCCAAGTCAGCAGCATTCCATTTTTTTGAGATTTCAAGGCCAAGATTTAAAGTCAGGTGTAAAAGTCTTGTGATATCACATTGCTGGGTCCTTGTGATTGAGAGAGAGCAGACAGCAAGCCTCGGCACTGGAACAGCTTCTGAGCCAGCTGACTGTGGAAATTGACGTGAAAGCAAACTTGGTAAAGTGGCCCAGAATTGTCTAAAACCCAGCTAACCAGAGCCAGAAACAAACATTGAATCAAAACACTTTCCCCCATTGGCTAAGAAGGTGGTTGCCAACATGCTCAGTAACTGCAACAGTTACCACCATTTCTGCTAGGTCTTGCATCTGAAATGCGCTTACCTAGGGTTGCCAGTGCTCAGGGCCTGGACTTGAATTTCCAGTTTCTCTGAGTTATCTCCAGGTGGGAAAAGGGGGTGCAAATTCTGTTCAGCTCCAGGAAGAGGAAAAAATCTCCAGCTCAGCTAGTGGAGTGGCAGCTTGCCACAAGTTGCAAGGCTTAATTGATTTGTTGCTGCAATCGACTCTCCAGAGGATCTATTGATTTACTTTATTAGCTTCCTTCTTCCCTTACAGCTGTTGTAGTGCCAGAACTCACCCTCTGCTCTGCATCTACCTTCTGGGGTAGAAGCAAATAGGCTAGATTAAATATTCCTTCTTCCATGTCCTTATGCAGGTGAGAAAGAATAATTTCCTCATTTTACCTTAAGATTTCTCTCTTAATTTCCAAACAAAAACATACATTCTCTCTGTGTGTTTGAATGATAAGCACTTAATGCACAATGCTTGATGACACTACCAGGGGCCATCCCTAGTCTCAGGCTTTGGCTTAGAAACCTCAGTGTCTGAGACGATCCTGAACTGGCAACCCTATACACATGACACGTAGGGGATTTCTCCAGACCTTCTGCTTCTGCTAGGCCTTGCGGAAAGCTCACTGCTAGTCCTTGGAGACACTGCTGCCATGACTTGTAAAACAAGAAGCCCCACAAGTTGCAGTGCTGGTGCCCCACTCCTAGACTTGATCCAAATGGCACAAAGGGCCCAAGGGCATTTATTCACCATGCCTCTCCTTAGTCACCTCCCCTCCTTCCTGACTTTTTGGTACATCAACAGTGCAGATGCATGGAATATACACAAATGCTTTCAGACTGAGACAGTGAGCCCAGGTGTCAGATGGGAATAGGTAGAAAAGAGTGGCACTGAAACCCACACTCATGCAATACAATACAATACAATACAATACAATACAATACAATACAATACAATACAATACAATACAATACAAAACCCCAGAGTTTCTTCCCCTCTGGTCTGTTTGCCCTGAGACCTATCTCTCACCTGGAAACCTGAGGAAGCAGAATAAATCCCTGAAACTTCACAGATGCTCTTGAGATTTGGCAATCCCACCTGCACGTCTTTGGGCTGAAAGAGTACATTTGCATGAATAAAGGTTCTTTTGTTTTGTCTTGTTTGTCTCGTCAAGTAGGTATTTCAAAACATTAACAATATAGTTGGGGTACATATGAACAGGAAGTATAAAATGACAATTCTGTTCCTAAAGGCAGCCTAAATATAATCTTGAAACAAATAAAATAACTAGCTAAAATTTTGGCTGCAGGCTTATGGTTCCTTGTAAGTGGAAACTAGAGAGATTGTTAGAATTTCAACAATATCTGTGTTTTCTCCAACAGTTACTCTCTCTTAAAAAAAAAAAAAGGAACTTCCTTGCATGAAGATGTTTTCCCTTTGAAATTAACTGTGAGCTTTTTAATTTTTGTTTGTGTCCATCTCCACTCACCTTTTAGCATTATACTTGGTCTTCTCATTGATCTCCTCCAAGTTATGTGTTTTCAAATGTTTCTTTCTACATTTAGCTATTATCTATTATTTCCCCTCCTCTCCCTTTTTTTGAAATACTTGCTAGAAGTATTTGTAGAAGCTTATGATTATGTAAGTAACGTACTCTACAAGTCCAGTGTTACTTCAGTAATGTACTCTATATTGAGATTTTATTGACCTTGTTGTCTTCCACACATCCTCACCTTTTGCATGGAAAATGAGAGTGTTTGGCAATAATAGCCACACAGCTCTCATTACAACCTCCCATTTGTACTGTACAATGTGGAATGGGAGCTCATTCTTAACTTCAGCGGCAGCATGCAGAGATCTCTCTCGAGAGCTGGACATTTTTAAAATTCTGAGTGAAACTAATATCTTTGGGAGTTTCCAGCCAATTAACTAACTCAGCTTTCATCTGCCTCAGCTTCTGTGCTCTTAGGGCTTTCTGATTAATTGCTTCAAGGTGTTCTGCTGGTGTAGTGTTTTTAAATTTTTGTGCTGATCTGTTACATTTGACACGCAATTTACTACTAAGCTATGATTACAATCTTTCCCAAGTTGTGGTTTTACAGGACTAAAAGCCGCAGAGGAGAAGAGATTTCATACTGAGTGATGCAGTGATCAGAACACTGCCATCACTGTTACTGAGGGTGAGATTTTATAATCACTTAAGTTCATCTTCAGAAAGTAACTCCAGGTTATCAGATACCTGACTTCTACTGGAAATCAATAGTGTTCATGCTCCTGATATTTCTACTACTGGGAATCTGTTTCTTTACAATGGATGGTGGATTTTCATTCATTAAAGGTCAAAAAGATAGAGATGTCTAAATGCCTTTTAACAGTTCTTGAATATTTTAAACACTTTTGAAAATGTCATTCTATTGCTATGTTATCTTCTCCCTGACCATTCTCTGTGTGTCAACAATATGATACTGGGCATTGTCTGTAGATGGGATCAATTAAAGATTAAATTCAACAACTCAAAAGGCTTCATAAAGTAGTAATGAGCCAAGTGGTAATAAGGAAACAGATATTGCCCAGTAGCCTAAAACTCGTATTCATAAAGACAAAATATCCTAATAGACTAATTTAAACTAGGCTGTTCCTGGACAATTAAATAACTTGTCATAGCACCTGTTTTCTGCCCTTTCTGCAGTTCACCTTTTCTCGGTGCTGGGGTATAGGGATCGCGTGAGCAGCCTCCAGCAAGAAGTTCTCGTGTCCCGGTTCCTTCAGCTCTGCAGCTGCCGGCTGCTCACCCCACCTCTTCCTTCTGCAGTGCAGCAGGAAGCATGAGTGCTGGGGCAGGAAGCATGAGTGCTGTGGCTCCAGAGCTTCGCACGCATAGCAAGTGCATGAGGGGCCCTGGAGCAATGCACAATTGAGCACCATTTTTGGCTTAAAGCCAAAAATGAAAAAGTGCGTGAACAGCGCCTGCCAGACCTTGGAGCATCGTGCAATTGTGTGTGCACCATGTGGACCGCTCCTCACATTCGTGCGATGCTCAAGGGGCCCTTTTGCATGGCAAATGCCATGCGAAAAGCACATTTGTGATGTACGTTTACATTTCAGATTTAGATTAATGGCAACAATCTAAAGCTTCCCAATACAGGCTTCTTGGACATGAAAACCCACATAATTTCTGAGATACCATTCACGTATTTGAGAAATAGAATTTGAAGTGATTATCATTTTCAAGAGTTTGAAAGAAATTGTTTTGTAGTTCTTATGTTTTATGAGGTATCTATTTGGAATGTCTTCAAGTGAATAAATGAGGCACCTTGGTGCTCCTGTTTACCAAGTTTCTTCTGAAAATGTCTGGGTGCACAATTTTCTTTTCTCAGAGCCATTGCAATTGTCATATTTTTAAAGATTCTTTTGTTTATTTTTCTATCTATGAATTCATATTTGTAGGGAAGCATATGGAAGTGACTAGTTCTGTTACATGAAAAGTGACACTACTTTTCTGGTCATGGAAACTGCAATTATCATGTATCCCTACCTCAAATGTTGCACTACTTTTGATACATTGCTGGTACAAGTGGTTAGACATGGGTGGTTAGTTGGCTGTAGTAGGATCTACACCAGATTTTTCTCACAATTAGATCTTTCTGAAAATGTCTTGTCTGTTTCCTCATTTGCTTTAAGACAGTTTGTGACCATGTGGTAATATATTGGCCAATGTACTTGAATGGTGTCCTTTATCTTGTATTATAGTGGTGAACTCATACCATATGAATGTAACGTTAAGAGAAATAATGCTGGAGGAGGTACCAATTGTTGTGGGAGATGAAAGGTGAGCACTTACATAACCTTTAACCGCATTGTGGCCAAGAACCGTAATGTTGCTGAATGTAGCATAAAAATTCCTTAGGTAAAACTATGATATGTATTTCCTCTCAATCCCCACCTCTAGGACTCATTGTTTAGCTGCTTCAACACCCCCTTCCATGGCCATTCAGTGGCTGATGTAGTGTGCATTGGGGGTGACAAGAGAGGTGCCTGGCTGTGTTCTCATAGCCATATGCAAACTGATGATATCACGTGCTGATACTGACTGGGGTTCTCCAGAGGACTCAGTGGATTGAGTACATTCTGTGCTTTGCTATGGGGTCATAGTCAGCCACACACCCTTTTCTCTCCACCAGCTCTTGAATGATTGTGGGAGAAGCTAGACTGAGGGACGCTACAGTGACTAAATAGTGAGTCCTGGGAGGCTTTGATCATTGAAAGGGGAAGAAGAAAATACCAGCCTCTACAAGGACCAAAGATATATGCAGGCATAGGTGGGTCATAGAAACATAGAATTATAGCATCATAAAGTTGGAAGAGACCCCAAGGCCATCCAGTCCAACTCCCTGGTATGCAGGAGGACACATCTAAGCACTCCCAACAGATCGCCATCCAGCCTCTGCTTAAAACCTCCAAAGAAGGAGACTCCACCACGCTCTGAGGCAGCATACTCCATTGCCAGACAGCTCTGACCACTAGGAAGTTTTTCCTGAGGTTCAGGTAGAATCTCCTTTCCTGTAGCTTGAATCCGTTGCTCCTTGTTCTAGTCTCTGGAGAAGCGGAAAACAAACCTGCTTCCTCTTCGACCTGACATCCCTTCAAAAATTTAAATATGGCTATCATGTCCCCTCTTAATCTTCTCTTCTGCAGACTAAACATACCCAGTTTCCTAAGCCACTCTTCATAGGGCATGGCTTCCAAACCCTTCACCATTTTGGTCGCCCTCCTCTGGACATGCTCCAGCTTGTTGATATCCTTCTTAAATTGAGGTGCCCAGAACTGGGCACAGTATTCCAAATGAGGTCTAACTAAATTAGAATAGAGTGGTACCATTACCTCCCTTGATCTAGATCTGGTCTTACGCTTGTATATGTCATAACAATAATGCTAGTCTATTTATTATTTTTTCATTGGTGGAAAGCTGTAGGCCATTGCCCTTTGTGAAATAGAATTCTTTTCGTGTATTTTTCCTTCTAAATCAGGAATGGCCATCTGTGGCCAGACTGGGGGCTTAGAGCAAAGGTGGGGGGAGGGGAGTCTTATTTCTTACCTCTTTTTGAATGTTTATATTGGTTATATTGGGCAGCTATTTTGTTAAAATCCAAATCTAAGTGTTAAAATAAGGTTCCAGTTATTTTCCTCATTTCACTTGCCTCCTCTTCCCTTTTGTAATACAGGACAAGCCATATTGAACTGGAGTGATGTCACCACTGAGGTGGAGGGAGGGCAAATGGAGAGGTGTGCAGTGGTAGCTGCAGACTTTTGTGGTAGTTTGCTGCTGAATTTTGCAAAATGAAGAGGATTAGGGCCCCATATGAATTTTGGGTCATTCTTTCCCCACCTCTCTCTCTCTCTCTCTCTCTCTCTCTCTCTCTCAATATTTTCATTCATTCAACTTCTTGGCTGAACTGCTGGCAGAGCTGTGGATTTCATATAATTATTGGAATGAATAAACATCATCTTTGGATGTATGAGTGTATTTATAAATTACAGGTATACTGTAGTTCTTGGTCAAGGGCTACCAAATTCCAGGAGAATCTGAAAGGAACAAGGTGTGGCCCTCAAGGTATCATTGGATGGCAGTTCTCGTTGGCCCTAATCAGCACAGCTGACCTTGAGTGTGGAAAGTCACAGTTCAGCAACATCAGGAGGAATGAAGTTTGTCCACCCCTGTTGTTAGACAATATTACACTATAGTCTTAACAGTTAGGTTGTCCTAAACAGGCTGAAATCCATGAGTTCAGGTGCAATTGTAATCTCAATATTCCAATTTTTTTAGTAGGAGATGTTCTAAATATGCTCCAAATTTGAATGAGATGAAATTGATCTCTGAGAGAAGATCAGTGAAAGAGAACAGGAGATTGGGATCTCTATGTGTGTGTATGTACATTCAGATCATCTGTTGACTTATGGTGACCACATTAATTTTGTAAGGTTTTCTTAGGTCAGGAATACTTAGAGCTGGTTAAAGGTGGTTTTGCCAGTTCTTTTCTCTGAAATATAGCCTACAGCACCTAGTATTCATTGGTGGTCTCTCACTCAAGTCCTAACCAGGGGTGATTTTGCTTAGCTTCTAAGATCAGATGGTACCTTTAGGGTGTTTAGGCAGGGTTGTGGTCTCTGTGACTTGAGCCTTAATACAGTCATTGGTCTCAACTAGAGCGGACCCACTGTATCAAAAGAAACAGCAAGACAGTTCCACTGATGCAATAGGTCCACTTTGGTTGTGACTAAGAGCTGGGTTTAGGCTTTGATAATATCAGTGCCTTGGATCCAAAGAGCTTGTTTATCTTTTCTTCTAAATTGTGATCAAACCAATGGTGAACCTCTGTGCTCTTAGACAAGTATGGTTATATTTACAATCAGCAGTGTATTAAAACAGTTATGAAATATCATTAACAATGCAATCCTTTACCAACTTAGATATACTACCTACTTTGAAATAATGGAATAGTAGTACAGAATTAAACTGGTCTTATTCCTAGGGACATGTATATTGGATTACAGTCTTTATCTCTGAAATAACTCTTAAAATGCTAAAAAAAGGAAAAATATGATTATAAGTGAGTATTACCAGTAAATAAAGAATCATAGCATAATAGAATTGGAAGGAACTACAAGGGGCATCTTGTCTACATGCGTCTCACAGAGTTGGATGAAAGCATGCAGTTAATGATTTGGCTGACAATTTGTACATATTATTTCTTCACATACAGTCTCATCTCTCTGTATTTGAAAATGCATTCTTTACATCTCTCCTTCTCAGATAAAGCACCCAGATTTTGTACAGACAATAATGCAATATTCGATTTTATAGGTTTTAACTATTCTCTGAAACATCTGCATTGAAACATTAAAATTTGTAATCTGTTTTGTATAAATGTAAATACTTGATGCATTTGCCCTGCAACAGCAACTTCAATTGAGAGCTTCTGAAGCAGTATGCTCCCTCTAGTGGCAAAAAAGATAACGAAGATTTTATTACACAAAATACAAAGCAAGAACATGGGTGAGAAATATTGAAGGTGGTTGGTTTGAAGGTTTTGTTTTTGCTTTTGCCTGACTTTGCTGCTTGAAAAGGGGGACAGTATCAGCAGCTGAGATCTAGGAATGCCAGTGAAAATGAAGCTTTGTTAGCCTAAACCAGTCAGAGTACCAATCTGCTGTTACAACCTAACCAGACCAAAGACCTTCATGCTCATATCCAGTCACACTACAGTTGCCCATTGTTACTCTGTTCTCTGAGGGTCCCGAGAGGGGTGCCCAAATAACCAAACAACAACAACAACTTTGGGGAAAATTAGCTGGAGCACTCACTAAAGCTAGCGAGAGGCAGGGTAACTTAGCAGGATCTTGCAACCCAGCGTCTACGGAGTCAGGTCAGTCAAGCAGTCAGACGGTTTAAAGTAGCAAAAATGATGTTTTATTGAATACAAACATTTAAGACACCACAGTCACACAGATAACTAAGGGAATCAGAGACTGATTTGAAATAGGGATTTTCAGAGGGAAATGGGTGATACGACACCTGTCTCGTAGTCCTGGAGAGGTTTGAAGATTGTGTTCGTTGGGATGCAGGGAAGAAGCTCAGCGCGGTTCACTGAGGGGAGCTCACTGAACAAAGCGGCAGCAAGGCGGTCTGGAACTCGGGAGTGATCCGAGGATGGTCTCGGAATCGAGGGTTTTTATAGGGTGAATTGTGACTGCAGGCCATACCTTACTCGGTGAGAACAATGCGATTTAAGAGCAGGAAAACGCTTTGGAAAGGTCAGAGTTTAGCATGATTGGCTTAGGGTGAAATTAACAATAGTGTAGCCAGTATGCAAATACAGAGCGCTTAGTACAGCTTTGTTAGGTTGCCTGCTTGGGGCAGGGAGTCTTTGTTACTATCGCACATAAGCAAGGAGGTGCTTGCTGGAGAGGTCCCTGAAGCGACGAACCAGCTCTGTCTGGCCTGCTTGGGTGGAGAATGGAATGTCCAGCCATTATCGGCCGCGCCTGTTTACGTGCTTGTCCGGAGGCCTCAGAAACACGTGGAGCGGGGTGGCAGAGGAAAGCTGCATCATTTGATATCAAAAGAGATATCGTGTGCTATCTCTGGGTAGGCCTGGACCACAGTAACACCATTCTACTTCTGGACTGAGTACTCATACCTTGTTACATTATTGTTTCATTTATTTTTACTTGACATACAGGTTGCCTGCCAACAAGTTTCACGACATGGTTTGAAAGAAAATTAAAATACTGGTATAAAATGCATCCTTTTAAGACAACTTAAATAAGTTGAAAACTACATGAAATAGCAAAAGAGTTTAAAAGAGTATAGGGGTATGCAAAGTCTTCTAAGTTCTGCTACTGAGGAGTTACATAAGGTATGGGATTTAGGAGTTCTCATTGTCATTGCTGCTATAATGGGGGGGGACACTATTTCTTGAAACATAAAACCCAAGACTAAGACAGTAGAAAAGAAAATATTAAGGTAAATAGACTCAGTAAATAACTATGGAAAAGTCAATGCAAGAACAATGCTGAAATGAATAATAAAACAGATAAATGGAAGAAATAATTGGATAGAAATAATATAGTGAGCAAAATCATAAAGAACTTAATAGAAATCAAGTTAAAGAAGACAAAGGGCAGGAGATTCCCCCCCCCCGGTTATTTCTCCTGTTCATCTTACAAATATTTTCTTAAATTGCTTGATTTTTTTTTATATAAATTTTTTTAGTTTTTTCTTTTCCCTTATAAGTCTTCAATATGTATGTAGCGAGAGGCATCTTTCAAGTTTCAAACTCTTTAGGGTTTTGAATTCACGGTGCTGGTGGTAGCATTCAAAGCCCTAAATGGCTTGGAACCTCAATATTTGAAGGCATACCCCTCCCTATATATAAGGTTGCAGGATTCTACTTCTTAAAATCTGGGCTGTAATTTGCATATTATGAAAGCTATTGTAATTATACAAATTATATACATTAATTGTTGCCTTTTTTCTTTCACTATGTTTCAACTTTCTTGTGATTTTGATGTTATGACAGTTCTGAGAGTACCAGTATAGGATAATACTTAAAGTGCTGAACTTTGAACGGGGATACCCAAGTTCAAATCTCTGCTTGGTCATGGAATTAGCCATGTTACCATGGGCCACCTCTTTCTCCCAGCAAACCTACTATTCATGGTTGCTGTGGGAAAGAATTGGGAAAGGGAAGGCATCTGAAGTGGACATGGACATTCCTAGTACAGTACAATTAAAAGAACAACAATATTTTGTCACAAGCAAAAAAAATTTTGCCATCAATTTTTCACTGATGGCAAAGTGCTACAGATCCTTGAAAATGCTACAGGAGGCCCCTGACAGTGACTGCTATCAAATTCACAGGTTTACATGAAGAAGATAGTATGGTCAAACAGCAGTAGAAGGGAAAAAATGGTCCAATTTCCTTCAGACATACGAAGTAACTAGAAAACACTCCACTTTAACAGTCTTCCACTTATTTAACTTTTCATCAAATAGACCATGCTTGTTTCCCATGAAATGCAAGTACCAATCCATTGTGGCAGACATATTACCTCCAATATTCGCTCTTGTTCTTTACACTCTGCTGCTGCTGCATCTCCAGTCCCCTTCACTCTTGCTCCTTGCACTTTGCCACTGTGTTTCTCACACTCCCTTCCCACCTTTTCCTTCCCTCCCTCACTTCAATCTCCCTTTCCTCTTATTCTGGCATAGTAGCAAGCATCCTCTCTTGCTTCTTCCATTTTATAACTTGCAACACTCACTTTCCCTTCCATCCTACTCCCTCTCCTAGTCTCACCTCACATCCTTGCAGTGCTCACTTCCCCTACTTCTTTTGCTCTGCCATTTGAACAACTTGCTCTCCTGTCTCTCCTACACCCTGCCTTGGGTCAGTTCACATCCTTGCAGTGTGCCCATTCCCAGCATCTTGCACTGGGGTGCCCTCACTGTTTTCTCTTGCTTCCATCCTATCCCTTCCTAGATTCACTTTGTACCCTCATAGTGTACCCCCCCTTCCTTCTTGCGCTTTGCTAGTCAAAACACTCACTATAGCTTCCCTCCTATTCCCTATCCTATCATAACCTCTCCTTTCCTTCTCGTACTCTGCCACTCGTACTGCTTGCTCTTCCATCTGTCCTAATTCCTCCTTTGCCCCACCTTGCACCTTCAGGACATGCCCTTCCCTTTCTTCTTGCACTTTGCCATTGACACTGCTCACCTTTGTTTTCCTCAGGTCTGTAATTCTCAGCTGGACTTGTTTCCTGCAGAACAATTTGGCAGAAGAGTGCCTACATTTTTTGCTCCATATCTTGACTTCTACAAGGGCTAAAGACTTACTTTTTAAAAAAAGAAACTAAAGCTTGGAATCATGACCAAATTGTGATTCAAACAGGCACCAGATGGTATGCTTAGCATGAGGGTATAATCTGGTGATCCAGGTAGTGTGGCAACCCTACCTATATTTGTACGCCTGAGGACAGGTCTTCTATAGAAGCCCTCCTTTGTCTCCCATGTGCAGGAGCAACAGACTGCAGGAGGGCATGGGAAATGGCCTCTCTGCTGTGGTACTCTATTGGTTGAAGTCTGTTCTTTCCTTGGAGGCATGGTTGGGGCCAGTGTTGGTTTCATTTGGCCACCAAGCAAAACCATAGCTTCTTAATAGGCCCTTTTGTGGCTTAATAGATCTTTACCAAAAATACATACATGGTTTTAAACTGAATGGTTTTAAACTCTTTTACCTTGTCAATTTAGTATGTTTAAGTCCATTTAAATTATTGCTATTGTTTTCAATTCTATGTTGTTCTATCTTGTTTAAATTGATTTTTATAATCCTTTGCCTGAGATCTCATGATAAAGGGTGGGATATAAATAGTGCAATAAATACACCAATCATCATAATCATCATCTCCAGCTGAGGGCCAAATTAGACATGATATTAAAAACACATCTTTGCACTTAACATGCCCATTTTTAAAAACCTAAACAGTAGCTCTCTCTCAAGATTGCAGCCAGCAAGGATGGGAGTCTTTTTCACACAACATAATTATAGTACTTCATTGCCAGTTCAACTACCGTGGCTCCATCCTACAGAATTCTGTGATTTATAGTTTCTTGAGATATTTAGAATTCTCAAGAAGAGAACTCTAGTGCCTCACCAAACTACAAATCCCAAAATTCAGTGGAATTCAGTCATGTCAATCAAAGTGGAATCAAAGTAATTGTGCATTGTGAAAGAGAACCCCATTATTCTCAGTTGCCCTCCGATAGACCACTGAGTTTCCTCAGTTTCCTCCTATTCTGCAGTCCTAAACAAAGATTCTCTCCTCCTCCCAACAGTTTCAATGGATTCTGGAGAAGTCATTACTGCCAGTTCTTAAAGTATTATGGAAGTGTATGGGAAAAGGTGTTCCTTGAGATGCTATGAAGTATAATGGTTGTGGGCGTAGACCCTGGGAAGGGCTAAAACAAGGAAACAGGAACTTAATAGTTCTTATGAGGGCAAATACATCTGCCATGAGATTTCATTTTTGCATGCTAGAATAAGGAATTTCAAAGGTTTTCTAATTTCTCCCCACTGGGTAAGATTATGAAAGTTTTCCATCATTTTTTAATAATTTTTCAAATTTAGGAACGTTTTCATGACAGCATTTGCACAAATACCCTTACTATTTTTGTGTAGAAAATGTTTTTGTGCAAAAACTTGTGCACAAAAATCTATACTTTGTTGAGAAACCACTGTGTGTAAAGCCTTTTTGTGTGTGTATGCGCAAATTCAATTCAATGTTTATAAAAAGTCCTGAAATGTGAAAAGTCTTATGGCAGTTGACTTTTTTTTGAGGTAGTTTCCGAGTGTGCAAAGACTCCCTTTGGTTCTGAAAATCAGAACATTTGCACCAATTTTTCCCCACTTCTGCTTGTAGTGGAAATGGCCTTTTTATTTATGGAATATAGCAATATTCAGTTTTTAAAAATTCAACAAGAGGGGAAAAAACAAAGTGGTGGAGGAATTCGTATTTCTTCTGAGATAAGGCAGCAGGCAAACACTTTGCAATTTGAAAAAAAATGTGGAAGCCTTTCTGGTTATATTGCATTGCTACCCTTTAGGCACCTGATCCCTTGTGAGCATGGAAGCTAAGCAGAGTTGGGCCTGGTCAGTACTTGGAAGGGAGGCTGCCAAGGAAAACCAAGAGCTGTAGGCAGGGGAATGTAATGGCAAACCATTATGGTAAATGGTAAATCTTGCCAATAAAACCCTTAATAGGGTTGCAGTAAGTCAGAATCAACTTTAAGGCATGTAACAAAATTTGGCTGTAATAACTTATATGAGGACTTTGAGTAAATGCACTCTTATCAGAGGCCACTAGAGGGCAAAAAAGACAAAGAAACAAGAAAATAAATCCTTAATGGGATAAGGGAGAGAAGGAAGGGGAAAATAAATTACTTTTCTCCTTGGTTATTTATTTATTTATTTCATTTGTATGCCTCCTTTTTCTCAGAGTGGGACCCGAGGCAGCTGCCAGAAAGAGTCAATTAAAACGTTCACAATAAAGTTTAAAAACAATTCAAATCACCACAGAGAACAGAATAAAATCATTAAAAACATACCAGAGTTTAAAAATATAAACAAAACACGCCGATAGGAAGCTCACCTGCTTAAACACTAAAAGCCTGCTGAAACGAAAAGGTCTTTGCCTGCTAGCACAAGGAAAACAGGTAGGGGGCCAGCCTGGCCTTCTGGAGAACCTTACCACTTTCCTTACCTTGTGGATGTGCTTTCTCTGTTACACTTACTGCATGAAGTTGTCTTACCACCAGAGCAACATGTTGCTCCCATTCCAGGATCTGTGTTATTGCACGACACCGTTGCTAATCAGCTGCTATTGTATTGTAATCCATTGGAAATCCACCCATTTTCAATGTTGGAAAAAATCTGGTAATGGCCCTCTTTCAAGCCGCAATCCTGTTAGCTCTGTGTGTGTGCAGTTTCTCAATAGTGCTTGATAGAGCTTCCTGTTGAAGCTGTTCCAGGAGTGGGTGTTCCCAGGTTGTCCCTCCCTCAGCTACTCCCATGGTGTGGCAAGTTCAAAATCTGTCACCTCTCTGTGTTTATTTTAAATTTCTCCTTTGAGTTAAATTGTTTAATTTTTAATACGTTTTTTAATGTTGTAGTGCAAAAACACCATCGCATATGGGCATGTCATGACGTTACAGCACTGCTGCACTAGTACGGCTTACAAAAAAACACACACACACCAAAACCCCTCAACCAATCATGAGCTGTGGGGCAGAGAAAAGGACTCATCAATGATACTGTAATGTGTAACGAGTGGCAATAATGCTACTCATCTGCTTAAGTCGAAAGGGTGCAGTAGAGAGCGTTCATAACCTGATACCTCACAGAAATGGCAATGCTGGGATTGAAATGGAACAACACACTATTGAGTTTGATGCAGTAAGGGCCTATGTATGTAAATCTCTGTCTCTTTCATTTTCATTATTCAGAACAAAAGTCTCATATTTTTTTCTCCTCTGTTGTGGAGGATAGAAAAAGAGTTGCAGGGACTTTTGCAAGATATAAGCACTGGATGGTTTATTATTATTATTATTATTATTATTATTATTATTATTATTATTATTATTATTTGTCCTTTGTGCTTCCTCTGTGTGCACATGTTTTGTTTAACGAAAGACTAGTTTTTCACACAGGTTTCTTGCACAGATTGTGTGGAAATTCATAGGTCAAACTCTGTTTCCCATTTTTGTTCTTGTGTAGGAGATGGAAAACTTGCTGCAATGGGCAGTTGTTGATGTGAATAATTTAACAAATGTGGTTTATGTCCCTAGCTCATTCACATTTACTTGTCTGGGGGACTTAGGCTTTCTGGAGTTAGCAGTTTCACCCTTTGCTCAGGTAGTTATTAAAGGCTGTTTCTGCAGTCCAATAGTACCCATCTGTTTCTTCCTCCTCTGAAGTAAACATGTGTTTAAATATAATTTGCCCTCTCACTCTCCAAATACTCTTTTGTGTATTAGGTGTGGTTCTTGGCTCCTTAGTGGAGGATAGTGCTGGGGTCAACGAGGGGGTGTTCTCTTGAGGTGTGTTAGGAGGCAAGTAAGGGCAGCTAGTGTTGGGCATACCTCTGCCAGTACCCGATACGTCCTGTAGGTCTGTAACAGTCACAATTGGCACCTTGAACTGATGACAGAGACAAACTGAAAGCAATAGTGCCTAATTGGTTCAATGTCTTCACTCCAGTCAACATTTATCAGACAACCAGTGCCATTTTTTATCAGCAGCTGTTTCTTTACCAATCACATTCAGTGTCAGGCACATCTTTAAAGGCAGCTCCACACTGCAGTATTCTAATCCGGAACTCATCAAGGCATGAATGCTACTATTTAGGTATCTGAGTTATCCCACCTGATGAACCAACCAGAGCACTTTGACCCAAAACTGCCCCTTATAGGTCAAGGAGCATTTCCAAGCTCTAAGCTGATTTTTAAGAGGGAGTCTGAAACCATCAAAGAAAGGCAATTCCCTAGTTAGTTGTGATTATCATCATATCTGTCTTGTTAGGACTGATCTTAAGTGTATTTGCTTTCATCAGTTCATCACTCATCTTAGATGTCTGTGCAGGGAAGCAACTACCTTGCCTGCATGTGTTGAAAAGAAGAAACAGGGCTATTTGTTTCTAGCAAATATACATAATACTACAGTGATTCACTCACCAAATTATTGATAGTTCTGAACTTTCTGTTTCCAAGTAATCATATTGTTTTCCCCATTTGAATAAGAGTGCAGTAGTGTTATTGGCTTCTACCACAATGCTCCACAGGTCATGTCATGTCTTTTTTATTTTGATATTTGTAGAAAAATGAGGGCTAGACATAATCTTATTGGTCTATGGAACAATAATATTTGAGCAGCAGATAAATTTGGGGTAAATACACTCCAGTGTACAAAGGATAACTTTGCTCCATTTTCAGTGCTGGAGGGCCACTGTGCAGCATTGTAGCTACCATTTTGCTACATTCTTGGACATTTTGGGGGCAATTTATTTATTTATTTATTTATTTATTTATTTATGTGTGAAAAGCCTTAAGACATCACTACAAGTCCTTTTATAATCTCTTTAAAGCATTCAGGCAACAGTTCTGGCAAAAAGAGCTATGGGGGTTAGTAGGGGCCTCAAGGACCACACTGAATTATCTCAAGGGCCACATGCAGCTCGTGAGTTGAAGGACTGCACCTTTGAGATGAATAATTAGGTGAGTGCCATGATCTCATGCTGTCTTTAGGCATATTGCTCTCAGTGCATAGTGTTCCCAGTGTCATCCCCCTTCCCTGCACTACTAGCAGCTGCTGGTGGTACTGCCTCTCTATTCTCTGCTAGATATTTGTCTGTTTTCCCAGTAGCTGGAAATACTTCATCTTGGCATTACCTTTCTGTTACTTTAACAGGGCAGCCTATTGCCTCAGGTAGGAAATAGGGTATGCTGAGACCCAGGTCATAATTAAGTTCTACCACCTGCTGAGACACAGAAGTCGACAGGGCCAGTTTGGGTGATGCTAGCATTAAAAATCCAGAAAGATACAGCTGTATCTGTCAACTGTAACAAAGGCAATAAAATGTGCTGAGAGGTCGAAGAAAACCCTCAGTATAATATTCCCCTTGTGTTTTTCCTTGTGGAAAAATCAGGCAAAGTGACCAAAGTAGTGTCTGCCCTAAAAGAAAGCAGAAATAAAACTGGAAGTACCTAAAGAATTGGTATCAACCAGTAATAACAAAGACTAGCAACCATCCACTAGAGAACAATAGTAGCTTACTAGTGACTGCCTTAGGTTTGTTGAGGTTAGCAATCTTTCCCTCCCTCCCTCCCTCTCCTTCCTTCCTTCCTTCCTTCCTTCCTTCCTTCCTTCCTTCCTTCCTTCCTTCCTTCCTTCCTTCCTTCCTAAGAACTGGGACTCATAGCTAACCTGGAAATGCAGGAACCAAACCATCAGCTCTTTCAAAACTATGGAAACATAATCCTACAATGAGAGGCATTAATTTCTCTTTTTACCACAACTAGTTTCTCTCCTCCTGAAGGCGCTTGAGTTCAAGGGGGACATGCTATGACCTGATTTTCTCCAAGTACCTGCTCTGCCCTACCCTATCCTGCCTTGTCAAGGCCTTCCAGTCCCCTCAAGTGAAATCAACTGAAGCTCTTCCAGCAACTCCAGCCATGGCCAAGGAGGCACCCAAGCCAGATGCAGAGATTAGTATGTTATCTGAGTGGAGATTGAGGCAGTTCCCTCCATGTTTGCAAAATACAGGGACTGTAATACCTTGAGACACACTTCATGATTTCATGAGGCATGCTGAACATTTATTTGTTTTATTAAAATATTTCTATCCTGGCCTCTATCAGATTTCAGGGAAGCCTGCAATTAAAACAATAAAAAATGTGGGGATGTAATTCTTCATTATTTTCTTCTCAAAGGAAACAATGAATACTTTTAGCAATTTGCTTCCTTTTGTGAGAAAATCTTGGACAATCAGTGTATTCAAAAGTCAGGACTTATTCTGTACAAAATTTTGCATGTGATTAATTTGCAGAAATTGGGACTTTTTTTTTTTTTAAACAAGGAGATCATGTTGACCACTGAAGCTTGAATGACCTCAAATAAGAGATGCTTGAGACTCTGGTAGACAGACAGTCAGACAGACAGACGGAGTCTATCCATCCATTTAATAGCCTGCCTTCCTCCCTGTATGGGATCCAAGGCAGCTACCAGTCTGAGTTAAAACAAAATACATTTAAAACAATGGATAGTACAAAAGTTTTTAGAAAACCCAAACAATCATATCAAAATATTAATTTTAAACAGTTTTTAAAATGCAGTTAATATAGTGGCTTGAGCGTTGGAACCCTGGAGACCAGGGTTTGATTCCCCACTTAGCCATGGAAACTTACTGGATGCCTCTGGGCATGTCACACACTCTCAACTCCAGAAAACCCCATGATAGGGCTGCCATAAGTTGGAAACAGTTTAATGGCACACAACAACAATGATAAAAGTACAAATACAACATAATCCAGTTAAAATACCTTCTGCACTCAAAAACCTGAGTAAACAGGTCTTTGCCAGTGGAGAGACAACAGAGAGCAGGCAAACTTAGCTTACCACGGGAGGGAATTCCACAATCTGGAAGCAGCCATCAAGAAGGCTTTCTCCTGTGCCCTCACCCAAAGTTCCTGTAATGATACTGAGACTGAGAAAGTCCTAATTGAGGATCTTAAAATTCAGGCAGACTATTACTGGGAGATATAGGCCATTTCTGCACCATACCTCCTTCCATTGTCCTCCTGTTGTGATGCTGGTAGCACCTTCGCTGGGAAGGGAGCATGATGCGAATGCTCCCCTCTGCACCTGGCCAGCTCCCTGTGTATGGGAGCACGAGTGAGACGCGCTTTTCTGCCGCAGTGCAGCTGACCCTTTTCCTGTGCTGCACTGGTGAAGGGAATCCTTACATTGCACATCTGTCCCTTTTGCATGGCCGGTGGTGACAGAAGTGTTGTGCGATTGTGAGCGCTTAACGAATTTCTTTCCATTAAGCAAATATCTCATGATCATGATGGGATTGTGCTGGCTGGGGGACTGCGATGATGTAATGCACAAGCATGACTCTCAGACCGCTGCCAACATATCCCCATTGTGGGTTAGTAATGCCATGCAGAAATGGCTGTAGTCTTTTAGATAATCTGGGCCCAAGCCATATAGTATAGTCAACATAGATAGTCAGAGATCTTGTTTCAACACAGCAGTATTAGGTTCCCTGTAACCAGCCCCAGTTAGCAGTTTGGCTGAAGCATTTTCAACCTAAGGCAGTTTCCAAAGGCAGCTCCACATAAAGTGTTACTGTAGTCCAAATGGGATCTAATCAGAGCGTGTGTCACCATTACTAGATCTGATATCTCAAGAAACTGGTGCTGCTGGCACACTAGCTTCAACTGTACAAATGCACTTGTGGCTACTGTCAAGACCTGGGGCTCCAGACTCAGTTTTCAGGGGGACTGTAACCTCATCCAGCAGGCTGAATCCCTAATTGCTGATCTGTATTTTGACTGACATGGAGCTCCTCTGTCTTTTTGGATTAAGCTTCAATTAGTTTGCTCTAATTCAGTCCATTACTGAAAGCAGACACTAGTCTAGTGCTGAGACAACTTCCTTAATATTAGATTGAAAACTCTACTAATGGTTTCATGAGGATGTTGAATAAGATTGGCAACAAAATTAAGCCTGAGGCACCCCACAGGGCTATGGCCATATGGTTAACAGGAATGCCCCAGTACCACCTTCTAAGTTCCACCTCTCCAAGAAACATTGCCCCCAAATCCCATCCCAGAGACAGGGCTCAAAAGGATTCCATTGCTGATTGGTACTGAAAGTTATCCAGAGGTCCAGCAAAACTAACAGGGGCCCACTCCTCTTTTCCATTTCCCAGTGTAGGTCCTCCACTTAGGCAACAAAGCTGTCTCAATTTTATAACCAGGTCTGTAGCCAGATTGAAATGGGATTAGACAATCTGTATTATCCAGGATCCCCTGGAGCTAGAAGGCCATCGTTCAGTCCAGGACTTTGCCCCAAAAGGGGATGTTGGAGACTGGCCAGAATTTGTCTGGTGCTCTTGGATCTGGCAGGGGACAGGGCTTCAGTAAAGACCTTGCCACAGCCTCTTTTAGCCACTCCTCTTACTCACGCAGCCAGTCCTCCTCTGGCTACTTTTATAAGTACTGATCCAGTACACATGTGGTGTCCTTAACCTCTCCAAGGATTCTTTCTACATTCTCATGCTGCACCAATTTAAACATATCTGGAAACAAGCAGGAGCCAAGATTACATCTACTGGATCTATATCAATCACAGCATCCAGATCAGAGGAGATCCAAGCAATTTTATCTGCAAAGTGACCCCAAGAGTCCTCAGGAAACCTTCCAATATTCATTTCAGTCAATGGGGTGTGATTAGGCAGTACAGTGGGTAGTGTAACAAAAGTGTTTCTGATCTGCCTTTTGTACTTCATGCTAGCTAATTGAGTATGTAACTGTACCTTTAAGGACTGCCGCCTTTTAGCCTGAAGGAAGCAAGGCCCCTGGTTCTGCTTGTCTTTCAGTAGGCAGCAGGAATAAGAACATGTGCTGTCACTAGCTGGTAATCATAGTACTTATTACTGGCATTATAGCGTATCATGATAATCATAATTCCTTCACTTAATTTTTTTAGTATCTTTCATCGTTGTTGCCTTAAGTGCCATTTCTTTAGTACAGGGGTGGGGAATGTGCAGCCCATGGATCACATGTGAAGCCCAGTTTTGTAGCTCCCTTTTGACAGTCCCTTGGAGCCTCTGAAAACCTAGTTTAATGGAAAGAAGGGATAAGATTTAAAAAATTAATACAAAATGAGACTAGTTATGTCTCTTTCCTTAAATGTCCATTAGACAACACACCATGGGTCCTGTCACACTGCATAATTATGGTACTGTGATTCCACTTTAACTGCCCTAGTTCCATCTAAAGCACAGAATTCCATAAGATGCAGCCATGACAATTAAAGCAGAATCACAGTGCTATAACTACTTGTAGAAGGACCCGCTTGTGTTAAAATGTGCGTTGTAAGGTATAGTATTGGGCCTCAGATTTTGGTACTAAATTAGAAACTGACTGTTGAATTGTCATCTATGTATATTTGCTGGAATTTTTATGTCTGTGAGCTGTCTTTTGTTCTTTTTTGTTGCTGTGTCTGTTTTTCTCTTGTTTTAGTGAGTGGTCTGTGATCATAATAAAATTGACTGACTGCCTAGTCATCTGGCAGAGAACATACATTGTTGTTAAGTAATAAATGTTAAGGTTTGTTGGTTCTGTCCCTCCTTGCACCCGCTTCTCCCTGCAAACTTTTCTTTGCAGTCCAGAACTGATGGACCACTGGAAGAAGCCTTTGTTCATGTAAAATAAATAAATATAGGAAATCAACTTGCCATGAATAAATCACCATGTTACTTCTCTGTTCAACCTAAGTTTATTTGTCAGTCTTTTCATCCTCTTACTACCCACTGCTCCATCATATGCTGCAGTTATTTTCCAGTGCCTGCCACTCTTTTGGGTCTCTATTAAATAATAAAAATTTCATATGACACGTATGAAGATGTTTACTATTTTAATAAAAAATAGACATGATGCCTTTTTGAGCAGATCAGCATGTTATGTTTGATAGAGTTTCACATGTAGCATTGCAAAAAAATTGAACATGTGAATAATTCCACCATATATGGATCAGTGACCTTGTGATACTGTAGTCCATCCAAGATATTGGATAAAGATATTTTTGTTCATGTGGTGCAGTTTAATTCAGTTCAAGTACCCTGTATGGTTAAGCTTCAGTTGCATTTGTCTTGTGTTGCCAAAGTGGATTTCAGTGCTTTCTTACATCACTAGCTTTCCTTTGTGTTTCTTTTAAACTAGACCAAGTACTGTTGCCTTGTACTGGAGCCCATGCTGTTCTAGAGTCCCTTGTTGTTTCATTGGTTCTTGTTATTACAATTTAAAATTATATACAGTCTTCCCTTTATATTTGCAGGTTTGATCTTCACAAATTTGATTATTCTCCTCCTCCCATTCCCTTGTGTTTTGCTGGGCACAGAGAAGGAATGCAAGTGCCTGGACAAAGGGCAAGGAAATGGGGGAGCACATGCATGTCTTTCTTCTCCCCTCCAGAGTCCCCCCCGATTCCCCTGCCTCTGGCTTTCGAACTGAGAACTTGGTCTGAGGCAAAAAGCAAGGGAACCAGGAGGGAGGGAGGCTCATATGAGCCTTCCTTAACTGCTCCAGAGCTCCCCCTCCAGTTCCCCTTGCCTCTGGTCCTGTCACTGAGAACTTGTGCCAGGCAAGGGGACTGGGGAGAGGACATGCATGCACACCTTCCTTCTTTTGTCCAGGGATCCCCCCCTTCCATTCCCTTGCTTGTGGCCCCAGCACAGAGAAGGAAGACTTGCACACTAGGGCAAAAGACAAAGGAATGGGAGGGGGAGCCCTGGAAGACTATGGGAAGCAGATTGCGGGAGGGGGGATTATTCATGGTTTTTCCACTTTCGTAAGCCTTCTGCGCCCTGAACCCTCACACAAGTGGAAAGGCCACTGTAATACAAACATGAAAGAACTCAGAAGACTGGACTTGTTCAAAGCTTAATGTGGTATGCTTAGGACCATTTATTTTTATTAAACTGACCCACCTTACTAATAATGATGACATTAGTACAGATCCCACAATAAGAGCAAAAAAAAGATAAAAATGAAAAGGTGAGGGAATATAATCTTTCAGTGAAATGGGAGGAATGTTTTTTTCTCCCTTAAAAATGAAAACAAACAAGAGATTTATGTGCTCCAGTGCTAGAGAGATGGCCTTATATCCAATTGTGATTTTATGCAAAATGTGACAGTTTTCACAACCAACTACACCCTAACCCCCTCCCCCGCCTTTACATGTTCACCTGAAAAGCTGCTAGTGAGATGACACTTGATGTGGAATGAAGAGCTAGATGCAGGAGAGATTGGTGGAAATCATGTTTTTGCTTCAAACAGAAGCGTTTCTTGTTTAGTGTAGCAAAGGTGTGTGTACACAACTACAATAAAAATGTGCTTAAAAGGGAGCATGCTTCATTTCCAGCAACTAACAAGTAATGCTAATGTTTTCAGATATTGTAGTGGTAATATACTAAAAATAGGGAGAGGGTGGGTGGGGGAGAGAGGGAGAGAGGAGGGGGCCAACATAAGCATGTCAAATCTGTGTTCAAGAACCTACATCACACATGTGGCTATGGCTATATTGTCATGGGTATACTCCATCTCCCAGACTGACCCCCACAAACCAACCTTAAAATCCAGGCAGCCATTATGAGGAATGGAGTCCCGCAGCTCTGGCAAGCAGGGCACTGAAAAAGATGCATCCATCCCCATCCTGCCAACAAGCAGCAGTGTGATGAAAGTAGCAGGTTCTCCTTCTGCCACTGTTAGCAGGATATATTTGTTATGCTATGATGAATAATTTGTCCTGGATGTGTAGAGTGACTTACATATGCTTAAGTTGCTACAAGAATACCAGTGATGTTCTGAACTTATAATTGATGCTGGGTGATTTCTGTTTGACTCCTTGGCTATTTGTCTATGGGATCCTTCATGGCTTTATTCTATTCCCCCATGCTATTCAACTTCTAAATGAAACCACTGGGGCAGGTCATGTGAGGATGGGGTTCAGTACCACCCATATGCTGATTACTCCAAACTCTTTTTCTTCTTTCTATCTAATTCCAAGGAAGGTGTTTTGGTTCAAAACTAGTGCCTGGCATCAGTAATGGATTGAAAGAAGACAAACAAATCAAAGCTATATTGAAGCCTCTCCAAGAAGAAATGGAGCCACTATAAAACAATGCTTCCAAGTACCATTTCGCATACAGTCACATATTCTGTCACCTTGCCCAGAAATGGAATGATAATTATCCATTATGGAGGCATCCAGGGAAGGCTTTTTCAACAGAGGCTTTACAACTGCTTCCTTGAGACATTTTGGAACTCTGCCTTGTGTCCAAAAAGGGCAAGGGCATGTGGTAGCTCCCACTTCTCCAAGGATCGAGGGCATACTTCCTCAGACTATTTGAATTGAAAACAATCCATTAGTATTAGATAAGTAGAGCCCAAGATTACATCTTCTGGGACAAATTAAAACAGTTCTGAGTGATTTTGTCTGCAAAGTTCCATGCAGATTCTTCGCAGTGGACTGTTAAATGATCTGTGTTATTTTCTCAGGAGCCAAAATGTAACAGACCTTTGATCACTCAAATTTGCTTGGTTGGGTAGCTCCTTGCAGATGAATGGTGGCAGAAAAGAATAATTTATTGGCTGCTCACACAAAGATTGTTTCTGCCCAGATATTGAGAAAGGAGGATTTTAGAATGGAGGGCAGATTATAGAGAAATTACAGGCAACCCTGCTAGCAAGTACATAATCAATTGTGACACATGGAGTCTGAGAATACATTCATGTCCATAGAAGATTCTAGTTCATTCACTTGAACATTCTTTATTAATGCAAGGGAGCTAAATGTATGTAAATACTATCTTCATGTATATAAGTGCATACAAAAAGACATACTGTGCATTTCAATATAAGTAATAGTATCAGCACTAATGAGAGCTGGCATGGTATAGTGGCTTGAACATTGGCGTATGATCCTGGACACCAAGGTTTGATTCCCTGTTCAGCCATGGAAACCTACTGGGTGACCTTAGGAAAGTCACACTCTCTTGGCCTCCAGAAAACCCTGTGATAAGTTCACCTTAGTGTGGCCATAAGTCAGAAATGACTTGAAGGTACACAACAACAGCAGCAGCACTAATAGCAAATACTAAAATATTAATATCAGGCTCTGTTTAATCTTGGAAGCTAAGCAGGGTCAGGCTTGCTTAGTACTTGGATGGGGAACTTCCATGGAATACTAGATGCCATAGGCTGTATTTCAGAGGAAGACAATGGAAACATGCCTATGAGTATTCCTTGTGTAAGAAAAGCCTACAAAATTCATGGAGTCACCATGAGTTAACAGATGACTTGAAGACATACATACAAACCATACAACTCACAATTAATGCCATGGCACAGCTAGAGGGCCATGCACTTTTTCATTAAAGCACCCACTTTACACCTTTGTGAATGAACACACAGTTATCATTTTCTGATAATGAACCATATGGCATTACACATGTGCAGCCAAAGGAAATCATGTTTATTTTTGAAAACTGTATAATGCAGTCTGACATATATATGAGACAAGATGGTTCGGCTGCAGTTCACAAATCTTTAAAAATTGCAGGATAACTCTGAATAATCTTACAATCATACTTTTTGTAAATGTTTGACAGCATATATATGTTAACATCCAGGAAAACATTTGAAATAGTACATTTATCTTAAGTAGATAAAATATCACACAAATTCTAGAAATTGAGAAGACATTTATACATATATGTTTTGTTATGAAGTAATATCAGTTCGTAATTCAACAAAAATCTATGTTGAACAAGACAGTGCATTTTCTTCCATTGAGGGAGAAGGAGAAAGGTGGTGGAAGGCACCACTTCCTGGACACTACTCTGAGCATTTGTGCTTACAAACATCTAGAGAATCCAAAGAGGGACATGAACTCACCATTTCCTGCAGTGATTATATCTCTTTAAATACATTGTTAGCAAAGAAACTCACTGCTAAATGAAAGTATTTGGGCAGGACCTCGAAGTGAGACAGCATGATCTACCAGCCTTTTACAATTTTCTCCATGAGACGGTCACTTCATGTTAACATCTTGCATAGCAGAACCCAAGGAACTGAGTGCTGGACCAGGAGGAACAGGGCTCATGATGAGTGAATCATGGTGAGCATCCAGATTTGGCAGGGAGAGTCCCAATTGATCCTCTGCAGTCCCAAAAGTTCAGCTTTTGAAAAATGTCCCTGTTCCTCTTTCCTTCTCCCATTTCCTCTTTTGTCTTCAGCTTACTTCAGTTGATACAAACAGAGTTCAAAATGCAGAAGCAGTTCACATTCAATTAACTTAGCAGCAGGGAAAGGAGTGGGGAGAGTGGAATCTTGCCCTTCCCAATAGGCTCAGGTAAAAGCAAACTGCTGTAGCCTCTCCTAACTGGTATGACCTCAGTCTTTAATAACTTTTGTCATCATGACGACACTGTGATTTTGCACTGCTTGTTTCTTTGGACTGTGCTCATTTTATAATAAAATAACAAAACATCAGCCCTTCATAGTTTCTTGTGGCTCAAAGGTATATTTATCCATTCTTCTCTCTTTGAGCAGACTATATTCAGGCACCCAACTGATTCTGAGATTTCTAAAAAAGAAGCAGATTTCAGGTCAAAAAGCCATTTGGCTTTGGTCCAACTCAGTATACTGTTTCATAACAAAAACAGAGAATTATGTCTCAAAGCTATTTGGTATTCTGATCATTTATTTTTCCTTTAAGTTTCTGAGTCATCTAATTGCTTGTTTTTAACCTGAGAATTGTTTTTCATTTTATTTTAAAAGTAAGCACGGTGCCAGCAAAGAGATCTATCTCCAGGTAGCGTGTAGATATACATTTTGCCTATAGCACAAGCTATTCCAATTTCTAGTTTAGTTAAAGGTACAAGAATGGGGAAGGGGTGCTTAGGAGACGCCCATGTTTCACATCACTGTGTATTTATGGCTATGGATCTGTGTAACTTGGCAAAGCTTTGTGCAATCATGCAGATAGGCACTGTGCCATGTATGCTTTTAGTCAATCCACAGAAGAAAAAGCTTCAAAACTCTATGTGAATCCTTTTGGATAAAGAGAAGTGTTCTGTTTTCTGCTTCCACAGTGAAAGTAGACGTATCATTTTTAACAAACAAACAAGCGTACAGTAGATCAAAGTATGCCTTGTGAACATTCCAAGACTTCTTGTTGCAAGCTCTTCTTTTTCTTGCCTGGATTGGCTGATGATTTTCAAAGCATCAAGGCTAGCAACTGAGTGACTGAACTGAGAGCAGTGGTGATACAAATTCCACACATCTCTGTGCCTCTAAAGCCTCCAGTGGCTCCTCTAAGCAGTAGTACAGCTACAGCTTGCTTTGCAGTGTTGGACTTTACGGGATCAGAATGGTAAGAAGCTCTTTTGTTTTTACCAGGTTAAGAACAAATATTTCTGCTTAGAATAGAAAATTACCTGTAGTAGGATCTGCAAATGAAAACAGCAGAGTGTGATTATTTAAAGCAAACTGCAAATGGCTAACAATAGCACTGTCAATATTTTGTTGGAAGAGAGGAGCAGGTTAGTGACAATATCCCTGGCAGTGATGATATACAGTTAAACAGATGAGAGGATTGCTGTTTTAAATGAGTCTTGATTAATAAAGGCTGGTATGTTTATGTTTTCAGTAGCATAGATATAGCCTTATGTATTCAGATGTAAATAAAACAAGTGTTCCAGGGACAACACTAATGTAGATTTACTCTGAATGGCTCAATAGCATCTATTGATTTTTCCCTTATGTATGACTTTGAGTGGGTGTGTTATATATGCTTGCAATTGATAAGATGTTTATAATTAAAGCAAAGTATTCTTATAAGCAAAAAGCCACATGTATAAATATAAAACATAACTAAAATCATAGTAGTACATGCAATGTGAGTATTTTGCACTGCAGGATCTTTCTCTGTGTTTGAAGTTGTTAAATAATTACTAGCAGCAGGAGAAAGAAGGTTGCACAACCTTGTTTGTAAGTGTTTGGATCCACTCTAACTGGAAAAAGAAAACGCAAAATTTCTTAATTAAATATACAATCAAGCCCTACATGAAAACTGAACCATTTTAATTATTTATTAGAATAAAATAAAATAATAATGAGTGCACAAAGGCAAAAGATGCACCAAGCACTAAACAAACATTTAGCAGAAACCAGTAGCACTAAGGTGCATTTACTTGACAGCTGTTCTGTAAATTAACAAAAAGAAAAAAGTCTGGGATAGCATCTTTTTTAATTAAGCAGGATGTGTCATGCAAAATCACCAAACCAAACAAAAATATTTTCAACAATTTTTATTTCTGAACGCAAGCAGACATATCCACATTCCAGTATGTACACTTTCAGTTGTGGTTTCAGTAGATCCCAATAACCAAAGAAATCAGTTGGTAAATTACTGGGGTACAAAAGTCAGACCTGTGGAATAGATTCCATTCCAATAGAAAAATTGAAAACTGATGAAGCACGTTCTATTGGCAGAAGCTAATAATCACATGCTGTCTGTTCCCAATGAATAACAACGACATTGGATGTTAATAACTTCATTGTTGAAAGGTGTACATTTTCTTTAGTAGTTCCACAATATATTGTACTGAGTGGACTAGATTGTTTTACAGTAGTGATTCATTCCCTCACTGGATTTGTTTGTTGGTATTGTACTAAGCTTGACAGACAATGCTAAATAAGTGTTAAATGTAGTGCTCATGTGAAGTTACCTTTGTACAGCAAGGAAAGGTGAATATAATTCCAGAGTTATGTCAAATGATGGGAAACTTAAGATTTATTGTCAACGTTTCAAAGAACAATGTTCCTTGGTTAGGCTTGGGCAGGATATCAGTGTCACATATAACATGGTGTGTGATGCCAGTACATCAGGATTATCTGAATATTTTTCCTGTCAAAAAAATAATATAAAGGACAATCATGTGGAGATGAACTAATCAGAATCCATCTCATCTTTATTTTGTTATGATATTTTATACATAACGAATAGATTCCAAGGTACAAATACTGTTTGATGTATTCACACCTTTGTAAATTATGTTATAATGTTTGGAAGATTTAATATTTTTATGTCTTTAAGCATGTGTTAGACAAGAACATATGAGGTTGAAAACCAACCTGCTCTTGATAGTAGACTGTTAGGAGCAACAGGAGGATTTGTACAGTTGTAGCACAAAGAGATATTGGCTACACTATAGTAGGTAGCATATATAACAAGATAACACATAGTGCTTTGTTATCCAAGGTAATAAGAGACTTGAGAAGAATTATTCCCAAAAATGGGAGATGTGAAAAATATCTATACAAATAGATGTGTTCATGTATGCCTTCATATGAATAATTACAAAAGCATAAAGGCTAAAACTAAATGGTAACTGACCCAAAGGCTAAAATGTGTTCAGCATTTTGCATGATGCAGGCTGTTTGGCTTGACTTCTTATAGCAAAAATTTGCTATTTTCTTTTATCTGACACATCTTTATGGAAAACCTATGCTTTTCACATAGTTTTGTATGAAGAATTTTGAAAAGAAAAAAAATACAGATTTTTTTTTATTACAAATTAAACACAATGCCTACTGTTGCTTCTGCAAAGTGTCGTTCACCAGGAGGTACGTATAAAGTGATCAGCACAATGAATCTGAAAACCAAATTTCTTTCTGTGCTGTTTGTAGAACTGGATGGAAATATCCATAGAACTGGCACATCAGAACTGTAGAAAGTTACTTTTTTGAATTCCCAGACAGCATGGCCACTGGCACATTCATTATAGTAATAGATTTCTAAAATCACATCATAGCAAGAACATTTAAGAAGCTCCTAGCATTCTCTTTGCATCTGCTTATTAAAACCAGCTAGAATGTTCAGCTAGAATATCCCGTCATAGGCCACCAGGGTACCTGGTTCTGTTAGGCTGAGTAGAACTATTACTCTAAAATAGAAAATGTTTCTTTGATGTTTTGGAATTGTGTTCTAGAAAGAGATACAGTGGACCCTCTGTATCTGTAGGAGTTTCATTCCAGGACCTGCAGTGAATGGTGAAAAATGTGAATGCTCACACCCCATATTATTAAATGATGGCAAAGTAATTGTGGATGCTTCAGTGTGTCCGTGTTCGCCATTTAAGGTATAGGATGTAACACTCTGAAATCGCAAGAATTCACAGATCTAGAGGTCATATATAAGGGGGGGTCCACTGTATTTTTCCAAATATCTGATCTCCTGTAACATCTATTTCCTCAGTCTCAATTTCTTCAGTTTCCAGTTTATTCTTTATTGCTCTACTAGTGCTCCTGCAGGAACAAACTTGTATTGTAGGATTCTGAAGCCTCAGAATAACAGGAGTTGCTATGGTAACTAACTCCTAGCCTTGGAGGGGATCTTCTTAGCTCTGTTCTTGGGGGGCAAGGGAAGAAAAAGAGCAACAGAGATTGGGACCAGGACGTACAAGATCTAAAGCAGATAAAGGCATTGATCTTGAAGTCACAGAGAATGACACAGTAATCCCAAAGCTCTCACTATAGTTGAATAAACTGCATTAAAAAAGTATAAACAGGGAACTTTGTAATTGATTGATTTGTTACAGGGATTTTTATGCTTCCCTTCAAATTCCTATTGTGGTTGACATAAAAAGTGGAACAACACAAAATCACAAAATCAGAACAACACAAAATCAGAAATCACACTAGTTCAGGTGACTAATTTTAACACTGAGGCTAGCTGTCTGTACAGTGTGCCTCGTACCACATATTTCAAGAAACGTTTACAGAGAACAATGCTATCAGCAATTGCTAGTCATGATGGTTATCTGCAGCAGTAGGCATCTGAATACCAATTGTTAGGGCACAGTAGTGAGAAAGGACTGTTGTCTTCTCCTTCTCCTGAGCTTTCCAGAAACATTTGATTGACCACTTCTAGGACGCAGGGTGGTAGACTTGGTAGGCCTCTGTTATAATTCAACAGGACTCTTCTTATATTCTGTCATGCATACCTATTGTTTTAACTACCATCTTTATTAATCTGTCAAATTATTTAAATAAGATGTGAGAAGAGCTCTGCTAGGTTAGAACAGAGGGCTACCTATGAAGTGCTCTAGTGGCTTCTCAACATTGAGACTATCTGAATATGTGTTTCTAAAAGGTGACAATGTTATGGTACTGCATATCACTGTCATTATCATGGTTGCATTAACCAAATGTTTTGTGACAGTTAAAAGATTGTCATCATCATCATTGCCATCCTTTTTCATAAGCTTTTCAAACTCAAGTCCACTTCACTAATAATAATAATAATAATAATAATAATAATAATAATAATAATAATAATAATAATAATTTATTTGTATCCCGCCTCTCCACATGGATCGAGGTGGCGAATAGCATGAAAAACATTATACATTAAAAGACATTAAAAGACATTAAAAACATACCCAATCCCCACCCACCCACCAACCCACCTAAACCAACCCCTTAAAATACACAGCAATTAACAATCCATCAATTACTATTAGCAAAGCAGCAAGGCAATAGATGGGAGACGATGGAAATGCTAGTCTGGGAAGGCCTGTCGGAAGAGATCGGTCTTGACTGCTCTTTTAAAGCTAGATGCTGGAGTGGGGTGGAGGCCAGGAAAATTTAGGCCAAAAACTAATAATTTGGCATAAATTTTCCTGGTCTCCACCCCCTCCAGCATCTAGTGAAGTGGACTTGAGTTCAAAAAGCTTATGAAAAATGATGGCGGTACCAGAAAACCTTTTCCTCTGCAACATACTAATGTGCCTGCCACCTCTAAAATCATAACATTCAAAAGAAAGTTGCATGGCACTGTAAAGACTAAAACCTTTATTGTAGGATGAGCTTTACTGAACAATAATCTGTTTTATCAGATGAATGAAGTGTTGTCCAGAATTTCAGGTGTATGAGTACTTAAGCTTAGAGAGAAAGGCACTGAGAGAACATTAATAACACTGACCATTTATCAAGCAAAGACTCTGGTATTATGTTATCTTAATTAATATATATAACATTACAAGGTACTAGTATCTTGATTTAAACTTACAGTGATAAACTGGAACTTCCTAATGAACACAGTAATCTTTTCCCCTCTAATCTCTGCGTTCAAGTGCTCTCCTCCTGGTCCCATAATGTTTACCTTAAGACCAATGATCAGAGTGCCCTGGGAAGCTGGACTGTAGTCTATAAAAACTCATCTTATAATAAATTTGTTAATCCTTAAAGATTAATGGGATCTTTTTTTTTTTTTTTGCTTTTTTTGCTGCAACTGAATAACATGACTACCGGTACTCCTTTGGAAATGGTTAGATTATATTTTTTTTAGCATATAGATTAAAACAAAGAACAGTAAAGCTATAAATATTGAAGTATTCTGGTAAAACTGTTTATTTTAATCTGGTATAAACCTTCAAGTTAAATGTCCAAACATGCACATTTTTATAGGTTAGTATATTTAACAGCAAAAACATTGTAGACTTAGCTCTTAGGCTGAAAATTTGTACTGGATAGAATTGAGAATCAGTAAATGTATGGAATAGAGCTTGGAGAAATTACTTTTTGGACTACAGTTACCTGAATCCCCTGGCCAACTTGGTGGATTTTGGAAGGTGTCATACAAAAATTAATTTTTTCAAGTTCACATAAAGGTTTACCCAAGTTTTCAAGTTACACAAAACGTTCTGTCAGGCAGAAACCACACTGTTTGGCCCTACTTGTTCTGTTATGTAAGCATTATTCAGCTTCCTCCCCCCGCTCCATGCATTGGATGATGAACATCTGTGAGGGCCTCCCTTACATATGAATATTCAGGGTTATAAATTGCATGAGGAACCTGCATGATTTTAGAGTGCACTCCCTGCTGCAGATTTTCACTGCCAGGTATGTGGAAAATGATGGAACTCAGCAATGGGAAAGTGATGGCACAGTAGCAACTAGCCTGGTCCTATTTTTCTTTCCAGGTGTTTCTAAGTGCCCAGAGGAATGAACATCTGAATAGGACTTAGTTGTTAGCTATGGATGGACAAATATAGAAGGACAAATATTTGGGATGGTAATATACAGTCGACTCTCCATATTTGTGGGTTTAATTTTCATCCATTTGATTATTTGTAAATTTCTCCAACCCCTGCCCTCCCACCTCAAGCACTTCTTTTCTAGGGGGAACCTTCACTATTAATAGCTCCAATCACGCAACATGGCCCTTTAAAAACCTACCTCTGGTCTTCCTCCTCTTGGCCAGCTAAGGATGGATTGCACCTGATTTCTCAATGCCACAAGCCATCTCCTGATGTCCCTCATACACCCAAGGAAGGAGATGGATGAGTGAGGAAGTATAGAGCCACCATACTGACCACTTTCACTCTCCTTTTCCTGACCTGGGGTAGAGTGCTGGCTCTCCACACCATGTCTTTCCCCTCCCCCCACACTTTGATATTTACAGTTTTTAGCCATGTTAGTCTGTTGAAACTTAAGAAGGGGAAAGGAAAGGAGGGAGAAAGAACATAGCAGCATCTTTAAGACTGATGCGTTTTAGCATCAGGTTCCAGGGGTTTCAATCTTCTGTACATCTGAACAAGGGGATTGAAATCCACAAAATCAATTGGTCTTAAAGGTGCTGGTAGATTCTTCCTTTCCTTTTTTGTCTTTCCCTTTTTGTAATCATAAAATGTATAAATAAGTCAGAACTATTACATTCACAGCTCTGATCAACAGTTGAACAAGACTTTTGTAATGATCTAAGAACTTACAGTTTAATAAAGAAAGAACTTTGTAGCATTTTTGGGGCGTGACTAGTGTAGAGGTCGGTGAAAGCCGGGCTTGAATCTAAAAGTCCAGAAAACACTTGTTGTCTCACTTGTAATAGCAAACCTTACCAAGAGACAGGTGCAAAAATGTTACACAGAGAGATTAAAAATATTTTTAAGATATGCATTGTTGATGTAACATTTGTTGATAGTTGGCTGAGTGTTGGTTCAGTGATCTAATTTTAGTATTTTATCACTGTCCTTCTTACTTGGAATGTTATAAGATAAATTTATCATAAATGTCCTTTGCTAGTACTTCAGAAAGAAAGTACATACTGTGTGTTTAGTTCAGCACTAAATTTTGCATATTCATCCATATAATTTATTATTGCTATAATGGAGTCTTCAAGGGCTGGAGGGATAGTAAGGAGGCAGATGTTTTCTTCATTTCTTTAATGAGAGAAATCCTAAGGAGGGGCTTTCTTGGCAAGATTTGTTCATACATACTTTTGTTGCCCTGAGTCTGAGAGAGTGTGACTTGCACAAAGTCACCAGAGTGTTTCCTTGGCTGAATGAGGATTTGAACCCTAATCTTCCAGAGTCCTACTCCAAAACTCAAATCACTGTGCCACTCTTGCTCTCAAGTAATCAATCAGTGTCTTGGCTACCTTTGATAGCAGAGTCTTTCCTAGGTGGCTTACAGCACAAAAACACTGTGAACATGTTTAGTTAATAACAATTCAACTAAAAAGTTCAAATAGCATCAGTTACAACAAAATATAGTTTTTAAATTTGTGTGAATAGCTGATAACATAAAGGTCCTCAGGGAAAAAAACCTAAGGATGGGTTTTGAAAAACCTCAGTATCTTTAAGATAAGAAAATCTTATCTTTAAGATCAGTAAGACCAGTGGCCTTTAGGAATTGCCTTTAAGAACGGCTGTAAAAGCTGAAAAAACCAGCACAAAATATTGACAATAGTATGATCATACTGACCAGTCTTTGTGTGCAGACTACCCCCCTACCCCCTTTATATTAGACACAATGTAATAGTTATCACAAATTGAAGGAACTGGATAATGATTTTTTTCTCCAGAGTAGGCCTAACTACTACATCTGTGAGGAGCAGGTTTTCAGTACTACATCCATGAATTATTTTTCACTTCTGAGATCCAGTCACCTAGACCTACCCTGGCAATACAGAATATGTGCAGATAAAGTTTTAAATATTAGTAGCAATAGCATGTGTATTTCTATACTCCTCATCAGCTAAGTGCTGTCTAAGCAATTTACAATGTATTTAGCTAATTGCCCCCAACAATGTATTTAGCTAATTGCCCCCAACAATTTTACCAATCTGTGGAAGGATGGAAGGCTGAGTCAACCTGGAGCCCAGCAGGGTCGAACTCACAACCTTGTGGCTGCAGTACCGACATTTAACCACTGCACCATCAGGGCTCTTTAGTATATACAATCCCCACTCCAGGATATTACCTAGAATTATGCTTAGAAATCAAGCATAACTTAGTAATTGATGTGGTAGTCTGTGACTAGATCTAGTCAGGAATCTAATAAAGGAGTTACGACCAATTTTTTTTCCAGTCTTGAAGGACAGTCCCATACCGAATGCACCCTCAAATGATACAACCCTCCAGATGTTGCTGAGCTGCAAATTCCATGATCCATCACCATTGATTATGTTGGCTAAGGTTGATGAGAGCTGCAGTTCAACAATCTGTGATTCCCACCCTGAGCTATGCCTACAAACTGTAGGGAGAACTCTGCATGCTCAGGGGAACCCTGGGATTTTCAGAAATAAGTAACATGCAGAAAGTAGCCTTCTTCTAAGGATGACAAATAAATAAATCAGGAATATTAAGACTGTGTGTCTGTGGGTATTCATACCAAACTAGAAAAGCTTTTGAATGTTTCTCACAATGAAGGAAACATGACAGATACAGGAACTGATCAAACCTCTAGTCTCGCTCCTATTGATTTGTGGCCTTAATGTGCAGAATATTTCAGTGTTTTTAAGAAATTACTCTGCAACTACTTTATGAATTCTTTTGGGAAGTCTCTTAAAACAAATTGTACTGGTCATTCTTGTACAGGATGTGTAGCTAAAAGGAAAGCTGGTCAAACTTGGTATGCCAGTTGATGTTCTTAAAATAAGTGGAAGAAGAAGGGTGATTAAAGGTTAAAAAGATTGCTAATGGTTGCCTGTGTAGAATGAGACTAACAGTAATACTATTTATGGCAACTGCCCAGACTGTCTCATTGTAAAATAATTGGCATTCTGTATTTTCAGTGGAGCATCTTTATTGTTCAGAAGGAGCAGTTTTATGACTTGCTAAGATCTCTTCCAAGGGCAGGACAAAATCACTGAAATTCCTCTGTAAATGAAATTTACAAAAATTTACAAAAATCATGTTTATGAACAAAATGACAACAACAACAGGATTTGTAAGGTTGCAACCCTGTATCTACTTACATGGGAGAAGCTTTATAGAATTTAATAGAAGTGTATAAAACTGCTTTTGCAGACACATGTATAGGATTGCACTTCTACGATTTGAGAAACTTGAAAATTAACATTAGAAGAAGAGCCCACATGCTACAAGAACTATTACTAATGTCAATTCACAGATGCCCTCTTTCTCTCTAAATATGTCACTTGATTTATGATTTCCCCCTACTCCATTTGTTATAGGAAAAGCCTTATCCCCTCTTCCCTGACTGATTTTTAATAAAAAATATTTTTTTTTAAAAAAAGAAATGCCTTCAGGATTTTATTTATAGATCTAGTATCACAGAATCATAGAATCGTAAAGGTGGAAGAGACCACAAAGGCCATCCAGTCCAACCCCCAAAATACTCCCAAGAGATGGCTATCTAGCCTCTGCTTAAAAACCTCCAAAGAAGGAAACTCCACCACACTCTGAAGCAGCATATTCTACTGTCAAACAGCTCTTACCATCATGTTTAGGTGGAATTTCTTTTGCTGTAGTTTGAATCCATTTTTCTATGTTCTAGTCTCTGGAGCAGCAAAAAAAGAGGCTTGCTTCATCATCTGTATGATCCTTTTCGCATGCCATTTTCCATGCGAAATGGCCACAGGAGTGCCGTGGGATTGCAAGCATGGTTCTGCATGATGTTCTTGCAATTGTGCGGTGCTCCCATAGCGCTCCCGTAACACTCCCGCGGCGATCGCAGATTATATCATTTTTGGCTCTTTGCCGAAAATGACCCGCAATTGTTCATTCCTCCTGCATCCCTCCCAGAACCTCAGGAAGCATGATGGCCGTGCTTCCTCCCCCAGCACAGCCTGGGAAGGTACCCAGTTGCACTGCAGAAGGAAGGGGCAGAGCTATCACGCTCCCTTCCATCCAGCAAGGAGCTGTTGTAGATGGAAGCGCAGGGGATACGATTCCCTCCCGCAAGAGGCTTTTTGCATGATCCCTGCGCGATGGCAGCGAGAAAAGGTAAGGTGTGAAAAGGGTCTATGATATCCTTTTAGATATTTTAACATGGCTATTATGTCATCTCTTAACCATCTCTTAATTCCCGCCTCCCTATGGTTTCTCATAGGGCATGGTTTCCAGACCTTTTACCATTTTGGTCATCCTCCTCTGGCTACGTTCTAGCTTGTCAATTCTTGAATTGTGCTGCTCAGAACTGGACACAGTATTCCAGGTGAGGTCTTCCCAAAGCAGAATGGAGTGTTTCTATTACTTCTCTCAATCTAGAGTTGCATCAACCTTTTTAGCTGCCACACTGTTGACTTATCTGCAGCTTGTGGGCTACTTAAGACTTCTAGATCCATTTCATGTGTATTGTGGTCACATGTGGTGTCACCCGTCTTATATCTGTGCATTTAACTTTTTTTCTGCCAATGTGTACCTTACATTTCTCCCTGTTGAAATTAATTTTGTTAGTTTTGGCCCAGCTCTCTAATCTGTTAAGGTTATTTTGAATTCTGATCCTGTCCGCTGGGGTGTTAGCTACCCCTCCTAATTTAGTGTCATCTGCAGATTTGATAAGCTCGCTCTTATCTACATGCTCATAGAAGTTTTTGCTTTATTTACATAGTTGCTTTGGAAGTAAGTCTAATGAACTCAATGTTGCTTATTTCTGATTAGACATTTATAGAATTGTACTGTTAAAGAACAGCCAACTATATTGCATTTCAAACACGATAGGACTTTGGGAAAGAGCTTTCCAAACTGTGTGTTGCAAAATGTTAGTGTGTCAGCTGCAGTGTGTAGGTGTGTCATGTGTGTCATGTGTAGGTGTGTCATGGAGGGGCTGCCTCTCCCGTCACTGCCACGGACCAGCCCTGGGTGAAGGGGCTGCCTCTGCTGCCACTGCCACCCTAGGCTGAGGAAGACCCCAGTGAAGACTGCGGTGGTGGGCCAGGCTTGGGTGGAGTGGCTTCCTCCAATTACTGAATCACTGTGTTGCGAAATGATGCATGTCTAAAAAGTGTGTCACCAACATGAAAAGTTTGGAAAGCTCTGGTTTCTGATATGGTAGGAACACCTGGTTAAAATAAATAAATTTCAAAAATCCCACAAGGCATGCCCAGTCACTTATGTAAAGTAGGCTGTTTGGATTTCAATGTTTTAATCCAAATACAATGTTGCATTAGTTTAAGCTCCTGGATTCTAAATATTGTTTCACTGTATCATGCTGTTGAGAGCCAGAGTGGTGTAGCGGTTTGAGGATTGGACTATTAGCTTGGAAACCAGGGTTCAATTCCCTGCTCAGCCACAGAAACCCACTGGGTGACTTTAGGTGCACCACACACTGTCAGGCCATTTCCATCCAACATCACTATACTACCATAGCAGCAGATTGTTTCTGGGTTAGATTGGTTGTGGCCATCTAGCTGCTATCCCATCCCCAAGTATTTCAAAACTGCCATATTCTATTTCTATTTCCAGAAAAAAATCCATTAAGAATCTCCTTTAGCACTTCAATTCTGTCAGCTGGCTCACCATGGAATCGTAATAGTGCTTGAAAGTGCTTCTAGTGATCACAGATCCAGCAGTAGGTAGGTGGTGGGCCTGCCCAGCTTGTCTTTCCCTCAGTGACTCCCCTCAGTGACTTTGGGGGTCCCCAATATCAGTATGGTTTGGATGGGCACCATACCTAATTGGCATCATATGTAATTGGCAACACATTTTATTGACTCTGACATCAAATTCAAGCCTGAAAGGTGACAGAGGTCAAACCGAGCGAGGGAAAGAATTTGACTGTAAATGTGAGAAGCATAGGTCAACTCCACAATTCCTCCAGGTAAGACTTGAATCATTTGTCAGGCAAATACACACCATTCCTGTGGATAATAGGCTTAAATAGAAGCTGGAATTTTCCAGGGAATCCAACTGTGAGGAGCCCATCAGGACACTGATTGACAGATATTCATCCCTTGTACACTTAGATTCTTTCCTCTGTCCTCACGGCACCCACAATAGACAGCTATTACAACATTTATCATGTCTTTGTCAATCAAAGCACTAAGCTTATCAACAGGCAAAAGACCCATTCCACAATGGGTTCCCTTTGTCTTGCATCTGGAACCTTCACAGCCACAAGCCATTCTCAGGGTACAAATACCCCTGGTTTGAGGATGCCCAGTGCAGTCTCTGGAAGATCTTCCAATCACTCTGTCTGTCTGGCTCCTGAATGAGAACTGCCCTTAGGTCCTACCTAAGCCAAAATACATTTCTGCTCTTCACTACTCTTCTGGACTGGTAATTATAAATCCCCCCAGTCCATCAGCCTCTCTATAATTTTTCCTCCCTTTCTCTTTCAGCTAGCTCTTGTTGTAGTGGCTAAATTCCAGAAACCAGAGACGCTCGGATTGGAAAGCAGGAGTTTATTTAATCGGCCGGGCTCTCTGGTGGAATCTCTTCCAGAAGCCCTGAACATTAATCTCTCTAAGGTTTTATACATTTACATAGACAATTGCAACATTTGTCAGCTTGACATTTCTTGATCATTCGCCCCCCCTTATGACGCTCTTCTGACTGTTCCCAAATACTGAACAAAACATCCTAAACAGACATGCTGAACCAGCATTTAGCTAAGCGACATACGTACACATGATTACTCAAGCAGCTCCTCAAGAACTCACAGTTCATGAACTTGTAATTTTCTTTATCAATCTGCTCTCACATTGTGTGAATGTGTGATTGTGTGTTTCTTCTTCGTGGTCTCTGTGCCTTCATACACTAGGAGCTTCAGCGCCTGCGCGGTAGCGTTCGGAAACTTCTAGAGCTTGTTCGCTTGGCGGGAACCCCTCCCCCACGCCGGTACTGCGCATACTCCTCCTGCCGAGCAACGGTCTCTCCTCAGTTCTTTCTCATCCGCCGTCGCGTACGGAAGGTTCTTCGGTTTGTTCCTTGACTTCGTGCTTGGCTTGCTGTTTTTTCACGGTTTTCGGACTTTTGGACTGTTTCTGACCTCTCCTTCGGACTTTCCATTTGGTTTTGGTGATTTTTGGACTTTTCTGTTGGCGTTTCGTCTTATGTCCGCGCTCTTCAAAAAGTGCGTGTCCTGCGGGCGCAAAGTTGCCCTCAACGACGGCCATAAGGAGTGTCTCTTCTGCTTGGGTGAGTCCCACAACACTCGGACTTGCCCAATTTGCCGGATTTTCTCCCAGACTCTCCGCAACAGGTCCGCGAGACTTAAATCGTATTGTTGGGAGCAGTCTTTGAGGGCAATCGACGAGACCTCCACTTCCAAGATGGCCGAAAAGAAGACGACCACGCCATCGACAGTATCGGCGGCTGCCATTCCGTCCACCTCGTCAGTATCGGGCTCGGTACCGGCGAGAACGCCGATCTCGGCGTTACCGAGGATCCCCAAGCTCTCGGCGGCTGCCAAGTCAGCAAAAGGATCCTCAATGGCAAGGAAGGCTGAGGCTCCCGTCAAGGAGATGCCTACTAAAAAGCGCCCTGCTCCGGACGGAGACAAGGGCAAGGAGAAGGAGAAGAAGAAGAAGAAGAAGAAGGAGAAGAAGTGCTCCCTGGTTGGGGACGTTCAACCTCCCACTCCTCCTCCGACTCTGCAGCCTTCCGAAGGGCGAGGCGAGTCCGTCGATGAGATCGAGGACGTTCCCCAAGAGCGCCCGGACTCGCCTGTGGTAGACCCTCCAACCCTGGTGGAGGAACACCACCACCCTTCCAGCCGTCGCAGGTCGGCCGACCTGCAGCAGAGAGGGCCCTCTGCTTCTCCGGAGCGGCGTTCCACTTCGTTCAGGTCCCGGTCCTGCTCTTCGGAGCGTCCGGTGGCCTCGCCGCCTCCTAGGGAGACAAGAGAGGAACAACCTCGCTCGTCTGCCTCCAGATACACCTCGGCGTCCTACGTGGCCAGGTACGCAAGGGAATCTGAGTGGGGAGAGCGCCCGGCTTCTTACCGGTCACATTCTCCATCGTACCGGGATCGATACCATCGTGACCCGAGACGCTGGGAGACCTTCCGGAGGTCCCGGTCACCTCAGAGACAGCGCGAATCACGCTTGCCTCGAGGAGAAGACCCTCGGTACCGTCAGCACCGAAGCCGTTCGCCATCGAACCGCTGCTCCTTCAGCCGCTCTCCCTCGCCTCGATACCATAGGGCGAGAGAGCCTTCGCCTCGATACCGAGCGGTATCGCCACCTCCCAGGGTTACGGCTATGGCGACGCACCCTACGGAGTCGGTGGTGACTGGACAGGCCACAACCACCACGGCCTGTCAGACTACGCCGGTCACCACCAGGAAGGTGAAGTCTGTGGTGAGCCAGCCGAAGCGTGACGCTGCCACTACCACTGTCCTGGCTGCGGAGAAGCCCAAGAAGGCTGCACCCGCGACGGCAGTGAAGGAGCCGGAAAGGGAGCGGCGAGAGGACTCACCGACCTTGGAGTCGTACGACTTGAGCGCGGAGTCGGAGGTTTCTGAGGCAGCCTCCCAGGAGTCTCCTCCGCTGGGATTCGGGGAGCCGATCCCAGATTCAGCTCCAGAGGACGTCCACCAGTTCTCTGCGATGCTGCTTCGCATGGCCTCTACCCTTGGCCTTAAGATTGCCGATGCGGAGCCGGAGGATGACGATCCCGTCTTCTCCATCTTCGAGGGGAAGCAACCTGCCGCGGCCCCGCTGCCTCTTCTGCCCCGAATTGCTAAAGTGGTTAAGTCCGTGTGGGACAGACCGGCCTCGGCACAGCCGATACCGCAGCGTTTGGAGCACCTCTACAGGGTGCAGAAGGATAACGCGAGTTATCTCTTCAACCACCCTGCACAGAACTCTGTGGTGGTCGAGTCGGCACAGACAAAAGGCACCGGCAGGCAGCACACCACCCCGCCGGATAAGAGCAGAGTGGACGCCTACGCAAGGAGGTTTTATTCCGCCGCCTCCTTGCAGATTAGGCTGTCCAACACGCAGGCTTGCCTCGCGGCATACCTTAAGAAGGTACTCGACCGCCTTCAACCGGCGATGGAGGCGGTACCGGAGGACATCCGTCAGGCCGCCTCGGTCATCTTCAACGAGGCCATATCCATTGCCCGGCAGCAGATGGCCTCCTCCCGGCACGCCGTGGAGATCACCTCCCGGGTCATGGTGGGATCCATCGGCTTGCACCGCCATGCCTGGCTCAGACCAGCCGACATCCAAGAGGACACCCGAAGGAGGATCGAGGATCTCCCCTTCGACGGTGAGGGCCTCTTCAACTGTACTACTGACCAGGCGCTGGACAATTTGGTGAAGGCAAGGTTGACTGCCAAAAAGATCGGGCTCCAGCCGGCCACGCAAGCCCGCAGGACCTCCACCTTCCGCCCATCCTGGCGACGATCTTCCACCTCGTCGTTCCAGCGCTCGGCCCAGTCCGGCCAGTCAAGACCGTCCTCTGGCTCATCGGCCAGACGTACTTTTAGATGCTGTCCGGCTTCTTCTAAGAAGTCCTCCTCGGACGCGAAGTCTCGATTTTGACGTGTCTGGCAGGACCTCCCAATATCCACTCTTCAGCCTACCATCAGCGCTCGGAGACCGACCGACTCTGGCTCGACACCTTTTGGAGTGGCAACATGTCACTACGGACTCTTGGGTGCTTTCCATCGTCCGTCTTGGCTATGCCATCGAGTTTCACGATATTCCACCTCGAGGCGTTTACTACTCCGCCCCCTTGAGTCCGGTCCTCCTGGAAGAGATCCAGTCCCTCCTTCAGAAAGGAGCGATCGAGCAGCTCCCGCAGGAAGCCAAGACCACCGGCTTCTTCTCCCGGTACTTCACGGTACCGAAGGCCGACGGTACCTTCCGGCCGATCCTCGACCTACATCCGCCCCAAGAGGTTCAAGATGGTCACGATACCATCGATCCTGCCTTTCCTCCATCGAGGGGACTGGTTTGCCTCCATCGATCTCCGAGACGCGTACTTCCACATCGTCATTCACCCGCAGCACAGACGGTACCTCCGCTTCGCAGTCGACGACACCTGCTACCAGTACAAGGTGCTGCCGTTCGGACTCTCGACTGCCCCAAGGGTCTTCACCAAATGCATGGCCCCAGTGGTATCCTTTCTGCGGACGAAGGGCGCTTCCGTCTACCCTTACCTCGACGATTGGCTGTTGGTGGCGTCCTGCAAACAGAGACTTTACCACGACGTCCACATGACGTTGTCACTCCTGACTCGTCTTGGCCTACATGTCAATCCGAAGAAGTCCCACCTTGAGCCGGTGAGGATCTTGGACTTCATCGGGGCCACTCTCGATTCCACCTCCGCCAGGGCGTACCTGCCAGAGACTCGGGCTCAAACCCTGATCCGGGCCGCCGCTCACGCCTACACGGCCCCGACGTTATCTGCGAGAAGCGTCCAGCAGCTCCTCGGCTATATGGCTGCGACAACCGCTGTGACCTGTCTCGCCAGACTGAGGGCAAGACCTCTCCAACACTGGTTCGTCCGCATATTCGACCCCCTGTGCGACGAACAGACCATCCGACTGCAACTGCCGGAGGACGTCCGCTCATCCCTCCGATGGTGGCAGTCACAAAGCAATCTGATGTCTGGGATGCCCTTCCAACAGCCGACACTGAAGGTGACGGTAACGACTGACGCCTCCCTGTACGGATGGGGTGCCCACTGCGGCGATCTCAGAGTCCGCGACAGATGGACCGACGAGACCGCTCTACATATCAACGCGCTAGAGCTACTCGCCATCTCGAAGGCACTACGGACGTTCCGCCACGTCTAGCGGGGCGCTCAGTCCTGGTCCTGATGGACAATACCACCGCCGTCTGTTACATCAACAGACAAGGAGGGACTCATTCCACGACCCTGCTCAACATCGCTCTCGACCTGTGGGAATGGTGCATTCGCCTGCACACGCATCCCGTGGCGGTTCACCTGGCCGGGCAGGAGAACACCACGGCAGACGCCCTCAGCAGGGACACCTCATCCCATCATGAATGGTCTCTCTCCGGAGAGGCGTTCAGACTGATTCGAGACAGCTGGGGCGAACCGTCGATCGACCTCTTCACGACCAGGGAAAACGCGAAGTGTCGCTGATTCTGTTCGAGAGCAGGCCACGATCGCGCTTCCATCGGAGACGCCTTTCAGTTTCCGTGGACCGGGGAACTCCTCTACGCGTTCCCGCCGTACCCGTTGCTCGGCCGGACGATATGGAAGATCCTCGCCGACCGAGCCGACGCGATCCTGGTAGCCCCGTACTGGCCGAGGCAGCACTGGTTCACACCCCTGCTCCGGCTGCCATCGACGCCGGGCCTGCTCTCCCACTCCAGAGGCCGTGTCCTCCATCCGGACCTGCCACGCCTGGCCCTCCATGCCTGGAGGATATCGCACTAGACGATCCCGTGCTCGGTACCGTCCTCGTCGCGGCCAGGAAGGAATCCACCCGTTGCAACTATCAATATAAGTGGCGACGCTTCCTGGCCTTTGCTAATGAGAGGAGTGAGCCGGTATCGCCCGCTGGACTCTCCACCGTCCTGCACTTTCTCCTTCATCTCCGGCAACAGGGCCTGGCGTTCCCTTCCCTGAAAGTTTACCTCTCCACGATCGTGGCATACCAGCCGCCAAGATCTGCGGCATCGGCTTTCTTCAGGAACGATACCGTTAAGCGGTTCCTGAAAGGACTTCATCATCTCTACCCGCCGGCATCGCCGCCGCTACTGCCGTGGTCCCTCTCGTTGGTGCTGTCGCAGTTGACAAAGCCGCCCTTCGAGCCGATGGCGACCTCGGATGACAGGCTTCTAACCATGAAAACTGCCTTCCTGGTAGCGGTGACCTCAGCGAGGCGAGCGGGTGAGATCACAGCTCTTCGGTCCGATGAGCCCTTCATGGTGTTCCACAGAGACAAGGTGGTCCTGAGACCTGATATCTCATTCCTGCCAAAGGTGGTGTCCAGTTTCCATCTCAACCAGGACATCATCCTGCCTGCCTTCTTCCCGAACCCGACGACACCGTTGGAGTGGTCCCTCCACTCCCTGGACGTGCGTCGGGCCTTGACCTTCTACAAGGACAGAACTGCTTCCTTCCGACAGACGCCGCATCTCTTTGTTTGTTATGGGCGACGTCGGAAGGGCCTCAAAGTGTCCACCCAGCGCTTCTCCAAGTGGGTGGTACGGACTATTCAACTGGCGTACGAGCTCGCGAGGAAACCTCCGCCAGCCCTGCTTCGAGCCCACTCCACCAGAGCTGTGGCTACTTCTGCGGCCCTCCTGCGAGGAGTTGACCTGCATGAACTCTGCCGTGTGGCGACCTGGTCCCAACCATCGACCTTCATGCGCCACTACAGGCTCGACTGCCGGTCGCGCAGAGATGCTCGGTTCGGACGTGAGGTGCTGGCTTCCGTGCTGTAGGACCTGACCCGCCATCCGACCGGTAAGCTACACAGTCTCCTAGTGTATGAAGGCACAGAGACCACGAAGAAGAAGAACAGGTTGCTTACCTGTAACTGTGGTTCTTCGAGTGGTCATCTGTGCCATCATACACACCCGCCCTTCCTCCCCTCTTTCTCAGGTCCCTGTAGGTTCTACAGCGGACGACAGAACTGAGGAGAGACCGTTGCTCGGCGGGAGGAGCATGTGCAGTACCGGCGTGGGGGAGGGTTTCCCGCCAAGCGAACAAGCTCTAGAAGTTTCCGAACGCTACCTCGCAGGCGCTGAAGCTCCTAGTGTATGATGGCACAGATGACCACTCGAAGAACCACAGTTACAGGTAAGCAACCTGTTCATCTTGTGTGCATGCATGAGTGAATTCCCCTCCATAAAATCATTTTATTAGACGATTTTGCTTGGTTTTTGGCTTGGCCTGACCCTGTAAAAATTGGGTTTAAAGATCTCGCTAGGTTACCCTGCCTCTCATAGTGCTACAGCTTGTGCTCTGGCTAATTCTCATTCCCCATTATTTGGAGCACATTGAGGTGTCCCCCAAGGGACCCCAGAAATCAGGGTAACACATGGTAACTTAAAAATCTATCACCCCTTCATGTTTATTTTAAAGTTCTCCTTTGAGTTAAAACTTTTTTTCTTTTTAAAAATACATTCATAGGCATTATAGTGTGAAAATGCAATAGTGTACTGGTGTGTTTAGTACAGTTTCCAAAGAAAAACAAAACAACCCCCAACCAACCAAGGGTGGTGGGGCAATGTGAAGAAGGGGGTGGCCATAGACACTGTAGTGTAGAAGGAACAGCGGTGGCAATACTGCTACTCATCGGATGAAGGGGAGGGTGCAGAAAATAGTATTCCTAATCTGCTACCATCATGCAAATGGCAATGCTGGGATTGTAATGGTATATCGCAGTAATGGCATCTAGTGTGGAAATGGCCAAGTCCCAGAAACCCATGTGATAGGTTTGCCTTAGGCTGCTGTAAGTCTGAAACTATTTGAAAACACACAGCAATATCATGTTGTTCTGAAGTTACAGACAGATATCACAGTCCTTTGAGGCACAGATCTGGCTGACATTGCTGCATAGCACAGAGAAAGCAGGAACATAAATAATATGCACAACAAAACCAAGATGTTGACCAGAAACGTCTTTTGTGCAAATGACCCTATTTTCTGGGCAAATGATTTTTACACAATTAAATTTTTCATTAAAAAAGTCATGAAGTAGGGAAAAATCATTAGAAAAAAGTCATAAAGACTCCTGATATTGATCTTGAACTTTTTGTTTTTGAATGCAAGAATGAAGTAAAGATTTGTATCTGTAATAAAATGGAATCTTTCATAAGTTTCATTGCAAACATGAAATTGCAATTTCCAGCTGTCAGTGATCTATGTCATTGTGTGCATGTAAGTGCCAGAGCTACCATAGAAATTCAGAATTAAAAAACCCAGTAATAACTAGATTTCCAAATCTCTCCATTGCTTTGGGGAAAGGTAATTATCATATTTGCTGTTGAAACAGAGAGATACAGAAGTAGAAAGTCTTTTTAATGATGCCCAGGTATCACATTATATGGTTAACTTTTCATATGATTCATTTGCAGTGAAAATAAGTCCCAAATCCTCCACTGCAAATAACCTTAGAATGTTTATTTGGTAGCATTGATACGTAAAAGTTTGTAGAAAAAAAATAGAAATCTTTCTCATAAGGATGTAACAGTAAATTAACTTCAAGTATTCATAAGTAATAAATTGGCCTTGTCAGACAATACAGTCTATGTTAAAACATGTGGGATTCTTGGTATTTCTTCTGTTTGCAGGTTTAAACTGTGTTACACAAATTGCTCTACTCTTTGAGCGTTAGATTTCCTTCTAAATTAAATGTGTCATCATATTTTAACCTTTGTACCTTTTATGTTTAAGACTCAGGTTAGCAAGGTCCTAAATACTTGCAGCTCACTATGTTCTGAAGACAGAATAATCATCTAGTTACTTTGTGAAGATAAAAATCAGTGTGTGGCATAGTGGCTTGAGGACTCTGGGAGACCAAATCCTCACTCAGCCATGGGAACCCACTGTTTGGTCTTGGGCATGGCAGACATGTTCAGTATTAGAGAAAGGCAAGAGGGTGACCTCTGATTAAATTTTGCCAAGAAATACCAAGGACAGGGATGTCATAAGTTGGAGCTGACTTGAAGGCAAATAACAACAGCTTACAATATTTTCAATTATTTTTTCATTTTTAAAAACTTGTTTCCTTTCTGTATTTTGTCAGAATAATATGAGAGAATTTTACATCAAGAGAAACAGTTGTATTTCTGGGAACCATGGTCTGGGAACCATGATCGCAGCAGAAGGCTGAATGTCAATGGTGTGGGTGGAGGACAGTGACAAGAAGGACATAGTGGCATTATTGTCTAGACAGATAATTGAAAAGCTGAAGTAGAAATTTCATGTAGTAGGAAGATTGCCACTCTGCACCTCCCTCCCAAAGACAAAGTGGAGTCATAAACTACGTAATACACGGCAGAATATACTGCAAAGTAGTCTGTAGCAGAACATGCTTACCAGTGTGGCTCTGGGCATACATTAATCTATGTTGTAATGAAACAACACCTCTGAGAGGAGTTTATATTATCTACAATTTTTTTTAAAAAAAAAAGATAGGAAAAACAAAACAAAACAAAACAAAAACTTAAACCAGAAATGCATGTCTGCTTTCTTTGCCAGTTAAATTTTGGAATTGTTGCGGGTCTTCAAATGTTAATGTTAATTCGAATTGTCTTTGATAGGAGTTGGAACAGATTGTACTTACCTATATTCTCACTTTTTTGGCTGCTGTTATTCATGTTTTTCCTAAAATATTCTTGCCTGATCCTTTTTTTTTTTTTTTAATGCCATTGCAAAACATATTGGTCTTCAAGATACCACAAGAGCCTGTTATTGATGTGGAAATGGTATTTGAATTTCTATGGTAGTTCTGTAATTTCTGAAGGCTGATTGTGTTTTGACAAACACAGCAATCTTTTTTAAGACTAAAAAGAAGCATCTTTAAAATTAATGTTATCAAAACAGAGAGCCAGTGTGGTGTAATGGCTTAAGTGTTGAACTAAGACTCTGGAAAAAAGAGTGTTCAAATCCCTGCTCAGCCATGGAAACTGATGGGCTGACCTTGGACAAGGCACACACTGTCAGCCTAAGAGGCAATTGCAAGCTTCCTCTGAATAAATCTTGCCAAGAAAACACTAGGATAGGGTTGCTCTAAGTCTGAGCAGACTTGAAGGCACATAAGAAGAGCAACTCAACACTTTTGTGTTTGTATTGTTGTCACTTGCAATTTATCCTAGCCTCTTTTGTTTTCTCATTCCTTTCCCTTTTGTGAACTAGCTCAGGATGACACTATGTGTGACTACAATTTCAGATAAAAATTTCAGATGTAATGGTGTTTAGAGAAAGTCTACTCAATCAGTGTAAATGATAAGAAATGATGAAGTGAGTGGTCTGGACTGGTGCTTCCAAGACATATCTCCCAGTTTGATTTAACATTTTGTATCATTTCATTGTGCAATTACAATAGAAATGCACAAATTTAATTCTCTTTTATGTGATATATCATTAAAATGCATGTACTTTGAAACTGATAGTCACAATTATAGGCCATAAATACCCTAAAGGCACCAGATCACTTCTAAGCAGAGTAGCCCTGGTTCATACTTGGATAGGAGACCACCAATGCATACCCGGTGCTGTAGGCTATATTTCAGAGGAAGGAACAGGCAAAACACTTCTGAACATTCTTTGCCTAGGAAAACTCTATGAAATTCATGAGGTTGCCATAAGTCAACAAGCAACTTGGCATGTCCACACACAGTCACAATTATCTCTGTGTGCTTAACTAATAGAAGCCATTTCTGATTCATTACAATGGCAAAAAGGGTGAAGGGAGATGCCAGTAACCGTGGAATAATATTAGGTACTGTCAATTTGGAAAACTATTAGTAGCCATCTTGTTTATTTAGTTTTCATATGGAATGATGCAGCGGACTTCTATTGTAATAACAAGAGCATTGCCAGCAAACACAAATGTTAGATCATACTGAGATCATGAAACAAAGTAACGAAAACAATTAAAGTATTTTTCTAGTTTTGCCTTCAAACACAAACTACATAGAAATGTCTTTATTCCTCTGTGTTCGTAATTACTGAAGTTCCTCATCTCTTTTTCTTCCAGACTGTATAAAAAATGTCACATATAAAGAGTGCTGTAAATTTCAATTTTGACTTTTTAAGGTACGGGGAACAGTGTACTTTTCTTGGGGCTTCTTTTTCAAAAGCAACTAGTTAACCCCTTCAGGAAACAGAATGCCAGGCTAGACAGCTTTAGTACTGGCAGCATGAACTAGAAATACTTCCAGTGGATTATACTTTAAAATATTCATAGTACATTAATAACTGTGTGAATGCACTATGAGCACAGATTGCACATGAGCATTTTTTTTCTTTTATTGAAGGAACATAGGCACTGTTTCATGGAAAGATGATGCTACAGATTATTACAGAAGTTCTTTTAAAATGTGTATATGTGGGGGAGATTACAATGTGTTCAGTACTCATAGGAAAATTAGAAAAACCTGCTGCTTTCAAATAAATCAAAGAAAAAATAATTTTCTTGTGTTTTATATATTATATCAGCGAGGCATGTATTATGACCATAAATCTTAAGATGCTTAATATTGTACAATATACATAAAGTCAATTATATAATGTTCTTGTCTTTGTATATTAAAGATAAAAAGTAGCTGGCTTCTTATGTCCAGGGATCCAGTGAGTCCTGTGTCCTATTTTCCATAACAGATCTGATATTTTCTCCTGCTAGTGGTGCCTTTGTAGCTACTATGGGGTACTCTCCCACAGAAGAGTTCCACTGACAGAAGAACAGAATCCAACAGAGTTGGGAGGGGTGAGTCCTTGTGCCAGTACAGCCCCCAGATGCCTCAAGACATGTGCTTCAGCCCTTGGAAGCCACCTGGAGGCAATTTTAGGGCAGCTACAGGGGCTGCGGAAGGGAGGGGAGGAGAAATTCTGTCATGTTGGCTCTCCAGTGTCAGTGTGGCAGTGAATTTAAGCATGGTCAACAGTAAAAGTGAGAACCTAAATACCCTAAAAATGCCAGATCCTGTCTGCTGTTGGAAACTTAGCAAGGTCAGCACTGGTTAGAACTTGGATGGGAGACAGCCATGTGATAAGGACAAATTCTTTACTTCCAAGAATTTGTGGAAGGCCATTGAAGCTGGTTTATATTATACTCTGTTCACATATTCCTTCTTTATAAACATTACCTTTGTATTAAGTAAAAACACTATCAAGTAGATATGGATGGCTCTGAATACTGGTTACTGTTTGCTTTTCTGTAGTAGTGAATGAAATGTAAATATACCGTATTTGGGCAGTGTATAGTCATCTCTCCACGTTTGCTAGGGTTAGGGGCACAGGACCCCTGTGAAAGTAGAAAAACTGTGAATAACTAGGCCTTCCCAAACCATATTTAACACACAAAAAAGTATGATCACCATAGTCAACCCCCCATATATTCCTTTGAGGCATTAGGGTTTCTTCACAAGGCAGGAGTGGGTGGCTGGTGGGGCTTACTGCCACCTCCACTGTTGCCCCACACCATTTTTAATAGTGACTTACAAGCTTCGTTCACAGTTTCTCAGTCTCAAGAGGCTTGCAGTCCCTATTAAAAATGGCATAGGGGGGCAGCATAGGTGACAGCAAAAAAAAAAAGTGAATAATCAAATCTGCAAAAGTGAAACCTGCAAATATGGAGAGCTGATTCATATTGGAAGTCAAGAGACCACTGAACACAATACTTGGTGACAAGAGTATCCTTCTGGTTCACATTAAACATATTAGTTTAACCTTATGACAGGTTGGAGAGTTAAACAGATGCTTTTTAGGATTATTATGCTGCAGTCACTTTTGTATGTGTTTTGGAATCATATAGGGTTGCTGTCACTGTCTTTGTTTTCATTTAATTTCAGTAGAACATGGTACTGTCACTGTTTTAGTATTCTAATGTTATCAAAAAGTCACTTGTGTTAAAAGATAAAAGTTTGTCTCTGGGTGATGTGTCTGTGTCATAATTTTGAAGTAACACATTAAACAGCCCCAAATATTAGATTTTATTTTTTAAAAAATGAGGAAAATTCTTGGGAATGTATATTGAAATGCTTGTTATGTTAAACTCTAAATATACATTCAATTTTTGAGGGCTTTAAAGAATACCCAAATCATGAGCCTGTGTATCATAATGGAAATCACATCAAGAAAGACCTGTGCCTACTTCACATATTCCATACCATCTCAAGTGTGATTTCTAATTTTAATTCCTAGTCACCTGTAAGTTAATGAATGTACATTGATCTCGAGCATAACTTGTTAGGCAAGGTCACATTCAGAGACTGCCGTTAGCCTTCCACAGTATTGTACTCTCCAACATTTTACATGGAAACTGGGACATATGTGGACAAGCAACATCAAAGTGTGGTCAAGATAGCAAAAGTTAATAATGAAGAATGCACAAGCTAGGAAAGGCAGTAGCAGTTCCCTTTTGCCTGTGCCTGCTGGAAAGTGCATGATTCTGCCCCCTCCTCTAATTTCCCCTGGCAGAGGACTAAGGTGGAAATAGGAGGAAAAATAGAAACTGAGACATTTTAAAAGCAGTTGAAAAATAGGAATGACACTTAATTGTGACTGTCCTTGCCAAACTGGGACAGTTGGGGGCTTTGCAACCAAACAAATTCTCTGCACAGGGAACAGGAAGGAATCAGACATGAAAAATAGCTGAATAAATATTCACAAGGTCCCTTGTTCGCTGAGCCCTTAATAATAGCACAAATCTTGACTATTGAAATGTGTGGTATGGAGAAGTGGTTTCCCCCCCCCCTTTCAGCTGGAAAACAGAAGGATAAATTTCATTAAACCTTCCTAAATGTTATCCAAGAGAAAATGGAATAAGAATGTTGTTTTTCTACAACAGCCTTTTAAAACACCCATAGTATTTTATCTGAGAATGCTTCATGTCAGGACAACTGACTCTTTAATAGCCTTACAGCAGTTTTTCCACATTATGATGAAAATGCACAGTGCTTTCAGGCAGTGAATGCTAGACAGTGTGGAACCAGAAAGCATTCTTGTTAAGCACCAGAAAACCTCACATTGTTGTGGTTTTTGTGTAATATGATCCCCTGCACTCCAGATATTAACTTCAGTCCCAATAGGAAATACAAATAACTTTTATTTTTAAAGAAAATACTCTAAACAAAGGGGAAAGACATCTGTTACAGAGAGCCTTCTATAAGATCTCTGTCCAGCTGCTTTTGCTTCTGTGATGTGTAACCTTGATGCAAAGCACCAGAAGAAATTGTGCATAAGATTATACATATATATGTGTGTGTGTGCATGTTTGTGTACACACACACACACACGTGTATTTACCCAGCGTTGCCCGAGATTTTATTTTCTCATAGGTAACACTTGTTAGAAATACCTTAGGAATTTCTTTACCTTAGGAAATACCCAGTTGAAATACATAGATTTGTGACTCTAATTCCCCAAACTATCCTGTCCAGTACCTCTAACTTTTCCTCGTATTCCCCAATCTAATCTATATTCAGAGTTATTAACATGCAGAGGTTGTGTTCCTGAGGGGAATACACTGCCTTCCTTTTTGCTGGTAGCCTCATCTCCATAGCAACTGGCCTGAGCTCTCTGGCTGAGAATTCTAAAGGGCCCTCCCTAAACTACCAACCCCAGGATTCCATAGAATATTCACAGCCAGCCAATCATATGAAGTCTTTGCCTGCCTGACACAGACATACAGACAACATCACAGACAAATGTTGACTTTTATATAGTAGATATATATATATGTGTGTGTGTAAAAATTTATATTTTTCAAAAATGATTAAAAGTAACTTTCTTTCTAAGTATCTTTTTTCCATGCTCCAGTTTTACAGCAAGGAAATTGGCCAAGCTAGGCCACAAATGTGTCAAGTGATGTCTATAGAAATAAGACAAAAATGAAATGTCATATCTGTGTATGAATTTCTGTGTATAATGTTCCAGTCCACGTACATTTCTGATGTGCTTTGATTTAAATTTTAAAGATAGCAAATCCATTGTGTATCTTGGCTATTACATACTTGCTTACAAGTTTCTATAGAACAGTGGGAAAAGATAGGAAGTTTGAAAAACAAAACAAAAAAAGCCCTGGAAGTTCCAGTACAATTCTCAAACTGTGATCAATGGCACACTGGTTTTCCGTTTGTTGATGAACAGGTTGCAGAAGAGTTGAGCCTTTTAGGACCCCACTCTCATGAGCCCAAGAGTCCTTTTCTGTCTTCCCCAAATGTACACAGGAGTCCCTGTGAACATATGATACAATCACAAAAAGGAGAGCTGGCACTGGGGATTGCGCTTAGCCCTAGAATTCTGCCACAGCATTTACCAGGAGTCCTGGTACATGGAATGCTGCTGTAAACATAATCAGCACATCCTGGGTACCAGAACCTCTGGGAAATGGTATTTCCTAGGATTTTGATGCCCAACAAAACTTAGGAAACATTAATGGATGTAAAAGAAATGTCAAGAGCAGGTCTCCTAACAGTTTTCATTGTTGTTGCCAAGTAGGTTTAAAATATGAAAGAAAAGTTGGCTGTGGTGGGAAAGGTTGTTTGTTGGAGCTGAGATTGACTTAAAATTTAGAACAGCTTTGGACTTGGTTTGTAATTTCATTAATTTATTTGATTTTATCATGCCCCTCTTCTTAAGGCTCAGGGTGGCTAGCAATCTTACATAAAAAAACACAGAATTAAACTATGCATTATAGATACTTAAAAAATCACCAAAATATCAAGGAATGCGATATTTCCCCCAATGTATAGATATACACTTTAAAATAGACACGTGAATCACGTGGTGTATAACTTCACCCATGCAGGCTAAAGAGACAGTATCCATCCTCAAGTGTGCATAATGATGTTTATCTCTGCTTCCTGGTCTAGCTGGATTGGGGTGATTACACAACTTTCCTTTGTGAGAACTATATACTTTTCATAGTACTTTATGTGAATTGTCACTTTGACTTCAAATTAAACTGGTGTGCTTTGGACAGGTAATATGGTTTACTATGTAGCAACCACATTGTGCTATGCACAGTAAACAGACTTAAGCTATCAACTTTTTAAATGATTAATTCTTTCAGTTTTTCTAGTGGTTTTCCACAATTCACTAAATTTCAAAAGAAGTTGACACTATGCTTTAGCTAACTAATTTGCTGAATGGTTAGAATTCATTAGGTCAGGTATGTCTACTTACTGCCCTACTGCCTCTGGAGAACATTAGGATTAGAGTGAATGAATTACATGGCTCAGTTGTTATAGGTAGTTCTTATGTTGTCTAGAAACAGAGAACTTTTTTCGAATTCGGATCAGAAGAAACAGTGAATAATGGAAAAGAAAAGAACTGAAACTTGGAATGGAATCTGAGTGGGGTGGGTATGGGAGTGATTTATTTGGAGACCCTCAAGAAGTCAGGGCCCTTTCAGAATGTTGAGGCTTTCTGAGCCTGAAGGAAAGGTGTTTCCCCATTCCTGCACATGCCTGCATGGAAGGAAAGTCATTTGTGTTGAGGGGAAGGAGTCATTGTGACTCTCTTAAGTAGCTTTTCCTTTACTGATTACATCCTGAACTGGATTCTATTGTATGTTACAGTATTGTGTGCAATCTTGTATAATACCGGTAATTTTTGAGATCAGCTGCAACTAATCCCTTTATAACTTTGCTCATACTTGGACAATTAAGTGAAAACTTTTCCTGAAATCACTCCCCATTTCTTTCTTTCTTGGCTTCTCCCTTTCTTTCTCTCTCTCTCTTTCTTCTTGATCTTCTCATTCTGCTTCTACCACCTCTTCTTCTTTTTCAGACCCTGTTGATTACGTAGTAAAGAATGTTAGGCACAGAGAGGAATGGGCTTGTTAGATACATAATCATTAAAACTAGAGATGTCACAAATTGAATTTAGGATCCCTGCCTCCACCTCAAAATACATGCTTGGCGGACCACACATCTTGACTAGGAGGAAGAGGCAGAAAGGATGTGATCCAGTTATGCCAAAAATGTTTTGCATATGCTGAGAGACTTCGTAAAATTTCAGATTATAAATTCTCCACTCTTGATTCACTGGCTGATCTTCATAGCTATCTACTTATTTCGGTTCTTGTGGTGAACCAGTGTTCTCTAACTGAAATATATCATTCCTTGAAGCGTACATATTGGTGGGAATAAAAAAGAAAATAGAGATGGAAATGAGTGACAAACTGAACTGAACAGGTGGTAAGATGAGATACCATGCTTTAGGACAGCCTTTTCCAATTTGATAATTCCCAGAAATATTGAATTCCCACCATTCCCAGCCTTTGTAGTCTGTGTGGGGAATAATCTAGGTTGGAGGAAGACAACTTTGACAACTTTGAAAGGACAAAAAGAGGCCTTTTGAAGGAGCCAATAACAAAGTGTTCTCTCATCATTTGCCCCAACTCAAGCATTTTGAATTAACTTAAATAATTAAGCAATTTCAATTGTCAGCATTTATGGTACTGAATTAATTTGCCAATTTTTAATAGTTAACATTACCAAATTAGTTTTCAAACCTAACTTTCTGAGCTCTCAGTTAAACTTGTAAGGAGAAAGGGTGTCAAGATCCTTTACCTGTAAACTGCCAATGCACAGAAGTATGGAGAGAAGTGTGACATTTTAAAGCAGGCAGAACCTAGGTGAGCTTGAGCAGCTGTTCCACCAAAGTCTTTTAAGGTCTGCCTTCAAGCAGTAGCTTTTCATGCTCTTCAAGCACTCCGTATCAAGTTAAGGGGAGGCTCCAAAGTAATACCCATGGAGAATGAGAGGTCACTTTTTCACACATGAACACACATGCATTACATGTGAGCATAGAAGAAGATCTAACCCTGTAGCTTACTGTTCATGGATATTATAGCTATTATTTTAGACAGCATTTGTTGCCACAGGGTGCTTCTTTTAATTTCAGAATATGCTGAAGCTGTTCTTTCATGTGCATGCTCACAGCTCAGTGACTGTGATTCCATTTTCCCTCAGGGTTGGAATGACTGATGTGTTTTATTTTAAAAAATCACCCATATCTTAATGTGTGATGCCCATTTTTAAAGCATTAATTTACACAGAGATGATTTTGATATGAATTTCCATTGTGGCAAAACTGAAAAACAGGTAAATGATCCTATCAAGATTAAGACACTGTATTTTGGAGTGTTCATCATTTTGTGTAAGTTTTAGAATCAAACCAAGTAGAGTTCCAAAGGAAAAAAAAATCTATTTCATAAGAATTGTTATGCTAACATTCATTACAACATATTCAGTTCTTTTTACAAGTATGAGAATTATAATTTCATTTCCTAGCATTTTTATTGTCTCCATTTTAATCTCCTTCATCTCTTTCAGTCTCAGCAAAAATGCATTGTGATCTTTGCACTGGTTTGCTGCTTTGCAATTCTGGTTGCACTGATATTTTCGGCTGTGGATATTGTGGGAGAAGATGAGGATGGACTTTCAGAAAAGAACTGTCAAAATAACTGTCGGTAAGAGGTAACAAACAAAAATTCTCTTTAGAGGTTGGTGACAATATTAATATGTGATTAAAAAAATAGAAACCATATAAAGTTACAAATAGGATAGCAACATTCTTTGACTATGTTCACTGAAACAAAAGGAAGCTTTGTTTTATTATATTGACTTTATCAGGTCAGTGCAAGTATCAGAATATCAAAACCTTACTTTCAAATTTTTTGCACTTGATAACACAAGCTGTTTGAACCCAAGGTTCTCTTTTGTTTTGACAGAGGGCTTTTTAAATGCACAACACCTAGCATAGTTCACTAACATGATTCTGGCCATTATCTATGGTTAATCAGATTGTGCATTTCTCTTACAAATTTCTCTCTCCCATATTAATGTCAACCACATGTTTGCATGAGAGAAATTCAGAGGTAATTTACTCAGTGTAAAAACGTCCTTAAAGTTCAGTGCTAGAGACAAATACAGTGGCTTGACTGCTGACACATATTAGCAGAAGATGGCCTTCATTATTAGAAGAACTCCATAAACATGATGAAAACACAGTAGAACGCTATAAATAGCATAAAGAACTATGTATTCACAAACAACCAAGGTTTGTATGGTCTCCATTCCATTACTATTTCTGCCCTACTTCTTTTCAAGTAAAGCAGGATAACAGGAAGTGGAAGGGAGTGACCGAAGGAGAAGGAAAAGACATGCATGGGATGCTAGTGAGTGACTTCCTGAAGTTTTAAATCTGACAGATTACTCAGCAGGAAACAAATGATGTGAAGAGAACATTTTCTCCATGTGGCAATTATGGGCTGTACTTTGATGGACTGGTCCTATGATTTTTTCTTTAAATATTTGAAGGGGAATCTTCTTCCATATCATCCTCTCCATGCATTCAAATACTGAGAGGAAGCCTTTCCCCAAATGTCACTAGTAGGAGAAAGGCAGTATGTGGTAGTACCTTGACTTTAGAATGCCATCCTAAGGTAGATAAGATTGATGCCAACTTTGTTTTCTTTCCAGCACGCAAGTCAAAACATTCCTTTTGGAGTGTTCTTTGACCAGGCATTTATAATTTATCAATTTATTTTCTTAATTTCTTATTTTCTTGTTCATATGAATAGACTTTATGCTGCTTATCTTGTAATTTACCATGATTATATTGTATTTGTAATGTTATGTAGACTGTCCTGAGATTACTTGTGGATGAAGGTTGTTTACATCTTTAAACATTAAATGGAATAAATCCTAGGCAAGAAATGAAAACACAGTATCGTTTTCAACCATAGGGAGGTGCATAAGTCATTGTGTTCAGGAAATTTCACGTGCCTTCTTCATGTATTCAATTTAATTAATAGTTAAGTGCCATGGGACCAATTACATATATTCCAGAAGTGTACATACACAGTTTTGATAAATTTTAAAAACTGTATGTTTAAAACAATCCGTTTTAAAGGATGTTTTAACAAAGGGTGTATTTCATATCACTATGTTTCATATCACCTTCATGATAGCAATAGGTTTGAACCAATCCATTGAGTGGCTCTGTGCAAGGGAATTCCATACTGGGAGCATTGTATAGATTGCCTTTTCCCCAAACAGCATAAAAATAAACCATAAGAAAAAAGAAAACAGTGAAATTCTGTGGCTATGTTCCCTATATGCGCATAGTGAGGCGGGAGGTTTTCCTTAGTATAGTGTGTACATACAAGTGTGTTGCAAAGATTCATTTTTTAAAAAACTTGTCTGTCTTCTGCAATCTCTCAGTTGCTTCGGTTTTCTTAACTGAAGAAAAATTCATAAATATAGCTTTTTAATGCAAAACATTCAATATAAAGTATGCCTCCTGCTCATCACCTTTTCATTATGCTAATAGAAAATATATTTATTTTGTATATTGATCACAAGATCATGTTTTTTTTCTTTCCCTATTGGTGTTTGCAGTCTAGTGATTTGGAATGTGACTGCCATATATTACAAAAGGTATTGTGGGTTGCCACTGTTTTTGTTGCTGTTTCTGATAAGAATTCAGAAGAGACTTTTCAAGGTTACGGTAAAAAAATTAATTAGAAGATGGATTTTATATGCACATTTTGTGGTCAGTGTTGAAAGGAAATAATTCTTCATAATATCAATATCCAGAAGTCAGCCTCAGCAAATGTCAGCTGCTTTCCAGGGTCAGGCACATTACTTTTCCAACAAGGGTCTCTGTTCAGGTGCTTTCTTCCAGCGAGGGGAGAGGAGATTGAATTTTAAAACAACTCTGGGTTTTGAAGCTGGCAGAAGCAATTTGGCTGGCTCCAAAGCCCAGCACTTTGTCATAAACGTCTCCTCTCCAGTCTCTCCAGTGATATTTCATTGGGGAGCTTTTGGACTGGCATCTGCCAACTTGAAAGTCCAATATCACATGAAAGCTCCTCCCTATTTTCCAAGGACCAATAAGGGAATGGGGAAGCTGGTACAAATTATACAGGCCTGATGGTCCAGAAAAGAGCCTGAGAACCAACTATTTTACATATGTTTTTGTGTTATAGTATCATTAGTTGTCAATTGTGTTTTATGTCACTTGTAAAATTGGTGGGTTTCAAAGATGATAATAATAATATAGAAATATATAATATTTGTAATATACAAATATACTGAAAATATATAGCTGGTCTGTCATTGCTGCAAGAGAAGACAAGACTGGAGTCCAAGTGAGGGGGAAAAGCTGCAGGGGGGCAAAGAGATACAGTAGCATCAGGAGGTGGAAGGGAGTGGGAGGGGCAGGCAGGTGTGTGGTGTCAGAAGAAGTCACAGGTAAAAAACAAGACTCCTATGAATGGTGGCAGTGGCTGGCAGAGATGCAGAGGAAGGACCTTTTCTACCTCCATGGCCGAGGCAAGCGGCTGTCCCAGTTCTTCATCAAATTATTTGCCTCTCAGAGAAGCTTCTAAACGGCTCCTTACTGTTTCAGATTGGTTGCTGGCAGGCATGTGATGATATGGGAGATGATAACCTGTGGGTGAAGGTCAATGAATGAAGTAGGGCAGGTGGTCAGGGGACAGGATGCTGGTTTGGGGTGGTAGTGACTGTGTATTCTCCATTAGACACAAAAACTTGAGAGACCTTGAAGAAACAAATATCTACTGGGACTTGGAAACAAAATTTACCTGGGTCTGAACCCATTCTTGACAGCTCTGTTTTCTCCCTTGTTCTCTGACATGCTCAGAAAATTCTGGCTGGGAAGGAAGGGCCAGTGGTGACAAATTATCAAGCCAAATGTTTTCTACCCCTGCTTAGCCATGCTCTGCCTTCTACACATCCATTGTATTCCATTTCATAGTTTTCTATTGACTTCTTATTATGTTAAAAGGGATTGCCTCAAATCTTCCAATTTTCTTAAGCTGGTTCTTTTTTTTTTTTTAATTAATAGATGATCTGTGATCTCTGCCATCAAAGCAATGCTGTAGTTTCATTTTGATAAACTATCTAGGAATCAAACAAGTGCTCTGCAAAGCAGACTTATTTAATTACATTCCAGGAAAAGGGATAAAATAAGGGACAGAGTCTTGCTTTAGTCCTGCCCGACTCTGAGTGCAATCACATGAGCTAGGAAAGGATTTACAGAAGGTATATCAAAGAACTTTGCTGAAGCTTCTGCTCATTAAGGTCAAGAAGCTTCCTGGAGATTAAGCTGAAGAACTGCACAGTTCTCTGAAGCCTTAAATTTAGCAGCATTTCTGAACTTTTATACAGCTTTTTGATTCATTACCCAAAAAGAAAGAAAAGAAAAGAAAAGAAAAGAGAAGAGTCTTGGATTATAATTATATAAACTTTACAGTTTCTTTGCAGCTGCTTAGCTGTACAATGAATGATCTTGTCCAATCCAAGCACTGTCCAGGCGATTAGAGTTGAGAGGGCATATTTTCAAAACTGAATGAAGCTATCTATTTGAAGATATGCCTGTCTGATTTTTTTTTCCTTCTGAGAATAGTAAGAACAGATAACAAATGCATGAACAAACAGACCTGTTGTCACTGCAGAGAAAATGTCAGAGATTCAGAACCCCATTGGTACCTAAGGATGGAATATTATTTTTTTAAAGTAATTACAGTCCTCCTTCCACATTTGCAGGTTTGACCTTTGCAAATTTGATTATTTGCAAGGCAGCTGCTTGCTTCTTTCCATTCTCCCCCACTCATTCCCTTGCCTTTTGACTGGGCATGCTGCTTTCCTTCACCATGCTCAGGCAAGAGGAAAGTGAATGGGAGCGGGGAGCCCTGCATGTACAAAAGGAAAGTACGTACAAGCCTTTCCCCCATGGTCCCCCTTCCATTCCCTTGCCTTTTGCCTGGGCACATGGGAGAAAGGTATGTGTGCCTGGGCAAAAGTCAAGAGAATGGGAGGGGGAGAATGGGAGAGACACACACACTTCTCTGTGTGAAAGGATGCCCCTCCCACTTGCTTGCTTTTTGTCTGGCTGTGTAGAACGAAGGCACATACACCTGGGCAAAAGGCAAGGGAATGGGAGGGGGAGCGTTCACTCAGGTGGGGGCAGTTACTTGTGTTTTTTAAATTTTTGTCTGGGTTCTATGCCCCCAACCCTCAAAAAATTTGAGGGGCCGCTGTATTTTCTGCTTCTCTTCCCACTTATTACCAGGACTAAGGCCATTTCCGCACAAGACTGTTATAGTGCTATTATTCCACTTTCAACATCCTGTGGAATCCTGGAGCTTGCAGTTTAGGGAGGGGCCTTTGATAATATAATTTAATAATACCATTAAAAATAATACCATTTGCCCCAGTTATATTCAAAATTAGTAAATTACAGATAACGTAGTTATTGCCAATGTGTTATTTCCAAGCTATTGGTTCCTGGATAGTTAGTATCAAGTTTCCAAATACAACAACATTCTCAATGTATTTACTTTATAAAGACAATTTAACAATAACATTTGAAATTCAGCAATAAGATAATAGTAAGGTCAAGTCTGATTAACTCATATGAGGTACCATCAAAGAATATCAGTTGCTGTGGGCTGTATTTCAGATTAAGGCAATGGCAAACCCTCGAAACCCTATGAAAATTCATGGGGTCACCATATATCTACAATGCAACTTGAATGCATGTATATTGATAATTTCTAAAAAGTTCTCCAAATTTGATTAATTTTTATATCCAAATCAATGAATTGTAGGAGGAGAGATACCCCCAAGATCTGCAGGGCTTATACTATTAGTTTTTTAAACTTCAGCACGTTGAATAGCATTTATTATCCTATGTCATCCTAGAAGGCTGGTATGGACAGTGTTCTGTGTACTAGGAGATTAAAACTCCACAGTGTTTTTCAACAAGGAATGCATTTATTATTGTTTTTATTTTATTTATATGCTAGTTTTCTCCCAGTACAGGACTCATAAAGTGATTGTTCAGATTTGGCAAAAACATGAGTGCTTGGTAGATCCCTCCGTTCTAGATAGGAATTTTATATTTCATCCACTTGATGGCTGAGATATAAATATTTCCAGTCAAAGATTCCACTGGGACTCAAGGAATCCATGCCTGTGGGTCTGTCAAATGGAAGGGGGAAAAAAGCTTCTGACACTGCAGGTACAATTCAGGGTTTAACCAAAACATTGGTTGCAGGCCTTACTTCCCACACCTCTGGGAAACTTCTCAGGAACACTTGTTGACCTGATGTGTACTGTGCGCTAATTTCTTCAGTGTCATCCATAATGGGACAAGATCTGTTACTGATCCTTTTTTCCAACCAATGCAGACCAGGTGACCTGAGGGATGAGGCAGAGTCTAGTTAACTCTATATAACTGTTCCTCTGCATGAGAAACTCATTCCAAAAAGTAGTTGTATGGGCAGTTTGAGCTTTCCTTATCCACTTTCTCTAGACCTTTACTGTATTTCAAGCCTCTGACCCTTTATGTTCATGGCTGCTACTTTCAGAACTAGTGTTTCCCACTCCAGGTCATATTATTTGTCACTGACCCTGCTTGACCCTGGTGTCCCTCTAGCATTTCTTAAATGCTTTTGGTCAAGCATAAACAAGGCTGAATTAAGATGGCTGGGACCCTAAAACAGTTTCAAAATAACTCCTGTCCCTGTTTGCCTGGCTGAGCTATTGTAGGGTTGGTGACATAAATAAAAAGCCATTTACAAAACACCACAGACAGCAGCACAAAAATTTGTGGCCTAAGTCCTATTGCTAGCCCTAGCTAAGAGATGTTAGATCAGTTGGATTTACCTGCATTTTAATTCACCAATAAACAATAAATTCTATTGGTTTACTCTGGCTAGGGCTAACCAACAGGATGCTAGCCTAAATGTATGAACCCATTTTCAGCCCTGCAACTTTTGTGAGACTAACAACCAAGAAGGGGTGGAATTAACACTACATAAACATATCATGATTGTGTGTGTGTGTGTGTGCTGCCAGTTACCTGTCAACTTATGGCAACCCTGTACATTTAACGGGGTTTTCTTAAGCAAGAAATATTCAGAGGTGATTTTGCCAATTCCTTCCTCTGAAATATATCCTATAGCACCTAGTATATTTTGACAGTTTCCAGTCCAAGTACTAACCAGGGCTGATGCTGCTTAGCTTCCAAGATCATGTGGGATCTGGTGTCTCTAGAGTATTACTGTACTTTAACTGACATGTTTCCATCCTATAGAATTGTCGGATTTGTAGTTTGGTGAGGCACTACAGCTGTCTGGCTGAAAATTCAAAATGGCCCTGTCTAAACAGCCAGTCCCAAGAGTCTACAGGACAAAATCATTGCAATTAAAGTGAAATAATAGTCCTATAATAGTTCAGTGTGAATGAGCCCCTGGTGTCATGCATTTTTATACAATTACTCAAATAACACGTAAAATATTAATGATAATAGAAGCAGTGGGACATTTAAGAATTGACTAGGGGAAGAAGCAGCACCAAACCACACATTTTTTCGTTATCCCCTGGGTCCCTAATCGGTGAAAAGTCTAGAGCAATTTCATCAGTTGAACCTTTGGTAATCTGGCCCTGAGCACAAAACTACATTTCTGTCTAGACTGTGTATAGGTGTATTGTTTCCTCTTCCCATCTTTCAACCCAGAAGTGGATTAGTGCCTTAATTCTTATTATTCCTTTATTCCAGATAGTTCTTATTAGGTGATAGGAATAAACACATATGCAATATCTCAGACCTTTTTTATTTCTCCAGAAGTCTGGGCTAAATACTACTTCTGCACTTCACCAAAACCATCTGATTGGGAGAGATGTGGGTCATCACTTGTTTTTTTCCAGTATAGTACTAAGAATGGCTTTCTGTCTAAATTTTTAGATCAGGGTGTTGTCAATCTCAATTTAAGCATTTTTTTTTAAGTTAGATGTGTTCTGCAGCACAGATTTCATTAACCTGACATCTCATAAAGGCTTTTGCTCTTTTTCTTGTTCATGTTTTATCTTCCCCACACTGCATAATATAGTCAGGTCAGCCAGTTTCATTTTACTCATCAACACTTATTCATTCCTCTCCCCAGAAACTTCCTCACAGAGGACTTCTACAATAATCAATTTGCCATCTTTTAAATTCATAGTGCAGGGGAACAAAGCTCATTAGACGAATCTTGTGCAGATACTCTCTGAAACTATAAATTGTCTTCTGATGAAGGGCAAAAAGCATCTCTTCATTCCATATATATATGGCAGGGGGTTGAAACACTTGAACATCATTTGAATGCAAGGTTTGGAAGTGCTGAACAATCTGGGATACAGCAATAACCTTTACCTATTGTTATTATTAGCATTATTGTTCCCTATTATCATTCTGGTAGCCTCAGTAATCATGCTGTGGGAATGCAGGAATACAGGTACCTATTCTACATTTCACTGCTTGTTCATCTTTCTCAGTATTGCCTAAACAGAGGCTCAGCGGCAGCAATCCATAGGTTGAGACATTTTCCCCCCAGTTTGCCTTCTGGATGTATTTGGGATATTCTACATACAAAGCCTATGGTGTACCACAGAACTAGGACTTTCCCCCAGTAGAGTATCCACTTTCTAAATCCTTTCATAGATACTGGTATGAGCATTATTGTTAGTTCAAGCTAGAATAGACCCCTTGAGTTGTTGGGGTTTAGTTATGTGTAAATTCACCATTTTAAAATTGTTTCAATGGGTGTACTCCAGAATCCTGGTCATTATTTATCTTCATTATACTAAGATGTTTAATATTTTATTTCAATCAGATTTTTTTTTAAAAAACAGACCACCTTCAAATTATGTCTTGAAAAACAGTGAAAGAATCCAAATGCATTATAATACAATATAAAAATGCTGATTTAAAAATCAACTTTAAAAGTTATTAAACTGCATCCCTTCCAAATGGCAACTTATGTTACATTAACTTTGTATGGAACTCTACCCATTTGTTTTCACCTGTCACAACCCTATTTGTGATTGATACCTGCACTGAGCACAGCAGCACTCATAAGAAGCATGGGACTGTTCATTTGGCTCTGTCCCTGCTATTCTCACATGAATTGATCTCATCTTCTAAAATTCCTGACCTCCCTGAGGAGGTCTAAAGGGTCTTATTGAAGAAAGGGTTCCTGATTGTTTGGAGGTATGTCTTTGCATTCAAGAGAACATGATTAGAAGTTGTCTACAGACTTCTCTACTCAATATGGTGAGTATGCATTGCATGAAAATTAGATTAAGAAACTGGATGGTAAGACAGAACCAGTTTCAAAAGTAACAACCAGCTTCTAACTTTGGAAGTTTGAATCTTGCCTGAGAACCACTGTCAGGTTTGAACTGCATGAAAAACAACATTTTTTAAATTGTAGCCCCTGGAAACTTCTTAACCAAATGTGCTGGCCAAATAATTCAGTGAATTTACTTGTTTTGTTATCCTCATTTGTTATCTTAATTATAAAACTAAAAAAGAAAAAGAAATTAGAGCATTGTCATGTTCTGCATGAGTTCATCATTCACATAGAGATCCAGTGTACATTCTGAGCCTTCAAAAGTCCAAGAACTTTTCCATTCTCTTGCAGTGTTTTGTAACACACTACTCTGCAAATAATAAGCTTGAATAATAATGTCCAAGATGAAGCAAATTCATAGATTAAGGGTGGGAGGAGGCAGAAACTTTTTCAACTATAAGGGATTGGATTCAGTTTCAGAAAAGTTTTCTCATAGGCTGCATTCCAGTGATGGGCATGGCAAAAACAAAGACAAGGAAAAAAATAACACTAAAAATTACTGGCATTTCAGCTTAAAATTCTTACTGCCAGTAACATAGCTGACAGTTTAACAGGGAATGGATATAGATCTGGGGAATCCCAGGAGATTGTATTGAGGCTTGTGGAGGGCATGAAGTTATCCATCTGTATCATGTGGACAGAGAAAGATACAGAGTTACTATCTAGATTTTTAATGTAATTTACCCATATGTGTTGAAATATGTAATGGAATATCCTGTGTGAGTGTGTATGTAACTGCTATGAATTGCTGGTTTCACCCAGTGTGGGTTGGAAAACTTTTAAGGCAGAGGATGTACTTACTAGTTCAGTTCACACACACACACACACACAGAAGTTGCAATTGTTATGGATAAGGATTTATTTGTTAATTCAAGGATTAATTTGCTAACTTGAATTAGGTAATGAGGTTTTAATTTGGGCAGTTTAGGATGACATAAAAAAGGTGGATTCCATAGTGTGGAATTTTTATTAGATATATATGCATCTATTTTGTGTTCTTCTTAGGGTGTAAGATTGCATACATTACTATTGAGCAGCATATGCAAAAGAGTCCTGCAGTTGAGTTTTGAACTGGCACTTCATTTGAATGCATGGATCTTTGGGACATGAGATATGTGTTTAGCTTAGTATAAAATCTGTTGTATTCTTGTTCTTTTTAAAAAATTGATTCAGATTTGCAAATTGTTTACATCATCGTGATTGTGTTTGTATAGTTTGCGTAATTGGCCACATGGAACCCAAGATAGAGGTACTAATAATATGGAAGGTTTGTATTTACTGTATAAGTCTTTCCTTGGATTCTTGCGCTGAAATTCTCCTTCCCAGATTTCTGTCAATGTCTAGCATTAGCTGGGTAAATGTACACATCTAAGGTTTTTTTTACTCCAGAAGAAATAGGCCCTTTTCGCATGGCATTTTACAACCGAGAAGGCCCCTTGAGCATTGTGTAAATGTGAGGAGCGATCTGCATGACACACTCACATTTACGCGACGCTCAAGAGCCGGACACGCAGTGCATATGCATTTTTTTATTTTCGGCTTTTATCCGAAAATGCTGCACGATTGCACACCGGTCAGGGGCCTGGGGTGTACTCACCTGTCATGTGAAGCCTCCTGAGCCGCGCCAGTGGCGCATCCTGCCCCAGTGCTAGCCTCCAACTCCCAGGCTGCACTGCGGAACGAAGGGGCGGGGCGCAGGCGGGGCACTTGCGCGACCAGGAAGGAGCTGCGGAGCCCAGGCAGCAGGAAGCGGCAGCGTTCCTTCCAAGGCTTCTCGCACGAGAACCCCTGCCCAGCAGTGGGAACGGGTAACATGTGACAAGGGCCAAAGAGTAGACTCAGTCCCACTTGTCTTTTAGTTGTTGCCCTGCAGTAGAAAATATGGGGTAAAACAAGGAAGACATTATGAACAGATTTCACTGAAGGAACATTGACTTTGTAGTAATGACAACCAATCAATACAGAGGTTTAGAACCAGTGGTGAACCGAACGAAAATCTGTATGTGTGTTATGTGCCTTCAGGTCACATGTTGTGGCAACCCATGCATTTTATAGGGTTTTCTTGGGCAAGGAATATTCAGAGAGGATTTGCCATATTGTATTAGCCATTCTGTTTTAATAAATTTGAATGAGATAGTATTTCTGTGATGGATTTTGTCATTCCCATGTCAGAAATGAGATTTTAATCATCATGGATGTCTTAGGATAATGAAATAATTAACAAAATGAAGTTCATGATGCAGTATCTTCTTTTGCAGTGTTTTAGATATAAATCGTTTTTGGATGCAAAAAAATCAATACTTAAAAAACATGTATCAGTTAAGGCCACTGTGTCATGAGAATTCTTACAGAAATGTTAGCTTTGGTAGGAACTGTACTTAGATGTGTATTACTTTATTCTTTATATAACTCCACTCGAACACATTATAAAAGAAAGATGCTGTTCTATTCAATATTCTGTGCCTATTAAATGAATATTCTGTGCACTTTGGAGTTTCATGTACAATCCTATGGGAAAGGAAAAGATGAATGACTATAGGCCAGAAACATCCTTAATACTGAGCGTTAAATAGATTTCTCACACAACCCCAAAGCTCATATATCTTGCTTACAAAGACAGCCCTGAGCACAGGATATTGGTAACAGTATTTAACCTTTCTTCTCTTAAGCATTTTTCTCTGAAACATTTAATATTTGATATGTTTCAGCTTGCTATAGAATGAATACTGATTTGTAACAGTCAACTGATGAATACATCTAATTTCTTTTGCAATAAATAAGCCTCTTCTTGAGAGAGAACAATTTATTACTGTTCCACATACGAAGTTTTTTGAATAGCACAGAATGTATGTGCATAAAGTAGGTGACTTTCATTTAAAAGGGCATTTGTAAAGTTATGACAAATTCATAATGACTCATAATAATCATAATAAATTAAATAACTAATGCACTCAGGTCATGGAGTATTCAAATTCCAAACTGTCAGTTTTCTTGATTACATTGCAAGAGGGTTCTGAATATAGCTTCAACTTTGCCTGCCTGCTGATCTGTTACTTGCATGCTTTACTCTGATGTCTTGTAAGAAGGTGAAAAGCTATTGGTCTGAGATTTACATGAACATTCAAACAAATTCAAAGGTAGATGTTGAAATGTCACCAAAAATATTTCTGCTGGGTATTATGGATAGGAATTTGAATAGTAAATATGGAATGCTGCTTTGTTACAGAACAACTACAAGAATATTGTTTGCTCAAACCTGGAAACGTACTGTTAACACTGGTGACAGGAGATCGGATTGTTAAGATTGCTGAACTGTCCTAAATGCTCAAACTAACATGATTCTTAATGGACAAGCCAACTGAAGATTTCTTGAAAGATTGGAAACAGTTTATGGACTTTTGAGCAATAAGAAGTCAAAAGATGAAATAATTTGTGGATATGACTACCAGTGGTTTGCTGCTTAGGTGGATCTGAAATCTACTATATAAAAGTCAAAGTTTGTATGTTTGTTTGTCTGTGTCAGGAAAAGACCTCATATGACTGGCTGTGTCAGGCGAATGATATGATTGTCTGTGTGAGGCAGAGATACGATTGTCTGCATAAGAGGATTCTGTGGAATCCTGGGGTTTGTAGTTTAGGGAGGGACCTTTAGAATTCTCAGCCAGAGAGCTCTTGGGGCTCAGTCAACTGTGTCCGTCTTGAATAGGCTGGTTGTTATGGAAACAAGGCCTAGCAGCAAGGAGGATGGCAGTGTATTCCCTCAGGAATCCAAGCTCTGTATGTTAATAACTCTGAATACAGATTGGATTGGGGAATGTGGAGAAAAGTTACAGGCACAAGACAGTTTGGGGAATTAGAGACACAGGATCTCAAATTTTTCTAACAAGTATTACCTATGAGAAAATAAAATCCTGGGCAATGCTGGGTATGTATGCTAGTTTCTTTATATATCAGAATAATTTTTTATATATGCACTGGAGTCTCCTTCTTTGGAGGTTTTTAAACAGAGGCTTGGATGGCCATCTTTCAGAAACGGTTTGATGGTGTATTCCTGCAAGGCAGGAAGTTGGACTCAATGGCCCTTGTGGTCTCTTCCAACTCTATAATTCTGTGATCAATTTTGTCACAAAATAACACAATGTTATTATGTTTTAATGTTTTAACATAAACATAGCCTAAAATTAAAACACAATACTACAACAATAAACTAAAAAATACTAAACACTCAAGCCATTTCCACCCTACACTGTTCTAGTGCTATTATCCCACTTTCAATATCCTGGAGAATTCTGGGGTTTGTAGTTTACTGAGGCCAAAGAGCTCTCTGGCTGGGAATTCTAAATGACCATTCCTAAACTGCAAACCCCAGGATTCCACAGAATCTTCCTAGGCAACCCATCATATGAGGTCTTCGCCTGACACAGACAAACTTTGACTTTTGTATATTAGATGTGCCAAAAATTGGAGCATAAAAAAGACTGAGAACTACGATGACCTAAATATAAGTGTAATATGCTTCTGTATACGCACTTTTAAATACATAGTCACAGTGAAGCCACCTTCTTGAAGCTAAACATATATAGGCTTGATCAGTCTCTGAATGGGAGGCCTCTGGCAGTGATGTAGACTCGAGTTGATAGACTTGGAAACAAGTTGGACTTAAATTGTTTCAGTGACTCAACTCAGACTTGACTCAGCCATAAATGATGCATAAATGATTCAGTGACTCGACTCGAGACTTGTATATTTTTAATGACTGACTTGATGCTCTTAGTTCAGTAACATAACGCATTCATCCAGAAACTTTATGATTTTGAACAACGCTGTCACATTACAATCTCTTTCAAGCCCAATGTGTGGGTGCATTTCTCAGAGGAGAACAACAAACAGGTTAGGCAATGGGCTTGAGGCAGGCTTGAAGGCCCTTTTCGCACGGGCTTTCTGTCGCGCGACAGCCCCGTGAGCCTCGCGGGAGTGGGAGCGTCGCTCTGCATGATGCACTCCCACTTCTGCCGCGCTCACGGGGCTGCAGCGGCGCGATCGCGGGTTTTTTGATTTTCGCCTCAAAGCGAAAATCACCCGCGCTCGTGCAACGCTCCTGGCGTCCAGGCGCACTTACCTCCTGTGCGGAGCGTCGGGGAGGCGGCCAGGTCACACTTCCTTCCCTCCGCCCCTGCGGAAGGAAGGAGCGGGGCGCTAGCGCGACGGACGCGACAGCCTCCTGCTTCGCGCGCGCACGGGGGGGACGGACGCGACAGCCTCCTACTTCGCGCGGGGGAGGGCGGCTCGCGCGAGGCTGCCGCTTCCCCCCTAGTTCCTTCACCTGCGGAAGGAAGGAGGGGAAAACGGCAGCCTCCCGGAGGAGCCTGCTCACGCGAGCCGCCCTCCCCCGCTCGCGCGAGAAGCCTCAATGCGAAAAGGGCCGAAGTCTGCTCAGCAGCCTGTCCCTGCTGCATATTGGAGGAGCCTTCTAAAACGTTTCCTAAGACCAAAAGAAAAGACTTGCCCCCAGAGTACAGAGTGCGTTTCTCAGAGGGGAACAGCAACTGTGTTAGGCAACAGGCTTGAGGAAAAAGGATCCTTTCTTCTAAATCTGTTGAATCTTCAGTAATAGGGAGTAAGATAGCATCCTATTCCCCACTTCCAAAGCTGCAGATGGCAAAATTGCAAATATGGAGAGCCAATTCTGCTTAAATTGTTAAAACTGAATTTATTTCACTCTAGCCAATAATTCTGGAATTTTGGTTGTGGTATAAAGTTGGCTTCCAGACTTGAGACTTGACTTGAAAGTATCTTCAAGGACTTGAGACTTGACTTGAGGCTTGAAGGTAGAGATTTGAGACTTGGAATAAAAGACTTAAATACCTCACTGCTGTCTGGGAACCCCCTTCATGGAGAATGACTTTACATTCAGGATTCACCAGCAGTAGCAATCCAAAGAAATAAACTGAAATTCATACAATGACAAAAAGTTACAGTAGCAGAAGTATCCTAATCAGGATTGGTAATCATATAATGTGATAAATATGAATAGCTGATCATAGATAGATCATAGATAGATACAACTCTGTTAGAAAGCTTACAGCAGCGGTAGGTAACTGTGATTATCCAGATACATTTGGGCAATGACTGCCTCCATCTCTAACCAGCACAGCCTATAGTGAGAGATTATGGGAACTGCAACCCCGTTCCAAACTGGAGGGCCATAGCTGCACAACCCTGGCATAAAGGCTGAAATTTTATACCAGGTTGTTACACAAATAGCAGCCTCCCCCTGTGCTGCTAGCCAATGAATGACTCAGGAGTCTTGAGTGGATTAAGAAAGCAGCCTTTATTCTCCTATGTAGAAGGGCCAGCGAGGGTTAACACACCAAAGCAAGGCTGAGCAAAAAATTCATTGTTCATTTCGAATTTATATACTCTTTGTCTTTTCACAGATACAGGTTAACAACTCTCATTGCATAACCTTTTGGTAACTTCTCTCATCTACGCATGCATTTGCTCATTTCTACACCAAAAAGTAACACTTTACCTATGCAGAAGGCAGACTTAATTTACCCAGGAGGTGTGTTTTGCACTCTGTGATGCACTTTAGGTTATTCTAGAGCAGCTTTACTTCTTATCTTTGGAAGACTACAAGCAGGTTTTTAAAGTCCAAGAGTTTAACTTCCTATTTTAGTTCCAGCCATCACATCTGTCTATAGTATACAAGCTCTCATTGTTTTCAGTAAGTTTCAAAATGTTACTTCTTATCAGAACTAATTCTACAAGTGCATTCCAAAGAACTTCATGGCAGAGTTCCCAGAATAGACGATAGAAGCTTCATTGTAGCCTCAAGGAATGAAAAACTATCAGACTGAATTTAGCATGGCTTTTAGTACTGCAAGGCCCATTGTGCTCAACTGTAAACCATAAAACACTGCAAATTACACATTCCTTCATTGCGCATCATCAAGGTGACTAACAAAATGAGAGAAAAGACTGGATGAATGGTGCAGGAACAGCAGCAGTAGTGGAGCTGGAGAAGCAAAGTTCATGGGATGAGAGTGGAAATATGTTGGGAACAAATCAGTAGAGATTGTTGAAGGTTAGTAGGAATGGACATGATATAATGGCCAGAGTGGCAAGAGCAATGAATAATTTTGTACTCTGTTAGCACACAGAGGAATGGAAACCAAACATGCAACAACTGAAGGCTAGGGAAGTAATCAAACCAGAGTTTCTGCTGAGAAGACAGAGAGAAAGGCTTAAGGTACCATAGTTCCCATGGAGTTAAGTACCCATAGGGCTGTACTTGAATGGAATTGGCAGAGTTGTTTTTGTTTTTTTTAAATCAACCAACTCTTTCTATATTTATCTTTTGTACTGAAGACACTGTGGGCCTTGTACATAACTGGAAACAAGACTGGAACCTTAAAAAGATACAATGAAAGACTGACCACTCAAACATCAGGAACAATGAGAACCTATCCACTGTATTCTTATATTGCTATTGTAGAGGAATTAGTGTATTGCTTGGATGGAAAATAAAGCTGCCTGGGGAAGAAAGTTAATACATGACATTTTCTACAACTTTTAAAAATCTACAGAAGAAAATATTATCAAAAACATAAATATGCATCCTTTAATATTAAGTGTCACTGCAGAAAGATATATCTTTCTAGACTTCTGAGGTTTATGGTAGTCTGTGAAGAACTAATTGAAAATGCCAGCTGAATTCATTGGTTAAGCTTTATCGCATTATGTCACTGGACATAAAAGATCTCAGGACTGACATTAAATAAAAGATGAGAGAGCAGCTGTGAGAGCAAGTATGTGCTGCAAAGAGATAACTTCTCTTATGTAGCTTATAGAAATGTCTTTTTGTTTTTAATAAAACTCATAAACTTCTAACACTACTCTCTCTTATCACTGATGAATTCAGGATAGTCAAATCATAAGGAATCTATTTTCTTATAAATCATTCTTTTAAAATTCTTTATAGCTCAAAATGGGTTGTTTATCATGCGGTGTGAATATTTGGAGTATGCAGAATATCCACTCCCAGGCACACCCTAACGTAGCATGGTTGGAAGGAAAGGATTCTTGTCTCTTTTTGGTCATGCAGAAGATACAATATGGCATCAGGTATGGCAGCCAAGGATTTGCATAAAATTTGCATTTAATGTAGCAACACAAATGTATGAGAAAGGAAAAGAGATAACAGAAACACCATAGTAAGTAGTGATATCACCACAGAAATAAAGATGGCTTACATGTCCGCTGTCCATATGCAAACTGCTGAGGGGCAGCTTTGTCATGCCTCACCTTGAGAAGTCCTCTTAAGAAAAGGAGGAGAACCAAGAGGATGACTCACCAGGAGGAGGAATCAAAGGAGGAAACTGGAGGCTCCAACAGAGCCTAGGCCCCCAGACAGGAATCTGTCCCTCCCTCAGGATTAGGAATAGGGTTCAGACACTGAGTCCCTTCATCATCAGGAGTAATGCCAGCAGAAGCAACACCTTGAAAATAATCAGCTCCACTTCCCCAGATAGCTCCATATAAAACACTCACTTCCATGGCACAAGATGGTTGCATTCAACGCCTGCATTATCTCACTATGGTATCTGTTTGCAACATTTCTCTTGGACTCCCTTGGACTCCCTTGGCTTCCTCAGCCACAGCATGATTCCTGGATTAGTCTTAGCCTTTTCTCTGATTGTTTCTCCAACTGATGGGATTGCTGTTTGTATTTGACCTTGGACTACTCCTTGACAAATGTTTCTGTCTGTTTCTCTAATGGCTGACACCCTTGGGGTTCTCTGTGCTTTCATCAAAGAGTAACTCCTACAGTTTGTCTTAGATGGGACAAACTGCAAGACTTCTGTTCTCCATTCCTATATTGATTTATCTTTAAATTGGATGCAGACTGGAAGGATAGTAGGAACTGATGACTGCAGCAAGTGTTACAGGGACAATTGATGGCTGGGTCTGAGGGCTCCAGGAGCATTTGGGGGCTGCTTTGAATGTTATATGTGTTACTCGGGCTGTGCTTTTGGGGGAGGGGTCCTTGAGTGCTGGGAGCAAGGACTATGGATCTATACAGTGGAGTGGAAAAAATCTTAGTTTGGTTCATGTGCATCTCAAATGACTGTTTCCTATTGGAAGAGAGAACAGAGATTCCTTGGCCTGTACCTTTGGATTCCAGAATGAGCAAAAGGACTTAAATGGCTGCTGTGGTGACAGGCCCTTAGTCAAGCTACAGGTCAATGATAAAGTATGGGGAAGTTGCCAAATGTTATATTTTGGATACTTTCAATGGATTTTTCCCCAGTGTATACTATAACAAGATCCACAATCATGTTATCTTAAGGATGCTGTTTCCAACCAGTAAAAAGAAAAGCAGTTCTGTGCACCTTTTTCTCCTATCTTCCCTTCTACTGGCATAAAATTGAATTTTAGTGATGAGGTAAAGGAGACAAATCTGAGAGAAGGAAATTTGGGATGTGGCAGCGGAACAGAAAGCAGCTCTACTCAGGGAGAGAAGCTCTATCCCTTTTTTGATTAAATTTTACTTTTTGTGAGGAGTGAAAAAAATATTCAAGAATATTGAAAACATGTTGAAAAACATGTTTTTTGAGTGTTGGGATACCCTGACAAGAAGAATCCTGGACTGACAATCGGGACTTATTCTGAGCAAAATTTGCATGTGGTTGTTTTCAGCAGAAACAGCATTCTTTTTGCATAGGAAACAGCATTCCACACAGAAATATTAATTCCTGCACAGAAAGTGCTGTTTTCTGTGCAGAAAATGCTGTAATTGGAAATTTATTCTGCATAAAATGTGCAATATTGTTGATTTGCACAAAAAACAGCATTTTCTGTGCAGGAATTAATATTTCTGCATAGGAAACAGCATTTCCTGCATATGATAAACCATTTCTATACTGATGTATTATTTTACACAGAGAAAATGCTGTTTTCTGTGCAAAAAATGTGTCAATTATGTATAGAATAAGTCCAGAATCATGAATATCCTTCAAAAACTTTCTCATAGTGGAAAGAAAATTTCTGAAATTCGGCTCTTTCTGCCCGTGTGATAATGCATGGTGGGGGGATGCCTTTGCTGGCCTCCCTGGAGAAGAGACCATGCAATCACTATGTGACAGGGGTTGTGTGGTGGAAGGGGAGGGGCGGAGTCTGCAGTCCCCTTTTACGGCCACGCTGCCCCTTCCTCAGCCTCTTTGTTTGCTGGCAACCCACGCTCCCACCCTATGGTTTCAGTGTAAGATTACTGGTCACTTTGGGGCCAGATAGGATTTTTTTTTCCACCCTAGGAGGGGTGGGGTTCACCTACCCTACTCTGCACCAAGGGATTGGGCAATTGGCTTAACTAGGTATTAAATAGGTCTCCACAGCTTGTGGGGGGGGGTCTGAGGGTTTTGGTGAGTACCTATGGGCACTCTTTAGCGTAGATAAGTGCTGTCCTTGGGGCAGGCCCAGGACTTGCCCCTACCTCAGTGTCATGAGATGGGGGGGTTGTGGTTTGCAGACTCGCCTTCCATAAAAGGGCAGGCTGAAGTTTTAACCCAGCCTCATGGATTGGCTTCGGGGCCCAGTACCTCACCCAAGGGGGGCTGGGGAAGAGGTCTGGAGATGACCCTTGCCTTAGCCTACCCATTCTGTTGACCCCCTTTCTCAGGTCACAAGTTCAAAATCAAGTTCAAGGTGAAATTTAAAATCAAGCCCAAGTTCAAGCTGAAGTTCACCACTAGCCTCATGTTACTTAGGTATACATTAATAAATTGCCCTAGTTCAACCCAAGCCCTGTGTGTGGTGTCTTCATTTCATGGGTTGGGCAGCAATCACTTGTTGCTGCTTTCAAGGAGAAACTTAGTTAAGAATTACAGCCAGCCCTCCCTATCCATGGATTCTGCATTTATGAATTCAGTCAATCACAGCTTTAAAATATTTTTAAAAATCTCCAAAAGCAAACCTGTTGAGTTTTTTAATATAAGGGGCACCATTTTACTGCAGCAGCAGAGACTTGCTCATCCATGGATTTTGATATCCACAAGAGATTCTGGGACCAAACCCCAACAGATGCTGAGGACTTACTGTACATTACTACTTTTTGCAGATTTTTTTACTTCTAGTGCCTTTGGGCCCTGGTTTACTGTTTTGCACTGAGTTTTAAAGAAGTTTCACTTTCAGACACTGGAACTGCTTTGTGTTGTTGTTGTTATTATTATTAACCTCAGGCTTCTAATTAATTCTCCCACTCATTTTTGACTGGGTCATTTCCCCCCCATTTTTCATGCAACAGTCTTCCTCAAGCATCACTTTAATTTTTAGGACTGTATCTTTTGCAACACCTTTTGCAATAAACTTTCTTGCTCAATATTTAGATTAAACTACTAAACAACTTGGACTTTAAGCTATATCTCTAGGTGGACAACTTCATGGGGGCTGGAAAGTTATGCATACATGATTTCTGGTCTATCTGTTTTAATTTAAATAAATGTTTACATTTATTGCACCTGTGAACAGGCTCAGCTCTTTTCTGGTTAGATTCTTTCACCCCATGGGGCAAACAGAGAATCATATTTTCAGGGGCTTAAGGAATTAGGGAAAACCTAAGGTTTATGAAAAAGGTCCTGGGGGCAGCATTCAGTCCACAAGTTGCACTTTCCCCAGTCCTAAAATGGAGAATGCCTTCAAAGAGAGGACTGTCCACTGAGAGTCTTTTGAATGGAAGACACATGATTAGTTCGAGAATAAATTTATGTGAAGGCTCAATTTTCTTTTAGCCACTGCTAGTAGGAATGGAAACATTAGCATTCTTATAGAAGCAAAATATTACGCATAATGAGGCCTAGTTCAGTTGCTTCATTAGGCTTTCAATAAGGTTAGAAGAGATAGCTTGCTCTATTTTTATCTTGGAACAGAAGTGCAGATTCTAGGTCATGCACTACCCCTCTTGCTCAACCCTTTTGTTCCATTTTTTAATTTGAAGATCTGGGGAGTATTTGAGGCTAATAATTCCTGACTAGTTATATCATAAGAATGTTCTGAGGATTTAAGATAACACATAAAAGCAATTCATAATGGAAAAATAAATAACTGCTATGTATGGAAAAGTTTCATCCAGCTGAAAGCACTGTGCTTGGAAAGGGGGATAAATGTAATAGTTTCATTTTTCACTTTACCACAGTCTTCTAATAGGCGATTATGGAGGTGATGATGATGAATGGAATGATGATTTTAAAAGATGCATTTGTGGATTTTTAACCCACAAAAGCTCCTAAAGGAATACACAGTATTACAGTATTAGTTAAATCCTGTTAAATAATTTTAAAACCAAGCACCATGCTGGAAGATCAGTAAGGATGGAGCCAGTCTGACATGACTGTGGTAAAATGAATGATGACAGCAGTCAGTTTCTATGAGATCTTTCTGATTTTATGCTTCATGCAAAATCCAGCAACCTATGTTGATATGGAAGAGAGAGAGAGAGAGCAAAAGACAGAGCATGCTTTACTTGGTGTGACTTTCAAGGAGAAACTTAGTTAAGAATTACAGTCAGCCTTCCATATTCATGGATTCTACATCTTTTGTAGAAAGAACAAATGGTATCATTTTGATGTTACAATGAGGTTTTGTAGTTGCTTGCAGCAGCTTTTCTTTTTTTCCAATAGTTTACATATGCAATGATTTATTGTTCTTGTGTATTTATAAAACAAATCCATCAGTTTGCTTTTTGGAAGGTACATGATTGGGAATTTGAATGAGATCTCCCAGATCAGAAACTAGTATTATAATAAGTATGGCAAAAGGGAAAGAACTGTGCACTCATATAGGTTAACATGTAACATATAATATTTACTTATTACAAATTTGGGGAGTTATCCAGTTCTGATTCTTGACTCCTTCGTCTTCTCTGTGTATTGTACCTCTGAGCTTCCCTTCATTTAAAAACACTGGAAACATCAAGAATCTCTGAAAGTTTATTTGTTATTTTGTAGCTTTTTAAGTCATACAGTGCTTATCTCATTTATCCTCACAGCAGCCCTCTAAGCCAATTATATTTATTTAAAATATTTATATCCTGTCTCAAGAAATGCAGTCTTTAAAATTTATGATCATATTCTTAGCAGGCATTGTTTTGTTTTGTTTCCTAGAAAATATTCTGGGGGAACTGCAGCCATTGATTGTATTATGATTAGAGCTGATTCAGGGGTAAAAATGTGCTGTCAGGGTGGTTGACCAAATCAATAATGTGTTTTGGAGCTACTCCTCTGTCTCTGTCTCTTCTCATTCCCCCAGTCAAGCATCAGAGTTCATGGTAAGGAGTGAGTAAGGAAACCAGGACAGGTGGAGAAAGAAAGGAAAAGGTAACAAAGCAGACTGCATCTTTACAGTGTGACAAGGTCCACAGTAGTATAAGTTGCTGAAATCAGTAAAGACTGAGGAAACAAAAATAACTGTTTTGTTTTCCAGCCATGAAAATGTAAATTAAACAGCTAACTTGCAAGGTGAGCAAATCAAGAGTATCATAAGTAATTCTATACTCTCCAACTGTCTCAGTTTGACAGGACCAGTCCTGATTAATCCTCTGTCATTCCACTTTTTTCAGCTACTTTTAAAATGTGCCACTTTCTTTCTCTTCCTCCCCCTTTTCCTTTTGTCCCCTTCTTACTGCTGTTGTTGAGAACTAGTACAAAGTGCAAAAGTAATTTGTGCTAAATTAACCCAGCAAGGAGGGAAGAAAAGGAGTATTTACTATTTCCAGTAGGCTCAGGCAAAAGCAAACTGTTGCAACCTTTCCTTGCTTGTTTTCTCTTCCTCATTAACAACTTTTGCCATTTTGATCACACTCTGACGTTGCTTGGTTGCATGTGCCCTCATTTTCATTTATGAAATGCTGTAGGGTATGTAATTTTTAGAACAGGTTTTGTACCCTTGTACATGGTGTAAACTGCTTTGGATCCTGTGTCTAGGAGTATTTGGTGTGCAGGTGGATCATAGCCAGTGCATCATTGCGGTAATAAACAGAAAAAAATATTCAAGATTCTGTAGTAAGTAAAAAGGGAAAAACTTACATTTATTGTTTCAGGAAATACATTTGGGAACAAGAAAGAAGATAGACAAAAGAATATTATCTAAATTCAGTTGAAGAGCCCCTAAAAGCTGACTGTCATATGTGGATGTATGTTACCCTGAGACAGAAATCTCATGGATGCTGCTTCCCAGATAAAGGCAAACGAAAAGGACTAACTAACTTTTGGAAGAAGGGGGAAGTGACCTTTGCAGGCAGGAAGGAAGCAAAAGGCTTGAGTACATAGATCAAAGAAAGAGAGAGATTAAACAAAAGGGCAGGCATGCTCTCTAGAATTCCCTCTCACTAATCAGTCTATACAGGCATTGATGCTTCTTTGATTCCAACACTGTGCCAGGTGTCAGGTGGGATACTGAATGAATGAATGAGATGCTTGCCTGTCTATAGTTTGGAAGTATCAGCAAATTATAGGAAATCACTTCAGGGTGCTTGCTAAGAACCACATAGAACCTGAGAAAGAGACGGAAACAAGATTACTTCCCATTTCTGTTGAATTTATCTCTGTTTCTTCTAGAGGAAGGAGGCAAATTCACAAAATACCCTGAGCTTTGCAATGCGAGGAAAGATGATGATGGAAATATGTAGCATTACACGTGAGACAAAGTCATTAAGCATATGCTGTGGCATGTGAAGCAAGAATGTAGTATTTTGAATGAGTGGATGAGAGGAAGTTTACCTAGTACTGAATCAAGTTCTTTTTAAACTTTTGTTTTGTTTTATGAACAAGATAAAAGGTTGTAATACTGTACATAAAGTTCCCTAAAACTGTGTAATAAATTAAATTGTTCTGTACTGGAAAAAAATGTATCAAATGCTTGAGCATTTAGCTTTTGCCTTTAAAATAGAGAAGCAATACTAGATGCCTCTAAGTACTGACCCAGGAGACTTCAAGAAGCAAGAGTTTTGATAACATACACTTGTGAATAGGAACAATATTTTTAAAAAATGGTCTTATTTCATTTGCATCTCCACAGGGTTGCTCTTGTGGAAAATATTCCTGAAGGCATAAACTATTCAGACAGTGCACCTTCCCATTTGTCTCTTTTCCAAGGTTGGATGAATTTACTTAACATGGCTAAAAAATCTGTTGACATAGTATCTTCCCAATGGGATCTCAGTCACAGTCATCCGTCTGCATGCCAGGTATGCATTATTTTCATTTGTCACATCTTTGATTATCTGCTTGTTTTGCGTTTTATGCTTTTCTATATTTGAAGTCTTGAGATATACTTTAAATTGCAACATCCCTTGGTTTTACTGATAAAATGCCTACTGTGGACATTATGAATTGAATGTGGTTGCCAGATTCAGGGCCTTGCCTCTCTTCTCTGATCCTGAGGATAAAGAGGAAGAATCTCAAGGCAAGTCCATTGTCTTGAAACATCACCAGTGTTCCAAGAGCTCAAGTTTTGGCTTGCAGTTGTTCTGACTTGGCAATCCTAATTCTACTTAATTCCTTTCTATGTGATGGATGTGTAGTGGTGGATCGAAGTCAACTGAATGAAAAAGTTTTGCAGGTCAGTATGTACAAGGATAGAGCTTTGAAAAACTATACTCCTTTTCATTTGATTTTGGAGTTTTACTATTCATTTTACCATTCAATTCAGGGCAAAAATCCAGATTTTTCAGGATCTGAGTACTTTCTTAGAATTCGGAGTGTTCTGTGACAAATGTATGAGAAAAATGTTTCATTTTCGCCTGTCATCCTGTCCCAAAGGTTCAAAGAATGTCACATTCCAGTACCTCATTTTCTCTTCAACAACTCTGTGTGAAACTACTAAGCTGATAGTAGCTTTCTTAAGGCTTCTTAGTGACCTTTCTTTGGCTGAGTAGGATTTTCAAGTTTTTAAAATTTAGTGCCATTAAAAAGTTGCATATCTTGCAAAATACTCTTATTTAAGTTGAACACATATTTGTCATCCCCATTCCAGATTAATGCACCTTCAGGTGCTTCTTCCAGAAGATAGTTTCAAGTACCATTTAGGAGTAACACTATGGCCATTTCCGCACGGGGCGAGGGAATCACCCCGCGCCGCTACTTACCGGATCTTCTGGCTCCCATGTCCAGTCCAGGCTGCTCCAGAGCAGTGTGTGCTCGTCACTCCGCACTGCTCCAGCATTGAAAATGGCAGCTTCTGGTTGGCTGAGGGTCTCAACCAACCACTGAAGCTCGCCAGCCTAAAGCCTGCCCCCGGCAGATTGCAGGCTCGCATTGGTGCGAGCCTGCAAATCTGCACAAGGGAGCAGGCTCACAGTGGCACGCTCTGTGCTTTTGAAAGACCTGATTTTTCCGGTTTTTCAAAAGCACGCTGGACAACCACTTGGGGTCGTTCCAGAACTGGCTGAGGTGTGGATCTACATTAAGTAGTCCAGACCCAGTCCGCTCCCAGGTGTAGACGTCCTCCCTGGAAGACAGACTGCACCATTTCAAATACCCCATGTGGAAATGGCCTATATGATATAAAAATTTAAAATGCGTGTTATATATATTTTTAATCTGTCTTAATTTACTAATTATTCCCATATATATATATATATTCCTTTTACAGGGGCAGCATCTTTTTGAGAAATTACAAGACTTGTTATCTCAAAATATTGAGATCAAATTAGTGAGTGATATTCTTCACAAAGAGTCCAGATTATTAAAGGATTTGAAAAAAAAGGGTAAGAACAAGGTCTTTATTTTGTTATACTTTCACATTAATAAATCAAGGTTGTAATTTCTCCTTGAAATGGGGAACATTGATGTAGGTATAAATAAATATTCAAAGACTTTGGCTGGATTGTTCCATATAAATATAAGCATGCTGAACCTTATACTGATTTCTGTGGGAAAGTTAAGCACCTGCATAAAGATTTATCATTTTGATTAATGGAATTTAAATGTTTTATTCTGGATCTGTCTTACTCAGAGATACTAATAAAGAAATGATGCTGTTGTAAATAAGAATGAAGTGCAATATAACTCCTATCTGAAGTAGATTCATTATAAACAATATAACTAGTTAATTGTTACTAACAAGCCCTGCTCATGGCAGTGTGTCTTCTTTAGGGTAGATTTATCCCAGAATCTTCAGCACTGTGCTAATAATCAGTAGGCCAACTTAGAAATTGGTGAGTGCAATCATAGGCTTTATGTGGTGCTCTTGGTTTCCTCACTATGGCAACTGTGAATTACCTTTTTTTACATCCTGTACTCTACCTTTGAGGCATTTTTGTGCATTCAAAATAACCTTTTGCAGTGCTGTATTAATCACTGGGAGTAAAGACCACTGAAACATTACATACTATAAAGTTAAATATCTATTTGTGTGTACAAATGCATGTGAGAGAGAATTCCTATAACTGAAATACAGTTATAAACAGTACGCATTATATTAAATGCAGCTATAAATCACATAAAGTTGTAATAGCATCATTTAGAGATTTAGCTTTGACCCTTATATAGCTTTTAGGTTTTTGGCACATTTTATTAACAGGCCTAGATACACACATGGATGTTCCCCCTCTCTCTGTGTGTGATGTAATGTGCAATCTTATGTGTATATTTGTTCCTATGTGATGTAATGCGGTCAATCACTGTATTATTTGGATCTTTAGTTCTGTCAAATGCTGATATTCTGTGATGTAAATGAAAAAACAACAAAGCAAGCAAAACAGAATAATCATGATTTGCAATGCCATTTATTGTTTTGGGTGCGTCAACTTGAATTAACTCAATCATGACCATGCTGCTATGATACAGAAGAATTACTTTTTTTTTCCTGGTTCTGAAAATAACAGCTTGCATAAAGTAGAAGATTAATTTCTGTTAAACTTCTGTGTAAAAAAGAAAAAAAAAAGGAATCTGTGGGTATACACACACACACATATAAAACTAGCATGATCTGGAAGCAATCTTGATTGTTGGGAGGAGACGTAAACCATTTGACTGCTAGTTATTTCTGAAATAAAATATTAACAATCAAGGGCAAGTCATGTGGTCAGCATTATATGTTGTTCAATCTCTTAGGGAGATTCAGTTATGTTGCACATGAGGCAGTTCAGATCTTGAGATAGTTTTCATACGTTAGAGTTCAGCTGGGTTAAAAATATTTCTTACATGACTGATCTACTTGTTTCTGTAGAATAATTTGGGGGCAATGTGTACTCTGAGGAATGTCTTAATAACAAAAGGCAATAGCATAAACTGTAGAAAACTGCTGATTTCATTGGACATTAAATTCTTCAAGAGCAACAACTGGTCAGTGTGGTCTTACCAAAATATATTTCAGATTTAAAAACATAACTACATTTTGGTTAAGCCAATGTCTAATACAAGCATTAATTTGTTTTTCCACATTAAGCTATTATTTCTTCTGTTTCCTATGTCTCATGGAGTAGTGGCTATCTGTGGTTTTGGGTGGTTGTGTTCTTTCTTGATCGAAACATTTCGCTTTTGGGAGTCCTCCTATTCTGTGTTACCATTTCTGCAGTTTTTAAATTTCTCTGCTGTGTGGGATATTTTAACGTATCAGGAGCAAATTATGTATATGTTGCTTCTATGGATACTTAAACCCATACTAATTATAATTTTATCCTGTCTAATAAGGCAGTGAAACAAGGTGGCAAAACACAGTAACATAATCCTTGTTTTAACTGCAACTATGCTTTTCTCTTGGATACATTTTTGTGTAGCTCCTTTTTAAATTCTACTGTACTGCTCAGCAAAGCAGTGGCGAATTATGACAACAATATTAATTATCAATGCAAGGGCAATGCAGTACTCATTGTTTTACCTCTCCTGATCTAACTGTGGGCTAATGTGAATCATTAGGGTACTATTTCATCATCTATTGTTTTTTAAACGTAGAGTGAAAGCCTAGTGCTGGGCCAGTATGATACAGTCAGTATCATATCTCCATCTCTTTGGCTTCTATGGTGATTACCTATGTCTTGAGTGCGCCATAACTTGATAAACTTGTCAGTCAAACTTCGATGTTTTGATCTTTCCCATAGTAGTGTCATAGTAGGACACTGCAGTGCAGTCACGTTGATCTGCTCTGAGACACTTAGTAGCCAATTGCCTCATTTTAATGACATCTTTTTTGTAATGGAGTAAAATAAACATCCAATAATGACTGGATTAGCAGCTTCAAAGAAGATCAGCCAGAACTTGATAGAAGATACATGTATCTGCATTATGATTTTACCACATTAAGGCATTTCCTACACAGAGATAACTACTGAACAGGAGGAGGCAAAAGGCATGAAACTGGTCTGTCACTTATGATTAAACATGAGTTTCATGCTCCCTTATTACCCTAAAGTACTTCTGATGCCAGCAAACACTATAGTGTTTGAAGCAGCTTTAAAGCTGCTGAGATTTTTTTCATATATTTTTACAAATCCTGTGCACGGCATGGTGACAACAGTTTTAAAGTGTTTGAATGTCCAGAGATCTGACTTCAGATGTTTTATTATATATTAATCCCAGTAATCCCAGTTTACAGAACAGTTCACTCACCCCTGTTTTCTACTGCCAAAATTGAATTTGCAAACAAGTGTGGATTCTGCACAGATAAAATTTATCTCACTAACCTTTTGGAGTTCTTCCACAAAATGAAAAAAAAAAGCTTTTTTAAATATCATAGTGATTGTATACAATAGACATTGTATACTCAAACTTCCAGAAAGGTTTTGACAAAATCTCTCACCAAAGACTTCTGAATAAATTTAGCAGAAACATCTTCTTATGGAAGCAGAGAATAGGATTAAATGAACAGCTCTTACAGTGAATGGATAGTTGTAAGAAATTGGGTCTTTTCAGGATCTGTCGTAGGGCTGGTGCTTTTCTATTTGTTCATATGATTTGGAATTAGGGATAAGTAGTAGCATGTCCATTTTTACAGATGGGCAGTGGAAATAAAGAGGATATTTCCAACCTGGGTTGATGGACTTTAAAGCAGAAGATGTGGTTCATTGTACATGTAGACTGTGCACTTTAAAGTGATGCATATTTGGGCAACTAGATTTATATGCATATTGATGAGGTCTGAATGATTAATCAAGAAATAGTTATTGGGCTCACTGAAAACATTCATCCAGTGAGTAATAGATGTGGAAAATCCAAATCCCGTATTAGAAATAAATGCTCCCCAGTGTCAAAAATTTGGCAGGGCCAGTCCTGATTAATCTCCTATTCAGCTGCTTTTAAAAGGTCCCAGTTTCTCTCTTCCTCCCTCTTTCCCCTGTTCTCATCAGCTTCCTTCCACTGGTGCAAGCTGAGTTTAAACTGTGAAAGCAGCTTCCACTCAATTAACTCAGGAGAGGGCAGATGAGAGGGCAGAGTTTTGCCTTTTGTGGTAGGCTCAAGCTAGAGCAAATTGCTGCAGCTTCTTCTAGCATGTTTCTTCCACATTAATAACTTTTGATATCTTGACCACACTCTGATGTTGCTTGGTCAGATGTCTGTCAGATTTTATCTGTACAGTTTTATAGGGTATGGAAGTACAAAAGCAATGCAAGATAATACTGCCAGTATCATATCTCCATTAAGCAAACTATAGTGAAACTGTGATCAAACTACTGTGAGTAGCTCGAGTGGCTGCTCTTCAAAAGGATTATTGTAGATCTGGGAAAAAAATGTAGAAAAGAGCAACCTAAACAATTGGGGTGCTAGAGCAACTCATCTGTGAGGAGAAGCTGTAATGTCTGGGACCAAATTAATGGGAGATAAAATTCTCAACAGCTAATAGTCATGATGGCCAGACCAGTAGTTCTTAATCTGTGGAGGTCCGTGGAGCACTGCTGCTGGATACTAACAGCAGCGGCAGCAACAGGGATGCAGCAGCAGGGAGGAGGGCTGAAATTGCTACTTCATTTGCAAATGAGGGAGTGGTTTGGCCATACACACACCCTGCCTCTCTGTCCCTCAGTGCCCAAACCCCCTGCTGCCTCACCCCTGATGAAGACAACAGGGCAACAGGTGTGTGTGTGCACCCAAACTGTTCCACTCATTTGCAAATTTTGGCACCCACACCCCTTGTCATATTCCTGATGAAAGGGACACAGCAGCAGGTGTGTGTGCATGCCTAAACTATGACTCTGGAGATCAGATTTGAATCCCCACTCAGCCATGGAAACCCACTTGGTGATCTCAAGCAAGTTACATTCTCTCAGCCTCAGAGAAAGGCAAAGGCAACAAATCTTGCCAAGAAAACTCCCATGATAGGTTCACCTTAGGGTCACCCTAAGTCAGTTTTCAAAGGAGAGAGACATGATGACTAGAAAGAACCTCTTCCTATCAGCAGTACTTTGTTGTTGTGTGCTTTCAGGTCACTTCTGACTTATGGCAACCCTAGGATGAACCTATGACACTTTTTGGGGGGCAAGATTTGTTCAGAGGGGATTTGCCTTTGGCTTTCTCTGAGGCTGAGAGAATGTGACCTGCTCAAGGTCAACCAGTGCTTGACAGGATTTTTAATCCTAGTCTTTCGAAGTAATAAATAAATAAATAAATATTAGAATATTTACATCTAAATTTAGATATTTAAATCTTGAGTTAAGTCTTGGAGGTTCCTGGCAACAAATTATATTTACAGGGGCCTCAGGAGAGAAAAGTTAAGTACCACTGGGGTAGACATTATGTTCAGTATCAGAAGAAGCAGACCTCCATACATCGCTAACTGAGGAGCAGTTGATATATCATTGTAAGATTACTTTCTCTATTGTGGGCTGATGCAGCTTTCTTTGGACAAGATGACCAATTTTCCTCCCATTTCGTATTGTCTAAAATATAATCTAGGTCCTAGGTATCTTACTCCTGTAAAATTGGTATACATAGCTAATAATAATTCATTATGCTGGAGAAATTGGGGTTTGGTGGAGTCTTATCTTCATACACGATAGGACTGTCCAGTGATACAAAGGTTCTGACAGGATGTACAGTCAGAAATGATAGAATCCCATATCACCTTTGAGCCAGGAGTGGCATTACTAAATTTATTTAGGGGAGCAAATAAGGAAATAATGCATAAGAATTTGCTTTCTTTTCTGTTATTAGCAATGGGGCAGGTCATTGCCAGCATTTGGAAGAATGCTGCAGCAACTAGCTTAGATATATGGTCTAAAAAGATGTGGAATTTGGTGTGATCAAAAAGACTGACATAGAAAGTAATACAAGCAAAAGAACAGAAGGATAATAACATCTTTGAAGCAACATAATTCCCTTTATTGATGAAAATTAAACTAACAAGGAAAGAAGCTGTAGTCCACTGACCCATGGGTATATCCAGAAAGAATGAACCAATAGAATAAATAATTACAAAGGGATTCTCCTTACATTTCACGACCATGAAAACATAGCTCATATCCTGTGTAACTATTATCACTGTCTTTGTTTTGTTGTTCTGCTTTTTCATGTTAATCTCTATTTTTTTAAAAAAAATGAATACAAATTTTAAAGAAAAGAAAAACCTGGGGTACACAGGCAGGATGGTACTATTGCCCTCCTATCTTGCTTGTAGTTTTCCTGTATCTGGTTGGCCATTGTTACCAGTAGTAGACAAGCCTTTGTAGTCTTTGATAAAGCCTAGTAGACAAGCCTTTGCTCTGATCCTGCATACTTCTTCTCCTGCTCTTTCTTTCAGCCTTATTATATAACCCAGTACTTCACAGGTTTAGCTTTTGATCCATGTTTTCTCTTTCGCCATCCATCTTTCTGTACCTACATTTCTTCCCTCTATTTTTTGTTTCTTATTTTCTTCCCTACCACTTCCTCATCACAATAGAGTATCCCACTGTCCAAGGTATACACACAGAGGGAGTTTCATATTTAGGTGAGAATGCTAATTGAAACAGCTTGCAAAAGTATTTGCCAACTGCACCATGGTTGCTAAATCCAAGGAAAGCTGGAATGATGCAGGTATAGTACCATGGATATTGTGCCATCTTAGGTAGGGGCTGCTATTCCCTTATTATACCAATACATAATGTAAGAAGCTTCAGTTCACATGAGAGGAGCCCTTACTATGGCCCTTTTTGCATGTTTTTTTTTTTTAGCGCGAGCGCCCCTTGAGCATCACGCAAATGGGAGCGTTGCTCCGAACGATGCAGCCCCACTTGCACGACACTCACGAGGCTGAAGTGGGGCACACATGCATTTTTTGATTTTCGGCTTTAAGCCGAAAATGCCCCGCGCTCGTGCAATGCTCGTGCCGCCCTTGCGCACTTACCTGCCATGTGGTGCATCGGGGAGCTGGTGCGGTCGCACTTCCTTCCTCCAGCACAGCCTACATCTCCCACAGTGCCCTGCGGAAGGAAGGGGCGGGGCACTCGCGCGACAGTTGCGCAAACAGGAAGTGACCTGCGGAAGGAAGGAGGGGGAAGCGGCAGCGTGAGATGCCCTCCCCCGTCGCGCAAAAAGGTACCATGTGAAAAGGGCCTATGTCTCCAAACCCACTTCAACATCACATTTACCAGAAAGTGGGGAAAATGCCTGCATGGTTAGAAGCCACAGTCTGTGTTCCTCTTACTTGACTTTGAGCTTCTTTTGGCACTTTGGCAGTATAGGATGGAGTTGTGCTACCCTGGATCCCATTACCTGAAGTTATTGTAAGAAGGAATCTTTAGAAGATGAAGGGTGATGAATCGTAGCCTCAAGTACCTTTTCTCTTAACACAGCTTTTTTAAAAATTAGGCTTAGAGGGGAAAAGCTTTCTTAAGCTTAATTGCATTAGTTTATCTTAATTCAAGTGTGAAACTGATATGGCTAGGTCGGTGGGTACACATGACAGGACTTTCTCTGTAGAAGCATCCTAACTGTGAAATTCTTTTCCAAAGAAAATCAAGTTGGCGTCATCCCTTTTGAATTTGTAGTGGGCAGCTAAGACTGTGCTATTTTGTATGGTCTTAAAACTAACTGGCATTGCTCTAGCTTGTTTAGCTGTCTGTATTTTTAAAGTTGTTTTTGTATGTTTCTCAGTAGTTTTACATGTACCTTGCATTTTTAAAATGTTTTATTTTTGGTGAGCTGTGAGGTGAAAGAGAAAGACCGTGTTTTGTAATATTTTGTAAAATTTTGTAATATTTAGCCAAAGCATAGAAAATGCTGAAGGATTATTTTTGTGTTATTCTTGTGTTAGAATTTTATTTTGAGTGAACATTTTTATTACTTTATAGTAAGGCCACTGTTTGTTGTTGATTGAGTGGAATTTATCAGGGTTCATTTCCACTTATAAAACATTAATTGCATTGAAAGCCACATTGAGGTGAAGAATGTTCTCCCAATGAAAGATTTTTGGAAGCAGGATCTAAATATACAAATAAATTCATCATAGGACACTTCTCTTGAAGTTCAGTTGGAAGCTACTTATCTTTAACTTAAGCGCATTAGATCTAGCTCTGTCTTCTACTGCAGGAAAGGGCAAGTCTTTGCACTTTTCTGTGCGACAGCCCTTCGAATATGTGAAAGGTAGTTAAATTCTCCTGAAGAGCCATCACTGCTTGTTTGTTTTGTTTGTTTTAGTCCATATGTCCTAATTACATTCTTTCTTTGTACATTGAATATTACCAGATATTGGTCCCTTTTCCATTCCCACCACAAGCCTAATTAGAATATTTACATTAACATGTAGAATTATAGAGAATTACAGAATAATTTGCTTATTTATATTAATTAATTAATTAATTGAATTTTTATGCCAAAATGCAGTTCAAAGCGGTTTGCAATAATTTAAAAAAGATAAAGCTAAAACTTTAATTTACAAAAGTTAAAAAAGAATTAAATAATGATATTACTTAAAAACCTGATTAAAAACAATTATAAACACTTTAAACATAATTTCAATAAACCGTTAAAAATATAGCATACTATTTTGTGCACACTTGTTCTTGTTCTGTGCCTTCAAGTCATTTCTGACTTATGGTGATGGTAGGAGAAACTTATCATGGAGTTTTACACTCCGTGAGAGTGTGTGATGTGCCCAAGGTTATCCAGTGGGTTTCCATGGGCAAGCATAGAAACAAATCCTGGTCTCCAGGGCTGTAGTCCAATGCTCAAACCATAACACCACGCTAGCTCTCTTAGGCACACTGCTGCTCCATAATTAGAATCCAAAGGCCTGCCTGGATAAAAATGTTTTCACCTGCCTGAAGAAAATAATTGATCTTGAAAATGACAAAAGTGACATATATTCCTCTCCCAGTCCTCTATCCTCCACATGTACTGTGTGTAGAATGTTCTCTATAATGTACATATTTTGACTGTTGATTGTTCATGAAAATTCATCAACTCTTGTGTGGATAGAATTTTTTTTGTCCTTTAATAGCCCCCCACTGTTCTTGCTTTTGTGTAACTGCTATCTTCTTGTACCTCATTATGGGCACTTTGCATGAGTTGAAAGGGCCTACCATGATGTCTGGTGAATTCACAGGCTTAGACATTTGTGTTCGGCTCAGTGAAGCTTTAAACCATTATAGTGTCAACATTCAACTTGTGAGATGCTCTATGGGAATGTAAGCTTATGCTTGCCACAAAGTTCCACTGAGAGTCAAATGCTAGAAAGAGGCATACTTAGTTTCAGTGCTTTTACCATTTACATTATTCTAAAGCCCAGGGTTAGCTGCATTGGGACTATGGGAGGTGGGAGGTAAAATGTAATGCTATCTCCCACCTTAGATCTCATTTGTAATTCACCTGCAGCATCAAAATGAGGCTCATTTTCTCATTCACTTTGCAGGAAAGTGTGAAACCAGATCCTCTGATGAGATGATCAACAGAATGAGGGTAAGTCACCCTGGAGTGAGAAAATACTGTGGAAAGTTAGATGAATATAAAATGAAAGGCTTTTTTTTTTTTTTTTAAAAGAGGTAAATAAAAAAACCCATGAAAATTACCTTTATGTTCCCATGGAGCTTCCATATTTGAATGTTGACACTTTTGGATTCATTGTGGTCCAGTGATTTACATTTGCACCTGGACATGGTGGGCTTTGGCTTTAGTCTCAGCTCTCCCAGGTACTGATTGGGTGATGTGGAGCCTATTACTGTTTGCCAGTCTCAGTTAATAAAATGTGATTTTAAGCCCCATTCAAATAGCAAGCAGTTTGGAGGCTGTTTCAAACTGAATTAGCATGGTAACAGTCCATTTCTGTGCAGTAGTTGATCAGACGTTATCACTGAGTTTCCTCATTTGCTGTAAAATTCCAAAAGCAATATATCTGACCAGCACATTGTGATGGTGAGTCACTCCTCTCAAATGTTTGCAGCATGAATTATCTTCCATTTCAAGTGACCTTCACCTTGCTCATTGTCCATATTAAAAGATTCAAAATCGCTTATGGAGTAGCAACCAGTGCAGTGTAGCAACAAGGAAGAGAGGGAGGGGCTTCCTGAATCATAAAATGGTATTAAATGACAAATCCATTTAAAAAAATCAAGATGTGTTGTGCCTTATAACATAAAATTGACTTTGAATTTATTGTTAATTTGCACCAGGTCAGCTTTGACTTATAGTGACCCTATGAATGATAGATCTTCAAGACATCCTCTCAGGGCTGTAGCTTCTTTATTCAAGTCTACAGACTTGACTTTGAATACTTGATATGATTTTGAATACAATAAAAAGTCTTTATTGAAGAATGCCTCTACTGTGTAGAGTGGTAGCTTTTTATATGCTCCTGTTCTTGTTCTTTTAACAGTTATTGTTAGATGCAGGTTTTAATAGATGTGGCTTGAAATGTGAAAAGTTTCACCAGCTGATTTCTCTTCATCAAACATCTGTTAAAGGTAGAGGAGGGATAGACTGTCTTTTTTTGGGTTAGTGGATGGCATTATTATTTACTATATCCCATATAACTCTTATTTTATTAATCTTGGAGAAGTTTGCTAGGGACTGATTTTTGTACTTAATAATATATCAAAAGTTGAGACTTCTGTTTTTATCTACCAAAATTACATTGTGTGAGGTTGAAAAAAATCTGTGCCTTCTAAGGTCAGCAGTATTCTAGCATTATTCACTAATATGGTTTGTCCATTATAGCAACTAGTAGATTCCAAAAAGCTACTGCAGTGGTGAGCTAAAAGATGGAAGAAAGGTTCCATGACAGCAAACTAGGATCAAACTGATTCAAGAAAACAGCATAAAGGAGTTTAATATTATTTTAGCAATGGAGTCTTAGGCCATTTCCGCACTACACTGTTATAGCACGATGATTCCACTTTCAACATCCTATGGAATCCTGGGGTTTGCAGTTTTGGGAGGGGCTGGCCAACCCCTCCAGAAACTGCAAACCCCAGGATTCCATAGGATGTTGAAAGTGGAATCATCGCGCTATAAGAATGTAGTGCAGAAATGGCCTTAGTGACAGGTAGCTTCCTTGTTGAGAGGATCCAAATCTTAAGGGAGCTGTCCAAGTGCTGAACCTATATGAGGGACAGGTTTAAGTGTCTTGGTGTAAAAACTGGATAGGTTCACATGTACACGTGTGTACAAACACACCATGGAAGCTACTACTCTTGAGGGCCCCATTGTTATGAAATGTTAAGATTCTATTATGCTGTTTTCTTGGCTTATTCCTTAATTTTAAAAGAGCCCCCCATTACTTATTAGTACTCCATGTATAATAATATATGGCTATAACAACATAAAAAAATAACAATTGGTATACTGTATAAGATCAATAGTCCATCTGCTGTTTTATTCACATAGCAGCCAACCTGTTGCTGATGAGAAACCTACCAACAGGATCCTTCTGTTATGTTTTCCTCCAACTGGTATACAGAGGCATACTTCCTCTGGTACTTGGGAGGGAGTATGTATCTATCATGACTGGTAGCTATTGATAGCCTCTTTTAATTTGTCCACGGTCTTTTAAAGTCTTGGCCATGCCTGCATCTTGTCACAGTGAATTACACACTTGAAATATGTACTGTGTGAAGAAGCATTTTCCTTTGTCTGTCACAGAACTCTCATCATTCATCTTTAATGGAAGACCCCAGGGTCTAGTATTATGAAAGATGAGGGTGGATTCTCCCTTAACTTTCTCCATACTATATACAATTCTAGCATGTCTCCCTTAGTTACCATTTTTTAAATCTAAACATCCCTGACATTATTTCTTTCCTGATGATAAAGTTGCTTTAGCCCCCTGATCATTTTGATTGCCACTTTCTAAACCTTTTCCTGGTTTACAGTATGCTTTTTCAGTGTGGTGGCCAGAACTGTGCCCTTTATTAGAAATGTGGTCGCACACACATTTCATAGTGTCAGAGTTAGAAGGGGATCCAGAGGCCCTCAAACCCAACCCCTGCTCAATACGAGAAATCAGTCTAAAGATACCCAGCAGGTACCTGTCCAGCCTGTTTTTGAAGATCTCCAGATAAAGAAACCCATCTCTTTAAAAGCAATTGGTTCATTGCCAAACCGCTCTTACTGTCAAGAAGCTCCTCCTAATGTTCAATGGAAATCTATTCTCCTGTAACTTAAAATCACTAGACCTGGTCTTTCCTTCTGGGGCAGCAGAAGACAAACCTGCACTTATATGAGAACAATATTGTATTGGCAGTTTTGATTCTTTTTTCTAATTATGCTTAATGTAGAATTAGGTGTGCATGCAATGTAGAATAGGAACTTGTGCCTGAAGTTATATATTTTTTTTTGCCAGTTCCCTTATTTTAAATATCTTCTTTTTACTTTTGAAGTCATATATGACTGCATGAGAGTTTCCTGACACTCTTTCATCTCCATATAAATTATGGAGTGTGATGGCAATGATGTTTCTGTTGCAAGTCAGTTTAACCACACCTGTGTCTCATGTGAAGTCCTTGGTGACCCTGTTAGAATTAACCTGTCTTGTTGGTTCTGTGACCAGCTATTCTAGGAAGCAGTTATTTGTAGTATCCAGAAATTTTACTTCTCTGTTATGACCAAAACACATATTTATCCAGTCAATATGACAGTACTTAATATGAAGACAGTTAACATTATGTATCAAAACAACCAATAACGCCTTTAAATAGTTACAGCAAAAACACAGCAGTAACTCATACTGTGTTTAAGAATAAAGTCAGAAAATGGAAAAAATTCAAGATCTGCCAGAATTTGTGGAAAAGAATATTTGTTGCCTACATACATAAAATACAATACAAGTAGGCTAAAACAGAGCAGTTCAGTTTTCCACACAGATGTGACGATTGCATATCCATTCCTCACATGAATGGGCAGTGCTAGTGGGAACAGAGCCAGCATGCTAGGTGGAGAGGGCATACTTTTGCATCCTTGCACAGGATTGGCTGGATTGTGTGGCTGTTGTCATCTAGTTTGTCCCCTTTCTTTGTTGAGAATATTTGGAGGATAATCCAAAGCTTTGGTGGGCAACCTATATCTCATTTGAAAGCATTTCTATGTGCTTTCATTGAATCTTCTGAAAAGCAAGAGTTAGCTTCAGCAATGTGTCACTATAATTTCATTGTAAACCTTTCTGCTTTTAGTAAGTCCCATTGTTTCCTTGTAAAGGGACTGGAGTTGCAGCCTCATGAAAAATTCTGTGATATACTGATTGTAATAACCCCTCTTGAAATATATAATGTGAATTGTTTGCATTTTGTTATATTGTAGATGGATAACTGGGTGACAAGTATTTATATAATTGAAGAATTGGAAGAGGTGTCCTGAGCCATTTAGTCTTGCCTTCTGCCTAGTGCAGGATCACTAGCTAAAGCATCCCCAGCAGGTAGCTTTCCAGACTTTTCCTGAAAATGTGCAGACAAGGATGCCTCACCACCTCTCAAGGAAATTGGTTGCTTCTAATTTTCAATCAAAACCTACTCTCCTATAACTTCAACCCTCTAATTACATGTTCATTTACAAACCTACTCTCCTATAACTTCAAACCCCTAGTTTCAGGTTCATTTACAAAGTCTGTGTGGACAGAGGACTTTTCATCCCTACTGTACTTTAAATAATTTCCTTTTCCTTTTGGCAGTTTTAATTTTAAGAGACTTGGGCCATTGCCACACTAGCCTGTTATAGCGCTATGATTCCACTTTCAACATCCTATGGAATCCTGTGGTTTGCAGTTTTGGGAGGGGCTGGCCAGCAAATCCCAGGATTCCATAGGATGTTGAAAGTGGAATCATAGCGCTATAACAGGCTAGTGCAGAAAAGGCCATAGTTGCTGTGTAACAGAGGTCAGAACAATTTTTTTAAAAAAAGTAATTTACATGTGTTTATTAAAGGAGTAACTTATTAATGTTACTCATTATATAAAGCATAGGTGGAAATAATGTACCCCTCTATATTTATCTGGACTGCAGCTCCCAGCATTCATTGCTATTGCTTATGTTGGTTTGGGGTGCTGGAGGTTGCACTCCAGCATCTGGAGAGCTGCATAATTCCAACTCCAATTTAAAGGGTGATGCTTTAGTCACGTGGCTATGTTTGTTTGTTGTTTTTGTTTTCTTGCCTTTTATTTATATTTGAAAAAACAATGCCAAATGACCTGCAAAAGCAAAATTTTAGGACTAACAAGCAAGCAATACTCCTTACATTGAAAAAGAAGTAATGACATGTTTTGTCACTTTTCAAAATGATATCCTCTTGCATCATTACCCCAGAAAGTAACATACAGAATTACAGATCAGGTTGTTGCTTGTGATGCATTGCTTGCAAGTTCATCTGTGAAGCCCAAACAAAATCTTAAGGTTCCATAAATTGGGAGCAGTAATCTTCAGCAGAGAGAGAACACAGTATATACACTTGTTGTACTGGAAATGTATTTAAAAACCTGTCTCTTTTTGTTTGTCTTAACAAAGAAAAACACTATAAAAATGCCTTTCTGCACCTGAGGGCTATATTTCTAGGCTAAGGAGAGAAAGGTATTTTATTCTCAAGGCTGAAGTGTTACTATGTAACTTGGTTACTAATTGTTAAAGTGGATTAGTTGTATGTTGGGTGCATTTCTCAAAGCTTGTGGGTTGCTTTCTGTAAACAAATGTACAATTAAATTTGGGTAGACTTTCATGACGTTCATAGTAAGAGTGTGATTGATGCATGTAGTGGCTTTGTTATCTGAAATACATATGCAGCCATCTTCTTGGAGTGCCATTTTCTGTTAAACAGTGTTGACATAATCCATCAAGACATCATTGTTATACCTGTAGTTGTTTCAGTGACATTCCACAAAAGACAAAATCAATTGATATTGCAGTATGCAACTTGAATCTGAACACTGGAAAAGAAATAATGTTTACCACCACCAGTTATTTTCAGCAAAAGCATAGGAATACATGTCAAATAGTTTTCAGTCAAGATAATGGTAATGGATGTATTTCAACCATTTTAAAAAAAATCTTAACGAGAGGTAAGTAATATAGCAATAGTTAATCAGAAGTGATAGATCACCTTAAAGGATAAGAGAAGGACCAAAAATAAATACTTAGGATAGCAGAATTAACAACAAACAAAATATGAGATAAAAATTAGTGTTTCTGTGGAAAGTATATTTTAAAGGATTTTTAAAAAAGGATAAACAGAAAAAAAAGTAAGCACTTTTTAAAAATAATTGCAGTTTTTTAAAAGTAGGAAACAACACTGGCAATTTTATTTCCCTTAAACCCATTTAAAGGTTTAAATAAACATGGCAAGATATTTTAGTCATTGACAACCTGAATCATAGCCTATTTGTTTAACTCATTTTGCTTGAGCATTTAAAGCTGAAACATTTCTACCTTTCTATACTGATTTGATATAATGACATGCTCATAATGTTGGTGCAGAAGCCAGCAGCATTAATATCTGTCTCTGTGAACTAATTTATTAACAGCAAATATTATCATTAGGCTATACATCAGTTTAAATTGGTTTGAATCACTATGAGTTTATCTGTATGGCATTTTTTCAGAGTAAACCACATGTAAACCAGTTCATAACTCTGGAACATTTGATATAAAAACATTTCAAGAAAAATCAGTACAGTTCATTTTACGTAAGCATACTCAGCTATTTGTTGGATTACGTTCTTGCTTTATTCCATTATTCATAGAGCTTTTGCTGTTCCAAATTTCCTTTCCTTTGCTTTGTTTTGCTTTGCCTTTTGTTCAGTTTACATTCTGCCTTTCTTACCTAGTTATGGTCTCAGAATGGCTTACAATAAAGTCTATCAAAGAAAGTTCAAAGTGTACACATTAAGCAAGACAATAAAACTTTAGAATTAAAACATCTGAAAAAGAAAATCAAAATTAGAAAATCAAAAAGGAGATTTCAAATTAAAAGTATTTGTGTCAAACAACAACCAGTTTTTTAACCATTATTGTATATCCATTCAGTATTTCACTGTTCTATTTTCATTAAAGATTTTGTTGTTGTTTTCTAGATAGGAGTCAAAAGCAAAGCAAAGCTTTGAGACTTGGGGCCTTTCTGCACTACACTGTTATAGTGCTATTATTCCACTTTAATTCTGGTGTTTGTAGTTCACTGAGGCCAAAGAGCTCTCTGGCTGAAAATTCTAAATGCCCCACCCTAAACTACAAACCCCAGGATTCCATAGGATGTTGAAAGTGGAATGATAGCAGTATAACAATATAGTGCAGAAAGGCCCTTAGTCAATCATTAGTTTAGGAGATAGAGATGCCCCATTTCCCCCCTAAACAAAGTATCAACATCAGTTGATATTCTTCTTGCTCTTGCCTATGTAAAAGTGGGTTAGCATTCTGTTTAGGTGAAAGCATAGATCTGACTTTCCTTCGCCATTTCATGTTTCCCCACCTCATCCAAAACAACAACAACAACAACAACAAAAAACCTTTCTTCTGCCAAGGTTAATATATCTTAGCATAGTATCTTAACATTGCTTTCTATTACATACCATAACTTATTACATTTACCTTATAAATGACATTACGTGATAAATGACATTAATACTAAATGCTACTTGCTGACTTGATTATATAATATTTTCACTAATTAAAACTGCAGATATTATATGGCATCCTTAAATCCAAATATTTCTATCTCATTTGATATTGTAGAATCCTTTACAGCAATTGTTAAACCAACCTAGTTGTCTTTGTCTTGTATCTGCTATTTCGTTTTGAATTTATCATTTTGAATTTAACTTCCCTCTTCTCTTGTAACCATCCTATTCATGGACTTTATCCTTCCCATTTTCTCAGATTCACTATTTCAAGTTCCTTTGCTCTTGGTTATTTAGAATAAGTGTCCTGAAGCAGCACCTGTTTAAAATCATCTTTCTCTCACTCCCATCAGTCATTCAGGCTAAATCAATTTGGTTTCATTTCAATCATCAAAGTAACTTCATTACAAATCAGTTTTACATTAGCTTCCCCCTTGGAATGTAAACCCCCTTTCATAAACCAAAGCTTTTTGGTCATAGATGTCCTCCAACTCAGCAGCTTCCTGCAGTAGCTTGGCTTGAATTCGTCTCTCCTTGTGCTTTTCATCCTCCTTCATTTCTATATTGCTAATGTCTGTGTCCCCCTCTTGTCTTACATCTCCCCACAATTTCTTGATCTTGCAGATCTGATTCCTCAAGGCCTCTATCATATTCCCCTTCAAGTTTAGGAGTTCTGCACATAGCTCCTCCATCATCTATCTTAAAAAGTCCTGAGAATATTCCTGGGAAAGTTCAATCTTTCATTCAATCTAGTAGTTTCAGAATTAACAACTTACTTATCTCATGTCTAGCCAAAAGCCACCAGCAAGCCAGTTTTATCAACGTCAAATAGATTAACATCTATTCTTTCTCATGCTGTAATTTCTCTCACACTGTGAAAAAATCCAATTCTGTCCTGCAAATAAAATGCAAGTCAGTCTGTTCACAAAATATTTGCACTTAAATCTTTAATGATTCTTTTGTGGACATCAACCTCCAATTTTCTAATTCATTTGTCCCTGTCCTGTGGGGTAAACACACTTACTCAGCTTATGATTGCAGAAAGAAGGTAGCTGTGAAGGCTCTGTGTTCCATTTTAATCAGAAGGATCCTTCTCTTTTATTACTCCAGGGGTTTTATTACGTGTTTTTTCTTTTAAAAATCAGGTTGCTGGCATAAGGGCATCGGATCCTGAGATCCAAACAGCTGCCTTCATGGCTAGGCTGAGATATCACTCACTCAGTTCTTCCCATTCACATAATGCATTTTCTTATGAGTAAATGCAAGTAATGGGAATTCTGGAACCTAATCAATAATCTTCCACTCCCCTTTAATCGAGGGGGAGTTTCTCCAGCCAGAGACCCCTCTGCCTGGCAGTTTTAGAGTGAAAGCTCTTCTCGTTGCAGAGCTGCAGCTGGAGCATCTGCCTGGCTGGACTCCCAGTAGTCATATCCTAAATTTCTGTACAAAAATGTTAATGTTGCCATATTTATGCTTGCTCTATAAAGTCCAATGTTTCCCCTGTGTTTTCCAACAGGAATAGTTTGCTGATGCTGTGAGCCAGATGTCATCCTTTGTAATGACATATTGTGGCTGTGTTTATTCTTTATCATTTCCTCTGAACTGGGACATGGTAGATTAGATAAAGAGCTCAGCTAGAAAGTAAAAAAAAAGTCTCTGGAAGTATCAATAGTTTCCAGTTCTTTTTGTTTTGATATTACCTGCATATTCCCAGGTTTACATTAAATTCTTTCTTGAAATATCCTAGGTTTCCACCACTCCTTCATCCCTTGCTCTTCCTCCTCTCCCTTCACATGTCACATCTAGACATAGGGAACATTTCTGAAAGGGAACATCATCAATTCCCACTTCACCTTTTTATTTTATTGTTAAACAATTATTGTCAAAATTCTAATGTGCTATAGTGATATTACTCTAGTTAAACTTTAGGAATATTTTGTTTTGGTGCAAACATTGCTCTTTCTCTCACTTGATTTTTGTTGAATCTGTACCCTGGAAACAATAGCAGTTCCAGCATGGGAGCATCCATCTTAGTTCTTGGATAATACAAACAGATATCACAGTAGAGACATATTTCATTATGAAAAATTTGAACTGATCTGGGAAATAGGAATGAAAGACCCTGGTAACTCTGGGAGTTCCCAAGAAATATTTCAAGATGAAGAAGACATCATATGGATCTCCAAAATAAAATCGGTTTGTTTGGAACAAAAGCTGGGAGTTTCAGATCCTTTTTTGTCATTTGAAGGAACTGAAAGATTCAACTACTTTATCAGTAAGCACACAGGGAAAACTTTTTTGCAATGACAGAACCTGGGCATTGCTAGGCCCTTGTGCTGCTGCTGAGTCTTATATGACATGGAACTATTCTTGAGGGAAAGGGCAATGATGGGGACACACAGCCTTTCCATACTACACTGTTACAGTGTTGTTATTCCACTTTCAACATCCTATGGAATTTGCAATTGAGGGAGGGGCACTTAGAATTCTCAGCATGAGAGCTCTTTGGCTTCAGTAAACTACAAACCCCAGAATTCCACAGGATATTGAAAGTGGAATAACAGCACTATAACAGTATAGGGCAGAAAGGCCAACAGACATTGCCAGACCATGGGTTCTCTTGGGACCCTTAAAAAAACAAGCAAAAAAATAGAAAAGGAAAAAGGAAAAGAGAAATAAGCTGCTTGTTACACATGGAAATTCCTCATCAAGATTTGGTTTTCAAGGCAGGAGTTTCACAATAAAAATAAAGGAAATTCTGTACCAACTCACTCCTTCAGCTAAAATGAGTAAGCCATGTTGGAGCTCATTGTTAGGGAAACACAAATGGTGTGGAACTTAGCTTCTTGTCTATACACTGCTAGTTCATATGAGGTCCATTATTAAAGAATGGAGTAGGTAATAAATGGTAATTTGAAGATGATCTCTGTGGTCTGGCATGCCTACATAGTAGATAAAGTGTTTCCTTGTGCCAGAAATAATTCTTGCTAAGATCTAGGTTTCAAATATTCTGTTCCTGATTAATACAAACATACAAATTCATTTTGTTCTACTTCACAAAAAATACTATCTGCTTGCTTGCACAGCCATACACACCCTTCTCAAATCACACAATTTTCTAGTTTAAAAATAAGTGCAAGATGTGCAATAAAATAGCCCTATATTGTTAACTTATCCTAATTTGAGTGCAGAAAGTTTATACTAATGGAACTTCTGGAACATCTCCAGACATTTGACAAAAACTAAGAGAGATGCTTAAAATGTCTGGAAATGTTAATGTTTACTTCTGTTGGAATGTGTCCAATATGAAATTGCCCCTCTGTTGGGTAGTTAATCTGCTATGTTATGGTGAGGAGGTGCTTTATTTCTTCCATGTTCTTCTCTAAGAATTATCACTTCTAGTAAGGCAGCTTGCTTTCTTTGCAGCATGTTCCACTAAAATCAATGATATGTAAATATGTAAATCTAGGTATTTTGGGATTGCTTGGTGTAAATGCAGTGCTAGGCACTGAATTGACTTCATTGACACAGAGAATATTTTTTCTCTAATACAATACCAGTAAAAACAAGACCAGTAATTTGATTTGATAGGAAGTATTCCATTTATCACAACATAGACTGATGATCCAGTGTAATCAAAAAAAGAATATAACTAAGAATGAGGAAATATGGCAGGAAAGCCGTCTCCCATATATGTAGGGGGATGAGTAGAATTTCCTTATAATATAGAGAGTGGTACGATCTTTACAGTGCTCAGATGATTATGAAGAAGGTAGAAGTGCCAGATAGTCAACAAGGGTTCTTTGTAGCTTCAAGCTGTCTTATCTTCACCTTTCCCCATAAGCTAGGCTTCGCAAACATAGGCTTTCCAAATGTGCGCCCATGGACTTAAGCCAGCAGGGCCAGGTATCTTGATATTTATAGACCAAAAGAACTGGGGGCAGCAGGTTGTGGGAGGCTGCTGTAAGGAAGTTATGAAAAATGCTGGGAATTTTTGTCAGTTGCTTTAAATCAAGGAGAGGTGCTACTCTCTAAGATTGTTTTTGCGCCTTCACTCCCTGATCCCCTATAGCCTTTTCTTTTTGTGGCAAAAAGATGAATTCCACAAGAGTCAGGGGTGCAAAAATCCCACAAAAGTAGAAAAAATGTGAATAAAAATAAAATCGGTGAATATATTTTTCAAAAAAATCTGAGAACGCTTCTCTAGGAATCTCTTAAGTATTCCAGCATGATTCTATGGTCTATTTCTGGCAGAAGTGGGTCACAGAATCATGCTGGAGGACCTAGCAAGGCCTAGAGAAGTGTTCTCTCTAGGAATCTCTAGGTTCTCCAATGTGACGGTGGGGAGTGACATGATGGCCCCATACTTCCCCTCTCTTTCCCATCTCCTTCCTTGGGTGTGAGGTGGCATCCAGAAAGAGTTTGTGGTGCTGAGAAATTAGACTGTGAGCTGTCCTTAGCTGGCCAATCAGTGGCTGGTGGAGAAGGAGGAAGAGGAGGACTAGAGGCGGATTTTTAAAGGGCTGCATGGCCTTCACAAGAGGGAAGGTTCCTTTGGAAAAAGAGCTCCTGAGGTGGTGGTGGGGAAGAGATTGGAGAAACTTGCAAATAATGAAATCCATGAAAGTGAAACCCACAAATGTGAAGGGCTGACAATACTTGAAATTCTGGATAACATTCCATGCAACTGACAAAGAGACCTATAGACTGCACAAAACTTCATGCAACAGTGTATGTGTTAGTCTTCAAAGGCCCTTTCCGCATGTGGGAAAGGAACCATGCAAAAACGGGACTCATCGGACTTCTTCAGCATCCGGGCAAGTCCGTCGGGACGAGGAGCAGTGTGAGCTTGTCACTCCACACTGCTACGGCATCCAAACTGGCAGCTTCTGGTTGGTGGAGGCTCTCCAACAACCGGAGAAGCTCGCCAGCCTAAAGTCCGCCCACGGCAGATCTGCAGGCGCGCACTAGTGTGCACCTGCAAATCTGCAACGGAGCATGGCGACGGAACGAGATGGGGTTGCGTGCTCCTTGCTTTTTAAAAACCTCTTAAAAGAGGTTTTTAAAAAGCATGCTGCGCAACCAGTTCCGGTCACTCTGGAGCAGACTGAGGTGCGGAACTACAAAAAGTAGTCCGCCCCAGTCCACTCCATGGTGTAGAAGACCTCCATCGGAGGTCGCTCTGCACTGTTTTAATAGGCCGGTGCGGAAAGGGCCAAAGTGTAGCAGGACTCTTTTATGATAATACTCTATTGAGTGTATTAAATTTTTAATGGATTAAAGTGCTAATAAACATAGTTTTGTATGCTTCAACTTTCTCATGTTCTTTACTGAGAAATATGTAAAAGAAATGAAGCTGAATCCATACTTAACGACATTTACTCCTAACAAAATTCTTTATAGACTTCTTGGATCTGAAATAACATTCTGAGTCTTCTTCTGGTTTTCTACAGAGGCTCCTCCACTTTTGTGAAGGTTTGGGGCACAGAAGCCTCACAAAATAGGAAAAAATGCAAATAGCACCCCCTCATGATCTCCCTCCCATTCCCTTGCCTTTCGTATGCCCTGGGCCAGATGCAAGGGAATGGGAGGAGGCTCTGGAAGGGTGAAGAAAGGCTTACACATGCCTTCCCCCAATTCCCTTGCCTTTTGCCTCAGTGTGTGGTCTCTGTGCTGGGCAGAAGACAAGGAATTGGGAGGAGGGAGCTCCAGAAGGGAGAAGGAAGGCTTGGGTGAACTTCCCCAGCATTCCCTTGCCTTTTGCCTTGACATGAGTTCTCAGTGCCAGGCCAGAAGCAAGAGGATGGGAAAGAGGAGTGGAGTGGAGTGGAGAAGGAAGGCATGATTTAATATCCCACTTTCTGCCAACTGTGGGACTCAAGGCAGCTTACAAAAGTTAAAACAGAAACAACCAAAATTTCACATCATACAAAAGTTAATTAAACTGTCAGTAATATTAAAAGCAATTTAAAAGAATATTCATTTAAAAAGGCAAAACAACAAATATGGACAATACAGCACATTATTAAAGGCCCTTTCTCCATGAGCACTTGCCAGAGATCTATGAATGGTTTTCAAAGTAAGTCTTACTAAGCTCAGTGGGACTTACTCCTTAATATGTACGCATATAGTCATGTCCAAATGCTTTGTTTCAAGATGGACTTATGAGCATTATTGAAGTCCATAAAACTTCTGAATTTAAGACTGCACTGTTAAATGTTGAAATGAAGTACCATATGTTTTTCTCTAGGTGCAGAAGTAATGTATATGAACTTGACTGCTTACAATGATGGCCATTTACAGTCATCGTTCTGGATTGTGGATAAACAACATGTGTACATTGGAAGTGCCAGTTTAGAATGGAGTTCACTGGGACAGGTATGTACTAAAAATGACACAATGGATAATTTTATTATGAGTATTATGATACATCATAGTTTCTTCTGTTTGTGGAAAATTTACATTATAGTTTGTGAAGGGAAACTGGGGGTTTGTTCTAGGATTTGTAGTTTACTGAGTTTACTGAGGCCAAAGAGCTCTCTGACTGAGAATTCCAGATGTCCCTCCCTAAACTGCAAACCCCAGGATTCCATAGGATGTTGAAAGTAGAATAATAGCACTATAACAGTGTAGTGCAGAAAGGCCCTCGTTCTTGTGTTAAAAATATTTAATTTACTGACCATTAGTCTTTAGATCATTGGTCAGATCTTAGGGTTTTTCCTACTTTTACATTCATTCCTCTCCCCAAAAAAAATCCCTTGTAGATGCAGAAGATCCATTTCACACACAAAGTTTGTAAAACCTTTCCGGTTCACTTCAGTAGACCAAAACTAGCAAGTGATATGAGAATTCTCACAATGCTCACTGAAGTCTGGTTTTGTGCATTAACTCTCCAGTTAATTCAAAGCTTAAATATGATGCTTGCCACATGGTTTGATCTTATAGTAGTGGATTAAAAAGAAGAAGAAAAATAGCTAGTGGTGGAGCTGAATCAAGACTCTAATGTAAGGGAGAACTTTAATCCCTGACCCACATTGCGATCCTAATTGAAATCATGGAGGGACTCTCCACACTATACCCCATAGGAATAAAGCTCCCTCTATTTTTTTTTTTTTAAGTTCCTGGTGTCTTAGTGAAGATTCTATTGTGTCTATTCTATTTAGGTGATGAGATTTGGAAACTGAACTGTGTTTTCAGCACCTTCAAATCCATCCTTGGAAGCAGTTGGTCCTATGCAAAAACAAACACAACTGTTTTTCAGCTGTATTCATGTGTGAAGGAACACTTACTTAATTACTCTTGTTGATTGTAGCAATATGTTGAAAAAAATGCTCTTTGACCTTGCTATTCATCAGACAACCTTCTGTAGTGTTTTGAATAATAAAAGCACTTACCAAATCATGTTCTTTGTGTGGGACCAACATTTGTACTTAAAACTGAATACCTTTCAGCCATTTTGCTATAATGACAATGGACAGTTTTTAAATATAAAATACTATCAAATTTAGACAGCTAATTAAAAAATGACACCTCTCATCAAGTGAAAACAAACATTCTTGTGTCTCTTCCCATGCAGCTGGAATATAAAATGTTCAAATTGACTCTGCCTTGCAGACATCTTATTGTAGCTAAAAAGAATCCCAGCTCTGCTTCCCTCCCTGCATACCTGCCCCTCTTTCCTGCTCATCTACATACTCATCCATCCATCCATTAGCTCTGCATATAATACACTACCAAAATCAGTTAGCTTACGTGGCAAATTGATTCTTTTGAGTAATAGAGATAAATAAAAAAAATACACACTAGATAGATAAATAGATAAATAATCATGGTATGGAATAAACTTATATCCTAGAGACAACCATTTGTTTCATACTTCTGCCCACCTATGTAGAGAGTAAAGATTGCTACTGTGGTGACTGATGTACAGAAAAACACCCATTTTTAAAAAGTTGAGGTGTCTTATCTTACTTATCCTGAGGTTGGAGAAGATGAAAACCAGTTAGAGAAACTTGTTATCTTGTCCATAAATATATTTTCCCCTCTCTTCCAAACCCTCTGTACTACCTAAGAGCCTTAGGAGAAGACAAGTAAGTAAGCATAAATCAAGAACTGCTAAAACAAGCAAGCCAATATTTGTGTATCACATAGTAAGAATATTAGAAGATTAGAATGGAAGAAGGAATTGTCACAGCACAATGTTGTGGTTCCTCATCACCTTATCTATATACCCTTGCACTGTATTTTGTTGAAATGGAAAGAAAGTTTAGTCCAGTCTCTACAGTGGGTAGCCTCACATTCAGTGTGGGTAGAAGGGTGTACTTAGATGTAGGTTATTGTCATAGTATGATGTAAAGCTCTCTTTTTGTTAGATTTCTGGTCTCCTTTGGTCTGTGAACCCACATACACAATGCTGTGGGGTCTGTGAATTCTCACAACTCTTATATAATTTGAGAATTCATTGAGGCTTGAGAGGAGTACAGAGTGTTTATATGTCTTAATAAAAATGCCTGATTAAAAGAGTACTATACAAATCAACGTGTTTTAATGTCATCTTATCTTTGATGTCTGTTTTCTTTGGGTTTGTTGCTTGGTAATACCTTAAACTTTAGAAATTACTTAGACCTTGAGCATTTGTTTACTTAGAGCTTCCCTATATGCCCTGATGCAACATAACTGAATTTATGTTTGCCCCTACAAATTATGATGGCAATCCATCTTCAGCATGAAATTTCCCATGTAACTTAATACTAGGAAAAAATAAAATTGAAAATACTTAGCCAGCCTAACCTGAGCCAGTGGGATAAGACTGTCTATAAATACCAAAGTAGAACATTCATCTTTCTCTAGTATTTCCAAGGCAGAGTTTACAGTAAGATTTGTTAGCTGAGGACCTGGTCATTTGCATTTCTCTTAAAGACAGCTGCATCATCTCATTTCATTTCAGAGTGAAAAGAACACTGTTATCAGTCTCTTACTGTTTTGAAGTGAATGGGTTTCTTAAAGTTATGAAAAGACCCATCTGGCTTTTTCAAGATAAGGCATTTATGACATTTAGTAGAATTAAGTTCTTTTACTTTACATCAAACAAAACTTGGGTAACTGTTTTCTTGCACTTGAAAGAAAGTTGTACTACAATTTGAGAGATTCAGGGTTCAATCCTAAGGGAAAGGAGGTTGATAGTAGAATGCTCCATTCCATCCAAAATCCTATCGGGCTCTTGTCAGAGGACCAGAACTATAAGCAGATCCAATTTTGGGATCATTTTTTCCCTCATTGAAGTGCATCATATCAACTTTCACCAGGAAAGAAAAACAAAACAAAACTATCATTGCAATAAGTGAGGTAGGAATATGGAATTGAGTTCAAAAATACTTTGAAGCACATCTAAATTTCCATTAGTTCCGAGAGTACGGTTAGAGATTGAGGAGTCTCAGGCCTTTATGATTCATGGCGGAGCCCCTCTACCCATAAGTACCGGCCTGAAGATTAATATCTGTTGGGGGGCCTTCTCTGTGTCCCACCAGTGAGGTCAATACATGATTTCAAGATGTAACCTTTTCAGCTGTGGTACCTCAACTGTGGAATATTCTACTCCTGAAGGCCTGACTGGCCCCAGTGCTCTGATCATTTAGGTGACAAGCTAAAACTTGGCCATTCGCCGATGGCCTTGGGCCTCATTTATGCAACCCAAAGACTGTTACTTATAGTTTTAAATCTTTTAATTTTTTTAAAATCTATTTTTAGTTCATTATATTGTTTGATATATTTTAGTATATTTAAACTACATTATTGGTTTTAGCTGCCTTGGGATTTCTTGATATAGAGTGGAGTATAAATATTTTAATAAATAATAAATGTAGTGGTTCCTAATTGTTTCTATGTCCATTGTGAAAGCACTTTGGATTCTGAGGTCCAAAACAGAGGCCGTTTCCGCACTACACTGTTATAGTGCTGTTATTCCACTTTCAACACCCTGTGGAATTCTGGGGTTTGTAGTTTACTGAGGCCAAAGAGCTCTCTGGCTGGGAATTCTAAATGCCCCTCCCGAAACTGCAAACCCCAGGATTCCATAGGAGGTTGAAAGTGGAATCATATCACTATAACAGGCTCGTGCAGAAATGGCCAGAGTGTACGGTAATGAACTGAATAAGAAGAAAGAGAATGTTCAGACATTCTAACATTACACTGCAGTAAGACATTAAGGTTTTTGTTTAATATTCCTTTTCAGAGCTTGGGAAAGTAAGGACTATACCTCACAACCCCACCCCCAAGCCAGCTGGCTATGCTGGCTAAGAGATTCTAGATGAGGGCAGCAATGATTATAAGAGGTGTAAAGAACAAAACATAAGATGAAAGGCTGAAGGATTTGGAACATTCAGTCTGGTGAAGAGAAAACGAAGGGGTGACTTGACTGTATTCTTTACCTACCTTAAGGGCTGAACAGAGAGGAGAGTGTAGGCTTGTTCTCTGCTGCCCTGGAGAGTAGAACTAGGTCTAATGGTTTAAGTTATAGGAAGGTAGATTTCAGCTGAACATTAAAAGAGATGTCTTGACAGTAAGAGCAGTTTGGCAATGGAGCCAAATGCCTTGAGAGGTGGTGAGATCTTCTTCTCTGGATGTCTTCAAAAAGATGTGGACAGCTACCTGCTGAGGATGCTTTAGCTGGATATCCTGTACTGAGCAGTGGGTTGAATCTGTTGGCCCATAGCACCCCTTCCAACTCTATGATTCTATTATTCTAGAAGCTGTAATCCAAAACTGTCACTTCTAGGCTCTGTTCTTTTCTGTGGGATTGTTGAAAGTGCTGAAGACATCTTACAGTATAGACTTAGCAATCATAGAACATGTCAAAGTAGATTTCCCATGAGAAGTTAATAGAAAAATTCTTGCACTGTGAGAATTTCTTAATAAAGGGAGACACACACTCCTTAAAGACTAGTAATCCAAATATAGGTACTGAGGATATTGATCTGGATCCACATGGCATGAGGCGAGGCCAGCATTGATGACATCATGCACAGTGTGCCATGACATCAGGTGTTTGGGATAGAGAATTTACTAGCTCTATCTGCCCTTCTTTGCTTCATTTTGGATGGCACCTCAATCCATCCTTTTGCCTCCAGTGCAGTGTGTGCTTTGCTGGTTGCCTGTTGCCCCTCCCCACATTGTGTCTGGCGACCTTTTCGCACGGGCTTTCCCAAGCGAAAGAGCCCCGTGAGCCGCGCGGGAGTGGGAGCGCCGCTGCGCACGACGCACTCCCACTTCCGGCGCTCTCACGGGGCTGCAGCGGCGCGGGCGCGGGGTTTTTGATTTTCGCTAGCAGGCGAAAATCAACCCGCGCTCGCGCAACGCTCCCGGCGCCCGCCCGCACTTACCTCTTGTGCGGTGCGTCGGGGCGGTGGCCGGGTCGCGCTTCCCTCCCTCCACTCCTGCGGAAGGAAGGGCGGGGCGGGGTGGTAGCGCGACGGATGCGACGGCACCCTGCTTCGCACGGGCGGGGGGCTGCTCGCGACAGCCTCCCGCTCGCGCGTGCGCTGGGCGGGCGGGCGCGACTGTCACTCGCTCCTGGCGCGCGGCGGGGGGCGAGCGCGACTGTCCCTCGCGCCAGGAGCGAGGGACAGTCGCGCCCGCCCCCTGTGCGCGCGCGCGTGAGCGGGAGGCTGTCGCGAGCAGCCCCCCTGCACGCGCCAGGAGCAAGCGACAGTCGCGCCCGCCCCCCCCACGCGCGCCAGGAGCGACGGGCTCCTTTCTTGCGCGCGCGGGGGGGGATGGACTCGCAAGCCACCGCCGCCTCTGGGACGGTGCTGTTTCCCAGCTGGTTCCTTCGGCTGCGGAAGGAACCAGCGGGGAACCGGCAGGCTCCCGAACTAGGCTTTTCCCGCAAGCCGCCCGCCCCCGCTCGCGCAAAAAGCCTAGTGCGAAAAGGGCCTGGGGCCTGTGCCAATTGGCTGGGAGTGATGTCTTTAAATAAATGGACACTTGCCAGACAGTGGAGGCAAAAATAAGAGTTATAGTCAGTGCCTTGGCACTCTTTTGGTGAATGGGAAGGCTCTGGAACTGCCTTTTAAGGTTCTCATGTTACCCTGAATTCTAGGGGTCCCGTGAATGACACCTTGATTCACGCCAAATTATAAAGATTGGGGAAATTAGCAGAGCACTGGTAATAGCAAAACAAGGGCACAGGGTAACCCAGCAGGATCTTTTACCCAACTTTACGGGGTCAGGCCAAGCCGAAAAGCCAGACAAATGTATCGAATAAATGGATTTTATTGAATGAATATATTCTCTTGCACGAATGCACTCACTCACTCACACTCACTCACACACACACACACAAGGCCTAATGAGAAGGAAAAGAGGTAAAAAATGGATAGTGGATATAGCAAAGGGAATTTAGAGGCAGTGGTACTGCACCTATCCTGAAGTCTTAAGTCCAGGAATTGGTGAGAAGAATGGAGCTCAGCAAAGAGACAGCTGAGGGGATCACTCAACTAACAGAGTGCTGATCTGCTAGTGTGGCAGGGAGTTCTCTGAAGAGACCCTCAAAAACTAGGACTACTTATAGGGCAGAACATACCTCAAGGGCAGGCCCTATCCCAGGAAGAACAAAGGAAGGAATGCCAAACAGTGGCAGCTTGATTATTTGCATGATTGGTTTATGCTAGGTTGCTGGTGTGTAAGGTTGCAGTTGTGCAGGGTTGCAGAGTAAGTTTATGTAGATAGACCTCGCCTTGTAGGATTTTTCCACAATCACAGTTGTTCAACCTGGGGGAAACACGTAATCCCCTCAAGTTGGGTACTCTTGGCTGAGGACCGTTTGTCTATGTAGATGTGTATTGCCTGAGGTCTCCTTGGGCTACATGACTGGGGATTTTTCTGATCTTGACCTGTTTTTAGTTGTTCAACCTCTTTGCCTACATGCCCATCTAGGGAACCTCTCTGGCATGATGGGCGTATTTGATATCAAATTTATAGTCCCCGGGATAGGGTATGCCAGTGGGGTAACACTCAGACCCAGGGGCTGGGGAATGAGACTAACCTTGGGGCTGGCCTGGGGGTTGCCCTCACTTACATCCTGCAATTTGGAAGTGGACTTCCTTGGGTCTGTAGATAGCCACATGAAACAACACAGTTAGGGCTCAGGTGATTCACTCAGGAGAAGGCTGAGGAGGAAGTTATAGAGTGTCACTTGGCCTCAACTGATCTCATACTAGGTTGCTCTTCCCCTTTCACCTTTTCAGGTTCAACTTGGTTTACATAGGCTCCAGGTTAAATAAAGTGGCCCTTTTCAACCCAGTTCTCTGTGTTTGATCTTGTTATTCTGTGGTTGGTTAGCAAAAGAACAGTATTCTCCATTTGTGTTTGCATTACTCAGATTGCATCTCATGGAAATATGCTAAGGAAAATGAATATCTTTCTTCTGCCACCCCACATCTGAACCCATAGCACATGCTGTTATGGTATTCAGCTGCAAAACCAAGTAATTCTTGTACAGTGGTAAATTCAAAAGAGCTCTAATAATAGAGAAAATAAGCAATATGTGATTATTTTTTACTCAAATATGTTATTTCTGTTTTTATTTATCAAAATATATCCTGCCCTCTAAAATGGGGTCTCAGAGCAGCGTACTAGTAAAATCAAGTTAAGCAACTTGAAAGAATTTAAGATTTAAAGCAATAAAAGTAATTTAAACCAACTAAAAGCAAATTAAACAACAGTTTAAAACAGATATAAAATGTTGAAACAGTTTAATACCATCTGTATTTACATTTTTGAATAAATCAATTAGACCCCAAAGATATTTTAAAAAGCTGTGCTTTTCTTTGCACTGGAATGAAGCCTGTATCTGTGCCAGTTGTGTCTCCAAGGGGAGGGTATTCCACACCCAGGGCCCCACAGTTGAGATGGATCTCTTCAGTGACCTTATACATTGGCCTGCTTCCTTTAGTGGAGATCAAAAGAAGCCCCCATCCCTGAGCAGACCTGTTTTCAGGCAGGCTTATAGGGACAGCATGCTCCTTCAAATATGATGATCCCAAGCTACAATCCTTCCTTTGACCTTCCTTCTCTAAGGCCCTTTTCGCACGGCATTTTCCATGCAAAAGAGGGCCTGGAGCGTCGCACGATTGCGAGGAGCGATCTACATGACATACTCACAATCGCGTGATGCTCCAGGGGCCAGCGGGTGCTGATCATGCACCTTGTCATTTTTGGCTGAAAGCTGAAAATTGTGTGCAAGTGCGCATTGCTCCCAGGCCCCCTGTGCACTTACCTGGTGTGCAGAGCCTCCAGAGCTGCAATGGTTGCGCTTCCTGCCCTAGCGCAGCCTGGGAAATTCCCAGGCTGTGCTGTGGAAAGAAGAGGCGGGGCTCTCATGCAAGCAGTCAGCTTGTGCAGAGCCGAAGGACCCCAGATGCAAGAGCTTCTTGCTGGAGGCTGCTTGTGCAATCTCCATACCCCAGCACTAGAAGAAGGTAAGGTGCAGAAAGGGCCTAAGAATGGGGCTCCCCCTTCTCATTCACTTGCCTTTTGCCTGAGCATGGAGAAGGAAGGCATGTGCATCTGGGCAAATGGCAAGGGAGTGGGAGAGGGAGAATGGGGAGAAGGCACACGTACACAGAGAAGGCAGGCATGTGCCCTCGAGCAGAAGGCAAGAGAATGGGAGGGGGAGAATGAAGGAAGAAGTCATGCACTTGCCTTCTCTGTGTGCAGGGCTCCCCCTCCCCTCCCTTTCCCTTTTGCCTGGTGCAGAAAAGAAAGGCATGTTGCCCAGGCAAAAGGCTGGGGAATGGGAGGGGGAGCCCCAGAAATAAATGGTAGGGGGAGAACAAGGAGGGAAGGCATGCATGTGCATTCCCTTGCATGTATTTCATTGCTTGCTCACTTGGGTAGCAAGGGAGTTATTCGTGGTTTTTCAACTTTCACAAGGGTTCTGCACCTTGAATCCTTGTGAAGGTGGAGGGGCCACTGTATTTGAATGGCATCACAGGCCCCTTGATAATTGGCTGCCACCATATTGGCTGCCAGTGCATTTCCTTTAAGACTCATGTTTTATAGTGTCTATATGGTATTGCTGTCAGCACTCTAGCTGCTCTGTGTGTGTGTTTGTTGCATTAGCTAAAAGGAGTGCGTAGAGTATCTCAGTGGATGGAAAATTAACTTTGAGAAAATTAAATATATGTGTCTGTTTTTCTACTTTACTAAATCAGGATATGTTATTAACAAAGAACTTTAGCCACTGATGAACAAAATGTACAATTTTAACAGTACCTATTTTCCTTATACACTGTTCTTATAGCTGATTCTGTAATACATAATGCCAACAAATAAAATCAATGGCCAACAAAAAACATTGAATATTGTTGTAGATCAATTCTTATGCATTTATTTCACACTGAGGTAACCATGTCATGCATTTATCTACTCACTAAATTCTGAAAGAATTCCTAGTATGTAGTACTAGACAATCCAATCTTAATAACTTGCACTTTGGATTCACAGATGAAGGAACTTGGTGTCATCGTGTACAACTGCAGCTGCCTGGTGTTAGATTTACAAAGGATATTTGCCTTGTACAGCTCGTTAAAATCCAAGAGCAAAGTCCCACCTGTTTGGTCTAAAAGGCTGTATGCTGTATATAACACTGATAACAAACTGACCCTCAAGCTGAATGAAACCAACTCAGAAGTCTTTGTTTCGGTGAGTTTTATATTGCTTCTGTTGGTTTGGTGGATTAGAGAATGTTTCCTCTGCTTATTTTCTTATTTTCTTTCATATAATCTTTGTTACAGAGCAATTGTGGTGTAGTAATTTGAGTGTTGGAATGCGACCCTGAAGACCAAAGTTCAGTTCCCCACTGAGCCATAGAAACCAACTGCGTGACCTTGGGCACATGCTCACAGTCCCAGAAAAAGCTGTGATAGGTTTTCCTTAGTCACCATAACTCAGAAACAAGGCACACAACAGCAACAACAACAACAACAAGTCTTCATTGGAGATTGAAATCACTGAATTATTGTTTACCTGTTACAACTCTTATGTCCTCTTAAATAGCATTAATGAGTGATTCGCATGTTGTTGCCTTAAGACTTAGCTGCCACTGATTTCTGGCTCAGCTTCTTATTCTGTTACTGATAAATTTGCAATCCTCTTCTACAACTGTCTTAATTTTAAAGAAATGCTTAAGAGCAGGTTGAGCCCTAATGATGTGCATAACTCAGGAGAAAAAACTCTGCACCTAAGGCCCTTTCCGCACGTGGTTATTAAGGCAGGCTAATGTGTCTTACCATAGAGGTCTTCTGCACCTTGGAGAGGACTAGGTTTGGTTTATTTATCTTCGTTCCGCATGTAATTCCAACTAAATGCACTCCCATGTGGTGGTAAAGCGCGCTATTTGAAAACCAGAAGAAATAGGTTTTCCAGTTTTCCAGATCAGTTCGATTCGTACTTTCACAGTGGTGCAGACGCATACATTCGCGCCAATGTGAATTGGTGGTCGGGGAGGGCTCATGGGAGGGGCCAGGGGTAGCATGGACTTACGCACGTACGCAATGATGTACTAAACCATGCAAAATAAAAGGGGGGCAATCACAGCTGACGGAGCAGGGTGAGTGGAGTAGCGGGAGTGGCCATGGTGGAGGCAGTGTGGATTTATGAACTCGCACTCCTCCAAATCAGAATGGAACATACGCAGTAGCTGTGTGGAAGGAAATGAGGGAAAGTCTGCCTTGTTCAAGCCCAGAAAATCCGGTAAGAAACGGCACAAACTGATTCACCAGCCTTGTGCGGAAAGGGCCTAAGTTACAGCTTTGCGTAAGATGAATATCTATGAGCATTCCCCTTTCTCCTCAAGCTATTCTTCATTCATGTTTGCAAAGATAGTTTGCTGGACATGTGCAGGTGGCAAAGGACAAGTAATAGCAGGGGCCAAATGAAGGTAGATTAAGTTGAATCATGATTTCAATCAAGAGATTAAAAAGGCTGATTTAAACAACTGATATGAATCATATTTCTTATTGATACTTATAAAGAAGTAACAATTCCTATTGATACTTACTGGAAAGTATTGATTCTTATTGATCCTTAATAGAAAGTACACTTTGGGGCCCTGGTAGGTCAAGAGATGAAAAATAAATACCTTGAATAAAATAAATAATGGTTTCCTAGATAATGGTGTAAACCTAGAATAATATTTATACTGTTCAGCTCTATCATTACAGTATGCATCATTTTGTCACACTGTCTTTATTGAGGTGGGCAACTGTGGATGACTGGGTGGCAGTTTAGCTCCACCCGCATCCAGAGACTTTAGAGGGCCATAGCTTCCCTCTACCTCACTGTTGCAAGGCATTTGGAAGCATTTGCCCCAAATGCCCCCAAACTCCTTGTATGAGATGTGGAAGACATTTTTGTTACATGTTTAAGCTTTTCTGGGCCATTTTAGGCACAGGAGAGGCCTTTTTTTTAAAAAAAAAGCCTCTCCTGAGCCTAAAATGGCCAAAGGGATGCAAAAATGTGTCAGAAAGCCCACAAACTCCTGGAGGGCATTTGGGAGCAAATCATTTGACCTATTGGGCCCTGTGGGGCCATATGCCACCCATGGGCCATACTCAGCCCACGCCTAGGCCCTTTCCACACCTTACCGTTTTCAGGCACTGGGGTGCAGGGATCACGCAAGCAGCCTCCAGCGAGAGACTCTCATGTCCCTGCTGCTTTAACTCCGCACGAGCTGCCTGCTCGCGTGAGAGCCCCACCTCTTCCTTCTGCAGTGCAGCCTGGGACTTTCCCAGGCCGTGTTGGGGCAGGAAGCATGACCAGCATGGCTCTGGAGGCTCCGCATGTCAGGTAAGTGCGCACGGGGCCCAGGAGCAATGCACAATTGCACACCATTTTCGGCTGGAAAAGGTGCATGATTGGCACTTGCCGGCCCCTGGAGCATTGCGCGATTGTGAGTGCGTCGTGCAGATCGCTCCTCACAATTGCACAACGCTCCAGGCTCCCTTTCTCATGGCAAATGCCACACAGAAAGGGCCCTCGTCTATATTCTGCATATTTTCCCTTTTTCTGAACTACCAAAGGAAATGTCTTTGGAACATTCCTGTACAGAATCTCAACTTATGGGTTCTTTTCATAACAAAGATTCTGTATGGGAATGTTCTAAAGACATTTCCTCCAGAAGCTCAGAAAAAGGGAAAGCATGCAGAATGGGGTAAGTATTGGAATATAGGATCCTCTGTACTGAATAATTTTGTTTTCTCCTTTGTCTTGATTTTCTATATTTCACTTATTAAAAAAAAAAAAAAATTCCACTCATCCACATCCACAAACAAAACAAAACAAACAAAAAAAGAAAACAAAAAACAAGTAGCAAACAAAAATGAAATGCCCATGATTGATAGTTAGTAGGTAGTGATGGGGAAATCAGTTCATTTTCACTAGGTGCCTAGGCCTACTGGATAAACTGTAGATATGTGTATTGGAGTTATTATTATATCGGTACCTGTTGGTTTATTCATAACCTCTTCTTTTTCCTCCAGTGAGCAGAAGGTGTTGTATATGGGTTTTCTTCACCCCACTTTATCCACACAACCCCTCTCAGCCTGAGAGAGAGTAACTTGCCCAAGATCACCCAAAATCTCCCCAAGTTCCACTCCAAAATTCTGATAACATTTTTTAAATGCAAGAATGCCTCCTTTTAACCATTTGCTTTAGACAGAAGCTGTTGGTGTAGCATATTTATGTAAAAATTATTTAATATTAAACTAGATATTACTAAATGGAAATATAATGTTCACCAGCTTACTGTTTTTTTAATCATCAGTTTTTATCCACCCTGCATAAAAATCCAGCCAGCCATGCTATCTAGCATCATTTATTTCATTAGAGCCCAATCAATCAATCAATCAGTCAGTCAGTATACCATGGTCATTGAGCATGCTCAGTCCGTGTTAGGATTTGAGATGATCTTTTCCCAACCTTCAGAAGATTTACTCTGTAAAGACTTTTTAAAAAACTTCTTCTAATGTTTGTCTCCCCATCCCGCCTGATGCCAGCCTACAGATTCTTCCTTCTTCTCAATGAACGATGTTGATTTGTACGTATATCACGAAATATAATCACAAAATTGTGATATATACACAGTCAGAGAATGAATTTATAGGATTGCTTGCAGCCAGAATCACTGTTTTTAAAAAAATAAAAATCACATTTAACATATATTGACGCGTAATTAAAAAGTGATAGCAATAGGAAAAATACTGTACTAGCAAGTCTTGCTTGTTTTATGCGATGGCCATATGACACTAAAACTAGGTGCTCTCCCTTCAGCAATCATTATAGTTCAGTTGCTAAGCAACAGAAGATCATCTTGGTGAGGCTGATAAACACAAAAGAACATGTACTTTCTGTGTAAGGTCATGGAAGCTGCTGACTGCTTTTCAGTTTTAATGACTTCGCTCTTGCTTGAATTAGTTATCATTGCATTACTATTACTCATGCACAGCCAGGATGCAACACTGATGACATGTACTACATTCCTGGCTGGGTATATTTTTTGCAGACAAGAGGGAACAGAGAAGTCGTTGTTGTTGTCATCATTGGCAGTAGCAGCTGCAGTATTTGCATAGCTGTCGGCTGAAAAAAAAATTTAAAAAACCAAATATATCAAATTATAAAAACTATAAAGACTATAAAAACTGTTAAAAGTAAAACACACAATGTTGAATTGCCACCTGTCTTTCACACACATTGGCTTTGCAAGCTATTAACTTGTACAGCATGTTGTTACCTTGTGGGAAACATACCTATAAATATGGGGCAGCATCAGCTTGGTTAAGGATGCCTAAATTACCTATATTTACTCATCTGTAACTGTTCCATATTTATGATCGCTATTAGTCTCAATTGTGACAGTATTGCCACATTCATAACCTATGCCCCAACCTTCTTTAACAGGCATCATCTGCATGGGGAAAAGGAGGTCTGTCCTGCTGAATATTGTAGCATGGATGAATGCCATTTCCTTTGGTGAGGTTGGGTCAGGAGAATTTACTTAGTTAACTTTTAACTAAGTGGCTGATGCAGAATACTGGCCATAGTTTATTGTGCATGGGAATCAATTTGAAACATGATGGACCCTCACAAAGGTATAATTTCCACTAAAAAAAAAAAAAAAAAGTTGCACAAATACCTTTTGAAGACCTAAGACATACAAAGTACAGACAATCTGGATTCATTTGCCACATTCTGCATTACAGATTGTGAGATAAGGCTAGCTTAAATTCTGTAGCCCAGAATACAATAACTTCCTCTTTTGAATGTGACTCCTTTGCTTCACAGATTTGAAGAAGTGTAGTAGCTGTGAGTAATTATTCTAAACTGCAGAAAGATGAAAGACTAAATCATATTGTTTGTACAGTTTTGAGCTTTTTATCTTCACAGAATTCTCCCAAGCTCCTTTGCCCTAAGGACAGAGTATTGGATATTGATGCCATCTTTAGTGTTATGGATGATGCTGAACAGTTTGTCTATATCGCCGTCACAGACTATCTGCCTATTATCAATATCACAAACGAGACAAGGTTAGTGAAATACTGGAAACCTATATTTCTCTGTCATTGTAGTAAACCATTACTTCTGAAAGTAACACTCTTTTAAAGATTTCCTAAGGGCAAGGTCTGTTAACCCAGCTCTTTTCTTGAATAAGCAAGATATAAATGTGAGGTTCAGAATGGGATCATCCGTGTGAAGTTGATACAAATCATGTCCATTTCTGAGTAAATCATACTTAAGTATCAGGACTAAGCTGGTAAGAAAAACATAAAAGATGGTATTGTTTTCTTAACAGTTGCACAAGTGCTAGAAGAAAAATCAGCACCACTAGTGCAAGCATCGCCTAGCCTGATGTTATAATGAGCTGTTCAACAGCTTGTAAAAGTAGAATCAAGACTCTGGATTTGACACAGCAAGGAAGTAACAAGCCTTCTGTGAGCGACAGAAACTTTGTGTCAGTAGAATGACAAAACTGGTTTCAACCCCTTAACAGCTGTGAAAGGTCCATTCATTTGTTAGGCAGGGACATCTTTAGGACCATAGCTCGTGGGAGTCAAGCACCCCTGACATTCAATTGCAAAAGGTATTCAACTATGCTTTCTTTTTTTCTTTAGGGACCAAATTGCCAGAACTGTTCTGCAGCTAGTATCTTTGAGACAAGAAGTTAATAATGTACCATTTGATATGTTGTTTATTTCCTAAGCTTGATTTTTTTTTCTTAATATGTCACTCAGTTAAGATGGATACCTAGACATTATGCTTCCAACAGGATTCTTTGGTGTGAGAAAAATACCTGCTTTGATCTCCCTGTCATAACCTGCTAATTAACACTGACCACCTGGGGAATTATGCTGGATGTGAGCGGCTAACACAAAGGCTATCCTTGGCAGCCATTGTGAACACTATTGATGTAGAACCCTAAAAAATGTCACTTTCATTCTCCTCTTTCATTTTTTGCTTCCCTTCTAACATTTATACCTATAATTTTTTTAAAAAATCTCTAAAATTCTCAATAGGATTTAGGATTGTGCTGTGAGGTTTGAACTGCTGAGCTAGTAGCATTTGATTTGTCACAGCATGAAAAGTGACAATACCATATCTCATTACTGGCCTGACTAGAAAAAAGATTCCTTGCCACCCTTTCAACTGTAGTTAGAATGCTAGCCACAGTCCTGTCTCATGTAATTGGGGATGAAATCTCCACCTATTCTTCTCCAGAAGTCCGTGTGATGTCATGGACTTGTATTGGGAAATGTTTGATTTCTTGGTTTTGCAATCAAATAAAAGGTAAGGAGCTGTTGTGAGGGGATAAAATGGAATGTTGGAGTAAATGCTGATAAGTAGAATGTTTGAGGAGATCTGCATATGACTGGTGAATGACAATTGGTGGATGGCAGTTAGACGATTGGTTTTTAAATACAGTTGGGCTTAGTGATGTGGCGGAGACAGTTTCGGGTCAGTCTAAATGACCTCTGGGTGTGAGGGAAAAGCAGTTAATTTCCTCTGCAATTGAAGTCCCTCTGTGTTTTAAGGAAAGACAATTAGTCTCACACCACCCGCGTGACCACAAGTGGTGGGAGGAGACACCTTTGCTGCCCTCCCCCGAAGAAGAGACTACGCAATACTGTGTGACAAGGGTTGCACGGTAGAATGGGGAGGGGCGGGGTTGGCAGACACCTTTTAGGGCTGCGCCGCCCCTCCTTCTGGCTTCGTTGTTTGCTGGCAACCCACCCTCCCACCCTATGGTTTCAGTGTAAGATTGCTGGTTGCTTTGGGGCCAGGTAGGAATTTTTTCCCCCCTTAGGGGTTTTTTTTCGCCTACCCTACACTGCACCAAGGGATTGGGCAATTGACTTTACAAGGTGGTGTCTTAACTAGGTATTAAATAGGTCTTCACAGCCTCACTTGTCTTTATCCATGGCCGGTAGGGGAGGTCTAAGGGTTTTGGTGAGTACCTATGGCACCCTTTGGTGTAGGATGATTTGGTGAGGCGGGCCTGGGACTTGCCCCTACTAGGCATGAGCCGGGGGGTTGCGGTTTGTGGGCTTGCCTTCCAGAAAAGGGCTGGCCAAAGTCTTAATTCAGCCTCATGGGTTGGCTTTGGGGCCCGGTACCTCGCTCTATGAGGGCTATGGAAGAGGTCTGGAGCTGACCCTTGCCTTAGCCCTACCCATGTTGTTGACCCTCCCTTCTCAGGTCATAAATTCAAGTTCATGATCAAGGTAAATTCAAGTTCAAAGTCAAGTTCACTTCCAGCTTTGTGTTAATTAGGCATACATTAATAAATTGCCCTAGTTCAACCCAAGCCCTGTGTGTGGTCTCTTCATTTTGGGGGTTGGGCGGCAAAGAAACTTTGTCTAATGGAATGTTATCGGTTTGGCTTGATGTGCTAGCCCTTGGCAGCGCTACAGAAGATTTGCAACATTTGTTGACTCTGGTGGGAACTTATGTTGTTTTCTTTCTTGAGCATATGATGATTACACTGGAAAATGTATAAATTGCTGTGAATATGAAGGGGCGGGGCTCAGTCTTTTGGGAATGATCCCACTGGGACAATAAACAATTTTCCTTAATCTGTGGGTCTCTATCTCTGTTCTACAGTGATGGGTATGGATCGTCTGGGTGAGTGAGTGTGGAGGATTTATTATAACAGTCAGTCAGGTTTGGGAATAATAATTAATAATTTTAAGTGGCAGAATTAGATAGAAAGGAACGTATGAGAGTGTGTGTGGTACTTTAAATGTAATAATTATTCTGCCTTATTATGTTTAACTTCTGTAAACAAAGAATTGCTTTTGGTTTTTATACACTTTTGGCCTTTGGCAACACTATGTAAATGAAATCTTGGAATCAGACAAGGTATCTGTGGTGGCAGCACTGAATGATGAAAAGTGGCATCCATTGGAGATGGAAGTTGTATAAATCCTCATAGTAAACTGGAGGGTATTTAGATCATCCTCATGGTCTAATGAGGACAGGAGTAAGTTTTTGTTCCAGTGGCAGAAGTGGGGAACAGAGAAAGCACTCATTTTGGGTAACTGCAGTATGCACCATGGAAGTCTTCATATTTGATTGGTTAGGGATTAGAAACCCCATATTTGGCCTCAATGGTAGGATTTCATGAAGGGAACCCCACATTTGGTGGCAGAAATATTGGAGAACCCCACATTCCATTCCAGTCATATGATCTAGGAGTCCATTGGGGCCTGCATTTTGCCACAGGTGACTTGATCCTGAAAAGCAGCCTTGAACAGAAAAGTCTTTCCCTTGGTCTCCTTGTAGGATGTTTCACTGCAGACATCTGTAGATACTTGTTTGCTACAGGGTTTTTTTTTTTTTCTAATAGCAAAAACTGCTTTTCCAAAATAAAAAATAAAAATAACATTGGCTACTCTCTCCATAGGTACTGGCCATATTTGGATGGAAAGATAAGAGAAGCACTGATTTTACGCAATATTAAAGTACGGCTCCTCATAAGTTACTCTAAAGAAACAAATCCACTCACATTTAACTTTGTTTCATCTCTTAAAGCAATTTGTACAGAAGCTACTGGCTGTAGTTTAAAAGTTGTAAGTATTCCTCCTGTTTCCTCTACATCTTTAAAAAAAATCCAAGTAGGCTTTTGTTTTTGGTTTTTTTGGCTATCCTGGAAAGCCACAAGAAATAAATCTCTGATGTACACTTTTACACTCAGTGCCAGGTATAATACACAATCTTCTTTCTTGTTAACTCAATATAGTAATGGCATCCCAGTGTCAAATATCTGTTTACTCATCTCACTTGTTCAGTGCACTTTCTCTGTTTAGATTGTATTTGATTTTCATGATTCATCACATTCTGTGGCTGTGGTGTCTGGCTCCTTCTATAGAGACTGATAAGTATAAATTCCTCTGAAGAAAAGCTGATTAACTGAAATGCACTTGGTTCATGAATATTTATTATTTCAAAGATATTCTATACACCTTTTGCAGTTGTCTTTGATTACACAAATTGTGAAATTTCTTTCAGACATACAGGCCTCATTCAGAAGTAGTGGTATATTATTTTTTTTAATTTTTGGGCAAATAAATTTTGAAGTCACCAGGTCCCTCCTCTGCTGTCTTGTGATTGCTAAATAGAGATTGAAGGCTTTCTCCCTTGCTTTAGCTAACTGCAACCTATCATTATGTCCCAGCCCAAATGAGATGTCGTCTTAACTGTGATTTAAGGACACAAGCTAGTTTCAAATCATGGCTTATTAAACTGCCTTCTTTCTCTAAATCATACTTAAGTTTAACTATGGCTTAGGGTTTAGACTTCGTGATAAACTGCAGGTAATTAAAACTGGAAGCAGAGTCTTCAGATCTTCTACTCACAACGACAGTATGCAACAGAAGGCCCCTCCCTAAACTACAAACCCCAGGATTCCATAGGATGTTGAAAGTGGAATAATCGCACTATAAGAATGTAGTGCAGAAATCGCCTAAGATAGCAAGCCTAATGCCTAATATTGCCTGTTGAAAGGAGTTAGTGTTTGGCAGTGGGTATTCCTTTGCTATCTCTCATCAGGAGGGCTCCTTTTCCACAAGCAGTAAGGGCATCCTCACCAATGCTTCTGTGAAGAGCTCCACAGGCAGAAAGTTAATAATGTTCCTATCAGCAGGAACAAGCAGGAAGCTCTGAGACCTTGCTGGCCAATAGCACATTGCAGCTAAGCTGCTCTGTTCCTCAAGATGGGCTCAATTTTGCCCTTCAGCTGTGCCAAACTGGACTGATGCAGCTAATCCCCCATTGTCTCCAATGTCTGTGTGTGTTGCAGGGAGAAATTAAAAAGATCCATCAGGCTGAAAAGTTTGGTAAAGCTGTTGTGCTCCCCACAGACAAATATATCCCTTTTTCTCTGATCAGAAATATTGGCAGAGCTTTGGATGTGGTAGTAGACCTGCTACATTTCTCCACCCTTGCACATCCCTTTTACCACAGATAATTATACTTTATTAGGATAAAAATAAGGTGAATGTGTAAATATTAATGATGCAACCAAATTTAGGTATTTGAAAGACTCTCTGTTTTCATGGGAAAGATGAAGCATCTTTAAAATAGTAATGAGTAATCTCTGCAATGTTATTTGCTGGGTGCACCACAATTGCACTTCTTCTTTCATCCTCACATGGTGAACAAATAATCTTCAACTTATATCTTTTGGCAGAAGAATATTTGCAAGCTATATTGTTTCCACAGATGCAGATCAGGAAAACATATTCATGGCAGATTCAGAATTCTGCCTGACTTTCTTTCTGTGAAACACTTTTCCTTGTTCTTAAACAGCATAGTTGGGTTAGATTTTATTTTCCCATTTCATTGTTGACAAACAGATGACAGAAAATACTTATTTTTTGTTCCACTCAAAAATATAGGAAGAATTCCTGGGATAATATTCAATAAACTTGTACTGGAATCTGATAAAAAAAAATCTCACGTATTATACCCAAGGGCATTCTTCAGAAACTTAGGGCCTTCAAGCCATTGCATCAAATAATTTTTAGAAGATACAATTAACTGGGGTCGTATTAAAACTTTTCCCCATAGTTTAGTGCTATGCAGAACAAGAGTCCTGAACTGAACAGAAACTTCCCGGTATCAACAGACACAATAGATATCTTTTCCTACTTACAAATCTGTCTTCAATGGTCTGCAACATTTAGCTGACCTGGGGGGAGGGGGCATATGGGTTGGTCATGTTCAGGGATTCATCAGTACTGTGTTTGCAACAATGACCTGCAGGGATGCTCAGTTTACTTATAGCGGCACACCTGCAAATTTGGCCCAGATAGTTATTTTCATCTACTAATGCCTCTGGATGCTTCTTCATAATAGTGAAGGCTCTCATTTCCCTAGATTATTCCTCTGTTGTAGTTATCTGTTTCTGCATATTTTATCCCTTCTGACTGTAATCATGGTAGTTTAGGGACCAATATTTCTTGTTTGTACAGTCACAATTGGCAATTGGCTACTGTACTTTTGAAAATCAACATGACAGTTTCATTGGAAATCTCCTAGAATAAAATCGTTACTGAAACAGTATATAGAATCTGGCATTTGCTGCAAAGTTCTTATAAACCAAGGTTGTGTCACAATCTGATATTTTTTATTTTCAACTTTTCAGATGTGCTAAATTACCAATTCTATTTTTTACCACTGTAGTCATGTCTAGCTTTCAGTAACTTGGCCTGTCATATTTCATACAGAAGTTCTTTGATCTTGAAGAAGAAAGTGCTTGCTGTTTTAAGGAGCAGAAGAACTGTTCCACTTTCAAACTAAATCGCAACAAGTATGTGGTAACTGATAAAGCTGCTTATATTGGTAAGTAAAGATTAATCCAATTCTAGATTGAATAATATATGTAAGCTCCAAATCTAAAATAAAATGTGGTTATACAATGAGGAGATGAAGGTCTATTTTAACATCCTAACTTGTTAGTAAATCCTACATGTGAAAAGTTAGAACCATATGACATGATTTAACACCCACTCACCCTCCTTGTGAGCGGCTAAGAACAACATGCAAAAAGTGAGTGCAACCTATTTCTGAACAAAAGAAAACACGAGTGGATTTGCTCTGATGGAAGAAAGCTAAGATTGAAAATAAGAGTTGTTCTTGAATAATATTGCTTCTAATGTTGACATATTATTGAATGTGCTTTCATTTATTTTTAGGTAATTTTGACTGGGTTGGAACCTATTTTAATCAGAATGCTGGAGCTGGCCTCGTCATCAACCAAGCAGAGACGGGAAACAAAACAAGTATAATCAAGCAACTTAAAGCTGTGTTTGAAAGGGACTGGTATTCACATTATGCTAAAAGTTCAGCCACAAAAGTTCCAAACTGTTTAAGCTACAAACTCAACAAAGCAGCAGCCAATAAGACTGCCATGAGCAATGTGAACTGAAGCCTATTTTACTGGTCAGTACAACTAATTGAGATAGAATGGGACTGATACTGACCTCTCCTTTCATATTTATGGACAAAAGACTTTTAAAAAAGCAAAAAAAATTTATAGGAAAAAAAGCACACTTATATAAAATATTCTTTAAACTATATTCTCTATACTATATTATTTACAAATGTTAGATTTGTTACTGCTGACACTGAATGTCATTTCTGCTTTATTGTTGCTTTGGAGGTATCACACTGAAATTTAAAAGCATGCTTTGATCTTTCAGTTAAAGGGTTATTCCTACCTCTCCTTTTGATTAACATAAACCAAGCATAAACATGGTAAGTGTATTCTTAGAGTGGTTGACAGTAAAGTGCAGATTTTACCAAAATGAAAAGATACAGGAATGAAGAAGGCCTTTATCCATATAGATGACATAATCCCAGTTTACAGTCATTCTAACAAATTTTATTGGTTTAAGCATACCGTGTAAGCAAATGATTTGACTATCTGCCTGTGTTTATCACAGTATGTGTGGTCCACACGTATTTAAATAATTTATTTTCTTGTTCTGCTCCAACTATAAGATAAGGGCATAAGTGAACCAGTTTCAGTTTTTCTGCCAATGATGCACTTACCCACTTAATTCTAATTTTTGAAAAATATATTATTATTAATATCTTGCATTTTTAATTGTGAGAAGATAGTTTTAAATTAATTTCCTTTTTTTCATAGGTTGCCAATTTGGGAAAAGTGCTTATTACAAAAACTACAAAGGTTAAATTGTTTCTGCAATACTGATGTTTCTAGGAGGTTTTGCGGGGGGGACCCAGAGGCTTCTAGTAGATCTTAATAGAGTTCTGTTTCTTTCCTCTACCTGTCCTCTCCAAACAGGCAGCACAACAGCAGCAAATTATGGAAAATTAGACTATTTGTGGATGCCTCTCATATTCCCATCTATCCTTTCATCTTGCCTCAGTGCAAGTCACTTCTACTTGGAACATGAGTAGCATGGAAGACATGGAGACATAGGGCTGGATGGGAATGCAGGAAGCATTCATTCTCGGGCTGACAGGAGGATCAATCCACCATGCCTGGGTTTGATCCTCGTGCCAGCTGACGCAGGAGTCATTCTCGAGCTTGATGTTAGAATCCGTTAAACTGACTCCCTGAACCTCTCTCCTCAGTTTTTTGTTTCTACTGCTTGACACTAGGACGCATTAGACTCCCTCTCCATTTAGTGGGGTAAAGTAACTTTAGAATAGCTGGGAAAAAAAGTCAGAAAAGAGAAGAATTAAATATTAGCTTCTGATAGAAAAATGACTACTGAGAAAAATACGCCTGGAAAAATGGGCCTGGCAGAGGAGGTGATCCGCAGCGCCACGGAGCTGGGCTCGGTCACTACGAAGCACCCTACTGTCCAGAAGACCGCTGCAAGACAGGCTTCAGACGAAGTGCTCGGAGCTACTGCTCAGAAAGAAAAAACGCAGCGTCTCTCTGAAGAAGAGTGTGCAGCAGAGCTCAGAAAATTTTTCCAGTCCTCCAGTGAGAGCGAGGCTGATGAGCTTAAAATGGCTGCCAACAAAAGGCCCTCAGAAGTGAAAAAGTTTTCTGAGAAGAGGGCGGACAAGAATAATAATAAAAAGGATGAGCAGGGGGCTAAAAAGCTCACAAAACATAGCACAGGTACGCAGCCGCTTACCAGCGAGAGTTCCGGATGCCATCTTGGAAACAAGGATTCCAAGATGGCGCCTGGAAAGAAAAACAGTCCCTCTGACTCAGCGGACGCCATGTTGAGTGTGGCGACGCACGTGGCCAATAGCAAGGGCCAAAATGCGCCTGTGCCTGCAGAGGTGTGCAGAGCTGCCACGCCTTTCATGGCGGAGAACAGCTGTTATGACGAGGCAGCTTTATCAGCGGATAGCTTGCTTTGGGGGACAGACATGAGGCAGTTTCTAGCCAGATGGCTAGCTAACGCGCCACAATGGGAGCCCACTCATGTATACTGGGCGACCAAAGCCAAAGGCAATATATGTGTGATGGTTTCCATGGGGAGATGCAACAGATGATTAAAGACGCTGTCTCTGCGCAGCTCAAGGCAGTTTTAATGGATCAACAGGGCCTAATGAATTTGGGAACATCTGATTTAAGTACTCAAATGGTGAGACAGAGAGTAATGAATTCATCTCAGCAAATTGATTTCCAGACACAATCAATTAATAATAACCAAATAATAAATAATCAAATGAATTTACATCAAGTTGCCCCTGAGGGTGATGAAGACAGAAGGGAGCAGCAGGCCAAGAAAAGAAAACTGGATTATACTGACAATCCTAGTTCAAGTACAATGCCAGGGGTATCAAATGGAGAAAGGCAAAGTTCCTCTAAGGAAAAGTCTATGTTAAAAAGGGCATCTCTGCCCAATCAAGAGGGATCACTGAGGTTGTGCCTGAAATGGAGAAGTTTAGTGATGATGACATGGATCAGGAGGAGGTGGTCGAAGTGGAGGAAATCGAGGACCAATACTCTGATATTGATGACGAGGATAAATCTGAGACAGACAGAATGCTTGAAGCAGATTTCTTTAAGGGTACAATGGAAAGGGTGCTTCAAACACTAGGTCTGGATTGTGATAAGGATGACCAAGGGAAAGGAAGTAAAGACTGTAAAATTAGCATCCGTAATTAGGAAAAGAGAATCTAGAAGTATGGAGTTTCCTCTGCCAGAACTATTTAAAGATGTCATCTTGGCAGAGTGGAATAATCAGAGTAGTGCTAGCAAGAGTTTATCATACAATCATAAATTGTACTCTTTCTTGAAGGAAGATGTAGAGTTCTTAAAGGTGCCCCCTGTGGACACTCCAATTGTAGGATTAGTATCCGGAGCTATTGTCCTGAGGGAAGATGACACACAATTAAAAGAAATGGATGAGCGCAGGGCAGAATCATCCTTGCGCAAGGCTCATGAGGTGGCCTCTGCAATAATTAAGACATCAACTGCTGCATCAATGTTTGCAAGGGCGGCGGTCTTGTGGTCGCAGGACATCTTGGAGCCCAAGATTTCAGTATACAAGAACTATTAAAGGCAGTGGAGAGGATTCAGAGGGTCCTTAAGTATGTCGCAGACGCTGGATTGGATGCTACTGTATATGCGGCAAGAAACATAAATATGTTAACAGTGGCAAGACGTTCCTTGTGGTTGCGCCATTGGGACGCTGATCAAAAATCGCACAGTAATTTGGCTTATGTCCCATTTCAAGGTGATCTACTCTTTGGTTCCAAAGCTTTAGAGAAGGTCTTGGTGGAGACTAAGGAGAAGAAGCAGGTCATGCCCACTCTTTAAAAGAGGAAGATGGACAGGAGAGGCTTTAGAAATTCAAACTATTCCTTTCGAGGTGGTAGGACTTATGGATATACAGCAAGAAGCTCCGAGTATAGGACAGGTAGATTCCAATGGGACAGACCAAGACCTCAATATTCAAGGCAGTACCAAAACAATAAGCAGGGACAGGGGAAGCTTGCAGGTAATTCCAAGCAATGAAAGCCGCAGTATTGACTACCAGCAACAGAAAGTGGGGGGAAGACTTCTGTTTTTCGGGTACAAGTGGTTTCAAATAACTTCGGACCAGTAGGTATTAAAGGTGGTGACAGTTTTCTTCCTTCCCCAGTCCCAAAAGAGCAGGACAGACACCAGATAGTACACGAATAAATGGTACATCTGTTAAATATAGGAGCCATAGAGAAGGTTCCGGAGCAACAAAGGTGCGCAGGGGTGTACTCAGTGTTTTTTGTGGTGCCCAAGCCAAATGACAAATACAGACAGGTGTTGAACCTCAGGTATCTCAACAAGGTTGTGGAGTACAAAAAATTCAAAATGGAGACATTGCAGGTTATCAAGGACAATTTGGAGATAGGGGACTATATGGCATCTATAGACCTGAAGGAAACGTATCTCCACGTCCCTAATGTGTGTGGACAACAGAAGATACCTGAGGTTCAACTACCAGAGCGACCATTATCAGTTCAAGGCCTTGCCATTTGGCCTGGCATCTGCACCCAGAGTCTTCACAAAGGTTCTAGTTCCGCTTGTAGCATTCCTAAGAGTACAGGGAGTGCAGTTGTTCTCCTACTTGGATGACATCTTATTGAAGGCATGGTCAGAAGCCAAGCTAAAACACGATTTGGAGTTGACAGTACAAGTGCTCTCAACTTATGGATTTGTGCTCAACATCGAAAAGAGCATGTTGACACCTACATTGAACTTGACTCATTTGGGGGCACAGATAGATACAAGGAAAGGCAGAATGTATCTTTCCTCGGAAAGATTGGAGAAAGTACAGCAAGCGGCTCGGATGTTATCGCAAAGCAGATCACTGGATCTGATGCAGTTAGCAAAAATTCTGGGTACGTTAGTGTCAACAACTCAGTTGATTCAATGGGGCAGTTTCCATTTGAAGCCCTTGCAGAGGCTGTTAATGGGGCATCAATCAGCCATCGCAAGAAAGAGACATTACAAAGTAGAGGTGCCTTGTCATATTCGGATGGGCGTGGTCTGGTGGCTAAAAAGGTGGAATGTGGCGTTGGGCATACCTTTTCAGAAACAGGAGGTGGTGCATATAACAACAGATGCAAGCCTTTCTAGTTGGGGAGCTCACTGCCAAGGTTATTCTGTGCAGGGGCTGTGGACGGCCGCAGACAAGAGCCACAATATCAACTTTCTGGAGTTGAAGACCATCCATCTGCCTCTCCAGAAGTGTGTGCACCTTGTGAAGGACCGTCATGCGAAGGTGTTGACAGACAACATGACGGCCAAGGCTTATATATGCAAACAAGGAGGACTACATTCGGTCCCTCTAGTGATAGAGTCGACTCGTCTTCTCAACTGGGCCAAGTTGTACGTTCGTTCAATTACTGCAGTACATTTGAAGGGGGAACAAAACATCCAGGCAGACTATTTGAGCAGGAATTTTCTACATCCAGGGGAGTGGTCCCTCAATGTGGAGGTTTTCCAAATGATAAAAAGCATTTTGGGGCCTTTACAAGTAGACTTAGGCCCTTTTCACACAAGGCGAGGGAATCACTCTGCGACGCTCCCTGGTGGTTTTTTCTGAGTCTGCGCTAACGCAGACTTTTACTTATGCAGTTCCACACGGCTCTAGGGTAAATCGGGCTAGCGTGGGTTAATAGATCCACACTATTTTCTCTATGGCCACTCCCGCTAGTCTCCTTACCTCACCCCCTTCGGCTGTGATTGGCTGTGATTCAGGGCGCAAATGACAGAAAGGACAGGAAGGATGCTACGACTTCCCTGCTATCTTTTGTTTCAGGGCATTCGATGGAAACATTACAGAAGTCTTATTTTTGAAATTGTTATATTTATATTAATGAAAAGATTCTGGTGTTGGAATTTTATTTAATCACCCTGGGAACCCGGGCAATAGGGTGGTTGCACCTTGTGGGCTGATTTTGTTGGCGCCCCAAGAAAAAGGGGCTGCGATGCGTCCTGGGGGCCACCGAGGCAGTCGAGGCTTCTCCCCTCTCTACCCCCCCAGAACATGGGAGTGATTTCAGGGGAAACCCGGAGTTCTGCTCTGGATTTCCCCTGAAGGGAGGAAGGGGTTCGGGGGTATGGGGCGGGAGGGGAGGGGAAGGGGCTGCTCAGTCATCTTTTCAATGTGTGTGTGTGAGGAGTCCTCGCTTTTCATCCAGGGAGGGGGGGCAAGCGGAGAGGAAAGAGAAAAATGCCAGGTGGCTGTGGGGAGGCGCTGCCTTTTCTTGTTAAGTCGGCTCAGTAATCCGGCATCTGAATGGCACCTCTGGGTGGCAAAAAAACCTTAAGAGCCTTTGGAGAAGGAAGGGGAGCCCAGAAGAGGCTGCGTGCATGGCTGCTGGGAAAGCGGTGGAGGCGGAGCACTTGTCCTGTAATCGATTGCCAAGTCGGCTGAGCGGCTCCACCGAGCACGGATTGAGAGAGAGAGAGAGAGAGAGTCTGCGTCTTCCCACCTCGCCCCTGCTCACGCTCCCTCCCTGGCTCATGCTCCCCCCTTCCCACCTCTCTCTCTCTCTCTCTCTCTTCCTCTGGCTCCGGGCGCCTGGGCAGGCGAGGGGAGGCCGACATCTCCGCGCGCCTGCCCATGCCTGCCTGCGTGTGTGTGTGTGTGCAAGCAGGCGAGAGACTGTGTGTGTGTGTGTGTGTGTGTGTGCGCACGCGCACGCAAGTGAGTGAGTGAGTTTGCAGGATATGTTTCTCGGGGTTTGACCAGTTGTCCCAGGCTAACCCTGCTCTTTGAAGATGGAGGAAGTAAAAAACAGGATTACCCTTAGCTACAGATCCACTGCCGTTTCCATAACCCACTGCGGTGCACAAACACACGAGTGATAGGCACAGGCGATGAGAGGGGAGAGAGAGAGAGGGAGAGGCAGCAAACAAACAAACAAAACAACAAGCAAAAAAAAAGAGAGAGAGAGAGGCTCATTAGCAAAACAAACAAACAAGGGTGTGATGGACTTGATTTGGTGCCGTCCTGTTCTTTGTGGGGCGGGAACAACTGCTGAAGCTCTCCACGCCCACAGCCCGCCCTCCATTGATCTCATGGGCGAATCAGCGCGTATCTGCACTTCTACACAAATGAGCACATACACAATAGCGCTCCTCGGGAAAAAAACCCACATTTTTCCAGGTTTTTAAAAAGCGCGTGCAACTACAGTTGGAGGTGTCTTTGCATGGATTGAGGTGTGGAACTGAAAAATTATATACGACCCAGCGCCCCATGGTGTAGAAGACCTCTGTTAGAGATCGCACTGCCCCTTTTTAATTACCCCGTGTGGAAAGGGCCTTATTTGCTACTGCAGAGAATACCAAATTAAAAAGATATTTCTCAATACTTGGCGACAAAGGTGCCGAAGCATGCGATGCATTGTCGGTACCATGGCCTCCAGGGACTCACTATGCATTCCCACCGATTCGAATTGTACAAAGGGTACTGGCGAAGGTACGTCTGGAGAAAGCCTTGGTGGTGTTAATAGTGCCATTTTGGCCGAGGAGACCATGGTTCCCATTACTACTGCAATTGGCCCAGGGTCCACCTTGGAGGTTGCCTTGCAGGCTGGATCTACTGAGGGAGGGACTGGTGAACCAGCCAGACCCCAAGTGGTTAAATCTGGCAGCTTGGAGGTTGAGAGGCGATTTCTAACCCAACATGGGTATACTGAAAATGTAGTCAAAACTATACTTGGTTCCTGTAGGAAGTCCACACAGAAAATTTATGACAGAACTTGGAAAATTTTCACAAAATGGTGTGAGGAGAAAGAGGTTCCTTTGGCAGGGGTAGGAGTGACACATCTGCTCCACTTCTTGCAAGATGGTCTGGAGAAGGATCTCCGGCCTAACACCTTGAAAAGGCAGGTGGCAGCGTTATCAGCTATTTTAATGGAGGACAGTACTTCATATGCAAGGCATCCTCACATAAAATGTTTCTTGAGAGGAGCAACACTGTCTTCTTTTCCAGTGGTACATAGGTTCCCATCTTGGGACTTGAACTTAGGATTGAATGTGCTGACAGTGCCACCATTTGAACCATTGAAAGAGACATCGTTGTGACTACTATCTCTTAAGACAGCATTTCTCCTGGCTATTACATCAGCGAGAAGAGTTTCAGAATTAGCAGCATTATCAGTGAATGAGAATTTGTGCAAATTCGACCATGACAAGTTGATGTTGGGTTTCGACCCTTCTTTCAAGCCCAAGTGCTTGTCATCATTCACGCAACAGCAACTGATTCATCTACCAACGTTTTGCCCGAAGCCGGTCCACCTGTTGGAAAAGAAATGGCACACACTGGACGTTAGGCGGGCAGTAAAGGCCTATATTAAAAGAACGAGGGATTTTTGGAAGTCAGATGCACTGCTGCTATCATTCCAACCTAAGACACTTGGACAGCAGGCGAGTAAGGCGGTAATCGCAGCATGGATAAAGACCTGTATTTTCATATGTTATGGCTACTCTAAGCAGCCAAGACCAGTTAATGTGTGGCCACATTCAACACGTTCGATGGCTACATCGGTAGCATATGACTCCACATATTCGCTGGAAGACGTTTGTAGTGCAGCAGGGTGGAAGGAGGCTTCCACCTTCATTAAGCACTATAAACTAGATAAGTATAAGTCATCCCAGGTGGCGTTTGGCCGCAGGGTGCTGCAAGCTGTGCTGTAGAGAACATACCCACCCATGGAACAGCTTGGGGAAATCCCAGGCGTTGTGGATTGATCCTCCTGTCAGCCCGAGAATGAAGAGTTGTTACTTACGTGAATGATCATTCTGGGATGACAGGAGGAGCAATCCACACCCACCACTAAAATACATATGGAAGTTACCAGGCAGTTTGGCGGGAAAGTACAGTACACTAGGGAAGGAAACTGAGGAAAGAGGGTCAGGGAGTCAGTTTAACGGATTCTAACATCAAGCTCAAGAACAACTCCTGCATCAGCTGGCACAAGGATCAAACCCCCAGGCATTGTGAATTGCTCCTCCTGTCATCCCAGAATGATCATTCACGTAAGTAACAACTCATCATTCCCCCCAGAGTCCCCTTAGTTGTCTGTGCACATGCTTAGAGTGGGATGAAAGGCCAAAATGGGCTCCTGTTGAGCCCTATCTTTGTTTACACACTGTAGTCTTCATGTGAGTGGATTATTCTCATAAATGGTTTGTCCCTCAGCTAACTCTTGAAAGTTTAGTGGGACACTGATTATTGCTGGAAGCAAATTGAAAGTTAGATGATTTTGCCTGGAACCATTAGAGGTACAAGAGGAGGGCTCTGGATTTTTCTGTGTTATAATAACTATACTGAGGGATGTTCAGTAAAGAAATATAATTCTTACAATTCCATTTACTTGGAAACAAATATTATTGCTTTTAGCTAATGGTCCTTCCAGGGCAATATTCTTAGGTTTATATTTCTCGGCATCATTGGCTCCTCTATTATTTATACTTTCTACAGCAAAAATAAAATGAATGCTCTATTTTACCATAAATAAAAGCAAATTTCTTTTCTAAAATCCAAAGTCACTGATGTTATCATGATATCAGTAAGTAACAGTTTTCTAAAATGACCAATGAATTTGACTTGTGGAATTTCTTTTTCTAATCATAAGAATGATAAGGTTTAATTTTGAAATCTTAGATTGGCTGGGAGGGAACCTGATAAGTGCAAAAAGGCAGTTGATATTTAAACAGTTCATCTCTAGTGTTAAGTCACAGTATTTTTTAAATGAGTTATCAGTGAATTCCCACTACAGAGATAGGGCCAAAATGAACCTATATGGCTTTCCCATCAAGCATCAGTGTGCCTCCAGGTTGAGGGAACATGCACTATCCTTATGCCTTAGTTTGAGGCCAGTGTTGCATAAATCTGTTGCATGTTGATTATCAAGATGCACACAAGCTATTTGTCACTGCAACATCCTTAAGGTTGCTGTGACTATTTGGAATAGCTGCAACCCCTCCTAGACCAGGGCTTGGTTTGAGCTCATGGTGTGCAGTCCTGGCCAAAGGATCTGGGAGAAGCAGTGCAGTGATGGTTCTCCAATGATCCTCCCCTCCCCCTACTCTCTAACAACAGAGACATGGCTGGGGGAGGCTACATTGCTTACAAGATAGCTTAGGGGGCAGGATTTTGGTTGTTGTTGCATGGCCAGAACACAATTTCAGCATCTGCAACAACTAAAACAGTGAGTTGAGATGGTAAAAGCCCCGCTTATGCCACTGTAATTTACTAACAGGATGCCTGCCACGGTTTTAAAGATGTGCTTTGTTGGGACATAGCTTTTAGAAGTTTTCCAGAATAAATTCTAGGAAAGAAAAGCATACAAGGAATATTTATTCAGTCATTTTTCTCAAAGCAATGGAGAATTATCTAGCTTCTTCAGTTTGGAATAGAGACAACCATTTACAGTCATCTACAGCATTTAAGAGCCAGTGTGGTGTAGTGATTCGAACACTGGACTACAACCCTCAAGTCCAGGGTTTGATTCTCTGCTCAGCTGTGGAAACCCCCTGGATGGCCTTGGGCATGTCATATACTCTCAGCCCCATAAAATCCTGTGATAGGTTCATCTTAGCATTTCCATAAGTTGGAAATGACTTGAACTCACATAACAACAACAGCAGCATTAAAATATGTTGAGCTAGAGAGAAAATAAATACTTGGAGAGAGGAGCACTTACTGCAATTCTGTCTGAGCATCACAAATCAAAATGTTGTGGTTGCATTGCAGAACTATTACTGCATTGTTACAAAGAGATGCAGTCGTTGTGATCCTATCAATGCAATGCTAGTTATAATTATTCAGATGTAAGTTACAGTAAGATTAATGGGACTTACTGTCAGGTGAGTGCATTTTGAATTGCACTCTTTCTTTTGTATATGATTTCCTAAACACATTTCGCTGAGAACACACCTTTCTGTTTATGGCATCTCAGCAATTACTGTAGATTAGAATTCTTGAATTACAGCAGGTCTAAAATTAGATTTTTTTCCAGATATTTAAAGAATGTGTTTGAACAAATGAAGATTACAGTTCTTACAATTCTTACAATTAGTGGGACACGTACAGAATTATAAATTCTTGCTCCTTGATGCAAAGCCATCTTTAGTTACAGAACCAGATCGAGTGCAAATCAGAATAAACTCATTGAATAAATGAGTTCCAATATGTAAGTCCTGTTGACTGAGTGGGCCTACTTTACTTGAGAAAAACAGTTGGATTTAAGCTATAGTTATTGTTTTGGTTATAGTTTTTAAACCTCAGTTTATTTGTTTGTTTACAAAGTTTAAGTTTTTAAAATTTAAGATTTTTTAAAATTAAAGTTTATAAACTTCAGTTTCCAGTTCAACTTAAACTTGTGTTTAAAAATATCAGTATAGCTTCAGTTATACAGAGCTAATGTACTGTAGTATTCTGAAAGTTGGACTGCAACTCTGTATACCAGGGTTCAAATTCCTGATAAGCCATGGAAACCCACTGGGTAACCCTGAGGAAGTCACACTATCTCAAGCCCAGAAGATGGAAAAGGCAAACCCACTCTGAGCAAGCCTTGCCAAGAACACCTTGTAATGGGTTCACCTAATAGTCTCCATGGGCTTTATCACATGAGACAGGGAAATTGCACTTACAGCAGGATAATAGCATTTTTGGCTGGGACTTTTGACATTACCTCGGTCGTCTTCTGTTGTTTTCCCAGTGCGAGACCATTTGGAAAACATTTCTTTTACAAAAGAAGTCATTAACAGGTTGATCCATTAGTGATCTCCACTGTAAAATAAACACTTTCCAAATGATCTCCCATCAGGAGAACAACAGAAGAGGAGGCATGTCATGTGATAAGTCCTAGCCAAAGACACTATTACCCTACTGTAAATGCATTTTACTCACCTCATATGATAAAGCTCCATAAGTCTGAAACAACATGAAGGAACACAACAACAACAACAACAACAACTACTACAAGCTTCAGTTATATATATCTTTTTTAAGGAAATAGAAAATAGCTGCCTCACTTGTTAAGGTATTAGGAATACCCTTTTATCCTTGATGTGAGAAGAAAATCTGAAAAATGCTGGTAATTCTGCTGAGTCCTATTTAAGGCATTCAGCACCATGGGATGATTCCTCACCTGGACACTATAGTCAGGATCCATTTTGATAAGTCTCTCTCTAGGAGGAAGGGTTGTCTGCTTCTCAGACCAGCCCTGGCTAGAAAGCAGAACAATTAGATTGGACTGGAGCTCTAAAGAGCTCAGCCAAAAAAAGAAAAAGCAGCTGTAATATAAAAATTAAAAAAAATCTATCTCATTAGTTTTCTTTAGATGTGGAAAGAATATTAACAAATATCTGGAACGTGGTCAAAAAGGGGGTTAAGAAGAATCTTAGATAGCCAAAAAGCCTCACAGTTTGAGACTTACTCTGTACAATGAAAGCATGTGACTTTTCTGTATAAAAAAGAGGGCATTTTCATGATAGAAAACAAGCTTCCTGAACAGAAAACAACATTTTCTGCACTGAAAACAAAGTATTTGTACAGAAATGCCGTTTTCTATGAAAAAAAACCCTACACATGTGTATTATTTTTACACAGAATATGTCCCAAACTGTTAATAGTCTTCAAAAATTGCAGTTTTCAATAACTGTCTCTCAGAGAGGATGAAAATGGTTAAATTATTCATATTTGCCAACTTGAATGAAATTTAGTTTTCTTCTGTCCATCCTCTGTGTCCCAGTCTCCAACAGAGAAGAGCAAAACTGTTCTTTCTTGTGGGGACAGGAACTTATAGTATTCTACTTGCAAGAAGGGACATTGTGTGTCCCAAAAAACTTGTGAATAGTCCTGAGGGAGACAAGCCTTGGGAAACCATTTGCAGTGGCAGGCCATGTTCCATCTGAGCACACTGACATTGCCGTTTCTCAAGGTCACTCCCAAGTAGACTTCTAGGGCTATAAAGAAGCTTGGCCAACACTCCAGTCCTTTATATCACAAGCTCTGTATACTGTCCCCTTTTGCTGCCCAATTGTACAGGACTGAGAGGGGATGCATTCCTCTCAGTTCACAGCATAGAGCAACCCAAGAACAGTAACATGGAAAAAAGTCACTGACAGCACTATTGGTCAGTCCTAGGTTTTGGTGCCAAACACAGCAGGATACCCAAGTAGTTTGGATTTTTTATTACAGGGAATGGGGGGGGACACTGTTTGCCTGATTTCCCCATTGAAGAAATCCTGCTCAGGAATAGATTAAAAAAAATAATTGAAGAGGACCTCACAATCAATGGTGGGAACTGGGAAAGGGACAAATCAAGCCAATACTACACATAAGAGACAACAGCCACTACCTCTTCACTAGGAGACAAAAATATTTCGTGATGGCCATCCCTGGCTTGGCTCTGTCCACATTCCAGAATATTGTTCTAAAGCCTGGGAAGCTGATTAAAAGATGCCTGTCAAGACCAAACAAATATACAGACTTAATAATTAAACTTCACACTCTCCCTTCCAAGACTATGGATCAACTGTGGACACCCCTTTAGAAGTGATTATTTTGTCTATGCCTGTCCCTATTTTTAAGGAGATTGGTTCTTAGGAACACTTTAACAAGAGAAGGAAGGCCTGAAACACTTTGCTGTGGCTTGTAGAACTTATATGGAAATTACTGCTTTCATGAAGGCAATGGTCGAATGAGTGGAGCACCTGTAGAACTGAGCTCAGTCAGAGACATACAGATGGGGAGGTGATGAGGGCAGTCCACCACAGGCAGCAGTTTTTAGGGGGTGCCCCGTGTGACGTGGCCATGCCCCTGCGTGATACAGCCATGTTCCATGTGTGACGTGGCCATACCCTTGCCCCTCCACCCACCCTCACCCTGCCCCCCACATGCACTTCAAGCTATGCAGCTGGGTTCAGTTCCCCAGCAGACAAATGATGGCTACAAGAAAATCTCAAACTTGCTTTCTGAGCGGGTTCCTTTTTCAGTGCCTTCTGTTTTGGGGCCAGGGCCAGGCAATGGTTTGTAGTTTGGCATGTAATATTGGAAACCTTAGGGGCTTTTTGAAAAAGTGATATAATTTAGGCTTAGGAAAGAGAAGAATTAATATTGTAAATATCCAGTTTTGAGAAGTTTGTTGGGTGGGTTGCTTTCCATGGTCATTCTCTTTGAATTGGGTTTGTTTAATAGCCTTTATCAATCAACAGTGACGTTGCAATAAGATTGATTGGCACAAACATTGCTTAATGGTGATGGCAGTAATTGGAGGCTGTGATCCTTCAGCTGTGTGTTGGTGCACCCTTGATGTCAGAATTAGTTGGATCTATTTCTGTGAAGAATTGCTGCCACATGCCAGTTCATAGGCACTCAGATGTACAGCAAATATCTCGCTGTTTATAGATTTTGAGGTGGGGGAACTAAAATGTGCACATATTTTTTCCACAAATGAGGAAGTCAGAACTCCCATATACAAGACAGATTGCTGAATTTGGACAGCAATATTTAGAACAGCAGCAACATTAGTGAAATACAGGTTTGCTTGACACTGTCGTTCAAACCTTTAAGTAAACTTAGGTGTAAAAGAGAAGGATGTAGCTAAAAGAGGGTTTCCAAGGTGAATCAGGAAGTTACATTTACTCAGAATGACCTTAGATGATTCTTCCCCAACCTCATACCCTCAAGTTATTTTGGCCTACAATTACTATTACCCCTGAACATTGGACATGCTGGCTAGAGCTGCTGGGAATTGGAGTCCAGAACAAGGCAAGGCACTGTGTTGAGGAAAACTGCTTTAGATAAAAATCTATCACCAGAATTTGACTTACACACATATACACTATCTGCATGATATGACTTCAAAATGCTGGACAATTTAACTGTCCAGATAGAATACCTACAATGCACTTTCATGCAACCCTTTCAGATTGCTGTAGATTATTCTGTAATATTGCAACAAAAATATCCTGAAGAAAATTAGCTTTTCTCTCCTTAACAAATACGGGATGCAATTGTTGCTTGCTATAAATGTTTACTGGTGCCTTTTTCTAGATAACGTTTCATTTAAATGTATCATCTTTTTCACAATCCAAAAGATCATGCCATAAATTGGTTGAAAATGACATATTACTAAAGTAGCAAAATGAGCAATATTTTCAAAGGAAACTATCCAAAGTCAAAACATTTCTCATTTCACTGAAATTTAAAGTCCAAACTCTAGATAGAAACTTTGCAGATTATGTGTTGTTATTTCAGTATGATACATAACCCAGGTATGTGCAGTCAAACCTCAAGAATCCATTATTGAAACTGATTATTGGAAAACAGCAATTTCATAGCAGTTTCTTCTAGTTTGTTTCTGTAAGGAACTAATTTGAGTTTACATTGTGACAGGAATTGCAGATACAAAAACAAAACAAAAACTCAACTTGTTGCACTGCTGAACCTCCAATAAATATCAGAAGCGCTAATAATAATCATGCACAGTCCAGGCTTCATTAAAGGAGAATATATGACTGTTGGTGGGAAGCATGTCTGAGTGTAGTGGAGTACTAACTACCTACCCACCCACCCATCCACACACACACTGTTCCTCTGTGGCAAGTGGTCCATTGCTTTTCTTTTTCTCTTAATTAAATTGTATTTTCTACCACGTTTCTTTTGCTACAGAGTCTTGTGTATACAAAGAAGTGATCACAAGATTTTCATTCCTCTTTGCAATTTTAGTTTGTGTCGTCACAATTCTGCTCCTTCACAATTCTTTTTTTTTTTTTTTCATGCTTTGAGTCAAAGAAAAGTGTTCCTACCAATATGAAGGCTTGCAGGATTGGTCCTATATGAATATAATTTTAGCTTAAAATATAGGGATTAAAATTAGGCTGAGTATTTTTACTTCACTATCGCTTCATGCTTACCCTATTTATTGGCGTATAAGACTCACTTTTTTTCCTGGAAAATACTGTTTGAAAATGGGGTGCATCTTATATGCCAGCGCATGTTATACACAAGTGGTATGAATCTTATATACTGGTGTGTCTTATACTCTGGCGAATACGGTACTTCACTGCCATTTTATTGCATTGTCCTGCCCCACTCCATTTTATTGCATTGTCATTTTTATCTTTATTATTCTCTTCATTAAGGCTATCGTTGATGAATTATTGGTTCAATTTTTATTGACAATTTTATTGTATCACTTCAGAGGAAAACCTCTCCATGTTTTATTACAGGTTTTGTATTGTAGTTGTAGTGACAAAGCAAACTGTAGAATGGTTTCCCATCTCTCTCTCTCTCTTTTTTTTTTTTTTTGTAGCCTCACTAATTCTACAATATAATATTTAGAATTCTTGCATAACCAGTTGGATTCCTTTTGCATTTTCTCCCATTAAAAATGCCTTATCTGCTTGCCAATCTGGCTGGGGGTGGGGAAAGATTTTTTTCTCTCCAAAAAACGTTTAGACAGGTAGAAATATTTAAATGTGGTACTGATTTATTTTACCATGAGTAAAATACATTCAAATGATCAAGACCAGCATTCTACATCAGCTACTTAGTTAAGCATACGCTTCATGAGTAACCACATGTTACTCTCCTGTATTCACTTAACTATACTTAACTAAGCAACCTCTACTGACCCAACCCCCCAAACCTGATTGGGAATATGGGAGTGTTACCTAGATATATGCATCTGTAACTGTTCCGTATTTACCATAACTACTTAGTCACAACTGTGATACTATTGCCACTACCATAGCTACCTCATCCCAACCCACTTTACCATCAGCTGCATGAAGAGAAAGTCCATTCTGCTGGTGATCAGAGCAGGAGTGGATGACATTTCCATCAGGTTTGTGGCAATCAGTTCAAGAGAGGTTACTTAGTATGATCAACTAAGTACCTAATAGAGAGTACTGGCTATATATATGTGTGTGTGTGTGTGTGTGTGTGTGTGTGTGAATACCCAGTGCAAATTTCTGTAATGCTTTTGTAATCTAGCAGTAGATATATTATTCTTGTAGTCGTAGAACCCCTTCTTCTTATACTTTCTTTTAGACATAGGTAGGATGCATATTAGTGCCTAAAGGTCCTGCGACACAGCTGAACATGCTATTACCTGCTTTAATGATCTGTTTGGCCCTTTCCGCACCTTACCTTTTTCTGACACTGGGATGCGGGGATCGCACGAGCAGCCTCCGGCGAGAGGCTCTTGCGTCCCTGCTGCTTCAGCTCCTCACGAGCTGCCTGCTTGCGCGGGAGCCCTGCCTCTTCCTTCTGCAGTGCAGCCTGGGAGTTTCCCAGGCTGTACTGGGGCAGGAAGCATGACCGATGCAGCTCTGGAGGCTCCGCATGCCAGGTAAATGTGCGCAGGGCCTGGGAGCAATGCACGATTGCGCACCATTTTTGGCTTCCAGCCAAAAATGAAAACGTGCACAATCGATGCCTGCTGGCCCCTGGAGCATCGTGCAATTGTGAGTGCGTTGTGCAGATCGCTCCTCACAATTGCGCAACGCTCCAGGCGGCCTTTCACATGGCAAATGCCATGTGGAAAGGGCCTTTGTATTAGCTAGCACAAATACTATTCAGTTCTGTGAGTGTTCTTTCACTGATACCAAATTGTGATCAGGTTATTGAAGATTACCTTTAAGAGGCAGAGAAGTGTCATTCATGCTAGACAACACTGTAAAACTTGTCAGATTTTGATTTTTGAAAATTAGGTTGCATATTAATAGACTAAATTTACATTCATAGAATAGTACTTACCCTAAATCTCTATGGGCCTTTCCACGCTACACAGTTATAGTGCTATTATTCCATTTTCAACATCCTGTGGAATTCTGGGAATTCTCGTGCGGAGCTGAAGCCAAAGAGCTCTCTGGCAGAGAATTCTAAATACCCCTTCCTAAATTACAAACCCCAGGATTCCATAGAATGTTGAAAGCAGAATAATAGCCCTATAACAGTGTAGTGTGGAAAGGCCTGATATTGCTGTGAGGAATAAAACAGTTTGGTACTCATGAAGTTATTTTTATCCTACCACTACTATTGTACGTACTGCAACCTAAAGTACGGGTAGCACATGCAGCAGAGTACAGAAATAAGCCTCATATCTGCTCCCAGTTTACACTCATTATTTGTTTAGGTATGGAAGACCACAGACATACAGAGGCTTAAGTCCACACTACATCCAGGTCCAAGATAAAGAGGTTCTAACTGATGGCTAGATGTGAATTCTTAATCCAAGGTTCATATTGTAAGTTACATCAATGAATTTGTGATCATGGTAAACTGTGGTAAGCCATGCTATTGAACAACAGTAAGACAGATTTTGTTTGTTTGAATTTAGATGCTGTGGTCTAAGTTCAATTGTTAATTCCAACTAGAGTAGATCCATAGGCACTCAATAGCCCTTAAGTAACAGAAGACTCACTCAATTTCCTAGATTCAATAAGCCTACTCTAATTGGCACTAGCAATTGGATTTAGCCCATAGTAATAGAACTTTCTCATTTCTACTGGTTTTTCCTTCCTTACCATAATTTTCTATATTGTTATAAGATACTATGCCAGATGTTCAAACTGCATCAGCATGTGTTCCTTCATGAAAAGATCTGATCATGTGTCATATTTCACCCCACTGCTGGTGGCTGAAAGACTTATATGTTGCCTTGGGTAACTTTGGGCAGAAAGTTTCATGTATAGATGTTAATGATACTAAGAATTCTGAGCACAAGCTTTTTACATTGCAAGACGTAAACCCCAGTCAAAAATATATACAGCTGTGAAGCTGCCTGCAGCCTTATTGTTTGAAAATATAAATGCAAAGAAAGGGGAAAAGAAGATTTTGGAAAGATCAGGAGAAACAGGATATGAATATGGGTGGATAAACTGCGTATTAGCTAGACCCCATATCATTAGGACTGATGCTGCTTTATTTATTTATATATATAGTGCCCTGTGATAAAACTATCAGGATGGTAAACCCCAATTCTATTTAAAGAAACATTTTAGCTAAAAAGACACTGAAGCAACAATGGATAAGGCAACAAAACCCAAGTAGCATAAAAGAGGAACAAAGCTCATACAGAATTTAAAATTTTAAAAAATTAAAAGGAGAGTTTGCCTGGGACCAAATAATAAAGAGTTTTTAGAGAAAGCTTTTCAGAATTGGGGTAAAAAGGCCACTAAAAAGGCCATGTTCCTTAGTCAGATGACAGGGTATACTTTGAGGAGACCCTCTACTACAGATCATAAGGTCTGGTAAAGTACATCTGCTGAAGATTGTTTCTTGTCTTAAGCATAAATGGCTTTAAGGATAAAATTATCTCTTTGAAGTGGGCAAATAAATAAATAGGCTGCTTAGTTAGTACCAAGATATCAGGAGATTTTTTAGTATGACAATAAGATGTCAGCTGAAGTTTCAGTGCCTCCCACTCAATTTTGTACCATGTATGATGCCACTGTATACAGCTGTTAATGACTGCCAGCACGCTTCCAGTGTGGCCACAAGCCCAGTCCTAGATTGCCAGAGAGACTATTCATGGAACCTTACCATCCTGATTGTAGATATTTTCATCAGTGTATCCACCTCCAGCAGTCATGACTGCAGTGCTAGCATAGCACAATTATTTGTGACACAACACAAACACAACTTTCTGCCTAAATATTTTTGAACCAAGCAGGTCAAAAAGCTAGTGCAGGAAGTCATAAGATCAGGACAACTATCTATTATTGGTTTAGTGCTGCAAGGTTTTTATTGTTGTTTTTGCACAATTTGAACAGCAGTTTTCTCTTTCCTAGGTTGGGGCCATATATGGCTGTTCCTTTAATATGGCTTCCAGTTTGTGTGCTTGCTGCTATGTTAAAGAATTCTATCAGTTAACTTGATTTTTTTTGTTCCATATTTGCACAGCTTTACCATCTAATATGTATCTGTGCATGAAGAAGAATCTAGTCTTTTGAATTATTGTAAGAATCAATTGCAATGTTGAGCATTACAGAAAATAAGCAATCCAAACACAGACCTTCCATTCCCACCTGATTTATATTTCAGATCTTCTGGTGCTCCTAGCAGGTGCCTTTTCTCTACAGATATACAATGTCACTTCTTAAGATGCTCATTTGCTTCTATTTCATATGGTATTCAATTTCTCCTGTTTCTGCTTTCATCGGTCACTGGACAGGAATAATGGGCAGAATTTCTGCTTCAGCTAATGGGTTTTAGAATAGACTTTGCTTTTTAGGGAACTACTGTAGCATTGCTTTTGATGTCAAGTGATAAGATTCTCATCTTGTGAGGACTGTGGCATCTACATATTATTCTGTTAGCATCCAAAGCCAATTAAGAGCTTCTGGGGCAATAACACAGGTTTAAATTTAATTGTCAGTCCCAACTAGAGCACACCTATTCAATCAATGGAAATCTGGTAAGGCAACACATCTTTAAGTTCCATAGATGCAATGGGTCAAGTCTAGTTGGGACTACCAGTTGGAATCAGACCTTAGTGAAAACATTAGCTTCTCCATACCTATTCTTTGGATTTGGAATACACTTTTCCATTTGCTTTAACATCCAGAAGGTACTAAAGAAATGAACACATCAGTATTCATACACGAGGTTGTATTGAAAACAACTCAAATTTACCATGTGGATTTCAGCCAAGAGACAATTGTGAGCAAATAGAAGAGGGCCCAAGTGGGGGTTTTCTTTATTACATTTCTCAAGCAGGAATTTTTTTTTGGGGGGGGTGGCATTCTAGTAAAACAGAGCATAGGGATTTTAATTTTAGCTTTCTATTTTAAATGGATTGAAACTCATACTACCTTGGGTGACTATAATGCTAACTACATAATACTGGACTTTTGAGATGAATTCCTTCATCTTAAATCTATGAGACAATAATTTCTCACCTTGTATTTTAAAGGGCATGCATTTATATAACTTCAGGCTGCAGTCTTATACACATTCATCTTGGAGAAAGCTCCACTGAACTCAATGGGACTTTCTTTGGAGTAGATACATAGGGGTTAAGCTTCATAACAAGTTTAGGAAGTTCCTATTTATTTTCTCCCCTCCTCGTTTGTTTGCTTCAGCAAACCTTACTGTATATATCATGTTTTAGAAAAGCCACTATTTAATACATAGTTTCTGAATCTTATTATTTCATAGAAAACCTGATTGCATGACAACAACATTCCTCTACAGCTTAAGCCCTTTCCACAGCTTATCTTCTTGCAGCAGCTCTGCTGGGAAGGGGGCATGATTGCAGCACTCTCTTCTGCATGGGACTGGCTCCCTGTGGAAGGGCGTGCGATGGACACGCTGCTCCCTTCCGCAGTGCAGTCGGATACTTTCCTAGGCTGTGCTGGGGCAGGAAGCACTGCCATCATGCTTCCTGCCCTTCTGCAGGACAGATAAATGCAGGATGGTGGCACAATCGAGCACCATTTTGATGTGGAAAACCCGTCAACGATTTAACCTGTGATCGCACCACTAGGGGACAACAGGGTGCTGCAGAAAGGGCCTAAGATCATTTTTTTTTAAAAAAAATGAAGGAATTGCAAATACTGGTGTGGGCTTTTTCTTACTTTATTGTCTCCTCTTTTAATATTAACGTTCCTCATTGCTTCTACTTCTTCAAGAAAAGAAATAAAATCAAACTCTTTCTCACACATACAGTATCAGATCTGCTTTCCATGAGCAGAAGGACTCTGCTCATAGAAGTTGCCACTTCTTCCTCTTCCATAGTCAGGAGGATTACCCCTGCACCACAGTTCACCCCTTTAACAGAGTTCTCTGACCCTCTGGAACATTTTCAGTGGGGCAGAGTGGCTGCTGTGAGGAAGTTGAGGTGAGTATATGGCTTTGGCTCTGCTTCAGCCAGAGCCATTACATACACTAAAATCTAGGTAAATCTCATCATCTGGGGTGAGGATGAGAGATATCCAGAATAATTTTTCCTTGTTCATGTTGTATAATAGCTACCACAAAAATTATGCCTCATATACATGCTACCTCAGCAAATACTGGCCTAAGTCTTGTTATTACACCTAACTAGAGAAGATCTACTGAAGCAATGGACTTTACACTTATGTGTTGACTCACCATTAAACAATTGATTCAAGGGGTCTACCTTAGTTGATGTTAACCAACAGGATTCCAGACAAAGATTGCTCATTTCATTAGATTTTCACTGAGACATAAAAAAAATAAAAGAGTGAGATAAAGCTGACATATGATTATAAGAACCAGTTTAGTATTTGCATAGGACAATCTTCTGGTAGGACAGAACTAAAGTTTGAAAAGTGAAATAATGAAAAAAAAAAGTTTGCTAATAGATGTATCACAGCACCCCTTTCACAGATAAATAGTGCCAGTTTTCTTTGCCAGAAATTGCTTGTCTGAAAATAGCAGGAACTATCCATAAATTTTATAAGGGGCAGTGAGGTTTTATGCAGCACTGTATAATGTTATGTCAGTACTTTTGCTGTTTTAATGTCAAGCAGCAAAGATATCTTAACTCCCTTTGAAAAGTGCATGTTACTGATACAGTAATTGAGGTTGTTCAGGGCAGGGTATGAGTCATGCAACTTTCTAAATGCTTTTGGAAACTTTAGCCATCATACTGAAATTGTAAAGAATGCTGGGTGTTGCAATCCAACAGCATCTACAGAGCAACAAAGTTTCCACCCTGGGAGTCAGGACTGTAAACAAAATACTGACAACCTATGTTTTAAAGTATGCCTCATTTCCATTTAATGACAGCAGATGCAACATTGATGCCACCACAGGGGCTAATAGAGATGAACAAACAGGCCAAAAACTGCACATGATTCCACAATTTATTCTGTATTCCTAAAGTTTAGCTCCTTTTACCTCTGAACTGGGCCTAAGATGAACACAATGAGTATGTGTAAATATTTTAATTACTTGAGACATGCCTTACAGAATCTTCAAAGAGTTCTTTGCATTAATTAGGTCTGTTGTACAGAACTGTTTTCTAGTGCACATATGAGCACCGAAAGTTGCCACTACAAGAGAGCTGTTGCAAAGTATTTTTAATTAGCTGATTTGTATTTGAGCAATCAGTGTGCTGTGATTTCCAAAAACAAAACACAGAGCAATTGCTGCATGCTTATGTAACTCATTAGTTTTATTATGATATACATTTTATGAATGCCTATGCATTGTAAATGCTTTAATACCAGAATATTGAATGTTTTGTACTCCTTTTTGTAAATAAGCTATATTTACTGCATGATTCCATCATTATTCTGTTGTGCACATAAAGGGCAAACAAGAAACACATGGTATTAATAACATAGTAATTACAGTAGCTAGTTTCAATCCATTATAAAACAAGTTTGCACCAAGACATTTTTGGAAAAAAAAATGGCAGGAAATGTGCTTCCTACAGACAGTGGGCTTGGTTCACAGCAATACATGAATCAATGATTAGTGTGTTCATAACATTAATGATTTTGTATAAATGGGACTAGAGGCCTTATCAGATCCTGGAGACACTTGCATAACTTAGTAGGGCTGTATCAAAATTAGTGTTTGTCTTCACAGAATCCCAAGGGCAATCTGCAACAATGTGAGATTCTGTTGAAAAATTTCAAATATCAGATATGTTGTTCCAAAACTAGTTTGTTTTGATATGAGAGGTAGGTGGTCTAAGCAATATCCTTTGTTGTCGCCGTAGTCATTGCTAAATAATGGTAACTATTTTTCATAACTATCTCTACATCTTAGTCCATATGGGGAACATATGTAGTAGAAATATTTCTATTTCTATTATATATTAGTTTAGTTCATTACATTGCCGAATAAGTAATCCCAAACCTATGTATATTTCATTTAAGAATTGCTCCTGAAGATGGGAGGCCTTTTAACAATCTCTGGGGCCCAAACATGAGCTTATGTTCATATTCAGTGTGATTTTGTCATATCTTCCTTTTTTATTTGACCAGCAGATGCCCTCCCATTCTTACACAGGGAAGGTTGAAAAGTAATATGCTGCCTAAGGGCTGCAGGAGTATATTTAAAGACTGAGGAGTATCTTTAAAACTCCTTTGGATTCTGATGTCATGCTTTGGATCCTTATCTTTTCTTCTACTCTTCCTTACTTTGAATATACTTAACCTGACTGAGTTCAGTAGATCTGTAAGTACAAACATATTTCTCTTAAACAATCTTCCTTAACACTGGGGGTGGGGGGAGTGCAGTCTAGAGAAAGTAAGGGCCTCCACGTTCAACAACTGAGTCTGTGTACAATGCTCTTGAGTTTCATGATGCCAGTCAGAGAGAGGAAAGTAGACACAAGCAGTGAACTTTGTCTGTTTTCTGTTTGCCTCTCCTACACGTCTGAAAGGTAAGCATCCATATTGGAGCAAAAGGCATGGAATACTTTTTCATGCTCCTGGTGCCTTGGATTAGGATCACTGGGTACAGTCATGTCACAGTGGGGTGATAAGTTGTGAACTGAGTCCATTGTTTACAGTGTTACTATGTGTAACCAAAGATCAATATACTTGACCACTTCTATGAACAAAAATAGGACTACCAAAGGGATGGATTGATACAGAAATATCTTTTTATTGTATTAGAAGCTTTCCTATCTGAAAAATCTCTGTCTGACTGAGGGATCCAGAGAAACTAGTGTTAAATTTTGAAAGAGGAATGGCAATATATTTATACTGCTGCAAAGTAAGTTTCCAGTGATATAATACTAAATCAAAATGTTGTGTAATGCATTGATTTAGAGTTATATAAATATTACTATTAATGCCAGCATTATTGATTTCTTTTCTCATGGCTCTGATAGCCCAAAATTCCTGACATTATACAGAATGTACTTCGCACAACTTTTTGTTTGGTCCTCCAATTTTATTTTCAAATGCAAGTTTTCATGCCAAGTAGAATTACTTTCTTTTTACTTCACAGAAATAAAGAAACATGTTTCAGTACATTATGCTGCCTTTTCATTTCAGTGTAAAATCCTTGCAGTCATAGAAAAGTAGTAAGTAGCAGTGTAACGGAAAATGAATGGGGATACAGATAGTTGTCTCCTATACACACACACACACACACACACACACACAAAATGTATATGAACTAGTAGGGAATCCCATAAAATTGGTACTGCAGTTATCATTATATTAACTGGAATGCAAGTTATCTGTCCCAGTAACTCCTATGCCTAACTTTGCTTCATATGTGCCCTTGGGTCATCGTTCAAACTGCAAAGTAAAGATGCAGCTGAAGCCTCACCTTTGTGGTCTAATAAGAACCAGATGCTATGGTTCTTATGATGTCCTATCAAGGAACAGGATTATCTATTCAGGCAAAATGCCTAGTTCACACTCATTGGCTGGCATCCTGATGATTAGCCCCAACTAGAGTGGACCCAGTAACAAAATTGTTGACTGGTGAGTCAATACATAGGTAAATCTCATTGATTCAATGAATCTACTCTAGTCAGGACTAACAATAGGATTTAGGCCAGTATTTCCACTCAGAAAGAACACTTATTATCCATTGTATCAGTATGGAAAAGCTAGCCATGATTCAGGAGCAATACATTTCCCTTATGGGACCTGGGAGAGCTAATTCCCAACATGCCTCCCCATCCAACCTCTATTTTTTGTTTAATTGTTGACATTCACGATACCCTCTGTAGCCTCTAGGAATGGAGGAGAATTTCACATTGTTTTTGCGTGTCCGGACTGTTTTAGGCCCAAGGGAGCCTTTTTATCTCAAAGTTGGAAGTGACCAGAAATCAGTTTCCCCGTCCCTGCATTATACAAATTATCATAGAGGAAAGGAAATGTCTGGACTGGGGTGCTCTTGGGAGTAATATACTTATCAGAGCCCAATACAGCATCCACAGTAATATAGATTACCTGTAATATTAGCTGTGATGAGTCCCTGAGATATGCTAGTGCCTTGTGCCCATGTCCAAAGACGTCTTGAGGAGTGAGGATATCACATTCTGAGTTGTCTTCAAAAACACAACCAGGCCAATGCTTCCAGTGCCCAAACGAAAACTTGTGACAAAGTAATGCAGATAAAGCAGCAGGGCCTAACACCCTGCCTTCAGCAACCTCCTTCCTAATTTTCTCTGTCACCACGTGCTGTTTGCCTATTACTGATTTAAGGTTATTGGTCATAAAAAACTGCTGAGGTCCCACACTCGGGATCCTGAACCCCCAAGTAAATCCCTCCCCTAGATATAGAGCTGCAGCCCGGTCTGGGTAAAAGCAGAGCCAAGCCAGCAGTCTCTCAACATTAATTGGACTGGTCCCGTTTGTGAAGTGGTGGCTGATTTCCTGGCCCCCCTTGCCACCTCCATCCCAAATTCCCAGCAAAGCTGGATTTGCTGCTGCTCCTGCGAGCCCTGAGTGCGGGGAGGCCCCCCCGGGCTTGTTGAACTGCACCAGATGACCAGAGTGGGACCTCTCACCAAAAATGGGGTAAGCAGGGGTCAACGTCTGCATCAACAATTCCGGCTGGATGCTGTCCCAGCGCAGGCTTGGCTGCTTTGCCATCCTTATCCTAAACTTCTCATCATAGTGCAGCCAATCAGTCCCAGTGAAATCTGTATGAGCCCTGGAAACCATGTTCAAATACATCACCAGGGAGTGAGCTCTTGATGGCTGGGCCTTAACTATCACATCCATGTAAATAATATAACCTATAAACCAATTAGTCCAGTTCTTGTCGATCCTGCTTTTTTTCAATTTTTCTCTCTCACTCGCATCCAAATCCTTCTCTTTCTTATCAAGCTCTCGATACAAAACGGAGAACAGGTCTACGTATTCTCCTTTCAGAATCTTTACAATAGTGGCTGGGGTGAGGTGATCATCCAGCACCGTTGACTGTTCACTTGCCTTCTCTTCAAGGCCTGAATCCTTGCTTGACTCCTGTTATCCCTGGGCCCCACCCTGAGCAGGTCCAGGGACATCCTGGGAATGCAATGTCACCCCTGATGGCAGCTGAGAGGGTGACATTTGCTCCGCAGGGGAAGAAGGTGAAGAAGAAAATGATAGCTCTGGGAACCTGCTGGCGGGGCCCATATCATATTTCTTGGGGGATAATGAAGCTCCAGGGCCATGCTATGGATGCAGTGCCCTCCTCGTGACCAATAGACTCACCCAGTGCCACTCCCGCCACTTCCGACTCTTCCAAGGGCCTGGCCTCCCAACTGTCATGCTGTGTGAGGATGCTTGTTCCCACCTCTCTGAAGGCGATTTGCTCTGCTTCTCACCCAATCCGTCCTTCTCAATAGCATCTAGCTGTGCCAAAATCTGGTTAATAACACTTACAGGCATGGAGACCCTCTGTTCCTCCCTTCCTCTGGTTTACCCTGCAGGCCGCAGGCCACTCTCAGTAGCCCAAAGCTTAGCAAAAATGGTGGCTGCCACATTTGCTCCTCCATCCTCATCTGAAGATGAGGTCACTGACATTGGGGCAGCTAAAGACTTGGCTGGCATGGCCTTCTTGGCTGGGGTGGCCTTCTTGGCAGGCTGCTTACTCTTTGATGCTGATGAAACTCATTTGGAAGCCATAAGCACCACTGGCAAATCAGGCCAATCTTCCAGCCAAAACCCCAAGGAGCGAATGAATTGCATTGTCCCAGCCCTAAATCAAAATCCAGCCACCACGCAATGAATCCAGGCACACCATGCACTATGGACTGACAAGGCCAAAACCCACTCTCTCAGCCTGAGTAGCACACTAGTTGCACTCCCCCAACCCACCAGCAGGGAATCATGCCACTGAGAGGGTACCTCAAAACTCTCTCAATTCAATCAGCACAACTCATCACACTATCTCAGCTCCGAGTCCAGGAAGCATGTAAGTAAGTAAGTTCCCTTACACTCTCTCAGCCCAAAATGAGGAAACCTGGAACAATGTCCCTGTCCCGACCCAAATGCAATAAATCCTAAAACTCCCCTAGCAAAACAAAACAAACAAAATAATCACACAATCTCAGCCCGCTAAGGCAAACCGGACACACTGTCACAGCCCAGATGCAGCAAAACCACATAAAAGAGCAAACCTCCCCCTGAAGAGAGGTGCAAAAGAGAGAGGAAATGAGAGAAGGGGAGGAAGGGAGGAGGGGGAAAGGCATACTCTCTCAGCCCACAAAGACACTAGGACACACTCTCATGCCCAGAGGCAACAAAACCGACCCTAAGGGCAAGCACATCCCCCTGAAGAGAGAGGGAGGAGCAAGAAGGGGGAAAGAGAAAAAAGAGAAAGACAAAGAAAAATATATATAAAAAAGTTGGAGGGGGAGGGAGAGCCACAACAACTGCCCTCCCCAAATAGGCTCCCAAACACCTAAGGGACTCCCCAATGGGCTGCTGCCCCCAGCCAGGCCACCCAAGCCCAGTGATCACCAATCTGGTGCTAAAAAAACCCCCAAAAACCCCACCCTTCTGCTGCCGCTGCCATACCAACGGCCCTCCCCAGGACTCAAGGGGCCCACAGCAACCCAGCTGCTGCTGAGGATCAGCCCAGGGAGTGGGGAAGAGGTGCAAGAGAGGGAGAAAGAAAGAAAGAGGAGGAAAAGAAGAAAAAAACCCTTCTTCCGCTGCTGACACAACAGTGGCCCTCCCCAGGGCCAGGGGGGCCCACAGCACCCCCTCCCCCAACAAGAATCAGCCCAGTGAGGGGGGAAGAGGCATGGAAGAGGGAAAAAGAAAAGAAAAGAAAAGAAAGAAAGAGAAGGAAAAGGGAAAAGAAAGAGAAAAAACCCTGAACCTTGGCGACCACAGATGTGACCACCAGCTGCCTCCCCACGCTGCTGTGAACAAAGGCCTGTCCAGGCCCCACCATGTGGCTGGCTTTCAGGGCCAGCAGCAGCCCCCTCTGTCAGCCTCACCAGCAGACAAAGTGGGTGAGAAGGGGCGGCACAGCCCTAAAAGGGGTCTGCAGACCCCTCCCCTTCCCACCATGCAACACTTGTTGTGTCGTGATTGCATGGTCTCCTCTCATGGGAGACCAGCAAAGGCGTCCCCTCCCACCATGCATGATCACAGCAGGCGGGGGGAGACGAATTCTGTACAGAAACTACAACTGACTGTTGGGCCAGATTCAGATGTGATGCTAAACCCTCAAAGGCAAAGAGGCATGAGCAGCAGTCTGTCTTCCCTCCTCCATTGCATGTAACAGGAGAAAAGCTGTTTTCCATTATGTCTGAAAAACTACACTTTCACAAACTGGTCTACAAGATCTTCCAGACAGGGCAAATCTGTCAGGAGGTTGTAGTATTTGTTGTTGCAGTATCAGGATTCTTTCATTCTTTAAAAATCCAAACCACATGTTTGTTGACCTGCACTATTTCTGGAAAAAAACAGCACCAGCTGCAGCATTTTATTCCCACCATCGGTTGTATTTCTTTTTAATTCTGCAGCATATCATAACTAGAAAATAATCTTTTTCTTTCTAATGTTTAATTTCTTCTTCTTTCTAATTTTTTTTTTAAAGAGTTACTGTACTTTAGGGCATCAGTGAAATGCCACTTTTGCATTGTGACACTATAGCTCTATGAGGAAGAAATTTGGAGAGTTAAAAATTTGCCCCTCCAAACCATAGTGCTAGGTCTGCAAGCCATGCTTTGGTTTTAGAAAAAAATTGGAAGAGCCCAATGCAAATCCAAGAGACTGCCATAAATAGCCTGGCCTGAAGTCTCAAGGTTGCAATCTCTCAAGTCTCCAAGTAATAGGGTTGCTATATTAACCAGATAGACAGGTTTTATTGAGAATCCACATGTGTCACCTGCTGTGGGTTTGGATCATCATTTGGCCCAGATTCCTAGCCACTGCCTTTTCTTCTTCTTCCTCCTCCTCAAGGAAAGGTAAGTCTCTGTCTCCTGTAGAAGCTGAGATATGGGGCAAGACATTAAGGCATTCTTCTGTCAGATTTTTTTCCACAAGAAAGTCCACCTGGGAATTTCTCTGCAAGCAGTAATGGAGTAGAAGAAGCAAGGAAGGGGCATGTTGTGAGGGCACAAGATGAGAGAGGGAGTACAAGAGATTGGAGAATGAGCACTATGAACAGCAGTGCACAAGAACCATGGGGGGGGGTGCACCACCAGGGTATGAAGTGGGGCAAGGGAGAGATTGGGAGGGATGGGAGAATGAGCACGCAAGAAGCAGGCAGGGGAGGTACTGTGAGAGAATGCAGTGAGGTGAGGTAGGGAGCAGGAGCAATGGAAAAGTGAAATGTCCAAGGGACAGAATGCCTGAAGGAAGGGAGTGGCAGTGTGGGGGTGAGGTAAGGGAAGGAGTAGGAGAGATGAGAGAGTGAGTAAAATAAAAGAACTGGGGGTGGGGGCAACCAAGAGCATGGAAAGGAAAAGAGACAGGAAAATGTGTGTTGCTAGCAGTCCTGTGGAAGAAGCAAGCACGGAGTGCACTTTGAGGATGCAAAGTGAGGTGAGGGAGGCAGTAGGAGAGACGGGGGGACTGCGCTGTGTGACTAATAGAGTGCAAGAAGCAAAGAGGTGTGCCATGAAGATGTGAGATGAGGCAAGAAAGAGGGACCAGGGAGCAAAGGGTGTGAGCAGCAGAGCTGAAGAAAGAAGTGAAGGCCGTATTGCTAGGGCAGAAGATGAGACGATCGAGTAGGAAGGAAGAGGGGGGAAAGGGAGGGAATGGAGGGAACAGAGGGGAGAGAGGGAGAGAGATGCTGTGGCAGGTTGCAAGAAGCAAGACAGGTAAGCACAGTGAGGGCCATGGTAGGAAAATGTGTTGTCAGGTAAGGAAAGGAAGAAAGGAGAGAGGAGATGTAGCACCACAGTGGCAAGAGTGAGAAAGGGTAGCATGGGTAAGGCATGACATGAGTCCAGGAAAGGGAAGAATGGGGCTGGGGCAAGTTAGGAGCACAGTGATGAAGGCAAGGCAGCAGTAACAGTCATCTTGGAAGAGGGGAAAAGGCCAGTTTCAGAGGCTGCCGTCCAATGATGCTACTCTGAGGTAAGGAGTTGCTGGGAAAAGGCAAGAGGAGGGGGAAGACTGAAGCTTACTGATATAGGTGCTGAATGTGAATCCTTAGATTTTGGGGAAGTGGGATCAACAAATGATAAAAGATAATGTATTTTTTTTAATGGACTAAGTTAACATTTGTTTGCCTCAGGTGTATGGCATGGGCATTTGAACTGCTTACTCGCACGTGTCCTCCTAAAATTACATGTGAGTAAGAGATGAATATTATTTACCTCTATGACGTGAACCCTATCAAGGAAAGTGGCAGCTATTGTTATGAAGACATACAAAATATTTATGTCAAGAAGTAAAATAATGGCATTGTGGGGGGAGAACATATCTTGCACATTGGATTGGCACTAATTTTGATTATTATTTTTTCTTACACTATGGAATACCTTTTAAAGTTTTCAGGGAGGGGTAGCTGTAACAGTCTTCTGCAACAAAAACAACAGAATATAGTAACTTCTCTTATCTACCTAGGAGTACACACCCTTAAAGACTAACACACTTTATTTGGCATAGGCTTTGGCAGAATGCAGCCCCCTTTCTTAGACACATGGACAGCTGCCTCATTTGCCAGCTGTTTATATACATATTTGGGGTGGAAGGATGTAATTAGTGAGGTGAGAAGGGCTGGAAATTGGGGGAAAGGATAAATACATAAGTATCTGTATCTGCTAGGCTGGCTGCTGTAAACATCTTCTGTAACTTTTCAGTTGCTTCACTTGAAAACATAGAAACTGGCTGAATAGACTCTCTGAGAGTCTGCTTCCTACCCTCCTACCCTCTTCTGAAGTTCAGCCACAGTAGAAGAAAGCAAGAAGAAAAGAGAATGATGCAGGCATAGCAGTCAGTGGTGGCAGCCCAGCAGTGAGAAAAAGCATATGAAGAGCAGCATGAGCGGAGCCCTGCTGTCAATGCCAAAGCTCTCACAATAGACAGCGATGCTTTCTGGCTGGTTGCTGCCCTTTGTTCTCTCCTCTGAATGAGTCTGAAGATGCAAGGAAGAACAAAAACTGACAGAGAGAAACTAGAATGGAAAGTCAGAGGCGGGGGAGAGAGATTGAGAGACTGGACTCTGGTCTGGGGAAGATATAGTTGGAATATTTAGAATTAAGAATCCTGCTATCCTGCTGATATGACGCCAGGCCTGATGGAGCTGTCTCACTGAAGTTCTGACCTCCTTAGGCTGGTATTAGAGTTGCTGACACATCTTGCAACAGCTTCCTTTTTTTTTTTTTAGAATACCTAGTATGAAAAGTAGATCTTGGAAAATGTTCTTTTGTTGAACAACATCTATCATGCCAATTCCATGTATCAAGCCCACAGGCTGGGAAATGAATGTGCATGTATGCCTTTAAAGGACGTTTGAGAAAGGCCTCTTTTTGGTGTGAAAAGCAAAGGTTGGTGAAATGTCGACATAATACAGGTACCTCTGTATATGAGTCAGCAGAAGAATCATGCTTGAAATGACTTGGTGTGTTTTTACAGGAGTGGAAACAATGTAAAAAACATAATGTACAAAAGATGTAAGCAAACATTCTGTATCTTTTGTTGTGGTTGCTAAAGATGTGTAAAATGCAATGAGGTTTAGTTTACTTAGGCCATTTCCACACTACACTGTTACAGTGCTATTATTCCACTTTCAACATCCTGGGGAATTCTGGGGTTTGTAGTTTACTGAGGCCAAAGAGCTCTCTGGCTGAGAATTCTAAATGCCCCTCCCTAAACTGCAATAATAACACAATAACAGTGTAGTGCTGAAATGACCTTAGCGTTACAGTTAGATGTAATGTTACAGTATAGCTATACACATTAAAACCAGAAATCTTATGAACATGAATTATTGATTTTTTTTTAATTTTTAAGAGTGACAGATCAATAATTCCTACAAAGAATTTCAGTAGGCTATGGATAAATTTGCAGATTGAGCTTAACCCACAGCACAATCCTAACTATATCTACTCAGAAGTAAGTCCTATTGAGTACTATGAGAGTTTGTCTTTAGTAATGATGTTTAGAATGGCAGACTTCAGGGATAATCTTTAACCCTGACTGTTCCAGTCTAACATCTTCACATGCAAGGCTCCGTCTTCATACAATGGCCTTCTGGTGACTGACCTGAGGATGCTTAAACCAAATGTTTACAGGTTCTCTGTGCAACTAAGAGGATATGATCCTGTTATTTCAGCTGGACCTGAAAATGTGCTTTTTAAGCCAAGATTATCTTACTTTCCAGCGAGAAATATATTAGCATGTGTTACACATTGTGTTTGCTATCTGCTTGCCATGCTCTGAGCAGCTGTAGTTGATGCTTAATGTAAGCTTAATGACTTCACCAAGGCCTGCCCTGAACGGATACTTGCTATAGGTCAGGATTTGGTCCTAAATTCTCAGCACCTTGGATGCTCCTGACCTGGCAATCCTGTCAAGACCGCATATTGGTTCAGGCAACCAAAACAGCTGAAAACGAAAAGAAGTTTCTCTGTATTTATCACCTTTAGACAGAAACTGTAGTAATGGCATGCAGCCATTTTTGTTAGTGACAGTCATATTTGTTTCAGAAGGTAAGAATAAAAGGGAAATGAATGGCATGTAGCTTTCATGGCTGAAGATTCAAAATGATACACATTCTAATTTGCTCCCCCATGCCTCAGAAGAGTTCCTCTTAAATATCACAAGGTGAGGTCTTCAGCAAGATAGGGCTATTGTCATTTAGAATTAACACCTCCCAAATTGAATTTGCAGTCACAAAAAGGTAAAGTGCAGGTAACTGCACATGTCCATGACTTGTTGTCAGACTATAGGGCCAGATTAAAAGTTCACACTAGAAAGCTGGTACATGTATGATGGGATATTGTTTTTAGGACCTTCATCAACTTGGGCCAGTGGCCTGAGATGGTGGAAGTTGCCATGTAAAACATCTGGAAGGCTGCATGAAAAACTATGGGCTTTTGAGGTCATTTCCGCCCTGCTCTGTTAGCACTGTTAGTGCTACTACTCCACTTTCAATACTGTCAACATCATGTGGAATTCTGGGGGTTGTAGTTTCCTGAGACCAAGGAGCTCCCTGGCTGAGAATCCTAAATGCCCCTCCCTAAACTGCAGACCCCAGGATTCCATAGGATGTTGAAAGTGGAATAATAGCACCATAACAGTATAGTGCGGAAATGGCCTGAGTAAGTGAATGTCAGGCACTGAGGAAGGTTGGAAAATTCCACCCCTCCCCTACACACTGCACCCTGGATATCTTTTGGTTCAAACACTCAACCTTCTGCTTCTATTATTCATTTTTTAAAGCCAGGTGGCTGTTGCTATGTATCTGCTCAGCATCAATGATGGCTAGTGTCTTTCATGTCAGTGGTCTAGTCAATGTGTTCTGAGTTTTACTCTGCACTTCAGCTGGAACTAGCCAAGGTGTTGGACTTATTTAGGGGATAACATTTAGCACTTTCTGAGGATTTGCCTCCCCACTGATGTGACATGGAATGCGCCAGCCCACAGCACTGTCTGTCGTGTAATGTTTACTTAAGTAGGGAGAGATTTATAAGTGATTACAAAGTACTTTTGTTGTTTTATCACAAAATGGCTAATTTTTAATTCATCCTCATAAATTCATGCAGAGCTTTGCTTCTTCATGCTGGCATATAAGGTCACTAGAATAGAGAGCGGATTACTGAAAGTCAACAGCTTTCAGGGAATTATAAACATTGCTGAAGCAAATAATATGCTGCATGATGTGACAAAGAGTTTCTGTTCTTTGCCATCCAGACATCAACAGTTAACCTAATGAGACTGGAAAGACTACAGCAAAGATGAAGAAGCTTACTACATACTTCTTATGGAATGACCTTGACTAAAGAATTCAATGTTTATCTTGGTAAAATGAAGTACCAGACTACTCTGTCTGTAGTAAGGTTAATTGAAGTCGACAAAAGCATGACCCATCTCTCTAACTTGACAAATAATGTAAATATGAGACTGGACTTAATCCCTGCTATATTGCAGAAGAAAGCATCTGCCATGGTCTTATAAACTGCTGTGTGTCTTTGTTACATCAATATCTCAAATTAGTTTTATAGCTTTTGCTTGTAGTTCCTGTTATGGAAATTCCCTATAAAATTCAGTATGTATAGTTTTCACCTGCTTCTGCCTCAGAGTGAAGTTTTGTCTCAGAACTATGCATTTAGACACAGCTGCACAGTATTATTGTGAAATACGGAGAGAACTTATTATTAATATTCTTAATGATGTGATTCCTCCAAACTGATGAATGTCAAGACAGTGTGCAATGGATGGGAGTGGAAGGGATCTTTTTTTCTCCCTTCCTGTGAACAAGCTTCTTCTCAGTCCTTCTTCTGCCATTATGAAGGACAGTTGCAATGCTTGCCTGTAGCAGATTCTTCACTACCTTTTCATGGCCTTCAAAATGCAATACTGGGTCTTCTTTCAACACTGGAATAGACTGCCCTGGAACAGGCAGACCTCCCTCTTTGGAGGTTCTTTAACCTCTGTTGTGCAGGCATCTTTCAGATGTGCTTTCAGTGTGTATTCCTGAAGGGTAGGAGGTTTGATCAGATGGTCTTTGCAGCTCCTTCCGACTTTGGTTCTATGATTCCATGATTCTGGATTCAGCCTGACTTTCAGAGGATTTGGGCATGTTGGGGAGTTCAGTAGGACCATGATATTAACATTGTAAGAATAATTAATTAGAGTTTTTAAAAGGTCCATTATTATTCATTCTGAACCGTATGAGGATTTAAGATCCCTCTGTTCTTAGCTTTCATATCTAAAGCAGTTTTGCTGCATGTTAAGTGCTTCCCCTGGCACTCTATGGCAGGGGTTGGCAAAAGGCAGCCCTTCTTGATGGACTGCAGCTCCTATCATCCCTTGCCATTCACTCTGATGGCTAGACCTAATAATGTTGCAATCTAACAATATCAGGAGGACTGTATTTTGGTTTTATGGCTAGAAATGCCTGACAGAACCAAGGAGTTGACCACACACACAGCCATTCCCAGGAGCTGTCACTGGTGCTATGGTCAAAGCAACTACCAACAGTGGACAAGACAGGTGAAGACAATGTTCTTTACACCAGTGGACCTGGATCAGAGTGTGCTTATATGCTGCTATACTGGGGCAAATCCCTTACACATCTGCCACTGCTGATGACAGACTGCTGCTGAGTTATCCTCTTTTGGATCTTCATGCTTCACCTTTGTTTACATTTCTGCCTCTTCAGACATCTCTCCTTGGTGCCTGGAGGCCTCACTGTACCACAGTCAGACTCAGCTGCTCCCTCGTCTGTGGGAGTTGGGTCCTCTCTGGAGCGCCCAGGGTTTTGCCTCAGCCTGCAGCTGGTTTAGAGGAAAGCTGTCAAACGAAACCCCAAATTCAGACTCCAATGCTGAGGCTTGTCACCCTGGTTCTCTATGACTGCCACACCTCAGATAACAGTGAACTCAGCAGGCAATTGCTGAGCCAACAAGGTTGTAGCTGATATTGGGTTTCTGAGAAGCATTAAAGAAGTACAGAACACCTTTGCTGGGGGGGGGGACAGAGACACTGAGGGATCCTAAAAGTATGTTCAGTGACCAGGGTGTTATGTTGTGGGTGAAACCTGAGAGGAAGAATGAAACAAAATTTGCTGGGAGAGGGTCATGAAAAGGTAATATGGAGACAAGAGAAGGATCTTGCTAGAGCTGATGACTGAAGAGTTCAGAGATTGATGTGAACATCTATGGAAACATACAAGACTTGAAAACTATATTTTGTGGGACATTTCCTGGAAAACATGGTGAAGTTCTGTTTCTTACACTTTCCTGTAGGCCGCTTGTATCCTTCTAACATTTTCTATACCATCAAAGCTGCACCCAAAGACAGCTAGATAAATTGCTTGATTTTAGCCAATATGTTACATATGGCTGACTTTTAATTAATCCCACCTATATGTTTATCAAACTGATCCTTTTTGGCTTCTTCATCATGCCATTATGAAAAAAACATAGAGGCAATACAGCTAGGGTGGTTTTTATTTTCTTTTTTTTGACCTGGGATTAAAATGTCAGCCCATTAAAAATTACGTCATGAACATCGGCAGTAAATAATACCCTTGATCTTTTAAAAAAAAACATGTGTACAGGTAATCTATTGTCATAATAAACTGCGAAACTCAAATAACTGAAGGCAACCCACTGGGAAGGAATCAGAGAGAAGGCAGAAATCTCAGAGCTTGCACTCTTCACAGCACTATCCTAATTTTTTCCCCCAGTTTAAGTCCAGTTGAGTTCAATAAGACTTACTCCCAGACATTTCTTTAATCAATCAGCCTCCTGGTGAAGGTGCAAGCACCTTTGCAATAGTTCAGAAACAATATAATTTACTTGAACAGTACTGGCCCTTCTTTATTTTGGTTTTGTGAAACTGTCACCCTGCAATTCCAAATCCATTTTCAAGACTACTGTTTTCCTAGCAGATCCCTGGCCTTTATGCTTGGCCTTGTAGCGTTTATCTACAATGGCTTTCCTCATCATAGCAACAGCTTCACCACAAATGAGCCAAACTAATTTGTCTCTCATCTGCAACAAAATTAAAATCAATCAAACAAAAACATGCTAACTTGTCCTCTTTTTAAAAAGATACACCATTTCTCTACTTTCCTTTTCAAGGGGATTTTCTTCTGATTTTTCTACAAAAGAGCCTCCGCTTCAACCAACAATGAAATAATTTTGTTTCCAATTAAGTATTTCGAAATCTAACTTTATTGCACCGTCATTATCAACAAAGGGGGAATCATTTGATATAGGCAATTATATTGTTATTTGTAAGTTGTTGCTTCTAAGCTCTGGGGCTGGAAGGCTTTGAAGTACTCCAGTAGTGATTGAAAGATCAAGAAGGAAAGAGAGAAAGCCAAAGCGTTCAGAGAAAAAAATGCATACACCAGCTGAGATCCTATATCATTGCAACCTCGCATTAATAAGCACAGCAGAGTTGTATTCTTCTTCCATAAGGGGATTCCTAAACTGAATACCCTACACTGAATGCAACTGTAGCACAATGTATGTAGATCACTGCCAAATGCACATGACTGACATAACAATGCACCATGTGATGAGCACTGGTACATGTTCTGTGCTGGGCTTCTGAAGGTTCCACATTGGTGTTTCAGACTGTATTATGGAATGAGTTGTGGCCCACTGCAGATGCCATATACAGTCCTCCCTCCACATGCACAGGTTTGACCTTCACGGATTTGATTATTCACAAGTCACACGTGTGCCTCCCTCCATGCTCCTCTTCCCATTCCCTTTTGCCAGGTGTGGAGAAGGAAAGCAAGCATACCTGGGCAAAAGGCAAGGGAATGAGGGAGGCACATGTGTGCCTTCCTTCTCTCTTCCAGAGCTCCCCTCTCCCAGTCCCTAGCCTTTTGCCCAACACAGAGAATGTACACAGAGGCAAAAGTCAAGGGGATGTGGGGTGGAAGGCATGTGCATTCGTTTGTTCTGTCCTCTGGACAGTGATGGAGCTTGGAGTGTGTGGAGTGGGGTGGAGGCCTGCCCGGGACACGTGGAGGCATGGCCACAGTGCGTGGAGTCATGGCCACAGTGCTTGGGGGCATGGCTATGAGTCGGGACCCAAAAAACATTGCCACTGGGAGTGAACCGCCCCCATCGCTCCCATCCCTACGCAACTGCCTCTGGAGCTCCCCCTCCCATTCATTTGCCTCTGACCCTGGCACTGAGAACATGCACTGAGGCAAAAGGCAAGGGAAAGGGGGAAAGGTACGTGTGTACCTTCCTTCTCCCTTCTGGAGCTCCCACTCCCACTCCCTTGTCTTTTGCCCTGGCACAGAGAATGCACGCTGAGGCAAAGGGCAAGGGAAGTTGGGGAGCCCCAGAAGGAATGACAAGGGGAGTGTGGGAAGGGAGTTATTTGCAGTTTTTCCACTTTCACAAGGGTTTTGCATTCCAAACCCTTACAAATGTGGAAGGGCCACTGTACTCTTAGCAATGAGAATTGTTGTACATGCTCTGCACACAGATCTCCACATCTGTTCCTGTGAGCTGGCAATGGCCATTGGACAATGTCCAATACTTTGCATTCATAATGCAACTTACATCTGCAAATGTTGGTAACCAGATTATGACCACCACTTTGTGGCAGCAGAAAGTCTAAGAGACAATTATAACATCAAAGGTGAGAGGTCATTGTGACAGAAAAGGGAGCTCATCCAAGAAGGAGATTCCTGCATGCCAGATCAGGGTTTTTTGTTTGTTTGTTTGTTTTATTATTTATTTGTATCCCGCCTCTCCATATGGATCGAGGTGGCAAACAACTTACAAATAGCATGTATTTTGAAACATTTCTATACATGCCCCCAACAAGCTGGGTACTCATTTTACCAACCTGCAAAAGGACGGAAGGCTGAGTTAACCTTGGAGCCGGGCAGGATCGAACTTACAACCTTGTGGCTTGCAGTACTGGCATTTAACCACTGCGCCACCAGGGTTCCCTGAGAAGCTGATATTCTGGGTGCCTGTGGTATAAAGACACTGCCTTTATTCTCTCAATTCTGGATACTTTTAGAGTATGCCTGTCAGATTATGTTTTCCACCCTTCTGCCTTTTGTTCTGCTCATGCTCATGAACTTTTCGCAACAGTCTAACGCATCATAAATAAGCAGGCAAAACATTTCTATGCAGATACAGAAAGTGCTAGAGAAGGTTCACCGACATGGGAGTAGAGCCAGGAATAAAGAAATCCTATGCCAGACTGCTTTACATTTAGTAGAATCAGAAATCCAGGAGAATTCATTTAATAAAAGAGGGGCATAGGATTGTCACAGAGCACCAGAATTCATGCTTCACAGGGATTTTCAAGAAGAGAGTTGGAAGAGTTGGAAGAGACTCCAATGGCCATTGAATCCAACCCCTTGCCTTGAAGGAACACACACTCAAAGCACCCCCAGCAAATGGCCATCCAGCCTCTATTTAAAAACCTCCAAAGAAGGTGACTCCATCACCCTCCAAGGCGGCGTACCACTGCCAAATGGCTCTTATCATCAGGAAGTTCTTCCTGATGTTTAGGCGAAATCTTTTTTCTTATAGTTTGAACCCATTGCTCTGTGTCTAAAGCCATTTCCGCGCTGGGCTGTTCTAGCGCTATGATTCCACTTTCAACCTCCTACGGAATCGGATGGCCCCTCCCGAAACTGCAAACCCCAGGATTCCATAGGAGGTTGAAAGTGGAATCATAGTGCTAGAACAGCCCAGCGCGGAAATGGCCTAAGTCTCTGGAGGAGCAGAAAACAAGCTTGCTCTATCTTCAACATGACATCCCTAGAAGTATTTAAACATGGCTATCATGTCACCTCTTAACTTTCTTTTCATCAGGCTGAACGTACCTAGTTCCCTAAGCTGCTCCTCATAGGGCATGGTTTCAAAGCTAAACTAGAACATATGCCATCTTGCATTTGATCCATTGTCTGTGACTTATATACGGTATCCCTTTTCTTCCTGAACGTATAGTGGCTGACAGCCAGTTAGTGATATGTGCAAACATAAGTCCTTTCACCTGAAGATGCCTTGTGTGTGTGGGGAGGGGTGTTATTGCAGAGGCTGTTATCCTCTTCCACACTCTCCTCAAACACCAAAGCCCACCAGGACCCTCAAACAGCCCATTCTGTTGCTGGTGGAGTGAAGAGAAGTGTCTGGCTATTTCCCCATAGTGAGGTGCACACTTATGACATCATCCTCCACTGACCCCACAGAACTCAGCAGAATCATAGAATCACAGAATTTGAAGCACGCCATGGGCATCTAGTCCAACACCATGCTCAGCACAGGATTTCTAGCTAAAACTTCACCAGCAAGTAGCTGTCCAGACACCTTTTGAAGATGTCCAGAAAAATAGACTTTTTTTCTAGGCAATGGGTTCCATTGCCAAATTGATCTTACTGTCAAAAAGTCCCTTCTAATATTCTTCTAATATACAATTGAAATCCACTCCCCTTTAACTTAAAATCATTACACCTAGATATACTCTCTGGAGCAGCAGAGAACAAGCCTACACCCTCCTCTCTGTGACATCCCTTGAGGTATTTAAAGAGTACAACAATTGCCACCCCTCAGTCTTCTCTTCAATAAGCTGAACAGGGCCAGCTCCCTCAAACTTTCTTCATATGTTTTATTCTCTATACCTGGTATCATCCTTGTTGACAAGTTATCTATATTCTTAAAATGAGGTACCCAGAACTGAATGCAGTATTCCAGATGAAGCCTAAGCAGTGCAGAATACTGTGAGACAATTAGTTCCTTTTACTTGGAAACGATGGTTCTATTATTACTGGCTAAGATAATATTTGCCTTCTTTGCTGCAGTGTCACACAACTGGTTCTTGTTGTGGCTCTTGTTCAACATGACAGAAATGTTATCAGATTGTGTCTGGCTATAGGACATAGCCAGATGCTTCTCTAGTCCCCACATCTCCACTCCCCACCAGCGAAAGAGTGGCTGATCAGGGAGGGCTATTACAACAAAATCAGAAGTTATGGAGATGATGAGTAGATGATGGAATAAACGGTATGCTGATCAAATTTGCAGATCACACCAAATTGGCAGGGTTTGCTAATATGCCAGACGACAGGATCAAAATTCAAAACAACCTCAACAGATTGAAGAGCTGGGCCAAAGCTAACAAAATGAATTTCAACAGAGAGAAATGTAAGTTCCTATACTTAGGCAGAAAAAATGGAATGCACAAATATAGGATGGGGGACATGTGGCTGGATAACAGTGTGTGTGAAAGGGATCTAGAAGTCTTGAACATGAGTCAGCAGTGTGATGCGGTAGCCAAGAAAGCCAATGTGATTCCTGGTTGCATCAATAGAAGCATTGTGTCTAGATCAAGGGAGCTAATGGCACCACTCTATTCTGGTTTGATTAGACCTCATTTGGAATACTGTGTCCAGTTCTGGGCACCTCAATTCAAAAAGAATATTGACAAGCTACAGCACGTTCAGAGGAGGGCAACCAAAATGGTGAAGGGTCTGTTAGCCATGGAAGCCATGCTCTATGAGGAGTGTCTTAGGGAGCTGGGTATGTTTAGTCTGCAGAAGAGAAGGTTAAGAGGGGACATGATAGCCATATTTGAATATTTGAAGGGATGTCATGTTGAGGAGGGAGTGGGCTTGTTTCCACTGCTCTGCAGACTAGGACAAGGAGCAATGGATTCAAGCTGCAGGAAAGAAGATTCCACTTGAACCTCTGGAAGAACTTCCATGGTCAGAGCTGTCCAGTGGTGGAATATGCTGCCTCAGAGTGTGGTGGAGTTTCCTTCTTCGGAGGTTTTTAGGCAAAGGCTGGATGGCCATCTGTTGGGAATGCTTTGATGTGTGTTCCTGCATGACAGAGGGTTGGCCTGGATGGCCCCTGTGGTGTCTTCTAACTCTGTGATTCTATGATACTAGTACGGAACTGAGTTCTGCTTGAAGAACTCCTGTGCCGGGCCTCTGAAGGCTCAGTGTTGGTGTTTCAGACCCCATTATGGAATGAGCAGTAGCTCATTGTGGATGTCATACACAGTCCTCTCTCCACATCCACAGATTTGATCTTCATGAATTTGATTATTCACAAGGTGCATGTGTGCCTCCCCCTATTCTCCTCTTGCCATTCCCTTTCCTCTTCCCAGGTATGGAGAAAGAAGGCAAGCATCCCTGGGCAAAAGGCCACAGAATGGCAGAGGGTTTGTTGGCATTGTCTAGATTAAAATGCAGCCATCCTGGATTTGTAAGGCCTTGCATCCACTGAATTTGATTCTTTTTTAAAAAAATTGTGAGGAATTTGATATATATGAGGCTGAATATGGTGGTAAGCCACAGATGTGGATATTTGCACTTTGGTTTACAGATTTAACTAATCCTTTTTAAAATCATCAAAGCTAGGTGTCATCAGCACCTATGCTAGAAATCAACTGTGCTTTATGTGAAGAACAACTTACATTCATACACCTTGAATGATTTCAGTTTCTCTTTAATTGAATTCTAATTTCTCTTTGCTGTGGTGTTCTTTAATTTTTTTCTGCCTTTCCATACATGTGCCCAAGCAACCTAAAGTATTATCTTATGAACAAATCTCAAAAGCAAGGATAAAATAATACTGACTCCATACCCTACCAATCTTACCATCTTGTCAATTCTTACTAAGTAAAATGATATGTTAGTCCTCATAATAGCACATCAGAGCTAGATGATGCACAATTTTTCATGGGTATGAGAGGTAGTGTTCTACATTTCCACTCAATCTCTTTTTCAGGCTGTCTGTAAGAGAACTACCTGGATCTTAAATAAAAGGCTGATTGTACATGCCTAATGTAGCTATGGGGAAAATGTCAACAGAAGCTGCATGCCAATGAGACTTACTCAGGTAATAGATGTTCATGATTAGTGACTTACACTGGTGTGAAATTAGTTGTTTCTGGCATGAACATTAGCATGACTAGTAGACAGAAGCCCAAGCTGCAATTTTAAGCCTGAAGGCTTCCATAATTTTTAACTGAGTCTTTGCGTTTGGGTATCTACAGTGTACTTTCTGTCTGGACTCCTACAGAGTGCTGGAGAACAGCCTTTGCAGAAAAAGAAAAAGGAAGAAGGTGTTTCCAAATGTCAAAGCCAGAAAATATAATATGCAGAGAACCACCAAGGAAATATGAGACATCAGTGTGCAAGCTCATATTTATTTCTGTTCATAAGCAAATGAGCAGTAGTATTCATCAACCTCTCCAGCTGAAAGGTCTCATTTTCAGGGCCTTGCCTAATACCTTGGAATGTGAGTGTACATCAGAGGAGTCAACATTAGGATAGATGAACCAATAGACTATATATGGCAGTAGTAGAGGCTTAGAAGGCAGATACTGCACTACAGCAATAAAACACTAGGTCAGATCTACAGCTTTTGTTCCATTGTCGGTAGTGCCATCCTGCAGAATTGCATTCAAAAATGCTTCCTCTGGTGGAAAGGGAGGAGGTAGTCTTCACTAGTACCTCCTTCTCTGCCTCTGCAGTCTCAAGGGTCACTTCCCAATCCTGTGGAGCTGATGTGGCAGGGCACTGGGGACTGCAGGGAAAAGACTGTGACTTCCATCCATACCCCTGTGAAAAACCTTGCCTTTCCAAGGGTTTTCCTAGATGGAAGAAGGAAGCCTGTGCTAGATTGCTGCTGTTGTGTGCCTTTAACTCATTTTTCAACTTATGGTGACCCCAAGGTGAACCTATCATGATGTTGGCTGGGGCTGAGAGTGTGTGATGTGCCCAAGGCCACCCAGTGGGTTTCCATGGCTGAGTGGGGAACTGAACTCTATACTCCAGAGTTATAATCCAACACTCAGACCACTACACCACACTGGTTTCTTGTGCTAGATACTACCCACTGTTATGTGAAGACCACATGAAATGTGAGAGAACTTTCTGAACCAATTTAGAAAAGGACAGAGTAAATCAGGGTGATATTATGTGAGATAAGCAAGTACCTCTCCCTAATTGCAAATCTCAGGATTTCATTCCATGTTGCCATGGCAGTTAAATTGGAACCAAAGCGCTATAACTGTATAGTGTGGCCATTTCTACTTACCAGATCTTCTGGAGGTCCGGTCCGGTCCGGGGTGAGGAGGAGCAGTGTGTGGTCATCGCTCTGCACTGCTCCAGCATCCAAAATGGCGGCTTCCAGTTGGTTGTGGGCCTCAACCAAACAGTGAAGCTTGCCAGCCTAAAGCCCGCCCTTGGCAGATCGCAGGCTCACATTGGTGCGAGCCTGCGAATCTGCACAAGGGAGCAGGCTTGCAGTGACGTGCTCCATGCTTTTGAAAGACCAGAAAAATCAGGTCTTTCAAAAGCACACTGGAGGACCACTTGGGGTCATTCCGGTGCAGACTGAGGTGTGGGTCTACAGTAAGTAGTCCGAACCTCAGTGGAGGATGCACTGCACTGTTTTAAATACCCAGTGTGGAAATGGCCACAGTGTGAAAAGCTCACATGTCTCTGTATGTTTAAATCAGCAAGTGACTGCAAGTTTAGCAGGAAATAGCAGGTTTAAAACATATAACATTTCAGTTTTTCAGATGACAACTCTCAGAATTGTAGTCTCCACCATCCACCCAGAAAAGGTTCTCTGAGCTTTAGTAATGTGAAAGATCTTAGAGAGCCCCTGGAGAGCCATTGTCAGTCAAAGTAGACAAATCTAGGCTCAAGGAGTCTGACCCAGTGTGAAGGGGATTCCTATGTTCCTTGAAAGTGAGGAAAATTGCATAGTTTGTAAGTCATGTCAACAACAGTCAAGAGATTAGCTGCAACAGGAAAATTCATGATGCTCTACAAACTCTCAGCTGCATTGAATTGGTCTAAATTATGAATTTTAGACTACGACTCTGGAGACCAGGGTTTGAATCCCCACTCAACCATGGAAACGCATTGGGTGACCTTGGGCCAGTCCACTATCTCCGCTTCAGAGAAAAGCAAACCCTCTCTGAACAAATCTTGCCAAGAAAACCCCAGGATAAATTTGCTTTAGGGTCACCATCAAGTCAGAAATGACTTGAAGACACAGAACAACAATATTATGGTTTTAATATGGAGATCATTTAATTGTGTTTCAATGTTATTGTTATATTTTTAGTTAATTTCGCTTAATTGTTTGTGAGCCACCTTTGGTCTCACATTAAGAGAAAGGCAGCAAAAGAAGAAGAAGAAGAAGAAGAAGAAGAAGAAGAAGAAGAAGAAGAAGAAGAAGAAAGAAGACGACGACTAAATATTCCTTCTCTCTCATTGAAAGGACAATGGCAGTACCTCCCCCTCCCATTTCAGCATGAAGTTAAACTTCTTGCACAGCAAAACAAACTCCCAAAAAGTCACCTTAGGCAAGACAAGCTGTCACACTGCAGATGCCAATGGAGCTTAATGAATATCCTGGGGAAAAGATAGCAGAAGAGATGGTGCTTCTTGGTATGAGTGGCAAAGAGAATGGATTTGGATTTTTCACCTTTTTCCTTGGTCAGGATTGATTACCAATGGGATACGTTGTGCCTTTTTTCCCTCATTTAAAAAGGTCTATGTGAAAGGGATGTCTTCTCTCTCTTCTGATATCTGACCTATGTTTCGAAACTTTACCAAATGCCGTTAGACAAAATCCAGCAATCTTTGAGTGGGCAATATGAAAATATGAACATAAAGCAAGTCCTTTTATGTGGATCATTTTTTCACTTCTAGACCAGAACCTTCCTCACTAGAGTTATTAGAATGAATTAATAGCTTCAGGGCCCTTTTTGGTTATTCTGTTAATTGGTCTAAATCTCAGGCTACAAACCCTGAGGCTCAAACTCCATCTGGGTTATTTTCAAGTGGGAATAGTGCTCCTGTCCAAGATCTATTAGGTAGCTGGGCATACTGGTTCCTCAGGATATTACTCAAATAATTAAACCGAATTTTGTTTACATTGCTTGCTGAAATGTCCCTTGATTTGGATAGGTGGGTATCACTAAAATTAAGAAGAGATGGTATAATTAAGAGACTCACAATCAATATTTTACTGCATGTATTTTATATTCCTCAAAGTATAACATACTATATATCCCTAAGGTTTATTTTCATAAAATTAATGCTATATTTAGGACAGGGATTATCACTCAAATGGATGCTACCATCAGTTTCAGGAGGTAGATCTAATTGTCCAGATTTGAGTTTGTATCATAAGTCATATGTCCTGACTCATACAAGTTAATGGAAAATACAGCCCTAGGCAGATACTACTCCTTAGACGATTGTGGTATCAACTTACTTGGAACCTCAGTGTGTATGGACTGCCTTAAGTTCTGGTCATTTAAGGAAGAAAGGGCCAGTGCCCCTGCAAGATCTGCTGCCAAAGTGTCAGGGCCTTGATCTCATGAATTTCAATGTGATTTAAAAGTTCATGCTAAGCCAACTCTATGGAACAATCCAAATTTGTTTCTATGGAAGATAGCAGTTGACTGCTGGATTTATACTTTGGATCAGTTGATAGACCCAGAACAGGGTTTTTCCCCCAGTTCCCAATATTGCATTTTTACTTATCTATTGTCCACAGCTGTGCAGTGGCAGTGTTAATAATTGAAACACCTTTTAGTATGGACCAGTGGTTCTTAACCTTTTCTTTACCAAGGACCTTCTATAAATATAATTTGTTGCTGGGGACCCCAAGATTTAACTCAAAATTTAAATAGTTAAATTTAGATTTAAACATTCAAATATGGAGACTTGGATTCAAATCCCTGCTCAGACATTGGGTGGGCAAGTCACATTCTCTCATCCTCAGAGGAAAGCAAAAGTGGACACCCCTCTGAACAAACCTTGCAAAAAAAAAAAAAACCAACCTGATAGGTTCACTTGCGATTGCCATAACTTGGAAGTGTGGCTGACAGGGGAAGGTTCTTTCTTGCAATCATGTCCCTCCCCTTTGAAAATTCACTTTTGGTGACCCTAAAGAAAACCTATCAAGGGGGGTTTCTTGGCAAGATTTGTTGTCTTAGTCTTTCTCTGAGGCTGAGAGAATGTGACTTGCTAGAGGTCACTCATGGGTTTCCATGGCAGGCAAGGATTCAAACCCTGGTCGCCAAAGTCATGCTTTGAGTGTGTGCACATGCCTGCTGCTATGCGTAGTGGGTGCTGAAATGTCTCCCTTGTTAAAACTGCTCTCTTGGTATCCACACTTCCTCCCTACACTGCTCTCCCATTGCTGCCGCTGCTGTTGGTGCCCAGTGGCAGGGTTTTGTGGACCCCCCGTGAGGGCTCCATGGTCCCTGACCCCTATTTAAGAACATTCTGAGTGCCAAAGTCACTCCTGCTGCATTGGAAGCATATGTTATATCCTCAGGTAAACTGAAACCCACAAATGTAGACTATAAATACTTGTTGGAAAGAACTAAATGTCATATTGCTGTAGTTAAAAGTTGAGTGGACTTAGATCATCCTGTGGAAATCTACCAATAGAAAACCACCTTAGCTTCATCAGCTAAAATCTTTTTAGACCTAAAACTATATTTTGTACAACAAAAATTAGACATTTTAAAGAAAGAAATGATCTATTTCAACTAAATGCTAATAATCTCATATAGATAATGCTTCCTTGTATCATGGCATATGGGCACAGTTCACGGTTAACCTTTTGGGCTGGATGCCTATTCTCAAACCCTTTGCATCTTATGCAAAATCTCCTCCTGGCAGCTGTCAAAAAAAAAAAAAAAAAAGAAGATGCTGCTGGTGTCTACCAATCCAGGGAGAGGAATTGGGACAAGTCACTCGAACAATGAAGAATCAGCTGGTCTGGGCTATGAAGGGGAAAAAATGTGAGTGCATTCCATAGAAAAATATTCAACTCCTGTTCAACACTAGCTAAAATTCTTTATGTTATGTACATTCATTGGAAATCCACAGCCATTAGTGCAAGGATGGAGGATGCATGGACCTCCAGATGTTGTTGGACTCAGTTCCCATTATCTCTCACCACTGGCTACATTAGCTAGGGCTGGTGAGAGTTGCAGTCTAACACCCATCTGGAGAGCCATAAATTCTGCACCCCTACATAGCATTTTCTCAATGTGTCACAGTAAACCATGTGTATGCAAGCATCATGCATAGACAATTCCACTTTTATACTGGTTGTCTTGAGGAAAATTAAGTGTAAATTTGCTCTGGATATTGCTTCCACTCTCTCTCTCTCTACCCCTACAAAGATCAAAAGCTAACTGTCAGTCTCCCTAATTAGAGTTTAGGTCCATAAAATGCCAAGTGATATTTTTCCCCCTCATTAGAGGAGACAGTATGTGAGCTATATGCAAATTCCCATAAAAGCAACAGATATTCAGCTGCCCTTAATTCCAGTATCAGTTACTCCTGGCATTCACTGGCAGAAGGTAAGTGTTAAAAAGAGCAGCTTCAGCATTTTAATGAGCATTTGTCTCCTTTAAAAAAAGAAGAAGAAAAAAGCTTGAATGCTCATTAGCTGTTGTATCAGTCATTTACAGATCAGTTGGGAGAGTTTAATTTGCAGAGTAGGTATTCATAGCATTGCTGCTCATATCCATTGCTATCAGATATCCTTTCCATAGTACTGGTGTTATGTGCCTTCAAGTTGTTTTGGATTTATGGTGAGTCTAAGGCAAAACTATCGCAGGGGTTTCTTGGCAAGATTTGTTCAGAGAAGGTTTGCTTCTGCCTTCCTCTGAGGCTAAGAGAATGTTACTTGCCCAAGGTCACCCAGTGGGTTTCTATGGCTCAGCAGAGATTTGATGCCTGATCTCCAATTGTAGTCAAACACTCAAACTAGAGTGTTACACACTTCAACAGCTCAGATTTACTGCAAGCTCTGCCTTGCCTGAAGCTTTGTTTTCCAGCAGCGATTATTTGTATTTCAGTAACTCTGCCATTTAGGGAGCTAGTGGGATTTTTAAGGGATGTCCTACATCTAAATCAGGAAACATCAGGCTCTGCCAAATATTCCATGGCTTGTATATTGATGCTTTTAGTGATCTCTTTACTCCTTGGGCAGACTTCAGCCAAATTAAAGTGACTTAATTTCCACTGGTCTAAATAGGACCCAAATGTACAATTAACAGCACAGTCCTAAATAGCTCTATTCAGATGTAAGCCCAGCTGCATTGAATGGGACTGCTTATCTCTCCCTCCCAAGGTGGATATAAGCTTGCACCTCATGTGATATTAAATTTTATCCAGCACTCCTGTAAACAATCCAGCTAGATTTTATGTACATAAGAGCAGGATTCTGTGAGCATATTCTTTGCTATCCCTAGCTCTCAGCCTTAGGTAGGGGGATAGACTGGTACGTAGAATGAGTTACAGCCTCCTCTCAAGATGGAGGTTCTATGGATGGATAATTAATATGTTTGAAGAAGTGATGTTCCGCCAGTTCTAGATGGAGTTACTACTATCCTTGGAAGGATCAGGAGTTACAGTCCTTTGAATCTAACTGTGAGTTCTAACTAGAGTAGACCCATTGAATCAATGCAATTTATGTAATCTAACAACGTGTAATTTACCATCCAGCAACTAATTCAATGGGTCTACTCTCATTGGGATTTGCAGTTGAGTTTAAGCCTTGGTTCACAATACAGAGTAACCTAACCTATTTTTATGAACAGAGAACCAAGCTCTCTCAGTGTCATGAAGTATCTTTCATAGAGCTTGAAAAAGTGATTAGACTCTTATCTACTTTTAACTTTCTAAAACTACAACCCCAAATGTCCTTTGGTTCTTCTTGGAGGCACGGAAGGTGACCATTTTGCCATAGTTTCTCCTTCTGTGGGCTGCTTTAGGTACTGGGGTCCTTTTTTTCCCAGACCAGAAATGACTAAAACAGTCAAGGGGCAACCAAAAATATGGCAAAATTGTTTCCATGCTCCCTAAAGGGCACAGAGTGGGGAGGTCAGTATTTGACTTTTTACAGCGTGTCAGAATACTAAATACATACATACATACATACATACATACATACATACATACATACATACATACTTTTTTTAAAAAATCAATGGAACAGCCATCCAAGGTCCAGTAAAAGAATACGTATGGGCTCTGGAACATGAGAAATTGCCCGTCTCTGGTAAAAATCTTCAAACCTTCCAGGAAAATAGTCTGTACCTCCCCAGACAGCTACACCCTAATAAAAGTTTTTCTTTGGAAAGAGCTCTGAAAGATTCTTCTACAAAGCAATTCATTCTCATTGCTAGGGCCATTTCCACCCTAGACTGTTATAGTGCTATTATTCCACTTTCAACATCCTATGGAATCCTGGGGTTTGTAGTTTAGGGAGGGGCCTTTGAGGATATTGGAACATAGGATGTTGAAAGTGGAATAATAGCACTATAACAGTCTAGGGTGGAAATGGGCTAGGTACAGTGTGTGGAAAGTAATGGATTATGATGACTCCTTACAACATTGAAATAGTAATTCATTGTCTCATGTGTAGCATTGCTCTCCCATTACTATTTGTTACTTTGGGATGAGGCAAAACCTGTAGGAGAGAGCCCATGGGGGGATTATGAAGAGAATGTCATATCTGGTCCCAGAGCCCAAAGCTCCCCATCTCTGCAGCAAGCACTAATTTCTTCTATCCATCAGGTCACTCTAATGGAGCACCAACAGTTGTTATAGTTGATACAACAGGTGGCTTATCAATGCATTTTGTTCTTCTGAGTGACTAACAGGTTTTGGCGTACTTGGATGCTGATTCTTCTAGGGGCTTGTAACAAGGAAACAGCAACTCCTCATTGCACAAGGAAGTGCCCCTCCCTGTTCTATTTCTACTTAGCCAGCAGCCTTGAGTCTAAAGCCGTCAATTATGGCCAGGAAGCCTTTGTTATGTAAATGTACTTGTTTGTTTCATTAGCTGAAAAGTAAAGGTTATTTTCTAGTGGCTAATCCCTTACATGACTGTCAATCTGATAAATAAATGAAATATCATTGAGAAAAGCTAGCATGGCATTGTCTTGTTAGTGTGGGCTGAATGATATTGTTTTGGATAATGGAGTAATGCTGGAAGGGAAGGCCTTGACTTTGATAATGCAAGGACAGGCAGATCAAGTTAACTGAGATCCTACAGATGGGTTTATCACACTCTTCTGAAAATGAATTGCTCTTCAGAAAGGCACACATTCTGACCGGAGCTGAGCATTAGCATCCTACAGAAAGATTACTGTGTTGCTGAAGCTGTTCAACATTTATTTATCCAAGGTTGCTGAAATAATCTCTTATGTGGGAAAAGCACCTAATGTTTATCTCCTTTACATTGTATTCCTTGTTGAAGAGGCTCTCTTTAGTCCAAACTAGAGCTGAAAAGAATTTTCAGATACATAGAACATTCAGTGAAATTTCAGGTTTTTAATGTGAAATTTAAGCCTTGACTCCAAATATTACAATGGGTGCTTTTGCTTTGTTGAGATCATTCAACTCATTCTGAGTTTGGATCTCAGGAAGGGGCTTCTGCCTAGTATCTGAGGTGCCAGGACTTTAACCTGGAATTGTTTAGACATATGTGCTCTGCTTGAGATCAATGTCAAATGTCAATTACTATATCAGTGTGTGTGTGTGTGTGTGTGTACACAAGAGAGAGAGAGAGAGACAGACAGAAAGATCAGAGCTTGGAAGTTAACTAGTTAAAAGTGAGTTATTTGTAATTAGTTAATTCTGTGCCCCAATAATTAAGATGTAACTAATTAACATTATGATTGTAACTTAATCAAGAATGTGAGCCAAGTCTCTGTCTTGGATTGTAGCCACAGGCTCTAAGCATGCTGTGCAATTAAGAACGCAATGTTTGACTTACCTTCTTTTCAACTAATAGGAGAATTCCCTGAGCAGAGTTCAGGGGACTGAGAATGTTATCAGTAATGCTTGTGCATGACTGAACATTGTCAAGATGCTCTTGGCTTGTATATTCTCCAAAGTGCCTGACAGGGCAGAAGAATCTCTACCCATTCCTCTATCATGTGAGAACTGTTTCCTCCAGAAAATCAAATGTCAAAATGGAAGACCTTGGCTTACATGATCTTCGAAGGTCACAGTGGTGGTAGAGGAGGACAAGGTTATCAGATGAAATCTATTGTTTCCAGCAACATTTCAGCTGGGACTCTTTCAAATCAGTGGTCTTCAAAGCAATTAGTTCTGTCTGTGATTGTAGCCATCACCTTCAAACAAAGAAACACACAAAAGGACAATAATAAAGCCAAGAAAGCTTCGCAGCTTATTTGAAACTTTATTACATAATAGTCTTATTTTATATTATTCCCATCCAGGAAAAAAAAAGTCATTTGAGCATACATCTCAGGTGCACCAAATGCCTTGCATAATGGTCTGAGGCAAGGAAATGGAATTATGTATCTAACATTTCCCTTTCATGCTCCAGGAGCCTCAGATTTGAATGTTCTTAAAATCAGTGTGAACGAAATTAATCAGGAATTCAAAGGCTTGTCAGCCTTGTATTAGTGTAAAATTAGCTTGATAGGTTTCTCAGACCATGGTGCTCTCTGTCTCTCTAATGGTGCTCTCTGTCCCTATAACAATTTAATATTTTTCTCAGCACATTACTTCCCTTTAAAAACAGCTCAGAAAATGTTGAGGAGACGTACAAGATGCAGCAAAGAAACTCCCAGAAGATTCAAGCCAATGGAGACCCATTTGTCCTGACTATCATAATTTTCCAATAGTTACGAGAGAAAACGCTATATTCTACTATTCCAAACAGTAGAACCGTAGAAGGGTGAATTGCTTCTAATGGAAGGTGACAGCACAGAATTAAGGAAGACTGTAGCAATTCTGGATAGAGGAAATAGAAGATTTTAGTTAGCCTGGACCCTGTATTTCAAGATGATAAGTTATCCTTAGGTTTACCTGATTGACATGTATGGGGAATATATTCATTACTACCTTTAATTGGCTACAAGTAGATGTAGTCACATTGCAAAAAAGGTTCATTGCAGATATACCAAATTGCAGCTTGTAAAGGACAAACATCCAGATAGGAGACAAGGTTGCTCATCCACAGTTGTGGGAGCAGCCAAACAGGTCACCAGCTCATAGTCTTCTCCATTATGGTGAGATGCATTGTATTTCAATTTAAATTATTTAAATCAAATTTAATTGTAGGAATTGCTTCTAAACTTGCAACTCTGTTTGTAGAAGGGGAAGGAAATTAGAGGGAGGGAAGGATCATTGGCATTTTTAAATAGAATGCAAGTTTCTGTCTTCTTTCTTTGGTGACATCTTTCCTCTTTTTGGGGTGATGTCTAAGAAACCAAAGTAATTGACTACATGTCAGAGCTCTGTTCTCTCCCCCACCCCCCCCCTGGACTTTCCAAGCCAATTTTGCAAGCCTGCTATATAATTTTATCACAGATCTAAATAGTATTCTCCCTCCCTCCCTCCCTCCCTCTTTGGCAGGCTCTGGAAGAAAATTTGATTAAGAAAGTAATGAGAAAGCTTCTGGCATTGCACAATTGCCTTCAAAAACAGGGGGCCATATTTCTTATCATTTTAGAAGATGTGGCAGACTGAGGCCATTTCTGCACTACACTGTTAGAGTGTTATTATTCCACTTTTAACAACCCATGGAATCCTGGGGTTTGCAGTTTAGGGAGGGCATTTAGAATTCTCAGCCAGAGAGTTCTTTGTCTTAGTAAACTACAAACCCCAGAATTCCATAGGATGTTGAAAGTAGAATAAGAACATTACAACAGTATAGTGTGGAAATGACCTAAGTTGGATAAACAGGAATTGAGGCCAGGAAACTGTGGCACTGGAGAGCAGGCAGCAAGTCTGGGATATTTGTTTCTGGCTCTGGATGTCCACAGTCACTACTAGTAAAAGGGCAGATGACATTTCAAACGTCAGCCCCATGGAAGGCCCTCGGAAGGAAAGAAAATGCAAATATCCACTCCCTCCTTGTGTCTTCCTTATAACCATGCCCCTGAAAGGCTGTGGATCACTGCAAACATCTACTCTTCATGTCTCTCACACTAACTCCTTTTCATGTGTCACCACATTCTGTCAATGACTAACGTGTTTATCCAACACAGGAGAAAGCTTTCTTTTTCCTAAGTTGATTTCCCAGGGAAAGATGAGGCCTTTTTTTTTTTAAAGCCAGGTGCAATGTGTTTTGTGTTTGGTTAAATTGCTGCTCATTTTATTAAACCCACTGAAACTATTAGTGGTTAGGTACATGTTATTTCATCACCCACTTACAAATGCCAGATGACAGGTCAATGTGTGCCTTTTCCATTAAGATGAGAAACCTTGTACAGAGGAAACCATTTCACTTGCTGAGATTTCTAACAACAATTTTAGAACCACAGAGAGGTACTTTGGCTCTCTGCTTGCTGTCTACTGCCACTCTTTTGTCCCATCAGAAGACAGCATGCCACATCAAATGTTTCTTAAAACTCTTCAGTTAGTACACTCTTACTTGCCCAGCTGACCCTCTTCTTTGGACATCTCAGGAATAAGTAAGTTGCTGATGCAGAAGCAGGTTCCAGAAATCCCCTTGTGGTTACAAACAAGTGCCAAGACAAAACGAGTCAGGTTTCAGCCAAAGGCAATGACTAATGCATGTTCTAATGACTATTGCTTCATACTTTATAAATGGAGCACAAAGGAGACAGCATTGTGCAACAAGGATTTTGATCTGAATTCTGTGTAAATCAGAGAACAAAATAAAATGATTGCTATCCACAAGTATTTCTCGCCTTGACTATTTTGCTTCATTGCTTTCTGTCATTGGTGGCTTTGTCCTCTTTCTGTGAGCCAGCTGTCTAAATCTTCATAAATTTCATTCTCACATGCAAGAATGAATAATTTCACTATTTTTCTCATTGCTGAAAAAAAGAAAAAGAAAAAAAGATACTGAAAACAGCACAGTTTTTGAAAACCATTTGCAGTTGGGGACATGCCAAAACACACATGAGCAAGCACTTGCACATGGATCTTTTAACACAGAAAACATTTGTTACTGCGGTCCAGGCCCACCCAGAGATAGCACACGATATCTCTTTTGATAGCAAATGATTCGGCTTTCCTCTGCCACCCCGCTCCACGTGCTTCCGAGGCCTCTGGACAAGCCCGTAAACAGGTGCAGCTGATAATTGCTGGACATTCCATTCTCCACCCAAGCAGGCCAGACAAAGCCGGTTTGTCGCTTCAGGGACTTCTCTGGCAAACACCTCCTCACTTATGTGCGATACTAACAAAGGCTCCCGGCCCCGAGCAGGTAGCCTTACAAAGCTGTACTAAGCGCTCCGTATTTGCATACTGGCTACACTATTGTTAATTCGACCCTAAGCCAATCATACTAAACTCTGACCTTTCCAAAGCTTTGTCCCACTCTTAACTTGCATTGTTCTCACTGAACAAGGTATGGCCTGCAGTCACAATTCACCCTATAAAAACCCCAGACTCCGAGACCATCCTTGGATCACTCCCGAGTTCCAGACCACCTTGCTACCGCTTTGTTCGGCGAGCTCCCCTCAGTGAACCGCACTGAGCTTCTTCCCTGCACCCCAACGAATTCTATCTTCATACCTCTCCAGGACTACGAGACAGGTGTCGTATCACCCATTTCCCTCTGAAAATCCCTATTTCCAATTCTTTAGTTAGCTGTGTGACTGTGTTGTCTTTAATATTTGTCTGTATTTAATAAAACATCATTTTTGCTATTTTAAACCGTCTGACTGCTTGACTGACCTGACCCCATAGACGCTGGGTTGCAAGATCCTGCTAACTTACCCTGCCTCTCGCTAGCTTTAGTGAGTGCTCCAGCTAATTTTCCCCAAGGTTGTGTTGTTGTTGTTTGGTTATTTGGGTGCCCCTCCCGGGACCCCTAGAGAACAGGGTAATACATTTCTATGCACAAGATAGACTTTCTGCACATAAACCAGCATTTTCTGCATAGAAAGTTTGTTTTCTGAACAAAAATGTTGCTTTCTGCATAGGATTTTTTTTTGTGCAGAAAATTAATTTTTTGCACAAAAACATGCCTTTTTTGCACATACACAAAAAACATGCTTCCTTCACTGGGAATATTCTCACTTGTCTGGGAATCTCCTTGTCAGATTTTACTCACACTTGAGAAAATATTTTTTCAACCATTTTCCAAATATTTCCAGTCTTGTGCCAAGAGAACAAAAGCAAACCCCATCTGAACAAATCTTGCTAAGAAAACCCAGTGATAGGATCTCCTCTGGGTTGCCATAAGTCAGAAATGACTTAAAGGCACACGACAGCAACGTATCAACGTGTATTGGAAAGGTGGATCAGCCTTCGTAGAGCCTGAAAACATTACTTTTGTTGGCTGAAGGATCCTGGGAGTTGTGATCCACAAAAGGAACACAAGTATCCATTAAGCAGAGTAGGCTGGAATATACATGCTCTTCATGCTCATATGTTTAGGATTAAGTATCCATTCTTTTCCTTTCTGAGAGTAGCCCTACTGGATCAGGCCAAACCCTATCTTGCCCAATATCCCATTTCCTACAATGGCCAACCAGATGTCTATGAGTAGACTACAAGCAGGACATGAAAGCAGAACTCCAGTCCTGAATCTGCCCCTGCACTTGTTATTCTGCTGCTTCTGAAACTGAACATATAGCCATCTGATCAAGAAGTCTTACCCACACCTAGAGGCAGTGAATTCCATATGTTTAAAACAAGCTGAGTGAAGTAACTTTTTACAGTTCCGTGATAAATCATTCTGATTGCCCTGTTTCTAATTCTGGAGAACAATAGGGCTCTGGCAAAACAGTGGGCTAAGAATTACAAAACTGAAGAATGCAAGCACCAAATGTGACTAGCCATAAAGTATTACAGACTGGAATGTTCTTGTTCAGGACCTTCCTCCAGGACACTGCCTTTCATTCTCTCTGATACCCAATTTTCCATTCATTTCCCCAACAATCAGAAAATATTCTGTGTCCACGGAAGATGATCAGGCCCCACTGGTCTGTTTTTGGTGGGAACTGTCTCCCGTAGATTGATTTTGGGGTGGAGGTAGAAATCTTTTGCACATCTGCAAACCATTATTGCCTCCATACTTGCTGAACACATGGGTGCATGTGTATACATATGTATATGTGCTCTTGCGTGGCTACATGAACAATTACATTCATGTCTATATACTGTAAATGGAAGACATAGTTAATGGGGCAATCCTCTAAGCAGATGTAAGTCCCATTTAGTGGAGCAGGGCTTACTCCAGAGCAGATCTATACAGAATTGTGCAATAAGGTCAGTTTACAGTCCATCCACATTCCTCATTTGATGTCTGCAGCATAAAGTGTGTCTTGCAGGTACTGTCTGAACCAGTCAAACAGCTCTTTCACGTCACCTTGCGGCACTTCTAAGGCAACCCTTCTCAACAATTCAGTGGCCAAATGGCTTGTTCAGTATTCAATAGATGAAAAAGCAGTAGACAGAGAAGCAAGACTGAACTGGCCCTGCAAGTGGGGTGGGTGGGTGAGATGCAAGTCTCTGGCTTCTGTCAGTAATAATCACACAGGCATTCTCCCCATTAGCCCAGCAACGTGTCTGACAGAAAAAGCCCTCCAAGCTGATGCCAGGATAGCCTTTTTGGAAAAACAAAGAAATGACACGAGACTCTGAATAAAACAAGAAGTTGTTCTACAGTTCATCAGAAGCTAACCTTAAAGAAACTGTGAGTTCTCCACCCCATCCCAAGAATGGAACATTTTTATAACTACAAATTCCAATGTCCTTCAGGCAACATGGGCCATCCTGTCTGGGGATTCTGGGCTTTGTAGTCTAAAACATAACCCTTTTTGAGCTTAGACTCTCCCTTAATCCTTACAGGTCAGCCTAAGTCCAGGCTGTTGTAACAGAGATGAATTCTTTCACACCTTTCATCTAATAAATAGTCTCCAACTTATCCAAATAAAATTCCTTCCTCCCAATAATGGGCAATTATTCAGTATATTGAACACATAAGCATTTCCATTAGAAAGTGTTTTTCAGATGGCCAGCTAGTGGGCATACTGCAACACCGTGCAGCTGTAGGACCCAGAAATGCCGTACTAGTACACAAACTCTTGCCACATACCACCATTCAATGTTTGCAATGGGAAACCATAACTAAAAGCCAGTTCAGCCTTAGACAAAGGTATTTCAGAGATGGGAAGGAGGCATTCTGGTTAACTGCTGGAAATATAGTTTCATACCTATATTATACAAGTGAGTATGTGGTGCCATCTAGTGATCAAGGTCATGCATCACATTCCCAAGCTACAGCATAAAATGCACAGTTCTATGAAAGTCATTATTACGGTACCTCAAATCAGGAAGAAGGTGGTGGTGTAACAATGCACTTTGCAATATTACTGTTCATGCTGATTAAAACACATGTGGATACAATAGCCAGGGCTGCAAGAACTGCACGTACCCCCTTTCCTATAACAAATCAACATGCTAATTGCTGTTTGGATGACAGATGGGATTAAATCATAAAATCCAAGAATCATAGAAGCATAGAGTTGGAAGATACCACAAGCACCATCTAGTCCAACCTCCTGCCATGCAGGAATACACAATCAAAGCACTCCCAACAGATGGCCATCCAAAGCCTCCAAAGAAGGAGATTCTACCATGCTCCCAGGCAGCCTATTCCACTGTCAAATAGCACTTACCATCAGGAAGTACTTCCTAATGTTTAGATGGGATCTCTTTTCCTGAAGTTTGAATCCATTGATCCATGTCCTAGTCTCCAGAGCAGCAGAAAACAGGTTTGCTCCATTCTCAATATGTCATCCTTTCAAATATTTAAACATGTCTATCATGTCACCTCTTAACCCTCTCTTCTCCAAGCTAAACATACTCAGCTCCCTAAGCTGCTCCTCATATGTCATGGTATCTAGATCTTTTATCATGTTGGTTACCATCCTCTGGGCATGTTCAAACTTGTCAATGTCCTTCCTGAAATATGGTGCCCAGAATTGGACTCAGTATTCCATGTAGGGTCTGACCAAAGCAGAATAGACTGCTACTATTACTTTCCCTGATCTAGACAACATGTTTTTATTGATGCAGCTTAGAATCACATTTGCTTCTCTTCTTTCTTTCTTTCTTTCTTTCTTTCTTTCTTTCTTTCTTTCTTAGCTGATCCATCACACTATTGACTCATGTTCAGCTTGTGGTCTACGAAGAATCCCTTTCTCATGTATTGTGGTCAAACCGGATGTTACACATCCTACATCCATGCATTTCTTTTCCTTCTGCCCAAGTGTAGTACTTTAAATTTCTACCTGTTGAAATTAATTTTGTTAGTTTTAGCCCAGCTCTCTAATCTGTTAAACTCATTTTGAATTCTTATCCTGGGATATTAGCTACCCCTCCTAATGTGATGTCATCTGACAATTTAATAAGCATTCCCTCTATTTCCTCATACAAGTTGTTGATAAAGATGTTGGATAGCACTGGGCCCAGGATAGAACCCTATGGCACTCCACTACTCAGTTCTTTCCAGAATGAAGAGGAGCCATTGGTGAGTACCAATCTGTCAACCAATCAAAAATCCCCAACAGTAGCATTGCCTAGCCCACATTTCACTAGCTTATGTGCAAGAATATCATGGGGAACCTTGTCAAAGGTCTTGCTAAAATCAAGGTATGCTACATCCACAGAATTCTCTTCATCTACCAAACTTGTAACTCTATTAAAAGAGGTAGGATTAGTCTGGCATGAATTGTTTTGTTTTATTTCAAGGATGGCAGAACATGTGAATTGCTTTTTTACCTCACATCTTATTAAAACAACTTCCAATGCACAGTCATAAGACTGTAAGAAGGCTGCAATCCTCCAGTGGAGTGTGGAAAGTGAAATCCACAGTAATTCATGGAGCGTCCATCTGAATACACATCTGTAGCATTGCATTCTAATTCCACCCAGTTGCAACATCTGTGAGGTGGTAAATCCACCCCAGTGTTTAGTCCATACTTTAAAAGAACTATGGTATCAAGTAGAGTCCCCAAAATACGTTAAGCACCTTGGATAGCTCCTTTAAGGTAGGAACAAAAACCCAGAACACATTCATTACCTCACTGACATGGAAGCAATCGGTGGTCCTGCTTTTACTGACCCCCACAACAAGTAATAAGTGCCATCACAATTGTCCTTCCCCTCCTCCCCCTCCTCTTCCCTTCTTCCCCCCTCTTCTCCTCTTTTACTGATCTTTAATAAAAATTGTAGCTCCTTAGGAAGCTAATCAATATGTAGGATACAGAACAGAAAGGCAAGCAGAACAAGAAATTAGGTGTAATGTTTAACCAATGGAATAAACACAATAGAAACTTCCATAGTGTTGTTAAATAATTATTATTGCTTTGATCTTTGATCTCTAGAGGGGGCTTAATGGAGCAAGAAGTATTTTGCCTATGAGGAATCTTTTCTCTTGGCAGAAACCCAAGCCATTTCTGTACTAGATTGTTATAACACTATTATTCCACTTTCAACATCCTATGGAATCCTGGGGTTTGCGGTTCCGGGAGGGGCCAGTTGGCCCCTCCCAGAACCGCAAACCCCAGGATTCCATAGGATGTTGAAAGTGGAATAATAGCGCTATAACAGTCTACTGTGGAAATGTCCCCAGAAATCAAAACATAGGCTTTTACAGTTGTGGTGAATAACCTGCCAGTGGGGAAATCATGAGAGCAATAATTGTCCATTCTCTCTTTTCAGCCTCTTGAAAAACCAGTGATTGTGGAGAATAAATCACTTCATCATCAACTTCTTCTGGCTCTCTGGGTAAACAGTGTAAAAATGTTCAATCAGAAAAGCAGTCACTTTACAAGTCCACATTGTGATCTGGTATCCTGGGAAAGCCTTCAGCCTTTTTTGTTTTTTCATTCTTGCCCCATGTTTATCCATGTTTCTATGATCAAAACATTAACTCCACTGGCAACTTCAGGAAGATTAGTGGTAAGAAATAATTTGGTGCAGTATTTTCTGGAATAGTCCAGCTATTTGAATCACCATGAGAGTTCGCTCAAAACAATGATACAATATATTTCATTTTCTCTACTAACACTGGCAGAGTGAAACGACTGATCGGTGCCATCAGTTATGTTCTAACAAGGACAATCTATGCAAACTCAGGAGCTGGTGATGGGGAAGGAGGGGCACCAAAGCATAGCATAGCCATATTCTGTTCAACCTGTTTCTCAATCATCTAAGAACAATGGAACAGGTAGTAGAGCGTGAATGTTACTTTTAAGAAGAATGGATATAAAGATGTGCTGGAGCCACCCATAACTGAACAGCAATGATGAGATGATACTCTGGGATCCATCATCTTCCCACTGCTAAGAAAATCTGCAATTTGTTGATAACTTTCCATGACCTCCAGCTTGCCTTCCAAAATGTTATTTCTAAAGCCCAGAAAAACAGGACCAATGGAAACTTTCTAGTAAGGCCTTCTTTTTTGACCTAATTATCAGTTGGATTTAAGTAGATGTGGAGGAGTTTAATATAGCATTTTACATCTAAATATTGGCTGACATCCGGCATCAAGGAGATGTAACACAAAGTTCTGTTCGGCAGAAGTAGATCACATCTATTGTCTCCTCTCCCTGGAAACACAGCCTTTTTGATGTCATCTCCCCACCACCACCACCAAACATGGCCTTGCAGAGGCTGCTGAAGAGCAGGAATTGGCTGGGAAGTGTTTGACTATGTGACTATAGCTAGTGGCACAATGATCATATCACCTTCCAGACCTTTTGAAAGCCAACCTGGGAGGTCCCAGAATATGTCTTTTGGCATAAGGCACTTGGCCAAATGTGAACTGGAGATTCATAGGGAGACCGCTTTCATTCTGCCACACCTTTGCCTGTAGGATGCTGATTCTCATGCCCCATCAATGAGGAGGATTTCAGAGGACTGTGTGTTATATTATCATTTTTATTTTGAAAATGGAAAAAAATGAATTGCTTTCTTGGTGCACAGTTTATTATAACATCTTATGATGCACAGTCATAAGAACTAATATTGCTGAGAGGAATGAAATATTAAGTTTCTTGGAAGAAACCACTAGTGTTTGTTTATTGAAAACTAAAAGAAAACCTCCCCATCTCTACCTAGATCACCTTCTCTTGCTTTCAAAATCAGCATATTTTTAGTCATTATAGTTCAAATTTCAGTTAAAAATAAAGGGATAAATAAGACTCCCATTGAGCATTTAATATTTTGAAAACAACATATAAATCTTGTATGAATTTGGGCCCCTGATGTGTGTGTGTGTGTGTTGGCTTTTAGACCACTTGAGAATGTACATTTGTTAGCATGACCTACCACCCCTCCTACAAGATATTCAACTCATAAATTGGCCTTATTAATGACCGGAGAACACATTTGGGGGTAACGCTAGTCAGAGAATGTGTTCAGGGTTACGCTGGCTGGAGATGTGTTTGAAATCATGAAAGTTTAGATAGGATTATGTGGGAAACCCAGCGCTGACGAGTTTGTGCTAATCCCTTCACCACTTCAGGATCTTGGCATTTTTGAATACAATGAAACATGAACTGCCCAGATTGGTGAGCAATCAGAGACCATCCCTTCCTTTACGGTGATCTTCCCTGTACACCCTACCTGAGCAAACATTAAAAGATTGTCATGAGTCCCAAATATTTTGTCACTCTGCAGTTAAGCAATCAGCTTATTCTGGAACCCTTTGTCAGTCCCATGGGAAAGCCATTACAGCTTTGTCAATGCCCCCTTTCAGGGTATGAAATAGGGTATAAAAATCCTAGCTTTGATCCCAGCCAATTCTAGTATGTAGAACATAGCCCAGACTGCTATTTCTCCATGCTATGCTCAGATGCTGAGTCCCTCTCTTGTAACCCCTTCTTCAGGACTTGTAACTATCTCCCTTTTCACCAATCTCTCTCTATCCAGTCTTTCTTTCCTCACTTTCTGATAGCCGTGCATAGTTCTTAAGAGTGTTTGATTTCTTGTGTGTTTGTCAATTTAGATAAAATACTTTGTGAACTTTAATTGGAGTTCTCTCTACTGTTAGTACTGGTATACATTGGTGAAAAGTTCCTGCCATTACCCTCCTCGTGTAGGCCTCCTTTGAGCTATAATTCCCCCCGCTTCTAAGGAGACACTGATATTGCGGGTGGACCCAATGTCCCTCGTCTCTTAGGGTAACACAGTGTGGGCTGGACCAGATGGTTCTTGCAGTTCCTTCCCACTCTATGATTCCATGCATGTGTCCATTAAATCAACACCAGCTCCATAACTGCACTGTGAGATTAAAATAAAAATAGAAGCATCTTGGAAAGGAGTGTAATATAATCCTTAATTTAAAATATGATAATCTCAGTTACAGCCAGCTGATGCTTTAAAAGTGTGTTAAACAATGTTAAAAGGGAATTTGTGTGTGCTGTTACACTGTATGTATGTTAGCTAATGCAGAACCTAATTATAGCTTTACTTAGGCTATTTCTGCACTACACTGTTAACAGTGCTATTATTCCACTTTCAACATCCTGTGGAATTCTGGAGTTTGTAGTTTACTGAGGCCAAAGAGCTCTCTGGCTGAGAATTCTAAATGCCCTTCCCTAAACTGCAAATCCCAGGATTCCACAGGATGTTAAAAGTGGAATAATAGCATTATAACAACATAGTGCAGAAATGAGGCCTTTAAAAAAAAACTACCATTATTTTTTTTTAAATCATAAATTATTTGACAAAATCTGATAGATGGACATCTGCCAGGAAGATCAAAACTCTAAGACAAGAAAATTTAATCTGCATTAAAATAACCTTAACAAACTGGAACAAAACCTATGGGGTAGGCAAATTGGTGGCCTCAGCTCCTACCAATCGTGACCACGGGCAAATAGCCAGGCATAATGGGAGTTACATGAGAAGATGCCTTGTGGGCATCTGGTTGCTTACCTCTAGGATGTCACTCTTCAAGGAAAGGAGAAATTTTGTTTGTTTGTTTATTTAAACTGACATCCTGCCTTTCTTCCAAAGTAAGAGGTAGCTCACAATATGAGCTAAAACAAAATGCAATGACAATAATGTATAACACAAACAATCAATCATATTGAAAACTGATTTCAAAAAAGTTTTAAAAGGCTGTTAAAATGATTACCCCCCCACCGCACCCCAATAAAGGACCTTCTGTGTCAGACAGTTAATACTCAAAGGCCGGAGTAAACACGTACCCATACAAGTAACTCAGGGTGAGATCGACATCAGGCTTCTTAGTCATGATCACGAGAATATCCTGGTGGCCTGAATGAGCCCCCAGTCCTGAAAGTGGCTGTGGAGATGCTGTGGGGAACAGTACAAGAGTGAAAGCTCAAAAAGAGGGAGGCACTGCTACGGTAGCAAAACTGGTAGAAGCCACAGCCTCCACTCCTATTTGGAGATCCTGGGATGTATCCAGACTGCACAATTATAGCAGTTTGATATTCACACTGACTGTCATGACTCCACTCAATGGGATGAATAGTTTGGTGAGGTACTTGGCATTTTCTGCTAGAGAGGTGCACTTTGCCCTCAGAAACAATAGCACTAGAGCTCTCTAGCAGAGGATTTTTAGTACCTCTCACCAAACTACAGATCCCAGAATTCTAGAGTATAAAACTATAGCAGTCAAAGTAGTACCAAACTGCTGGTGGCATCAGACTCCAGGCAATCATTTTAGAATACTTCTCTGAAAACATCCTAAATCTAAACCACTAGACCAGCCTTCAGCACCCACATGTTATCTAGATGTTTTATTATCAGATAAGAGGCATTACAGGGCAATTAGCAGCTCACAACTTTTTTTACACCCATTATCAATTAATGCTAATTAATCATTGAACTGTTTTAAGCCTTATAAACCTAAAACAAATAATTGCGTTTACAACTGCATAACCTAAAACATCCAAACAACAAGCAATAAACTCCAAGGTGTAAGGGAAACAGGGTTGTTGTTTTTTTTAGTCATGTTATTACGTCAACACTTGCTGACGTCCACATGAAAACAAAGACGTGGTTAAATATTTGGCTGGCCTAATCAGATTCTTGCATAATTTGGAGGGGTTCCTGCTATCATCACACAATGGCATTATTTAGTTCACTCCTGTTTTTCTACATATACAATACAGAGCTTGTTGTGAAATTTTCCAAACAGATTTGGTAACGAACATGCAACCAAAGAGTTAGGTAATGACCATAATCTTGTTGGTGCACTAAGCTTGTGATTGCACTTATCCCAGGGGTGCACAATGATGTTAAGGGAAGGGAGATGAAACTTGCCAACTCTTAATTGCCTATTTTTCCAATGTCTTCCTTCTTTCACAGTCACTTCACCAACACAATCCTTTTCCTCCCACTGTTACCTCTCACACCAGCATAGTTATGTTGGTATGGTTTACCAACAGGGCTGCTGGTGACACAGACCACAGAGATACCCAAATTGGTCCAATTTCTACCTTCTCTTCTCTGCAGTCTCATTTTGTGGCAAGTGTAAACTCTCTTTCTCTCTCAACACACACACACACGAGTCTACACATGCCACAAAATTAATTCACATGCAAGAGGAAGTAGAAATTGGACCAGTTCAGGCTATAGGTGAGTGAACTATACTTTAAGCATTTTCAGACACACACATATACACACACAGATGGGCCGGAGGAAATCACAGAAACAAACACACAAACATATGCATGTGAGAAAGTCTGGCTTTAATTTTTTAAAAACCTTTTAATTGTATTTAGAGACTGGGGAACTGGAGGAAAGGAGGAGAAAAGAAGACTACAACTCAACTTGCCCGCATCATTTTATCTCTGGAACACTAGCAACTACTGTAATATTTATGACCCTCATGTACAGGAGGAACTATTTTTATTTTTAACTGATATTAGCAGTTTTTGCATTAATAAAGTATGTGTGCAACATGCAAAACATAGCACTGGAATTAGTGGATTGTACAACCATGTCATATAACTTCTAGTGAACAGCTTAGGACTATTTTGTTGCTACTTATTATTAAAAATAGCAAGCTGGAGCCCTTGCTAGTCTAAAGCAAATCATCCACAAGTCCATTGATTCCAATCACCCTACTGCCCATCCCTCCCTCTATCCTCCCTAACATCTTTCTCTGCCCTCTTTCTTCTGCTTCTTCTTCCTTTCCCTCCTCAATCATCATAATCATCATCACCACCACCACCACATCTGTACACATCCTTCCTTCTAATACATGATGAAAGAGATCTAGAGATCTCTGGTGGTCTCCTACTTGGACATTAAACAGACTTATTTCATCTTCAGCAAGGCTGTTGCATCATATTCCTTCAGACTACATCTGAGGACCTAACATCTAAGTAACGGCCAATTTGTGTGGTGAAACTGCATGATTCTGAGCGGCTAATCTCAGGGAGTGTTTCTTGCATTGATGCAACCCTGTAATGGCTCACTGATACAGATGACTTGTCCCTTTTCTGTTTGCACTGAATGGAAGCTCACCGGGAAAAGATCTGCATGTTCTTTATATTCTTATTCAGGGCCCAGTCTGCATTTCAGCCCTGGTGGCGCAGTGGTTAAATGCCAGTACTGCAAGCCACAAGGTTGGGAGTTCGATCCTGCCGGGCTCCAAGGTTGACTCAGCCTTCCATCTTTCCGCAGGTCAGTAAAATGAGTACCCAGCTTGTTGGGGGCAATTAGCTAAAACACATTGTAAACCGCTTAGATAACACTCAGTTGATAAGCGGTATAGAAATAAATGCTTTTGCTATTGCTATACATTCTCAGACAAAGAGTCCACAAGTACTCCTACCACAGGGCAAAGATGATTCAAGAGACCTTTTGAACAGACACAATAATTTCATTGGGTTTTTGACACATTGGCACTAGGGGGCTCTTAAATGTGTGGCCCAGGATGAACTGGTTCTTGTGGGGTGCACTGCCAGTTTCTCTTCAGATGTTGCCTACAAACAGGTAAAGTTCCAGTGTGGATTCTCCACTTCTGCAACCAACTTCCACAAATCAGCTCTGCACATGCCACAAAGTGAGATGGCAGTTGAGAAGGAGCAGAAACTGGACGGTTCAAGTTATGGGCAGGGAAATTACCTTTGGAACACTTTTCCTTGTTATTATTTTAAAACTTCCTTACAAATGGTAAGTTAGCAGAATAGGTAGCAGTCTAGGAAAGTATTGGTTGTAATTAAGCACCACTGAAAAGGAGGAATAGAATGTTATACTCCTCATTATTAAGTCCTGTTGTTTTGAATGGGGCTCCATTGCAAATCACTGTTGATAATACTGCAATGAGTGGATGCGTGGGATTGATGAAGAGAGTCCTAAGGTGGGCCAGACCCCTTCTATTCCAGCAAGTCTTCAACAACTGTCTCTTATTGCCAGAAGTTCTTAAATGGATGGGCTGGACTTTTTAAATAGTTTACTGTTTATTTATTATTAGCGTCATGTTTTGGAATGTTTTAATTGGTATTTTAGTAGTATAAATAATTTAATTCATTCTTTGTTACATGTACTTTATAAGAACTTCTTTAAAATTATTGGAAATTGTCTTGCATTGCACCCTAACTGTGGGAGAAATATGTGAGTGTAAGAGAATATGTGAGTTTGTATGTGTGTGTGAGAGAGAGACATGGGGAGCAGCAGAATCAAATAAATAAAATAAACAGGATGTGGATGTTGTTGTTGTCCACCTTCAAGTCATTTCTGACTTATGCTAACCCTAAGGCAAACCTTACACAGGGTTTTCTTGCTGAGATTTGTTCAGAGGGAAGGTTGCCTTTGCCTTCCTCTGAGGCTGCGAGAGTGTAATTTGCCCAAGATCACTCAGTGGGCTTCCCAGGCCCAGCAGGGATTTGAAACCTGGTCATAGTCCAACACTCAAACAAGTATATTATGCTGGCTCAGTAATTAACACTAAGGCCATTTCCACACAAGGTTTTTAACATAGGGCAGAGCGTCCTCCAGGGAGGAGGTCTGCACCTGGGGGTGGACTGGGTCGGACCTACTTAACATAGATCCGCACCCCAGCCAGCTCCGGAATGACCCCAAGTGGTTGTCCAGTGTGCTTTTGAATGACCGCTAAAAACAGGTCTTTCAAAAGCACGGAGCGCGCTGCTGTCAGCCTGCTCCCTTATGCAGATTCGCAGGCTCGCATTGGTGCGAGCCTGTGATCTGCCAGAGGTGGGCTTTAGGCTGGGAAGCTTTAGCGGTTGGTCGAGACCCTTGACCAACTGGAAGCTGCCATTTTCGTCCCCGGAGCAGTGCGGAGCGGTGGCCACGCGCTGCTCCAGAGAAGTGTGGACTGGACTGGGGAGCCCAAAAGTCTGGTGAGTAGCGTCACAGGGTGATTCCCTCGCTCCATGCGGAAATGGCCTAAGTTTAAATATTAGCTCTATCAAAGCACCACTGGGTCAAGTCAGACACTTCTAGCCTCCCCTGATGAGCTGTTAAGATGGGAATAATAAACAATGAGCTAATGTAGTGTTGTAGTGGTTTGTGTGCTGGACTAGGACTATGGGAAACCAGGCTTCAAATCCACCCACCCAACCACAGAAGCTGACTGGGAGACCTCGGGGCAGCCTCAGTCTCTCAGGTCACTTCCGCACTACACTCCTATAGCGCGATGATTCCACTGTCAACATCCTATGGAATCCTGGGGTTTGCAGTTTGGGGGGGCGGCCCTCCCCTCCCCAAACTGCAAACCCCAGGATTACATAGGATGTTGACAGTGGAATCATTGCGCTATAACAGCGTAGTGCAGAAGTGGCCTCAGTCTCAGAGGAAGGCAATGACAAGCCCCCTCTGCACAAATCTTGCCAAGGAAACCCATGGTCACCAAAAGTCAGAAACAATTTGAAGGCACACAACAACAAAGACTGAGACAAAAAGTGCTACTTTCATACAGCAGCATAATAAATCATGAGTGGACTTAACAGCCAAGCAACATCATTCAAGCACAGTTTTGGAGTGGAATTTCAGCTGCCTACAAAGGCATGTCAGAGGTATTGGAATTCAATTGCACAAGAGCAAACTTTGGACTTTAGAAAGTTGATAAGGGAACTTGAAGTTCAAAACAGGGTTCTGGTCTAAGTGCTTAGTCTTTGAGTTCCCTTTCTATAGACTCAGAGAGTTATAAAGTCACAGGCCTTTTCTGCAGTGGGCTATTAAAACGGTGCAGAGCAACCTCCAATGGAGGTCTTCTGCATCGTAGAGTGGACTGGGGTGAACTACTTTTCATAGTTGCATACCTCAGTCCACTCCGGCGCAACCGGAACTGGTTGCACAGCATATTTTTTAAAAACCTCTTTTTAGAGGTTTTTAAAAAGCACGGAGTGCACAACTCCGTGTCGCTCTGTCGCCGCGCTCCGGTGCAGATTTGCAAGCATGCGCAAGTGCATGCCTGCAGATCTGCTGGAGGCGAGCTTTAGGCTGGTGAGCTTCTCCAGTTGGCGGAGAGCCTCCACCAACCGGAAGCCACCATTTTGGATGCCGGAGCAGTGCGGAGCGATGAGCTCGCACTGCTCCTCGTCCTGACGGACTCACCCAGACGGAGAAGAAAGCTGGTGAGTCTCGTTTTGCCCGTTTATTTTCACACATGTGGAAAGGGCCATAGTGTATGAAGGGGCCTCCTAGACCACTGAGTCCAAGACTCTGCTCAATGCAGGATCCCCAGCTAAAATAGACCCAGCAGGTAGCCATCCAACCTCCTTTTGAAGACATCCAAAGAAGGAGTCCCCACTACCTTTCTGGGCAATTGCTCTTACTGTCAAGAAATTCCTTCTAACGTTCAGTTGAAATCTACTGTCCTGTAACCTAAAACCATTAGGCCTGGTCCTACCCTCTAGGGCAGCACAGAACAGACCTGCCCCCTCTTCTCTGTGATAGCCCTTGAAGTATTTAAAGAGTGCAATCATATCTCTCCATCTTCTCTTCATCAAGCTAAACATGCCCAGCCCCTTCAACCAGTGATGTATTTAAGTCTTTTGTTACTCCACTAGAGAAACCCTATCCCGGGGTCTACAATTTTAATATTAAAATATGCTTCTGTGTGCCAGAAGGTCCCCCGAAGGGGCACATAAGTCAAAAGACTGAAAATGAGGTCAGGCAAGTAAAATCCCCAGTCACGTAGCCCTAAGAGACCTCAAGATGTGTAAACCCACAATAAACAAAGGGTCCACAGCCCTAGGAAGCCGACTTGAGGGGATTAGCGTGTCTGCCCCAAGTTGAGTAAATAGTCCATCAGGCGAGGACGATTTACATGAAGTCACACCACAAAACACAGCTGAAGATCCTGAGACTTTGGCAACACTTTGCAATCTCATCACGCAAAGGAAATTACCATGGTGGAGCTTCGTTATCGCTCCAGCACCCATTGTTCTCCCCAGGAAAGAATTAGTCCTCCAGGCACTTTTTCCCCTACAAATAGTCTCTATTTTTGAGTGGTTCTTTGGATCATTCCCGGTCATCCCAGCAGACCATTTCTCTGTCCGTTGAGTGATCCCCTCAGCTCTCTCCATGCTGAGCCCCACTTCTCTCCTGTTTTTCCCGGACCAAGGACTTCAGGACAAAGGTGCAGTATCACCCTAGCTACACCCCTTCAATTCACCTATCCAATTTCCTCTCTTTTGCTTCTTAATAGGTCTTGAGTGAGTGTGTGAGTGATTGCGTTGGTGCTTTCATTCAATAAAATCATTTATTGGACATTTTTGTTTGGTTTTTGTCTTGGCCTGACCCCATAAAAACTGGGTAAAAAGACTCCGCTAGGTTACCCTCCCTCTCGTGTTGCTATTGCTTGTGCTCTGGCTAGTTTCCATTCCCCATCATGTGGAGCACATTGAGGTGTCCCCCAAGGGACCCCACAAATCAGAGTAACACTTTTATTCCAAGCCTCAAGTCAAGTCTCAAGTCTGGGAACCAACTTTATACTGCGACCTATATTTCAGAATTTCTGGACAGAGTTGAATAAAGTCAGTTTTAACAATTTAAGCAGAGTCAGTCCTCCACATTTGCAATTTTGCCATCTGCAGCTTTGGCATTGGGGAATAGGATCCTTCTTATCCCTGCATTCCCCACGCTGGAGGTTTTTGTGTCAACAGGCATAAAAGAGTCTGCAGCTTCTGAAGTGGGGAATTGGATCCTTCTTACTTCTCATTTCTGAAGCTGGAGCATTTTTCGGAAGTGGAGAATAGGATCCTTCTTACTCCCCATTACTGAAGATTCTAAAGCTCTAGAAGGAAGGATCCTTCCTCCTCAAGCCTGACAACCCTACCCCCCGGTGCTTCTGGGCCATTCTCTCATTACAGCCATTTGGCAATAATGGGAGGATGGCAAGCAGCCAGGCAGCATCTAGCTGTGTTCCTACTACCAGACCCATGGAGTAACAGGCATCCCCCTGGATACTAGGAAAAGGATGCCTTCTTTTGTATATCTGTTAGCAGGAACACAGCTGAATACTTTCTGGCTGGTCTCCATTCTTCCTTGGCCACAAAATGGCCATGGGGAGACAGTGCCCCTGCTTCAGAACAGTAAGCGGAGAAAACAAAGAGCAGTGAGGAAGCCTAGTTATGTCTGATGAAGGGTCCCAGCCTTCATTTAACAGAGGATCTATTTGGCTGTCTTCTCACAACCATCACATGAATGGTGTTGACAGTTGAAAAAGAAGTAAACCACCTGGTTTTTTCTTGTGCCTTTCATGGTGGAGATGCATAGCTACTGGCTACTGAAGCTTTCCATAGCACAGAGAAGAGTATTATCAATTGCTAAGGTCATCAGACTGCTGTTAAAGGCATAACTGTGGTTCAAAAAAAGACAATTATTATATAATATGGCTTTAGAAGGGGATTATATAAACCTTATGAGAACTAAGGCTATCAATGAGTACCAGTTATCATGAGCACTTGATCAGCAACAGTATGCCTCTCAATATTGGTTGGTGTGGAGCACACATGGGATGATGTTTTCAAATTCCCAACCAGGCTGTGGGCTACTTATAGGGATTTGACCCCTACAGAGTCTTGTCAGAACTCCTCATCACAATGCAGCTCATTGGTAGGAGGGGGGTGGATGTGTCATCCTTCAATGCTTTGCCTTTCTCACACAGAAGTCCATCTCTCAGTATGGCTGCCTGGATTTTTAGATTGGTTTTGGGGGCATTTGTGGTCATGGCAATCGTGCCACAACTGCAAATGTGAATACCAAAGAGTTAGCATAAGCCTAGCTTGTAGCATTATACTGCCTAGGATGCCAGGTAATGTTTTTGGCACAACTCTGTGTGATTTTAGCATAAAAATGTATATTTCCTTGTAGCATTATTTTCTGTTGAATATTGGGCAAGAACTGCACAGAAATATTAATTTTCTCCTGCAGCGTGGACAAAACTGAGTAAAGTATTTGTCTTTGCTTGTGATGAAATAGTTTAATACTTACATCTTTAGCTCAGAGACCTCCTGTCAGATATTAAGAGCAGGGGCTGAGGAACATAGTTCTAATATTCTGGTACATGAAAAAGATGTACTGGTTCGCTCTTGCTTATATCTTTATATATTTGAGATTAAACCAGAAAGAAAGAAAGAGAGAAAGAGAGAAAGAGAGAAAGAGAGAAAGAAAGAAAGAAAGAAAGAAAGAAAGAAAGAAAGAAAGAAAGAAAGAAAAAAGGGGAGGGAGGGAGGGAGGGATATTTGTTCAGAATATTTTCAATCATTATTTACATTTTATATGTCACAAGATCTAAGGCAATGTTATCTGTAAGGATTAGGCACACTTTCCTTTCTCTGTTGCCCCATTTAATTATTGGGATGAGTCCCACAGTGGCCCAATTCAGACAAACACATTTGATGTAACAGAAAGGGAACTACTGTAGACACTTTCTTCACTTACCTGAAGATTTCCTTCCCACAGGCTCTTTGGCTCTAACCATTTTGTGTTGTGACATATCATCATCATCATCATCATCATCATCATCATCATCATCATCACCATCACCACCACCACCACCACCATCACTATGGTATAATTGGTTTTAATTATGTTGGGCTAACTGCATTTTTCATTTTTGTGTGAGGTAAACTTTCAGCTATGTTTGTTTTAACTGTTTTAAGTCACCTTGACTCCTGGGGAAAAGGTAGGAAATAAATAAACAAATAAAATCTTGATCAGCAAGTTTTGTGAGTTAAGTGTTCGCTCTCCAAAGCAGAAACAGCCATGGTTTGAAGCAAGACTTCTGGTTCTTATTAGGAGAACAGAAACTAATCCAGTTTGCCTATTTGGATGATATGGTGGGTGGGGGACAGAAAAGGAACTCGCTTAGCAAATCAGGCACAGACATAGTTTGTTGTAAGCATAACAAAGAAGCAAACGAAATAAGGAGTATGGTCTGCAGTGCCAGAAACAGCCTGGAGGCTCATGCATTCCCTCCAACTGCTTCTGTTTGGCAGGGACAGTCCCAATTAACCTTATGTCATCCCATTTTTTCAGCTGCTTTTAAAATGTCCCAGTTTCTATCTCCTTCTCCCACACCTCAGCTTACTTCAGTTGCTACCCAAACTGAGTTTGAAATGAAAAACTAGTTTGCACTCAACAAGAGAGAAGTGCGGAGGTGAAATCTTGCCCTTTCCAGTAAGCTCAAGCAGAAGCAAGCTGCTGCAGCACTTCTTCGCTTGCCTGCTCTTCCTCATTCATAACTGTTGCTGTCTTGACCACACTCTAATGCTTCTTAGCCACACATGCCCTGGTTTTCACCCATGAGAAACTGAAGATTATGCTCATGTCCTCCTCTCCAATTTGTTAGTGACACTGCTGATTGTATTGTGGAGGATTTTCTGAATGACAGTGTTGTGCAGAACCAACACACTATCCAGAAAAAGTGCAGGTGGCTCCTGGGGAAATGTCAGACATAAACCCTTTCCGCAGCTTACTTTGTCTTGACATGGGCGTATGGGGATCACACGGGCAGCCTCTTGTGAGAGGCATTCATGTCCCCTCTGCTTCTTCTCCGCAGCAGCTCCCTGCTGGCCGGCAGGCAGCATGAGGGCTCCACCTCTTCCTTCTGCAGCGCAGCCGGGTAATTTCCCAGGCTGCGCTGGGGGGGGAAGCATGAGCGCTGCATCTCTGGAGGCTCCGCATGCAAGGTAAGTGCATGTGGGGCCCTGGAGCGGCACACGATTGCACATCATTTTCGGCAAGAAGTCGAAAATGATATATTGTGTGATTGCCACCTACTGACCCCGGCAGCATTGCGTGATTGCGAGGACATCATGTGGAATGGTCCTCGCAATCACGCGATGCTCCAGAGGCCCTTTCACAGGTGAAATGCCATGCAAAAAGGGCCATTGCTGAGGGCAACGGGAGAGAAACCCACCTCCATCACCACCTAACTGAACCCTGAAAGATCTGAGTTACCAACCTGCTACTTTTTCATTCAAATGAGGGAAATGTGCAAAATTAGACGTCCACATTTCATTTGCTCCCATGTCATGCTTATAGCAGACTGGTTTGTACCCCATTTACAGACAGGTTTGCACTTGTTGCCTAAATCAAAGTGTAACATTTAATCTCAAATAAGGTGAAATGACAGCCTGGAAAATAAAGACTGTACAGAAATAAGGTCAAAAGCTACAATACTTCTGGATGGAAAATGCAGAAGAGTTAAAAATTAAGCCCCAGTTCAAGACTTAACAAATAACTCTAGGTTCTATCTGAATTCAGGTTGACTATTCTTCATTTATGGGTTGAGGCTAATTTGAGTCTTGGGAAATCCCCTCAGCCTGATAGCTGAATGCTTTAGATAGCAGCTTGATGACACAAATGCTTATTCAAAGGCAGATAAATGCTTGTTCATTTTTACCACTTTGTGGTAAAATTTTTGCAGTGACTCCCTGTTCCCTACCCTTACTTTTTTTTAATTGTGAGCCTTTCCCCCCACTAGATGCATCACTAAATAAGTTTCACTGGCTTCTGGAGATAGTTAGCTTTAGCTGAGACCTGGGGCGCATTCGCATTACCAAATTATAGCGCTATTAACTATTCATTATAGAGCTGTTGACTACATCAATAACACAACCGATCACCACCCAAAACCTCCAACACTCCATTCAGGTCCCCAGTTGAATGCTTTCCTGAGCAGCCAAGATACCTGCAGATATGAATAATTGAGTAGATTTGTGTTGCTGATACATTCATTGTTTATGTTTCCTTTGTATTTTCTTTTCTGTCTCATATTATCTTACTGACAATTGTAATTTAACCTTAAATAAAATAGTTTTTTTTTAAAAAAATGATAGAGCTGTTATTCTACTCTGATTGGCTTGATTTCATTCTATGGACTTCTGGGATTGGCAGTTTAGGGAAAGGCATTTAGAATTCTCAGCTTCACCAAAGTACAAAACACAGGATTCTATGGAGTGCAGCCATAGCAGTTAAGTTGAACATTGGTACTATAATACTGCAGTGGCAATAGGCCCCTAGTTAAACCTCACAGGAGATTTTCTTCCACTTAATCACCTGGAAACTTCATCCATAGTTAGAAGTATCTACTTATCATGTCTACCTGCCTCAGGAACTAGTTATATTGAAAACTGATTCCAACACCCCTATAGAAGAATTGCATTGGAGAGATAGAAAATTAGCAAAACATGTGTCAGAAGGATCTTTCCTTGAAGAAGATTGTGTGACTGATTACGTTTTTAGCCATGCATGAGTCCACATGATGTAGTGGTTTGAGTGCTGGACTAGCACTCTGGGAAACATGGGTTCAAATCCCCGTTCAGCCATGGAAACCCATTGGGTGACCTTGGACAAGTCACCCGCTGTCAGCTTTAAAGGAGGGTAATGGCATACCCTCCAACTTTCCCAAACTGGCAGAGGCAATCTTGACTAATCTTCTGCTGTACCACTTTTTCAGCTGTTTTTAAGAAGTTCCACTTTCTCCCTCCTCCTCCCACTTTCCCCCCTTTGTTCTTGGACTATTTCAGTTGCTGCAAACTGAGTTCACAGTACAAAGTTGTTTGCACTCAATTAACTCAGCAGTAAAGAGAGGTAAGCTGGGGCAGAATCTTGTCCTTCCCATTCAGCTCAGGCAAAAGTGAGCTGCTGCAGCCTCTCATAGATGGTGCATTCTTCCTCATCCATAACTGTTGCCATCTGGACAACACTCAGATGTGTTTGGTCACATGCATACCAGTTTCCATATTTGTAATGTTTGAGGGTAGGGGCCTAAATACCCTAAAGCAGGGCTTTCCAAATTGTGTGTCGCAACACGTTAGTGTGTTGCTTGAAGTGTGTTGGTGTGTTGTCTTCCCAGGCCAAGAAAGACCCTCACCCACCCAAGCCTGGCCTACTTCCACCACTCTCACCAGGGTTTTTCCTTGGCAAGGGCGACAGCAGTGGGCCAGGATGGGGTGGGGGTTGCCTTTCCCACTGCTGCCACCATTGCCAGGATCTTTCATCACTGAGGGCAATGGCAGCAGGCCAGGATCGGGGGGGGCACTGTCTCTCCCACTGTCGTCACCCTTGCTGGGGTCTTTCATTGCTGAGGGCAACGGTAGCAGGCCAGGCTGGGGGGCTACCTCTCCCACTGCCTCCACCCTCACTGGGGTCTTTTTCCTTGCTGAAATGCAGAAGCTTAACAATGCTTAATGATGAAACATGAGTATCTTCATCTAATATTCCACCAAATATTCAGAAGCTGTGTTTACCCTATCAACCTCAAACATCTCATTAAAATGGTAACTTATTATTGGTTTTATTCATTTTTTAAAATTCTTGCACATATTTACATATTTTTACTCATAAATGACAACAATCTTGGAAATGTATGTTATTATTTATAAATCATACTTTTTAAAAAATATATCAAAGGTTTTCATGATATACATTGTGTCCCCGTACATTTCCTTATTACTATTTATGTATGTGTCCGTATCTCTTACAAGGGGTTGGTTTAACCTCTGGTTTGCTTGTGAAACTGAATTACTGTGTTGTGAAATGATGCATGTCTAAAAAGTGTGTCACCAACATGAAAAGTTTGGAAAGCTCTGCCCAAAAGGTAACAGAGCTTGGAAGCTAAGCAGGGTCAGTTCTGGTTAGTACTTGGATGGGAGATGACTAATAAATACCAGATGCTGTGGGCTGTAATTCAGAGGAAAGAACTGGCAAAACCACCTCTGAATATTCATTGCCTAAGAAAACTCTATGAATTTCATGAGTTCACTATTAGTCAACAGGCAATTTGAAGACACATACACCCTATGATATGGTCACTGGAAGTCAGAGTCAACTTGAGAGCACCAAACAAAACAATACTGATATGGGTATTCCTCTGTAGAGCAGAAACAACACAATTCAGATCTACAGATAGACAGAGGAATACAGAGAACCACAGCTAGAAACCACACCTTCACTAGTAATTACCTATTACCTCCTGCACTTCTGTTTAGCTTACTTCACTGTGCAGTCAGATGTTGGGCTGTTAGATAGCTATCATGCTATAGCAACAAGAGTGTTGAGCTAAAAAAAAAAGTGTCCTGAGTTCAGATGCAATTTCAAACAGCTTCATTGGAAACTGTTTCTCTTTACCACCAAGCAGCCCTTTGACAGAAAAATATCCAGAATCTGAATTTTGTCATAACATCAGTTGCAAGGCACCAGAAGCAATTACCAAATACACTTTTATGTTCTCAAAGTACCCTGTGCTTTTTATAGATTTAAATTATAAGCTGCTTTATAAGCTTGAAAGCCAGTTTTTAAGCCCAATCAGAGTACGCCCACTGAATCAATGAGACTTAACTATTCAACAATTGATTTAGAAGTGGGTCTACTCTATTTGGGATTAACCAATAAGATTCAAGTTTTTGTCTGAAACACAGGAGATATAATGCAAGCACAGGATATAGGTAAATACAGAGCTTTCTGAAAGTTATTCTTGTCTACCTCACAAGCCTGTTGTGCTCAAATGAATACACACTCTTAGCTTCTAAAATCATCCAGCTACATACTTGCACTGAATCCTGCCAGCTTAGGCTACAGTAGATGCTCTGCATTGCAAAAGGTACTCAGTTCAGTCTTCAGCATCTTTAAATACAGCTGTGAAAGACTCCTGTTTGAAATCCTGGAGCTCACAAATGATCAGATTAGACAATACCAAGTGGATGGGCCTAGACAACTTCTTACATTTCTGTCGTCATATTTGGAACAGCCTCACGTTAGTCAAAACTGAAAGCTGTGGAACATTTTGTTCAGCTTTCAATGTCCATGTAATAGGCAAGCTGTTAAGAAATTAGGTCATGTAATGCAAAGCCTCATGCTTCAGTAAGCAAAATGAGGTGTGGGGAATCATACTTTCCTGAAAAGTATCACACCCTTGCTGCATCTGGCATGTAGGAAAGTGGTGGTCAAGGCTGGAGAAGCCATGATTATTGTTACATTATCATGGGGTATGTTAGTTATTACGGATTTTCAAAAATGCTTAATAAAATCTTTTGCACAAAACTCTAAAAAAAAATATTACTGGCAAGAGCAAAGGTAAAGATGATTGCTTGTTGGGAAGCAGCTACAGAACTACCATGACGAAGATGGAGGGACAAAGTTTGGGAAGTCACATCACCGGCAAATCTGACACACCAGCTATGAGCTAAAGTGAGCATTTGTTCATTCCAAGAAAGTGCAAAAACTGGAGAACATCTCAACAAAAACCATATGTGAAGGAGACATGTTTTATTTGTTTTAAATTCTTTAAAGATAATAAAATAGAATCTGACAGCATCTCAAGACACGTTTCCTTCATATGCGGGCATTAATCAAAGGATATCATTCTACCATCTGGTTCCCATTCAACAGTTACCTGCTCAGTTCATTATTTCCTTACCAGCTTCCATTCTTACAGCTCCAGTTCTAAACAAATTCATTCTGTTTATATGCTGTTGAATCATAACTGAACCACTAGATACATCTACTTTACTAAAAATGTATTTACTCTTGCTATTGCTGATGTTAAAATGAAATAAACAAATTTGTTATTGTGTTAAAGTTTCTTACGTGTACTTTAATATTTTAACTAAAAATAAAAGATAAAACATTAGGATTATAAACGTGTGTCAATTTGGCAAAGGAGGGGGAACAGTAAAATATTATGGCTGTGTGCCTTTATGTTGTTTTCAGTATATGGTGATCCTAAAGTGACCTGTTGGGAGGTTTTCTTTGCAAGATTTGTTCAGAGGTGATTTGCCTTTGCCTTCCTCTGAGGCTGAAGGTGGATAATTTGCCCAAGGTCACCCACTAGGTTTCCATGGCTGAGTGGGGATTTGCTACACCACACTGGTTCTCATCTCGCCCAGTAAAATATTACCAAAATTAAAATTCCAGGCAATTAATACTCCCAATGATTTTACTAGCTACTAGTGTTAACAGACAGGGTGTTTTTGAACTAGCATAATATTGAACTGTAGCAACTGATATTATTTATGTAGGTATACAATAAATCTGCTAAAGACTTTTCTATATATTTACTTAGAAATAAGTGTCAATGGGTTCAACAAAGTTCAGTTATCCAGGAGTGAACTCTACTGAGTGGCTATTCTGAGAAAATATTCATAGAATTTGATATAAATTAAAAACAATTTCTGAATTCATGAATGCTACCACTTAAGAAGATTACAGACTTGGCCATTAGCCATCAAACTTTTATTATGTTCTTACTTTAATTCATCAAATATTACTAGAGTTTAGAGCATGGATCAAAATAATATAGACCTCCAGATGTTACTGAACTGAAATTTCCAGCATTCTTTTCTATTGGCTGTGCTGGGTAGGATAGCTGAGAGCTGCTATCCAGCAACAGCTGGGGGGCCACCCAGATTCTCATCCCTGATTTAGCATCTGTGCACAGGCCAATGAACTGTTTAGCTTAAATTATACTACAATGTATAGTTCAAGACAAGAGACCCTTTCGTTGTTGTTGTTGTTGTTAATTGCCATCGACTTCAACTTATGGTTACATCATGAATGATCTCCAAGTCACCCTATCCTTAATGACCCTGCTCAGGTCTTGCAGGTTAAAGGAGGTGTCTTTCTTGACTGAGTCTATCCATTTGTAATGTGGCCTTCCTCTTTTCCTACTGCCTTTTACCTTATTGAGCATTATTGTCTTTCCTAGTGAGTCATGTCTTCTCATGATATTTCCAAAGAGTGACAGTCTCAGTGTAGTCATCTTGGCTTCTAGGGAGAGCTCAAGCTTGATTTGCACTAGGACCCATTCATTTGTCTTTTTAGCAGTCCAGGGTATCCTTCTTTAGCACCACATTTCAAATGACTTGATTTTCTTCCTATAAGCTTTCTTCACTGCCCAGCTTTCACAACCATACATAGAAACTGGAAATATGATGGCACAGACAATCCTAACGTTAGTATTCAATTATATGTCTTGACATTTCAGGATCTTGTCTAGCTCCTTCATAGCTACCCTTCCAAGTCCTAGTCTTCTTTCAATTTTTTGACTGCAGTATCCATTCTGGCTAATGACTGAGCCAAAGTATAGAAAATCTTGAACTCTTCCAATGCCTTTATCATCTGCTTCAAGGTTATGTAAATCATCTGTGGTCATTATTTTTGTTTTCTTAGTGTTCAGCCCTTCTACTTTCTTCCTTGACTTTCTTCAGTAATCATGTCAAGTTTTTGCTGTTTTCTGGTAGTAGTATGGTGTCATCTGCATATCTTAAATTGTTGGTGCTCCTTCCTCCAATTTCATGCCTCCTTCCTTCTAGTCCAACCCTGTTTTACGTATGATATGTTCAGCATACAAGTTATTAACAGGTAGGATGATAAAATGTAGCCTTGCCTGGCCCCCTTGCTGATTGGAAACCATTCCATTCTACACAATTATAGCAATAGCATGTGTATTTCTATACCGCTTATCAACTAAGTGCTCTCTAAGTGGTTTACAACGTGTTAGCACTGTGATTCCACTGCCAAGACTGCATCCCATGGAATCCCAAGTTTTATAGTTTGGTGAAGTACTACAGCTCTCTGGTTGAACATCCTGTGTATTTTTCCCTAAACTACAGATCTTAGGATGCTACAGGATGGAACCATGACAGTATAGTGCTTTAACTCTGTAGTATTAAAGGGCCTGAGTCTTTTCGCCCTGCTTCATTCACAGAATTTTAAAGTCTGATAATTGTCATCTTCCGCTAGTAACTCTCTTGCATCTCTTCCACCTAAGCAGAAAATCTGTTCAGTAGGAAAAGCTGGAATAGCTGCATAATACCTTTTGATTGATTTTCTCTGATTGTAAAAGATCTTTTTTCTGCACTGCCATTGTTTAATATTTTATAGTGTAATAGCTCACAGGAAAATACTTTGTAGGTTTTGAAATGATAAATGCAGGAGCATGGATCTTTTATGAGCCTTTGCCAAATATAGCATGATAAAAAAAAATTCCACCTCCAAGCAGATGGATTTTGAAGGGATGGATAGTTTAAGATACAGTTAACACCTCCACATAATGCACTGTAAAACTGCTTGGAGGAGCCACTGAAGAAAGACGTTCCTACAAAGAATTCTTTGCTGTTGGAAAGATGGATTTAACCTTGGAAATGGCTGTTGCATGGAAAGTTCCCTTAATGTTAGGTCATGTTATGTCAAGCCCAATAAATCTAACATGGAATAGGAACCAACTTCAACCTCTGTTCACTTTGCAAGCCTTCTGAGGACTAGTCCTACACTGAACATGAATCCACTGCTAATAAAGAAAAATAGCAGGGAAATCATTTGCTGTTGCTTTGTAGAGTGTTTAGAATAATCATGGGAAATCAGCATTTATTATGTAGAGCAAATGAAAGCCTATAACCATGGTGATGGTAGAAAAACACATAGAATTGCAAGCAGGATTCTTATATCCAGAATTTAAGTTGTCCCAAAGTATCTGAAAATATGCTAACAGTGGAATCCTAAACAGTTCAAATTACTGATTGATTTTACTTCTATCCCTTCTTTCTCCCAAAATTGGGGTTCAGTCTGACTCACAACAAGCAGGGTATAGATAAAAACACAGTAAGCCCATTGTAATAAAACATAGTTGAATTAAATATATTTAAAAGCACTTTGAAAAAATGGGGGAAAATTATCAGCCAATTTCCAAATATAAGCCAGCCTGGGATATTTGGGGGAAGGCTTTCTGTTCCCCTAAAGAACTCAGGCTCATTGGGTGAGGATGCAGGAAAGAGTCTTCTTGGAGATTTTCCCTAGGCCGTGGAATTCCCTTCTAAGGAAGGCTCAGTTGCCCCCTCTCTGCTCTGTTTTCATCAGCAAAGATTTGTTTCATTTGGATAGGCCTTTGGCTATTGACCAGCTGTGGCAGAAGGGTCTTTTAATGGGGTTGCTGTACTTCTGTTTCTGTCCTATTGTGTTTTAAACTGCTTCGAATTTATGCTTTTTATAGAATTAACAGAATAGAAAAACAAACTTTTGTATTACTGTGTTTTTAGCTATACTTTGTTTTATTCTGTATTGTGAGCCATTTTGGATTCTGCACCAGGAGAAAGGCAAGGTATGTATAAGATAAAGAAATAAACACATAAGATAAAGAAATAAATAAAAAAATCCCCTTCAATAAAAAAAGTCTTTGCCTGCTAGTGGAAGAAGGAAGTTCCTGGAATGGTACCTAACAGCCTAGAAGGAACCACCAAGAGCAGCCTCACATGCCCACACTAAAACTTCAGTCTTCTACAGTCCAGCACCTCACAGTAGTTCCATACAGAGAATTATGCTACAGTGGTCTGTTCATTGACCTCTGGACCAATCATAGAGTCACTGCAGACTCTTCCTTCACCCCTCCCCACAGCCAGTCCATGAATGATGAGAGTGGTGGAAGACCAGAGAAGTATCTGATAGCCTGACACAAAATTATTACATCCTCCACTGAGGTCCACTTGGGTCCTTCAGAGTCAGTGGTGTATTTGAGTATTTTACCCCAAATCTCAAGTCAAATCTCAAGTCCCTACCTTCAAGTCTCAAGTCAAGTCTCAAGTCAAGTCTCAAGTAGGGAAGCCAACTTTAACAGGAAAAAAAAAGGTGCTGGTGGTCTTTGGTTGTGGGGGGGGGGGGCGTTGAGAGCAAGCAGGATTGGAAGGAAGCCTTCAGCCATGGAAGAACAGGAAAGCCTTTCTGAAGGAAACTGATTTCCACACTGCCATGGCTGTAAAGGACACCCTTGCTTTCCCATTTACTCATGAGCAAGCAGGACTGGAAAAAAGCCTTCAGACATCAAAAAACTGGAAAGGCAAACTGAAGGAAACTGCTTTCCACTCTGCCATGGCTGTAAAGGATATTCTTTTTTTCCTGTGTACTCACAGGTAAGCAGGGGTGGAAGGAAGCCCTCAGCCATCCAGGAGCAGGAAAGGCAAACTGAAGGAAACAGCTTCTGACTGAGCAACCAGCTCAGATGGGAAAGAGAGAGGAGAAGGATGTTCATATTAACATTGATTGGACTTCAACCCCTAATGGTCTCCTCAACCAAGGTGCAGAGACCACTCTTTGCCCACATTCACCAGAAACAAAGGTGCAAAGCCCTGTTTTCCCCCTCTTCACTCTCCCTGATCTTTTGCTTTCCTATAAAGGGCTTCTGGAGAAAGGTGGGAAACAAAGGAAAGGCAGGAATAAGGAGCATGTGCAGCTCTGATTGGGTCATCAGCACAACATTCCCCTGATGGGGAAAAGGCAGGAGGGGAAGGTGGACAGCAAGTCAATCACTAAAAAAAAGATGAGTCTCCAGTCCAGTTGAGTTCCCAATCAATCAGGCTGCTCCAATCTATTCAATGGAAGGATCACAAATACATTATTATGGGGACAGGATCAAATGAAAACTCAATCATTTCCCTCTTATAGCTGATGAAAGTCAAATGCAACACAAACCAACAGGGCCCCTGACTGAATGATTCACAGAAGGTACCTTAGGGATAAATGTGACATAAGGGGGGATGGGCAGGGCGGTATAAAGGAGCAGTAGGGGACAAAAGAAGAGACTGATCTGGCATTAAGGGTACGAATGGGTGGCTACATGCCAAGGACCATCCTTTGGTGGGGCTCCACTGACCAAAGGCCCTTGGGCTAGTATATTCTCTTCACCATTGCAACCTAATGGTTCACCCACTCTTGCTCTAGCTCAGCAACAGTGGTGATGAACAGTGGTGTAAATGTGGACCTTCACAGAATCATTGAGTTACAGGGTTGGAAGAGACAACAAGGGCCACCCAGTCCAACTCCATGACAATCCTTTTGGTACCTCCTCAAGGTCAGTCCAAAACTGCAGGCAGCTATGGCCATTTCCGCACTAGCCTGTTATAGGGCGATGATTCCACTTTCAACATCCTCTGGAATCCTGGGGTTTGCAGTTTCGGGAGGGGCCAGACGGATGTTGAAAGTGGAATCATCGCCCTATAACAGGCTAGTGTGGAAATTATGTTTGTTTTATAGTTTGTTAACATGTGTCTGTGTATACACACATACACACACAGTATATACATAAACCCAGCATGTTTCCATCCACACGGGGAGCCCATCTTCTGTAAAGCCAAGGGGTCTTGTCCATTCAAGACCAAGACCCTCCACTACCTTAAGTTTACAACAGGAATAGTTCATAACAGCACACCCTCCTTTGGAAAAACACATTGCTCTCAAGCTGCTGTGGGGAAGGGTAGCTTCACTCTGAACGAATGGGGAGCCCAAGAGGGCGAGTTGGCAGACGATCTGGTTCCAGGCTTTGAACCTCTGAGCCCTGGCTCCCGTGCACGATTTTGACTCCACGATTTGAAAAGGAGCAATCAGCCCCACTCCCTATTTGCTCTTTCCAGCTCTCTCCACCCAGCAGAAGAGCACTGAAGGAGAAGGAGTCACAACAGCAAAACTGGAAGCTAGACTCGCCTAGGAAGGGGCTTATGCCGAGGACGAATAGATTTTCAAACGGGGCGCATAGGAGCGTATTCCTCCCAAGCCGCGTGTAAGGCGATCGGGGCAGAGACCGAACGCTGGCTGCTGTTCAGCCCAGAAGGGCGGCTGAGCGCGCCTCGCTCCTGGGATTCTCCCGCGAAGAGGTCCTCGGTGGCCCTCCCTAGTCCTGCTTGAGCCAGCGCGACCCCACCCCGTGGGGCTGGTGAGATGGGGGCGCTTGGAAGGAGGATGACGTCAGACGGCCAGGTCTCTATAAAGGGGGCTCCTTTACACCACTTTTTTAAATAGCTTGACGCAGCTGCTGCGATCGCGTGTTATATTCCAGGCAGTCCGCTTTGCAAAGGAAGAGGGGGCGCGGGAGGAGAGCTTAAAATGCAGCCTTTACACAGCTGCCAGGCTGTCAGACCCTTTAAACAGAGAAAGAGTTTCGGTGAGTTTTTTAGAGGTGGCGAGCGCTAAGCAATAGCTACTCATAATCTGATGAATAGGCTGCATGTTTATATGGAGAGGTGGCTGCTCTCTAGAGCTTTACCTGGGTATAAGTTCCGAATAGGCAGGGCTTAGAGTTGCGTGGTAGATCCCACTGAAATCGTGTTAAGATGGGAGTGAGAAACTCTGATCCTAAATCGTCCACGGATCTTGTAGGGTAGGACTTGCAGCTGTTCAGTGCAGCTTAGATTTCTTCAAGCAGTGGGACTCCAGCTCGCTAAAACTGAGGCCACTTCCGCACTAGCCTGTTAGAGCGCGATGATTCCACTTTCAACCTCCTCTGGAATCCTGGGGTTTGCAGTTTCGGGAGGGGCCGGCCGGCCCCTCCCGAAACTGCAAACCCCAGGATTCCAGAGGAGGTTGAAAGTGGAATCATCGCGCTCTAACAGGCTAGTGCGGAAATGGCCTGAGATGCTAGACCGCACGGTATTTGCTTGGAAGAAACTGTCATCCATCTCAAGGATCCTGGCTCCTTAGTAACTGTTTCTCGGATGGCAAGGTCGGGCATTAAACGCTCAAGATCAGTACTCCGAGGGAGTAAACCCCCTTGAGTTCGGTGCTACTCATTTCTGAGCAGTTGTGAATAGATTTGCAGTATTAGAAAAGAGGGCTGATCTTGGCTTTTTCTTTTTTTTCTGTGCAGCAACCAGGGTGGAAGAAGTCGCTGGCATTCGAGGGAAATTCCCAACTAAAGTTCCAGTAAGTATCCTTCGTTTTTACTGTTTCTTTTCTTTGCTGATGGTTGCAGTTTTTCTTTTAAAGAAGAAAATTGTAGCTGATTATGGGCATATTTTCTTAAGCGGTAGCAAATACTTCTGACCTTAGTATACTTAAGTAGCTGGAATTCTATACCACATGTCTGGGTGAAAAAACCCATTACATTCAATGTGACTTATTCCTGGGGATTGCACTGCAAACCCCAGGATTCCAGAAGATGTTGAAAGTGGAATCATTGCGCTATAACAGGCTAGTGCGGAAATATGTTTATTTTATAGTTTGTTAACATGTGTCTGTGTATACTGGCAGTGTAGTTAGTGTAGTTAGGCAGTGTAGTTAGTAAATTTGGAATTTGGACAAGTTACCTTTTTGTACTACACTCTTCCTAGCCAGTACATCCAGTTGCCACACCACAGGCCAGCTGACTGGGGATTCTGAGAGCTGTTGTTCAAAAAGGTAACTTTCTCAAGTTCTGAAGTGTACTTAGGATGGCTGTCCTAGCTTCTGAACACAAACTATATTGAGTAATGGGGTTATTATCTTCTTCTAAAATAGGTTTGCTTTCTTGTTATAAAACAGGTAATTGTTGAAAGATACCAGAGAGAAAAGTACCTTCCACTGCTGGACAAAACAAAGTTTCTTGTACCTCAAGAGTTGACCATGACGCAGTTTATAACCATCATTAGGTATGTAGCAACCCACTGATAGGCTGTTAATCTTGTTGGCTGTCCATGAATCTGCACATGTTGCCTGGAGTCTATTTTTGCCACAGGACTTCTGAAAGACTTTTGGAGACTACGTGATAATACAAACCCTTTTACTCAGCACCTTTCTGCAATTTTTGCCACCCAGAGCTCTGAGGAGCTGCAGTCATTCTGAGATGGCTTGCAAATTAGTCCACTCTTTTGCACAAGACTGGGATGAGGCCTCAGTGTTACATTAGTATATTCTTTTCCTAGCTCAGCTTCAAGGATCATTTGTTTTGAAAGCTTTCCTACAAAACATATAAACAAGGGATTTGTGATTCCACAACTTTTAAAGTATTAAAATAAGGGCATCCACTAGAAAGGCTTGAGATCCACAATTATTCTCGACCTAGATTTCCAAGTGAAATTCTTTTTTACTCAGAGAGCTGGTCTTTCTCACGCTTTTGTTTTATGTTGGAAAGTTTATTCTTCCTATTGTATTGGAAACCGCTTCTTTATTTCCCCAGCTTTCAAATACATATATCTCTTTTACTCTCTCCAGGCAAGAAGTATGTGTCTTTTGATTTTAATTCCAGCCCTACTGCTGCAAGAAATTCTCTAGGCTCCTGTGACCCATTGTTAGATGCCAGATTTCTTTGTAAACCTTGTATCCTGTGGACGTAAGGATCTGTATTATAAAATCAAACTACAGAAGGATTTGATTCTTGTTTATTGCAGCTCCCCATGGTCACAGACTGCTTTGCCAAATTCCAGTTACAAAAGAAAATTTTACTAGCAAAGCTATGGCTTCAAGCCAGATTTCCCATCTAGTTCTGGTAGGTACAATAAAAGAGTTAAAGACAAACCATTCTGGGTGCAAAATGTGGCATAATCCCTGAAGATTTTTAAAGACTCCTGGTGCACAGATATAGCTATTTCATACCACTTTAAATATCCTGCCTTCATCTTGTGGAATATTGAGATTTGTACTTCGGTGGAGACATTTAGAATTCTCTGCCAGAGACTACAGAGATTCCCAATACTGTTGATCTCTAGCAGAGAAGTCTAAGTATCTCACAAAGCTACAGATCCCAGGATTCTATAGAATGGGCCCATAGCAGTTACATGGAATCAGAGTCCTATAAATAAGAAATGTTCCCTTAGCAAACTGGCATTTCCATTAGAAACTTTTATCGTGTGATTACCCCACCAGAATTTTATAAGATACTAGCATATATACCCAGCATTGCCCATGATTTTATTTTCTCATAGGTAATACTTGTTAGAAAGATTTGAGATCCTGTGTTTCTCATTCCCCAAACTGTCTTGTCTAATACCCGTAACTTTTCCCAATATTCCCCAATCCAATCGGTATTCAGAGTTAATAACATACAGAGGTTGGGTTCATGAGGGAATACACTGTCTTCCTCCTTGCTGCTAGGCCTCTTCTCCATAGCAACCAGCCTATTCAAGACAGTCACAGTTCACTGAGGCCCAAGAGCTCTCTGGCTGAGAATTCTAAAGGCCCCTCCCTAAACTGCAAGCTGCAGGATTTCTTAGGCAGCCAATCATATGAGATTTTTCCCTGACTCAGACAAACTTTGACCTGTATATATTAGATCTAGATGCTGATTTCTTCCCCTTTCTTAAAAGCACTCCTGTGTTTACTCACTGCTTTTTCTCAAATAATGAAAAAGAGGAAAGGATAGGATGCCTGCTCAGTGCCTTTTGACTAGTAATGCTAAGATTCCCTCAGTCTGGAATTATAGGTGGGAAGTAAGAGTTTTATGAAAAGAGACACACATACATGATGTTGCAATGCTTTCTAATTCATGCCTTACTAAGATCATGGTGGATTTTGGTCAGGTGTCTAGCATGCTGACAGATTTTGTTTTGTTCATCACATCACTGTGTGTTCAGCATGCTAACACAGGCCATTTCTGCACTAGACTGTTAATAGCACTGTGATTCCACTTTCAACATCCTATGGAATCCTGGGGTTTGCAGTTTCGGGAGGGGTCCCATAGGATGTTGAAAGTGGAATCATAGCGCTGTTAGCAGTCTAGTGTGGAAACAGCCACAGAAAAGGTTGGCCCTGAGCTACAGCCTCTCTACAAGGCTGGGATTAGCAAGTGCGCTGCCTTTCTGCAATCTGCCCTTGATCCTAAGTGAACGGACTGACCCCTTCTGACTCAAGCACTGTTTGCCTTTTCCATTCATGCCTTTTCTTGAAGGAGTGGGACACAAAGTTGAGTTTCTTTTTCTTTCTTTTTTAAACATCATTATTTTGTCCCAGCTCTGCACTAGTGAAGCCCCAAATGAGTGCTCTACTTCCAAGCTGTTGTTTTTTTCTCTGTAAGTTAGTGCTTCAGTAGCAAGGTGCTTTTCTGCAATATTGCTCTTGCCTCCGTACATACAAAGCAATGTCACATTCTGCTAAAATCCTACTGCTATTCTTCCACATTGTATTTTCCTCCAAAGAATGAATGTGCCTATTTGTTGGAATAGCCACTTCTTTGTTTCACTTGGATAAGGGGGAAGGGTGAGGTAGCATTACATTGCTCTGCTGTTCCCAGAAACTCCACAACCTACCATATTTGTATTTGTATCTACCTGCCCTAGAACAGTATGACTCTTAATTAGGTCAGAGATGAGCAACAGTAGTTTCCCAATAGCATTGGATTTGAAACAGACAACAAATGTGGCGTAAGTTTAGACTGAAAACCAGGATTGGAACCCTGTATCATAAACTATTTTGCAGTCCGATTTTTTTGGCGAGGGGGAGTAGAATGCAATAGGAAACTATGGTTTAGGAAAACCTGAAATTATTCACTGTGGCATAAGACAGAAAGGAAGAGAGAAAGGAAGCAAGGGTCATATGTTCACAACATGAATTTTAAAAAACCATTTTTATTACGTTGTCTTGAACCGAGCTATACTATAGCGTGTAATCAGAGACTGTCATAGATTGTACTCTGAGAGGCACAGCAAACCATGGTTCCTTGAAACATACACATGTGTAATGCACATATTTATTGTGTGCATTTATGCCTTCAAGTTGCTACCAACTTAGGATGATACCATCAATTTCTAAGGATTTTCCCAGGCAAGGAATACTCATTGCCTTTCTTGGAAACATAATCTACCTTCAGCACCTGGTATTCTTTGTCTGTCTCCCAGCCAACTACTTATTGTATTGGGACTCAAAACATCTTGGATGTACATTTAAAATTGTACAGAAAAACAACCCTCACATATTGTCCTTGCATTGGTTGCCATCTGTCAGCCTAACCTGAAATAAATGGAGCAATCCTACTGCATGTTTACTTGAGTCTTAGAAGACTCAAGTCTTAAGTTCTCTAAGACTTAGAAGTGAGTCTGAGGAGTTCAATAAAACCTGTTCCTAAGTAAGTGGGCATTGAGTTGTAGGTCAAAACACACATTTGAGCTTCATGCAGAGAGGATGGGGCATGGATATATTAATCATATGGCCTGACTACTTTTTCTGGAACATATGTTTAAGTTTTGTATACCATTAACCAGTGCATAGTTGGAGCCAATACAAGTTTTTGATTTTTTTTTTAAAAAAGGAAAAACCAAGTTGAAAAGCAAAATGTTGCTCCAACACAATCAGTTGTGAATAGATATGCTGATCTTCACTTATTTTATTCTTGCACCTGAGAATGAAAAAGGTCAAAAGTTTCTCTTTTCCAGGGGAGATTATTTTATTTAGTTATTTCTTTCACATCCTATATAGGCCTTTTCCTCACAACAATGCTCTTGTGTTGTCCCATTGCAATCTCGGCAGTGCCTCTGCCAGGATGGCAGCACGTTCCCAACGCTCCTTTCTGCACAGAACTGGATGGCTGCAGAAAGGAGTGCAAGGGACACTCTCCATCTTTCCAGACTGCAGCTGGCCTGCTTCCCATACTGCAGTAGGGGAGGAAGCACATAGATTGCATTTCCAGACCTTCTGCATGACCAGCTGCAATGGAAGTCAGAAGGGCAGGACCACAATGACATCATGCGGAAGTGTTGTTGTGGTCCTGCTCCTTGCGTCCCCATACTGGGATACTGTCATCATGCAGAAAGGGCCATAGGAAGATCTCAGGGCAGCTTACAATAACATAAATATAAGATAAGTAATAATTTTAGACTAGACTAAAAGACTAAAAATATATTAAATCATTTATCAGTTAAAAAACAGTAACTAGACAAAATCAATTAACCTGGAAGGCTTTAATAAAAAAGCTGGCTTTTGATCTGGCGCTAAAAAGATGTCGGCATAGGCACCAATTGGGCCTCCAAGGAGAGGGTATTCAACAGCTGGGTTGCCACTGCAGAAAAAAAAAAGTCTCACGTGTCTTCCCACAGTGTATTACTCCTACTGGTGGGAGACAGAGGACAACTTCTCAGATAGACTTCAGTTCTTGGGAGGCATATATAGAACACCTTGAATTCAAACCAGAAATATATTGGCAGCCAGTGCAGTTCCCTCAGAATTAATGCTATATGGTTTCTGAATGGTGTTCCAGTTTCTGGCTTCTGCATGTTACACTTAGCTGCAGTCAAGGGCAACTCCACATAGAGTGCATTGCAGTAGTCTAATTGGTAAGTCACCAGTACATAGACTAATGTGGCTGAGTTATCCGTGTCTAGGAAAGGCTATAGTGGTGGACTAGTTGAAGCTGGTCTCAAAACCCAAATATGACTATTCGTGCAGTCAGAAAATTTGGTAAAACTTTGTTTTGCATTTGGGGACTTTTCTGCAAAAATTCCACAGGCACAAAAACTAGAGGATAGGGTCCTGTTTGTATTTCATCCACAAACAATTTTCTTCACACATTTGGCTGTACTTTTCTGAGCATCACTTCCACATACATTTCACAATTGCATAAGCAGAATTTCACAAGTATACATGTTATACATGCAGTTGTGCTTTTTTGGATTGTGTATAATGTCTCAGCAGTGTCTTCAACATATACCAATTGATTCACTGGGATGTTAGGAACAACAAGAGCTTTCACAGTGCTCAACTGGTTGCATCGTACTGGTGATCAACAGAAAGGTGGTATGAAACAGCCACCACTTAATTACAGGAGTGTAGATTTATACTATGCAAATATACTTGTACATCTTGGTTCACTGTTTTTGCACAAAAATGTCTTTTGCTTAAAAACATTGCATTCTGTGCAAAAATATTGACTTGTATAAAATACTTTGGCTGGTATTCTACGTTTCAGTTACAGATGTGTAACCTAAGCCATTTCCGCATTATAGCGCTATTATTCCACTTTCAACATCTGATGGAATCGTGGGGTTTGCACTTTAGAGAGGGGCCAGCTGGCTCCTCCCTAAACTGCAAACCTCAGGATTCCATCGGATGTTGAAAGTGGAATAATAGTGCTGTAACAGTCTATTGCAGAAATGGCCCTATTGTTATGGACCCATAACTGCTCTGTATTCAGCCAAGCTCTGTATTTATAATTATGTGCTATTCCCACACTTGCAAATGTCCCCCAGATGCCTGAGGTGCCTGATTCACTCTGCCAAATGGTAGAGCAGGCCAATGGAACATGGGTCTAGCAAACTTGTTTCAAACAAGGTTTCAAAATCATCATGTCCATTGACCTACACTGTTTTTCCCCTTTCTGTATAACATGAAGGAATGTAACACATTTTAAAGATTATCTGTTTCCTTTGTTACTGTAGGAGCAGAATGGCGCTGAGCAATACTCAAGCTTTCTACCTGTTAGTAAATAACAAGAGTTTAGCCAGTATGTCTCTAACTCTGGCTGAAGTATACCGGGATTATAAAGATGAAGATGGTTTTGTCTACATGACTTACGCTTCCCAGGAGATGTTTGGAGGCTTCTTAACTATTGGCAAGGCAAACTATAAGGAATGTCTCCTAAAAACATAAGTGTTCTCTTGGTGACAGCTGTGGCTAGACAGCTGGGCTGTGAATCACACAACTGGCTTGAAGATGAAAAGTGCTCTGTCTTATGTGGGCTTCCCTGAAGGACTGATGGCCAAGGAGTTGGCAGGACCCAACTCAAGAACCAAGTGGTGGAAGAAGCCAGACTAAACAAATGATACAGACACATATTTTGTACCTGGCTGCTTGTCTGCCAAAGGAAGGTAGCAGGGATTTACTTCAGTGTTTAAAACAAATTTAAATTATGCTATCTTCTTTTTAAAGTATTGTTGAAAATGAGGATGTGTGAATAGCAAATAAAGAGATTTAAGACCAGGAAAAGCAACCTGGGTGGGAATTAGTTGCTTGGCAGCTGAGAATTCTGTGAATGCTAGAGACTTGCATACTGCTTGGTAGTTGAACAGAGCTGTAGTTGGCTCTTTTATAAACCTGCTTTTGTTGAAGCCTTGTTCTGCCTTCCTCTAAGAGGAATACCACCAGGGGTTGGGGTTGGTAACTGTGCTAGGTCCAGGGGGCAGTTTTCTGCCCTTGGAATCCTATGGGGCCACATAAACTGCCCTCAAAATGGAAGAAACAAAAAGTGGTCAGAAACTGTTTTCTAGTTTTACAAAATAGGTTTTTTTCTGAAGACAAACTGAACAGGGTCCCCTTGGGAGAAAGGTGGAGGGATACATTCAATTAAATAAATAACCCGTTGAAAAGGTGAATTCTAGCCTCTGGAAGTTTCCAAGAGAGACAATTCAACCTTCTTGTGTGTGTGGGTGGGTGGATGGATGAGTTGGAGGCCAAAAAAGAGCTAGGGCTGCACTTTACCAACCCCTGCTTTAGAGCAAAAAAAAAAAAATATTTCTACAAATGTGAACTTGCTTGCTTTCCCCTAATAGCGATACCTATATGGAAGTGAATCCTAGGAAGGCAGATACTGCTGGGGCATGTAATAGACCTCCTTCAAGGAAACCTTGCATGTGGATCCCACTGAGATCAATCTGATAAAAAAAAATCTGTATGGAGCTGAAGTCAGCAGATAGGGCGTTCAGGAGCATAGCTTCTTCACTGGGGCTGTGGTCAGAGTACAAATACATATGTGGCATCTTGCAACAGTTTAAACTGGGAGCAAGTGGAAGCAGGGGGTAGGTAGCCTTTAGTGCTGAGGCAGCAAGCCTTGAAGCTCTAATAGAAGCTTTATCATGATGCTGTGTTCTTGCCGTTTGAACTCTGCTCTGAGCTTTAACTTAATATCTGTCAAAGATAAGACAACTGTATAAAAGCAAAGCTTTTTATTTTTAATCTCCCTATTGTAGCTCACAAAGTGCAAGGGGATTAAAGGTTACTTAGTCTAAAATTTAGACCCTAAACACTGCTAATAAAATTGACTGAAACTCTAGTACCCTATCGTCCCTGACCGTTTGGGCATTTTGGCTGGGGCTGATGGGAGGTGAAGGCCAAAACATCTTGAGGGAACTGGACTCACTTTTTGGCATAGTGAATACAGGCTAAGATTAAATCCTCCAACTGTCCTGATTTGGTAGGAACAGTCCCAATTAATCCTGTGTTGTCCCACTTTTTCAGCTATTTTTAAAAGGTCCTGGTTTGTCTCTCATCCTCCCATTCTCCCTTTTATCCTCCCTTAACTTCGGTTGCTGTAGATTCAAAGTGCAAAAGTAGTTTCCACTCAATTAACTGAGCAGATGGGAAGAGGAGATAGGATTCAATCTTACCCTTCCCATTAGGCTTAAGCAAAAGCAAACTGCTGTAGCCTCTCTCAGCTTGTCTGTTCTTCTGTATTAATAACTTTTGCATCCTGACCATACTTTGAAGTTGCTTGGCCACGTGTGTCCTGGCTTTCATTTGTGAAAGATTGGAGGGAATGCTAAGATCTGATGAAAATCATGTATCGTTTTGTTTTTTAAATTCTACCAGTTGTGTATCTCAAAATTACTTTCCTTTGCCATCCTTTTTTGTATGATCTGTCCTTTCTCTGTATTTTAGGAATCTGTTGTATTCATTTGCAAACCGATATGCATTCCTGCTTGAAAAAGAGAACCATGTTAGAAATAAGTGCTGTCTAGTCTTCTTTAATGATTCTGTCTGCAGCTGGTGTGGGTGTGCCTGTATCACATCTATTTTGTTGGATGTTGGCTTGGGCAGTGGGAGGAAACCCTTTTAATTCAAACAAGTGAGTTTTAGTCCTTGTGCAGCTTAAAGCAACATCTGTTTGGCATTGTGTAGCTTAAAGCAACATCTGTTTGGCATGAGGAACACACAGTGACATTGAAAGAATCACAAGATGCAGCTGAAGCATGGATTATACCCCAAGGGATATGGATGCCTCACTTGGAACTCTCAGCTCCCCTTTTTTATGCATGAGACCCACAAATGATACGTCCAAGATTTTTAATTCCTGTGTCATATCTAGAGTGGTCATCTTTAGTTTTTAAAGTAAAGAATTGAAACATTATGGTATAATTATGGAAAAGATGTAGGAAAATGAAAATAAGTTACTGGTGTCCATTATATTGCTAGCTTTATTGTGTCCTGTGGGTTGGATCTAGACTTAGACTCTTTTCGCAGTGCTGGGGTGCAGGGCTTGCACGACCAGCCCCCAGAGGAAGGCTCTCACTTCCCTGTTTCTTCAGTTCTGCACAAGCTTCCTGCTCACGTGAGAGCCCCACTTCTTCCTTTCACAGTGCAGCCTGGGACCGGAAGCGCGACCAGCCCGGCTCCCAAGACTCCGCCTGCAAGATAAGTGCACGCAGGACCCTGGAGCGATGCATGACAAAAAATGCATGCACGGTCCATGTCAGGCCCTTGAGTGTTGCGCAAATGTGAGTGTGTCGTGTGGACCATTCATCACGTGTGCGCGAATCTCAAGGGACCCTTTCACATCAGAAATGCCGTGCGAAAATGGCCTTAGTCATGTTTGGGGTAGATCTGTTGAAATGAACAGCACTTAAATTAGTCATGATTATTTTGTCCTAATAATCTGCACAGGTCAGATCTTAAAATAACTAAAGCCATTTCCATATGACAGTGCTGTCCTGGGATGAGGACACATTGCTGCTGGTCCATGAGTTGTGCTTTCACATGACGTTGTCATGGTCCCACTGCCAATGCATCCCCAGCCATTGCAATTGCAGGATATTCCATTACCAGAAAAATCTGGTAATGACCCCCGATCACGCGATGCTCCTATCACCAGCAGCCATGCAGAAAAGAGAAAAAGCACAATCTAGGTTCTTCCTTCCCCAGGGCAGTACAGGAAGTAGCTGGCTGCACTGTGGAAAGAAGGTCCGTGTCCTTCACGCTACCCTTCCTCAGGCAGCTGGCTGGGTGTGGAGGAGAGTATTCGGATCATACACCCATCCCAGGATTGTGACAGGACAACGATGGAAAGTGGTAAGGTGCAGAAAGGGCCTAAGTCTGGATCCTATTCAATGTGGGTGGGCAAAAGTATCCATGTTGGTCCTTAGGATCTGCATCAGAACAGTTTGGAAGCCTCTTTGCCTAGGAAGTGGGAGTTCTTCAGTGACAACATTGGCAACAGTGAATGAGTTTCATTAAAAAAATGGCCTTTTTCTCTATTACAAATGGCTTCAGGAGAGTAAGAGTGTGTTCCTAAATCCCCTGACTGTCTGGAGCAATGACAAAGCCCTACAGTATAATAAACTCTGGGATCATGCACCCCTCTAGATGTGTCTATAGCTCAAGTCTTAGCATACTTTATCATTGGCTATATTAGCTAGAGGTTGATGGGCAGGCTGTGATCTAATGATACCTGGACACCTTGTCTTTTCCATTCTTGCCTTAGACCAGGGACAGTCAACTGTGGTGGGTCAAAAGGTCACTTTTCTGTTGTGGAGTACCTTCAAGGGCTACATGGACTGCCAAAAATGCCCCTCAAAAAGCAAACAAACAAACCAGAAGTGGGCAGAAGACTATGTTAAGTTTTGAAAAAAAGAGGAGGTGTTAAATAGTGCAGGGGCACCAGATAACTTTTTAAAATGTGAATTCCCACTCCTGGAGACTTCTGCATGAGTCAATTCATTCTGCATGAGTCAATTCATTCTTTGGAAGACCACTAAGAAGTCTGCAGGGGCTAAAGAATGCAAAAACAGACTTGGAGAGACTCATGGGGCCGCAGGACCACACTTTGTGTACCTGTGCCCTATAAAAGTTGCTTGGAAGATAGATGGCTGGTTAAGGATCAGAATCTGAAAACAGCCAAGTTATAGGGCCAAATTGGGGATTGCATTTGTATTCTTTATCTTGGCCAGTAGTACTTGTAGGATTTATTGGCTGCTGGAGATATTAAAGATCAAGCACCCAAAGTTTCCCAAGATGAATAAAGAGTTAACTGAAGATTTACTAAAGAATCATCATGGCTTGTTTATTCACGATTTGCAAAAGCTGGCGTTTCACACAACATCATTCATTTGAAAACCTCCTATGGGCATCAATCCTTTTTCTTTACCAGAGAAAAGTCCAACTTTTTAAAGAACTAAGATGTTCTCAAAATCTTCACAATCTCTGTAAGTGTAGATGACCTCAACAGTAACCTCTTGTTAGAAGTTGATTGGTTTTAGATGTGGTCAGAAACCTTCTGGGCAAGTGAACCTGTTATAGATCAGTCAATATTCAGTATAACCTTCAGAATGGGCACCATTTTTATCACCCATATTTTTGCATAATGAATCATAAGTGGTGCACTTTTCTGGAAACTCATAAATACAGAAAATCAACAGATAAGCACATTATGGTGTTTTTCCCTCATAATGCAGAAATTATTTCCTGAAAATGTAGAAATTTTAAGAATGAAGTTACAGAAACCTTTCTTGTTTCCATTCTTTCAGCAAGGTAACTAATAGTGATTAGAAATGTCTCCCTATTGCCATTGGCATTATAGGGATATAGCTTGAACATCTCCACCTCCATGTTATCATCTTGCTAAAATGGATTTTTAAAAAAGATATTGCATTATAGGTGTAAAGAACAATAGCATTTTCATTTAAGCAGCATTTCACTTTATTGCTATTTTTAAATATTGGCAGTATATCTGAAAGATTGTTTTAGTTCTGCTTGGAAGGCTGATTAAATAAAATAAAATAAAATAGCTGCTTGTTTTATAAATAACATAAAAAGCACCTGACAGAAGATGTAGCTGAGCTGTGATTGGCTTGCCTATCTACTCTCCAGGGTGAAATCACCACACACCTCTTTGAAAAAAAAAATGTGCTAAGAGCATCTACTGTTTTGGATAAAACACAGAGGAACATATAAACTGAAAATGCTCAGTATCCCCAGAACAGATGGAGAATCAGGTGCATTTCTCCTAGCTGCATCTAGGATAAGAGTGATTGAGTATTCATGCTGTATTCATCCAAGCAGATGGCTCCCAAAATGCCTCTTAAAATAAGAAAGAAAGAAAGAAAGAAAAAAGGAAAAGCACAAGGAGCTCAATTGGTATGAAGAGTCAAGCTTCCAACACTGACAGTGTTTGCTAGTGTGAGAACTGCAGAGGACTCCTGTACTTTTAATGGTTGTGCAGAAGAGGGAATTTCAGTAGGTATTGCTTGCTACCTGGTTGTGTGACAACTGAGCCTTTCTGAAATTTCCTCTTCTACCAAGCCATTAAATGGAGCCTTCTCCAGTTTTCACTCTGGCAATCCTAAGCATGCATAAATGCAACTGTTCCCTTTAGATAAGTCAAAAGTCTCTACCCTTAGATTAAATCCACCAGCACAATCAAAAACTATGCTGTTAACTACTTGAGAAAACTAGAGTTGCTGCTAAGGTGTCCAGCAGTTGGAGATAGGCATTACATTCTGAGAACATGTTTTTTCTCCCTTCCTGATAATACTTAACACTTGCAGCAGGTTGGTCAACATGGTGCATTGGATTACAACTCCAAAACATCCCAGCAAGCAGAGTTATAATGGACATTGAGACCATTTCCACACTACACTATTATAGTGCTATTATTCCACCTTCTATGGAATCGAGTTTGTAGTTTAGGGAGGGGCCTTTAGAATTCTCAGCCAGAGAGTTCTTTGGCCTCAGTAAACTATAAGCCCCAGAATTCCACAGAATGTTGAAAGTGGAATAATAGTAGTATAACAGTGTAGTGTGAAAATGGCCTGAGATCCAAACTATGGAAATACCAGGTTGCCCATACAGCGGGTTTTAAGCGCTTGAAGCACTATTATGCATATTGACTGGCATCCTGTTGATATGTCCTAACTAGAACGGAGATATTCAATCAATTGAGCGGTGGTTCGACATGAAAATGTCAGTCATTGGTCTACTCTAATTGGACTAACAGCAGGATTTAGGCCATCACATTACAACTAGGTAATGGGCTAAATCTTGTTCTTATTCCTGACTAGAATACATAACCCTAAAGAGAAAGCCATTATTCTTAGCATCCCATATTACACATGGGGTAATGAGAGAGACTGGTTTTCCTAAAGCCATCTGGCAGCAGCAGAGAGATTTGAACCAAGGCAAAGCTTAGCTTTAGCCACAATATTAATTCTCTTTTTAGCCATGCCTACCTAGTCTTTCCTCTCCTTCTAAGTTACTCTGGTGCTTGCACTCCAAAACCCTGTTTAGTAAGTAATGCTTTTCAAAGTCTCCTTTAGTGATGACATTCAGAACTCCTGTTTGTGAAGGTAACTGCTTTTGCAAGGTGTTTTGCTCATTACTTCTGGAAGGACAAGCACTGAATTGACAACAGCAAGATAAAAGTCTGGTCAGTACTTATCTGAACAGTTTTAAATGTGAATGGAAAACAAAACAAACAAAGAGGCCATTGTACCTCGTCAAAGCTTGTTTATGTGTCACGTATCCTCCACCTGTCCTGATTCGGCAGGAACAGTCCCAATTAACCCTCTGTTATCCTACTTCCATAACTATTTTTTAAAATTTTCCAGATTTTCTCTCCTCCTCCCACTTTTCCTCTTTGTCCTCAGTTGCTCAGTTGCTACCAAAGGATTTTGAAGTGAAAAAATAGTTTGCAATCCATTAATAAGTGGGGGAGGAGAGGGCAGAATCTTGCCCTTCACGGGAGGGGAAGGCAAAAGCAAATGGCTGCTTCTCCTGGCTTATCTGTTCTTCCTTATTAATGTTTGTCATCTTGACCACATTCTAATGTTGCTTGGTCAGTTTTCCTGGCTTTTCATCTGTGAAACAGTAGAGGGTACAATGTCACTGAAAGTCCCTCAGTAACCTGGTTAGTGCTTAGAAAAGGGTCTAAGTGGTTTACAATGTATTTAGTTAATTGCCCCCCAACAAGCTCATTTTATTCATTTTACCAACCTGAGGAACGATGGAAGGCTGAGTCAACATGGAGCCCTGCAGGATCAAACTCACAACGTTATGGCTGCAGTACTCGCATTTAACCACTGCACCACCAGGGCTCCACTGAGTTGACTGGAATTTCTGATCCAGGCTCCTAAATCCACAGTAAAGTGGATCCACAGTAAAGTCAAAGGGTGATGGGTGGCAATGTTCTCAGTATTTGCAACCAACAGAATCTCTGCACTTGCTTTTAATACCTTTTTGGGGCAACAAGTGAGTATCCCTCCCTCATCTTAACATAGACAAAAGGGCAAAGAAATAGGAACCAAAAAGAAATGGGAGACAAAACTCTACTGGGGTAACTGGGAGCTGTGGAAGATATTTTACTGGCAGATTGTGCTCCTGTGCTGTATAAAATGAAATAAATAAAGTAATTCTCATTTTGGTGTAGCACAAAAGCACAGTCCACCAGTAAAATGCCTTTCACAGCTTCCAGTCATCTCAGTGGAGGCCTGGTGGTGCAGTGGTTAAATGCAAGTACTGCAACCATAAGGTTGTGAGTTTGATCCTGCAGGGCTCCAGGTTGACTCAGCCTTCCATTGTTCCTCAGGTTGGTAAAATGAGCTTGTTGGGGGCAATTAGCTAAATACATTGTAAACCACTTAGGCCCTTTTCGCACCTTATCTTTTAATGCTGTTGGGTTGAGGTTTTCGCATGAGAAAGCTTGGAAGGAACGCTCTCACAAGCCTCCTGCTTCAGCTTCGCAGCTCCTTACTGCTCACACGAGCGCCCTGCCTGCGCCCTGCCCCTTCCTTCCACAGTGCAGCCTGGGAGTTGTAGCCTGCACTGGGGCAGGAAGCGTGACCGGTGTGGCTCAGGAGACTTTCAACGGCAGGTGAGTACACCCCAGGCCCCTGAGCAATGCGTAAGCGCAGAGCATTTTTGGCTTGAAACTGAAAATGAAAAAATCCGTGCCCGCTTCGCATCAGGCTCTTGAGCGTCGTGTAAATGTGAGTGCATCATGCAGACCACTCCTCACATTTACATGACGCTCAAGGGGCCCTCTCGCTTCCAAAACACCATGCGAAAAGGGCCTTAGAGAGCACTTGGCTGATAAGTGGTATAGAAATACACATGCTATCGCTATTGTGCTAATGGCTTGAACCACTAAATATGGGATGTATGGAGATGGGAGTAGGAAGTAGGAATCCCTCACTAAATCTAAGCCTATGTCTGGTTTCATCCATATACCACATTCTTGGATGCGTGTGTGTTTAGCTCTGCATACCAAGGACTTTATCCTACCATGGTAATAAATCTGCTCAATAAAGATATCCTTTACCTATTAACAGTCATACATTACAGTTATTAAAACATGTGCTGTGGGAACCATACTTCTTGGAAGAATGGGGAGGGAATGTCTACTACCAAGGAACAGCGGAGGAGTAGTTACAAGATTTTTTTAAAAGTATGATATACTCTATGGACAACCCCAATACTTCAAAGTGAAAAATTGATAGCAAGCTGTATGAGAACCTGAAAGCAAACACAATATTATTGGATAATTATATGGCACAAGGGAAACTTGGGTCTTGCAGATGTTGTGTCTAAGTGGAGGCCTGCTCTTTAATACCTTGTCTCTGAGGCATCCCAGAATAAGTATAAAATGATCTCCTAACTACAGCTGACATTTTACACTCAATTTGGCACAGCTGTTAATGTGTGTTTTTTTTCCAGAATAGGAAAGACACAAGATTATTTGAATTTTCCTAAGTGGGGAAATTTAGTTATAATCAGTGAATAATCCTCACCATCTTAGACCTCTCCAATAACTGAAGAGATCTCAGTGGGGTTTATTTACTTCTGAGCTGACAGGTCTAAATTTGCACTGTTGCTGATACACTTACCAAAATAAAAGAATTAATTCAAGCAGGCCCTTATGATAGTAACAAAGAACCTATTTTTGAGATTGTTAATTTCTCCTCTCAGTTTTATGGATCATTAATAATGACCCTGATAGCACATGTAAATGGAGTGTCATGTGCTACCCATACACATCTGCATCCCTCTCACTTTGGGAAAGCAGCTTTCAAGTACCCAGGCTGCATCCCCACAGCAAGAGGAGGCAAACTGCAGCTGGGGGAAGAGAGTTGAGGTTACCTTCCCAGGTCGTCACCAGAAATGCTGAGGTCAAGGCAGCTTTCTTCTTCTAGTTGCAGGCCTGCTGCTGGTGCTGAGTTCTGCCTGGGTGCTTCTCCCATCCCCTGGCCATAGCAGCTCACTCTGCACAATTAAAAACTGCCTTGGGGAAATGTTGCACAAAGAGGTAGTGATTACCTCCTTCCACAGCATTAAAAAAAGAATATACCTGTACGTAACCTCAAATTGCACATGTATATGTCACAAGCAGGATTCCAATCAATATGTATAGATGCTGCAATAATTTGCAACTGCCTGTAACATCATGAAGGATGTTCTGTTTTTTATTAAAGTAAGTTTGCCTATCCAATGAATCATCACTCAAATGTATTAAAGTATTTATTGTATGTTGTATAAACTCCACTTGCTACATTTCAAAGTATTGCATGCAGCCAGGAAAAAGAATTAGCCTTCGCCTTCAGTAAAATGCAGAAGGGTGAAGGCTTCTCCTTAATCCCTCGCTGCACAATGACATTGGGACAGTGGCCAGAGGTAACTCTACCCCAACCACTCATTGATTATGAAAGTGAACCTGACAGCCATTCAGTTGCCATGCACAGCCAGGAAAAAGGGGTAGAAGGAGGTCTTGGATACCTTCTTGTACTTTCCCTCCCTGCAAAAGTATTCATGTTTGCTAACTGGGGATTACAGCATTTCCATACTAGATTGTTATAGCGCTATTATTACACTTTCAACATCCTATGGAATTCTGGGGTTTGAAGTTTAGGTGGCCCCTCCCAAAACTGCAAACCCCAGGATTCCATAGGATGTTGAAAGTAGAATAGCAGCACTATAACAGTCTAGTGCAGAAATGGCTTAAGTCACCAAAGCAATGCTACTAAAATTGACCTATTGATAAGGTAGTAAGGAAGAGTACATGAGAAGACTATGGAAGTTTCACACTAGCCAGTTATAGTACTATGATTCTGCTTTAACTGCCATGGAAACATCTTTTAGAATCTTGGGGTTTCTAGTTTGGCAAGTACTAGAACTTTCTGGTTGAGAACTCTAGGTACCTCCCCCTAAGCAGCAAATCTCTGCATTCCAGAGGCTGGAACCATAGCTGTTAAACCAGAATCACAGTGCTATGATTGTACAGTGTGAAAGATTTTGCCCAGGCCTTGTAGTAACCTCTTTATAGCCCTGCAGTAAAAGGAACAGTATAGGGAACAGAAAACACCAATTACAGTAGTGGGCCCTCAGTACCTGCTAAGGTTTGGTTCCAGAACCGCAGTGGATACCAAAATTCATGGATGCTCAAGTCCCATTATATACAATGATGTTGTAAAAAACAAAACAAAAACAAAAACAAAAAAACTCTGTATATAAAAATATATAAAAAAACTCTGTATATAAAATGGCAAAATCAAAGATTGCCTTTTGGATTTATTTATTTACTTAGTCAGGAATGTTTTCAAACCATGGTTGGTTGAATCCATGGATACAGAAACCAAAGATATAGAAGGACAACTGTACCTTCTGCTTATGCCTTAGATAATTGGCTAAGAAAGCTGGAATCCCCGTTGGCCCCCAAGAACTAGAATTACTCTATTGAAAATCTTGTTTCCCCCTTTTGGTGATCTTTACCAATTGTGTGGCTCTTAAGAATTGACTCTAAGACGGGGGGGGGGGCATGTACCCTTCCCTTCCATACATTCAAAAGATCGAAGGCTTACTGTCAGGTAGATTTTAGGTGGGTGGAAATCAATTTTGTGCATATGCTGATGTAGCCCACTCAATACTGCCTTCATGTGAATGGTATTTATCTGCGTAATTTGGCAGGTGCATATTGGACACCTGGTAAATGTGCAGCTGGAAGGGGAGCATCACCACAAGGTGGGCACGGCCCTGTAACAACCTCAGTTGCATTGGAAATGTCTTTGACATTCCTTATGCCAAAAATATACATTCATGGTGTTTTGTGACCTATTGCCTCCAAGAAATTTTTAGCATCTGATGAGTAGAAAAAGTGTGGGGGTGGGATTCAGATGAACCTTTCAACACATTGAAGGAATGCATGAGATACTGTGGGGCCATATGCACTGGCTGCTGTGACCCCCCTAGGTGTGTTTAGGAAATGTGAAAAGACTTTATGCAGGTATCAATTCATACTAGAGAATTCTTTTATACAAGGTAGGTACCTCATTTGCTTAGTATCTCCCCTTATGTGGAAGAATTCTACATACTGCCACCCCTCTTCTAATGCTTGCTGAACATGAGTTTGTCTCAAGACACATAGGATCAAGGTACTCAAATGTATAGCAGAACTGGTTTCAAATTCAACACTTATTTGATTGGTATTCCTGCCCTGAGAGGGATTTGTTTTCAGATAAAGGTTACTTTGGATTTTTTTTAAGCAGTAGAGTCAACCCTCCACATTTGCAGGTTTCACTTTTGCAGATTTGATTATTCACAGGTTATTTGCTGTCACCTCTGCTGCCTCCCTATGCCATTTTTAATAGGGACTGCAAGCCTCATGAGACTGAAAAACTTTGAACAAGACTTGTAAGTCCCTATTTAAAATGGTGGTGGTGGGGAGCAATGGAAGTGGCAGTAAGCTGTATCAGCCACTCACTTCTGCCTTGTGAAGAAACCTGATGCCTCAAAGGAATCCATGGTGAGCTGAATATGGCTATCATACTTTTTTTTGTGTTAAATATGGTTTGGGAGTGCCCAGTTATTCACAGTTTTTCTACTTTCACAGGGGTCCTGTGCCCCTACCCCTAGCGAATGTGGAGGGATGGCTGTGTATTCAAATCACTTTCAACACACTTTGGATAAAGCCAGAAATACATTCTAAGCAGCACTTATTTCCCAGTATTAGCAGCATTTATTAGGTATTAGTCATCAACAAAAACACACACATCTGTTAGTGGGTGTGGGGAAACAGGTCTTTTGTCATAGAGTGGAACCCTATTCAAATGCCTTACATGTCTAGACTTTCTGTAGGAAGTGAAACATCAGGAAATAAATCTCTCTGTTCTAAAATGCAGCTGCACTTTTTAAGCTTGTCAGAATCTTCTACAAACAACTAGAGAATAATTATTAATTACTCTAAAAGCAGGTGAGTTTACTTCAAGGCCTCAATGCTTTCTTTTTCTCTCCATGATCTTATAAAAAGAGTAACTGAGATTTATAGGGGAAGAGTGTGTTTGCAGAACACTGTTAATATTAACATTTGTTGTCACACACACACACAAATACCATCTTCTAGCTGATGCCTAAAAGTCCCTTTGTAAAGTCCTCTGAAACAATGTACTCACTGTAATAAGTTCCCTTCATAAAATATATGTGAATTTAATTAATCAGCAAGAGCTAGCATGACGTAGCACTTTGAACTCTGAACTATGACCATTTCCACACGGGACTGTTATAGCGCAATGATTCCACTTTCAACCGTCCGGCCCCTCCCGAAACTGCAAACCCGAGGATTCCACAGGAGGTTGAAAGTGGAATCATAGCATTATAATAGTCTTGTGTGGAAATGGCCTATGCCTCATGAGACCAGGGCTCAAAACCCCACTCAGCCATGGAAATCCATGGGTGACTTTGGGCAAGTCATACTCTCTCAGTCTTAGAGAGGGGCAAAGTCAAACCTTCCTCTGAGCAAATGTTGTCAAGAAAATCCTGTGATTGGTTTACCATAGGGTCACCATAAGTCTGAAACTACTTGAAGGCACACAACAATGATTAAATGATAGAATTAGAAAGGGAGGGTTCACCACTCATACAAGGAGATCTCAGATCCACCTTATCTTAGGGTGCTTTTGCTGTGATATACCTTTACATCACCACTGCTTTATTGTGAGCCTTCCTAGGATCTTCTTAGCAAGATGGATTCAGAGAAAATCTGCCATTGCTTTCCAACAACAACAACAACAACAACAACAACAGTAAATTTCTTACTAGCATCTCCTAAGGCTCAAGGTAGGCTACAACATAGAGTAAAATCCAACTAAAAACACATTAAACCATTTAAAATATGCAAATTATTAATTTGTGATTAAAAATAGACTGAGACTGATATACCTGCTGGAAGAGATAGGTCTTTAGAACTTTTTAAAATTCAGATGACATGTTTAGCTGTTGAATCTCTTCTTGCAGGTCATTCCACAGTCTAGGGGCAGCCAACTAAAAGGTCTTCTAGGTGATTGTTGCCAATGTAGTCCAGTTGGTTTAAGTAAATGGCCCCCAAAGGACCTGAGTGTATGGAGCAGATTATACAGGAGGGGGTGATCCTTCATGTAACTTGGATCCAAACCAGGGCTTTAAAGATCATAACCAATACTTGGTACTTTGCACAGAAACTAATTGGTATCCAGTGGAGTGATTTTAATATTGGTGTGATATGCTCACTCCTGGATGCACCTGCAATTATTCTGGCTGCCATAGTTTGGACCAGTTGGAGTTTCTGAACTTGGTACAAAGGCAGTCCAAAGTACAGTGCATTGTCGAAGTCCAACTTTGAGGTCACTTGCATGTGTACTACCATCTTTTGGTCTTCCAATGCCAGGAAGGGGCTCAGTTGGCATATCAGCCAAAGCTGATAATAAGCACTCCTGACCATCTAACTATGGCCCTTTCCGCACCGGCCTATTAAAACGGTGCAGAGCGACCTCCGACGGAGGTCTTCTGCACTGTGGAGTGGACTGGGGCGGACTACTTTTCCTAGTTCCACACCTCAGTCCACTCCGGAGCGACTGGAACTGGTCGCACAGCGTGCTTTTTAAAAACCTCTTTTAAGAGGTTTTCAAAAAGTACAGAGCACGCGACACCGTGTTGCTCCATCCCTGCGCTCTGGTGCAGATTTGCAGGCACGCACTAGTGCATGCCTGCAGATCTACCGGGGGCGGGCTTTAGGCTGGCGAGCTTCTCCGGTTGGTGGAGAGCCTCCGCCAGCTGGAAGCCACCATTTTGGACGCCGGAGCAGTGTGGAGCGACGAGCTCGCACTGCTCCTTGTCCCGACAGACTCGCCCGGATGCTGAAGAAGTCCAGTGAGTACTGTTTTTGTGCGGTTCCTTTCCCACGTGCAGAAAGGGCCTGAGCTGACATTTTGAGAGACAGATCCAGGAGCACTCCCAAGCTGTTGAACACAATTTTCTTTAGTGTATGTGTGTGTCCCTATCCAGAACTGATTAACACACCTCCAACCTCAGATTAGGACCCTGAACAGTAAGCACCTTTGTCTTGTTTGGATTCACTTTCAGTTTGTTTATTTTCATCCAACTCATTACATCCTCCAAGAATTCATTCAGAGGAGACATACCATCCTTAGCTAAACCTGTTTTTGAAGACATGGAGAAATATATTTGGGTGTCATTAACATACTTATAGCACCCTGTCCCATGCATCCAGATGATCTCCCCCAATGGTTTCATGTAGATGTTAAAAAGCCGTGGGGAAAGAGTGGCAGAGTGGCACCTTGTGGTATGCCATGTAACAGCTTGTTTTTTTGAGGAGTAGCTATTGTTACCCTGTATGTTGGAGGTCCTGGGAGGGGCGCCCAAATGACCAAATAAAAACACAAATTGGGGGAATTTAGCTTGAGCACTCTCTTGGCTAAACGAGAGGCAGAGTAACTTTAGCAAGGATCTTTTAACCCTATGTCTACGGCTTCAGGTCAGAGAGTGGGCAAGCAAGTTTAAAAGTAACAAAATAACAGTTTTATTGAAAGATAAACAGCAAATAAAACAACACGCACACTAGCTAACTGGGAAACAGAAGGGGAGAGCTTAGGGAATAGGTAATACGACACCTCGTCTCGTAGTCCTGGAGAGAAGTGGGGTTCTGGGGAAGAAAGCTCAGTGTGGCTGGCTGAGGGGAGCTCCTTAGACAAACCGGCAGCAAGGCTAGATGGAAGTCCAGGGTGATCCAAGGAAGTCCCAAAAGTGGGGACCTTTTATAGGGTGGAGTTTACCTAGAGGCTATGCTATGTTTGGTGAGAACAAAGGGAATTTGGAGTCGGACAAAGGAGTTGGGAGAGGTCAAGTTTTACATGATTGGTTTAGCTCGTGATAACAATAGCATGGCTGGTACGTTGATGGCCCAACATAAAGGAATGGCTTGGCTCTTGGCTGTGCGGCTTTGTGTGTATATGCGCCGAGCAAAGCCAGTTTGCAGGGAGGTTTTTCCCTAAAGCAACGGAGAGGCTTAAAGTGCTTGCCTGAATGGGGTCTTGGAATGTACAGTTATTAATGGCCGCGCTTGTATGTGCTTGTTCAGGGGACCTCTGCAAATACATGGAGTGAGGTGACAGAGAAAGGTCACGCAAAGGCCAAATTATTTGATGTCAAAAGGATATCTAGTGCTCTCACCCAACATATCATAACCGTGATAACACTATCCCCAAGCACCACCACATGGAACCTGCCTGAGAGGTGAGATCAGAACCATTTCAACACAGTGCCTCCAATTCCCACACCCCTGGTATTGCTGAATGATACCATGGCCAATGGCACTGAATGCTGCTGAGAGGTCTAAATGCACCAGCAGGGACATGCTGCCCCTGTCAATGCTAAGACAGAGATCATCAGCTAAGGTGGGTATAGCAGCCTCAGTTCCTCATCCTGCTCTAAAGCCAGTTTGAAATGGGTCAAGGAAGTGTGTGTCATCCAAGATCACCTGAAGTTAGAAGGCAACTGCCTTCTTGATCACCGTCCTCAAAATAGGAACATTATCCTAGATTACATTAAGGTCCAAGGGATCCAGGGAGGGCTTTTTCAAAAGTGGTCTAACCACTGCCTTTTTAAAACAAGATGGAAAGTTCCTTTCCCTGAGAGATTCATTAACAATATATAGTATTGGAAGTCTAAGTGCATCTCCTTCTTGGACGACCAGCCAAGATAGACAGGGATTGAGAAAACAAGTTGTCTTCCTTACTTGCCCTAGCAGCTTGTCCACATCAGTAGTACTCACAAATTGAAACTGGTCTCATATAATCCTACTCACAGAGATACTAGAAACCTCAGTGTTGACTTCCACTCCAACAATGGCACTTAAGTTGGCTCTTATGCAAGAAATTTTATCTGCAAAATGGTCATTAAAGGCATCACAGCAAACTACTAAAGGTTCTAAGATTAAGTTCAGGGGATAGGATGGGGGGGGACTACTGTACGAAGGACATGGCCACTGTGTGCAGGGGCATGGCTGCGGTGTGAGGGGGTATGGCTACTGGCTGGGATGCCTCACAAACATTGCCACCCAGGGTGAATCACCCCCACCGCTCCCATCTCCCTACATAACTGATTGATTGCAGTTCATCTTGAGAGAGCTCAGCTCTCAAAGCAGGCCTTAAAACAAAATGCCTTTACTGCATTACTGAATTGGGGCTTGTCTTTTTACACAAAATTCTTCCTCTACCAAGCTTTTCTAAGTAATAGTGATATGGCCCAAAACTGATTTACAGACAGCCTGTGGAGTAATTTCAGTAAAGCATGAAGTTGGTTCCCTAAACACAAATAATAAGGAATTCATGAGAGAGGGAGACGTGAATTAAGGTTAAATGATTTTCTTTTTAAATGCTCTCCTTCTGACTAAAGTTCAGTCAGCCAGACTTTAAAGCTTCCCTGTTTCTTGTGTCTGGCCGGAAACTTTAATGGGTCTAACAAAATGAATTAATGATTCTGTCAAATTTACAATTTACAATTTTCTCTTGACCTTTAATTGCATCACTAGATGGTATCATTCCAGAATCTATTTGCTGCAGTGGGTAAGTAGCCAAAGAAAATCATCATTTTCCATTGTATTTGTGTCTGTTTGCTTACATTCCTACACAATAACAAAAGTTCTTCTTGCACCTCTAATAACAAAGGCAAAGAACAAAAGTGGAAACACAGTTTTTGTGTTTTTTTGGTATGGGGGGAAAAATCCACACATTTTATTATTTACAACCTCTTTGCAACTTTTGGCTTCTGCATGGGGACCAGATCACTATTGGTTGACCTGCCTTCCTCCTGCTAGAAGATCATGGGAATGGTAGAGATGATGGGTTCCACTACACTGTAGTGACTATAGCAGATGGCAAGACCAGCCTTTTATTATACAAATGATCTATAAAGCCCTATATAGCTTAGGTCCACACTATCTGAATGGCCATATCTCCCCAGACAAACCTGCCAGAATTTTAAAATTTGCAGGGGAAGACTTTCTCTTGATCCTGCTACCATCCCAGGCTCACTTGGTGAGAACATGGGAGACAGCCCCCTCAGTGGCTGTTCCCACTCTCTGGAACTCCCTTCCCCTGGAGGCTAGGCTGGCCCCTCTTTACTTTCATTTTGCCAGCAGGCAAAGAAATTTTTGTTTAAGCAGGCATTTACTATATAATGTATAAGCAGGTGAACTTCTTATTGTTACTGATTTGTCTTATTGATGGTTTATTTATCTTTCTGAACTTTTGTATGTTTTTAAAACGATTATATAATGCTTTACATGGTGATTTGTGAACATTCTTTAATTGGCTGTCTCTCAAAGCAGCCTTGGGTCTCACTTTGAGAGAAAGGCAGCATACAAATAAATGAAATGAATAAAATAAGGTAAGGTATAGTTATGTATGTTAATACATAAAGTAAGGATCTACGCCAAGGTCAGTGGCGGAGCTTGGAGTGTGAAGGGGGAGGGGGGCTATGGCATGAGAGGTATACCCACTGTGCATGGGGGCATGACTGTGGTGTGTGGGAGTCATGCCTGCGATGTGTGGGGGCATGGCCAGGGTGTGTGGGTGCATGGCGAGGTCACGCAGGGGTGTGGCTATGGGCCAGGACACCCCAAAAACATTGCCACCTGGGGCGAACCATCCCTCTGCCCCCCGTCCCTACGTGACTGGCCTAGGCTCAGACGCAGATGAAGGGCACTTCCTTTACCCCAATTGCCACTGCTGTGTCCTTGGAGGGAGAGAAGAAGAGGCAGGCACAGGTCCACCATGCCTAGGCCCAAAAGTAGATGAAATGCCCTCCTTCCATCCAATATCTGCTGGACTTAATCCCCCTCTCACATTGCCATTCCCTTTTCTTTTTGCCTCATATGTCTTAATTAGATTGTAATTATGAAGGCACAGAATTGTTTTATTTTATTTGGAAAGCACCATGTACAGTGATGGCGCGATGATGATGATGATGATGGTAAGAACAATCACAATAACAATAGGGAGGGATGAGAGAATGGAATGTTGGGAATGACTGGTGATTGGTGGAAAGTCTGAGGGGATTTTGAAAAGGTGGGTGTATGACAATTGAACAGGAATGAGAGGGGTTCTGTTGGAGTAACTGGTGGGGAGGGACTATTGGAGGGTCTAGTTAATGGGGTTTAGGAATATGAATCATTGAATGAGTTAGTGTCAGGGTCAGAGGTAGGATAAGACCGAGAGGGATATTAAGGATATATGTTAGGGTCTTTCCACACTATACTGTTATAATGCTATTATTCCACTTTCAACATCCTGTGGAATTCTGGAGTCTGTAGTTTACTGAGGCCAAAGAGCTCCCTGGCTGAGAATTCTAAATGCCCCTCTCTAAACTGCAAACCCCAGGATTCCACAGGATGTTGAAAGTGGAATAATAGCACTATAAGAGTATAGTTCAGAAAGGCCCTTAGTGCCAGTAAAGATTTATATATGTTAAACAAGTAATCTGTTATTTTATCTTGAACTTTGTTTAATAAATACTTATTCTTGTATTATACTCTTGAGTCTCAGAGAACATTACATTTTGAAGAGCTGGACTTGACATGATGTCTGTGGTGGCAGAAATATTAATACAGGGTGGTATTGCCTGGTGGGGAAAGAAGATGAATAAACTCTTGCATAAGAACCACCAGAGCATCTAGGAGGTCCCCACAGTTGGTGGCCACCACAGTGAGATAGGTGGGAATCCTCACATTTGGTGGCAGAGGAGAAAAAGATACACGGATGACTCTCAAAGTTTGGTCCCTTAATTAAAAGTCCTATGGCACCTTAAAGACTGTGTATGTGCCTTCAGATCACCTCTTGACTTAGAGAAACCCCATGGATTCCATAGGGTTTTCATAGGCAAGGGATACTTAGAGGTGACTTGCATTGGACCACATTTTATTTAGGCACAACTGTTTGCGAACTGCAATGCATTTCTTCAGATGCATGGAGTGGATCCATGCATCTGAAGATGTGGGCAGTAGTCCTCAAAAGCTTATTCCCAAATAAAATGTGGGATGCCAAGAAAATAATGTGCCTACCCATCTGGAAATTTCTAGAAGAATATGCTGTTTTCTTTTCATCTGTATTTAGGTGGCAAATACAAATACACCACTAAGAAGTGTTTCTGTGTGGTGAACATAGAAATCACAGTGTTTGCAAGGGAGAAGTGCTCACTGGATGTCACTCAAAATCTCCAGGTAATCTCTAGTTACGCAGATTAGCTTTCTGAGTCGAGCACACAAAACAAGGAGACTTTGCTCTAATCCCTTTCGCTATGCAGTAGATATCAGTCAGTACAACACCTGTAAGGAAATTAATAAGCCAAAGGCCAATACCAAGAATTCCAAATCATACGCAACCTCTGCATTGTGAATCTCCAAAGGACATGATGCTCCCTTGCTGCTCCTTCTTATTTCCAAACACCTTTTAGTTGACCTTTCTGGGGTCTTCATGCAGAACCAGTCATTAGGAAGGGTGAGGTGACACTTTAGCAGCAGATTTTGGCTGTCATGAGAAGAAAACCAGCTGTTTGCTCTTTGTTATTGTTGTATTTTTTTCTGGCAAGGATGGTAAGAGGTCATTGTGGCATTGTTGGCCTAGGGGGCCAAAATAACTGTACTGGCTTTAGATATTCTACATCTTGACTTGGGTGAGTGGGGACACCAATTGCTGCTCTACCTTAAATAGCAAAATGTCTACTTCTGATTACACACAAATTTTATATATTGATTAGCTTTGGGCAAATGTCTACTCCTATTCACTGATCCACTGCATTCTACACAGTCATATTCTAAAGAGATGTAGTAAAGATATGATGGATTTGTAGCCATGCTGTTCTAACAGAAGGCCTGTTTGCCATCTTACAGTTACTGCATGGAGACTGCCTTAAAAATACACACACACTACACCTGCCATTGTGATATCCTTTTGTCAAAATGAGGTAGAGCCAAAGGGAGTCATCATGGTGTAGTAGTTTGAATGTTAGACTAGGACTCTGGAAATCAGAGTTTAAATCCCTACTTGGACATGGAAACTTGCTGAGTGACCCTGGGCAAGTCACACTCTCTCATTCTCAGAAGAAGGCCATAGCAAGCTCTCTATGAACAAATTGTGCCAAGAAAGCCCCATGATAGGTTTGCCTTAGGATTGTCAGAAACAACTTGAAGATACATAACAATAGGAACAACAAGACCCAACAGAAGTTCTTCAAGAAGAGAAGAGTTCCTTCTGTTAGCAAGAGGCTTTTGATCCAGTGGAATTTCTCCACTAAATAGAAGAAGTAATCTGTATTGGTTCGCTCTCAACCCACTGCTTCATCATTTCTTGTTGTCCCTTCTACCCATCTAGCTCCAGGGGGTTGTGGGACCCATCAGAATGGGGAAAGGGCATGGGGGGGACTGCAGATGGTGGAAACATGTCTCCTTCCTCTTCTTCCAGTGAGAAGCATTCTGAACAGGTGGTTGACCTAGCCTGTTTGCTCAGAAATAAATCTGATGCATTTCTTTGGGAATACACCTAAGCTTAGTGTTTATTCTTCCCATAGACATGAAACTTCCTTAAGACTTTGATCCAGGATTCTATGCCAAGATGGGCATAGAATACTGGAGACAATTGTTTTAGAGCAGGCTTCTCCAACCAAAGGTTCCCAGATCTCAGGGCTTTGCCCCTTTTCTCTCATCCTCAGGGCAAGGGGGAAGAATCTGAGGGTGAAACCACTGCCTTGAAATATGTGTGCATATAGAATTATAGAGTGGGAAAAGACCACAAGGACCATCTAGTCCAATTACCTGTCATGCAGAAATACAGAGTGAAAGCACCCCTGAAAGATGGATGTCCAACTTCTGTCTAAAGATCTCCAAAAAAAGAGTCCAGTAAACTCCAAGGCAGTCCGCTCCACACTGAACAGCTCTTAGTCAAGAAGTTCTTCCTAATTTTTTTTCTTGACATTTGAAACCATTAGTTCATGTTCCAGTCTCTGGTGCATCAGAAAACAAGTTGATTCCATCTTCTATATGACCTGTCTTCAGATATTGAAAGACAGCTATCATATGTCCAGAAAGGCAGTGTGATGTAGTGGTTGAGCATTGGACTACAACTCCAGAGATCATAGTTTGGTTCCCTGCTCAGCCATGGAAACCCACTGGATGACCTTGGGTACATTACACACTCTCAGCCCCATATAATGCTATAATAGGTGTGCCTTAGAGTTGCCATAAGTCAGAAATGACTTGAAGGCACACAGCAACAGCAATCATATTTCCTCTCACTCTTTTCCAGGCTAAACACCTCTCATACGGCTTTGTTATGAATGGCTTTTTTGTCTGACTTTTTTTTAATTTAATGGTATACAACCTTTAATGATCGATACTTAATTTTTGCTGCTTACAGACATGACCAGGGCCCATCTCATGTGACATCATAAAGTATCATCCTTAGATCTCAGGCTTTGGTGTGGAAGTCTCAGGGCCAGATATTGTTTGGATGTCCTGGAGTAGAACTCCTGTCATCCCCTGTTGTACTCCATCTTGAGGATACCAGGTTAGGGGAGGCTGTTTTATAGCAATACTAGCGCATGTTCAAGACCATCAGGTTTTTCATCTAGTAGGCTGGGTGGCCATCTGTCAGGAGTGCTTTGAGGGTGTTCCTGCATGGCAGGGGGTTGGACTGGATGGTCCGTGTGGTCTCTTCCAACTCTACATTTCTATGATTCTATGATTCTATGATTCTATGAGTACATCTTAGACTTAACAAATGTGTGATCCCAATGGCATTAATTTCAAAAGAGTTTTGCCAAAAATCCAAAGCAAGGAATAAAGTAAATTTTGCTGAGCTGTATGAAGCAGTTAATATTTTACATGGCAACTGCTTATACGGCAGGTTTATGAGTGACAACAAGATATCTAATCTCTTCTCAGCTAACCATTTAAAAACTTGTCTAGTACTATTCCACTGTTTACAGTGGATGGATCTGTTATTTGCAATACCATTTGAACAAATTGGCAGTACAATCCAGATGTTTCAAGTACTACTGCAAGCCTGTTGCTGTTTGTATTTCTTTCAATTCTTTTTAAAAAATGACTCTCTGCCTTGTAGTCCCAAAACTCCTAGCATTGCAGTAATTTAAAACTTCAGGTGAGCATTTAGAAATACAGTTTATGCACTCAAAGACAAGGGTAGAGGGAAGCAAATGTGACAGTTCTAGGCAGTCTCACTCTGTAATGCAAGAAATTTGGGGGCTGAAGGAAATTTTCAATTGGGAACCAGAATTCTTATTTGGGAGAAAATGCCCTCATACCCTGCTCCCCTGGGTAGCAGTTCTAAACTGCAAGTGCAAATAACAGCTTGACATACCCCTCCTGCCTTTTTTTTTCCAATAAGGGAGAAGCAAATCTATTGTAATGTGTCCATTGCCTTGATAGGAGAAGGAAAGTTGGTATACATGTTTGAGGACCTAACTGTACATTGTAAGTTCAAGTTGCATCTCAACCACACACACAAACATTCAGGTCAGGAAAAATGTTTTGCACTCTTTAATGCCATGTCTTCCTTGATTGCTATGACAGTGCTTCTTTAATTATATCCAGCTGAACTGATCATATACTCAATTTCTTCTCTAGCATAGTAGGAAAGGATATTTAACCAATACTTGAGGTTTCAATAAGCATTCTGGAACAATTCCGTATACTCCAGGTGTTCAAGCTATGTGTGCCTCAGTTACGTAGCCAAACTGGCCCCACCATGCAGAGAGAGGAGGTATTGGCAGCCTTTGGGGAATCTTGAGGTTTGCAAAAGTGCCAGATCTTTAGAAGAAAATATGCTAAGCCCAATGAGAACCGAGCGTGTTCAGTAGCCAGGGAATGTTTCAGGAATAGGGGTGGCATGATGGAATGGAATGCTTAGAGTCCTGAACAGGCAACACTCCACATATGCAATGTTTACATCACAAGCCCCCTTGATTAGATATAGAGCCAAGGTAACTGTTAAGGCCGTTTCTCGCCTTCTGTGCACCCCTCCCTTCATACGCCGCATTCATGAATGTGGGTTGTGTGTCATCCCTCCGCTCGAAGAAGCCTATTACTGGCAGGCTGTATGTCAGACACAGGAAACCAAGAGCAATTCAGTAATGAACCGCAGCACCCCTTGAAATTATATCATGCGCAGAGCTCAGTGCAAAGATGGATGTGTTCATTGCAGCTGACCTCTTTGAACTTGCTTTTTAATCCAAGACAAATATTAATTTGTGTTTTGAAACCTTAACCATCCCACATGATATTAGACACAACACACTCCAGCTGAGCTGTGATTAAGTTTTTGGCCCCTTAACCAATCTCCAGGTTGCTTAGCAACCTGAACAATCTTTAGAAAGTGGTCATTCTTGAAAAGTGCCAGGCCTGCTGTAAACATTACCTCAGTCTTTACCATACTGACTATACAATTCTTTGCAATATACCCATGCTGGGTACTAAATATCTGTTTTGAATAAAGGGGGCAGTTTTAGGACTTTACAAATATAAAGAGGAGAATAGAGTTTTAGATATTTTAAAAGGACAGCATGAAACAAAATTATCCTAGTCTGTGCAAAGAATGAACAAAAAGGGGGAAAAATGTAATACAGGTCCTGGAGGAATTTCTTGCTTGTTATTTTTCCTTTCTTCCAAGGCGTTGCAGATTATATGGTTCTTGCTTTTCACTCACCAGTCTCTTGTTCTCACTACAGTCCTGTGAGGTAGGTTGAACTCAGAAGCCTCGATTAGTCCAAAGTCATCCTGTAACCATTGTAACTAAAAAGGCATTGGATTCAGAACCAGGTGTACAACTTTTCCTTGTTCCAAGGACACTCCAGGAGTTGACAGGCTTTCATTCCACGTGCTGAATGTGCAATTGATCAGGTGTTCGACAGAGCTGTGGTGCCTAGTATAAGCGTACGTAGAAATTTTGATACTAATGCCCCAAGAAGTTAGAGCTATTCTATGCAATACGAGGCAGTAAAACAATGCAGTAGAATCCTGGGTTGTGTTTCTTTAGACTGCAGGTAGTGTTACTGCAGTTATGCTATGTCTGGTGAGAGCACTAGATATCTCTTGATATCAAATAATTTGGCTTTTACCTGACCTTTCTCTGCCCCCCTACTCCACGTGTTTGCAAGGGCCACCGGACAAGCACGTAATAGGCGCAGCCGTTAATGGTTGTACATTCCAAACCTCATTTAGGCAGGCAACTTAATGCTCTTCGATGCTTAAGGGACCATTCCTTCTTGCAAACCCACCTTGCTCAGTGCGACTTTACACAAAGACACCGGGCCGAGTGCCAAGCCATTCCTTTATGTAGGGCCATTTGCATACCGGCCATACTATTGTCATCCAGCACTAAGCTCATCATGTAAAACCTGACCTTTTCCAACGCCTTTGTCCCGCTACAAATTCCCTTTGTTCTCACCAAGCATGGCATGGCCTATAGGTAAAATCCACCCTATAAAAGGTCCCCAAATCCGAGCCTTCCTTGGATCGCTCCTGAATTCCATCCAGCCTTGCTGCTACTGTGTTTGGCGAGCTGTCCCCTCAGTTCCCAATAACTGAGTCTGCCTCCCTTCTTGGAACACTCCGGACTGCTATCCTGCCTTGCTGTCAGTTTGTCCATCGAGTCGCCCCCTCAGCAAACCGTGCTGAGCTTTCTTCCCCTCAACCTCTGCTTCTCTCCAGGACTACATGAAAAGATGTCGTATTACCCACTTCCCCGAAAACTCTCCATTTCCATTTCTAGTTAGTCGTGTGCATGTGGTGTCTGGTTTGTTGTTTGTCTTTTAATAAAACTGCTATTTTTGTTACTTTAAAACTTGTCTGGCCACTCTTTTGACCTGACACCATAGACATAGGGTTAAAAGATCTCATCTTAAGTTACCCTGCCTCTCATTAGCTTGAGAGAGTGCTCGAGTCTAATTTTCCCCATCTTGTGTTTTTATTTGGTAATTTGGGCGCCCCTCCCGGGACCCCCAACATACAAGGTAACAGTAGGTGGTACTGGTCCGATTTTTCAGTGCTGCTGCCTCATCTTATAAATGCACATCTATAAGAAAGCGTTCAGTTTTACTGATGATTCAATCAAGATTTTTAGTCCAGAGCTAGCTGGCTTGCAGAGATGTTATGAATATCAGATACAATATTTCCTGCCTTTAACAGGTCTCAGCTGCAATGCACACAATTCTATTGAAAGAGACCCAAACCACTGTGCAAAAATGCTCTCATAAGAGATGGCCAATGACTATAATCTCTGGTGTTCCCCTACTCTGCAGGACCTACAGAAAGGCAATTGTCACTACCCAGAAGTAAGCCAGTGTGATGTAGTGGTTCGAGCACTGGACTACGATTCTGAGATGCAGAGTTCTAATCCCCACTCAGCCATGGAAACCCACTGGGTGTCTTTGGGCAAGTCACACTCTCTCAGCCTCAGATGAGGGCAAAGGCAAACTCCCCTCTGAACAAATCTTGTCAAGAAAACCCTGTGATAGGTTCTCCTTAGGGTCCCCATAAGTTGGTGACTCTAAGGAGAAGGCACATGACATCAACAAGAAGAAATAAGTACTTCTCTCCAGCACTTGCATCTCAAAGCATCTTCCTATCAGTGCTCATAGATGGCTTCAGAATCTAATTATTTTCATTCATCCTAAATGTAACTTTCCAGGTTGTGTATCACTAACATAGATTACAATCTTTTGGATCACATGAAGGCAAAGGAAAAAATGTGAGTCCCAATATATCCTTAACAAGGAAGGCAGCAGGGACTGAAGGCTTCAGTCTAGCTGGAGGCATCACTTACTAATCCATTCCTGTTAATTCTCGAGGTATGAAGACTCTCCTGAGTTCCTTTGTAGGCAAAGAAACAGAATGCTAGAATCTTAGAGTTGGAAGGGTTTGCAAGGGCCATCTGGTCCTACTCTCTGGCATACAGAACTACACAGCTGTAGCACTCCTAAAGGATGCCCATCCATCTTCAGTTTAAAGATCTGCAAAGGAAAGTCCAACTGTCCCTCACCATGAAGACAGTCTATTCCACTGAGTTCTTACGGTAAAGAAGTTCTTCTTAATGTTTCAGTGAAATCTTTTTTTCTTATAATTTGAATCTATTGGATTGCGTTCAGATGTGCTCTGTGTATGTTCAGTTGTCTATAATCTCCTTTGTTAACCAAGAGAACGAGGCTAGTTATTTGTAAATAACTCCATAAGTTTATAATTTGATATCATATATTTTTCTTTTATTGCATTAAATTTATTTAGTGAATAAAAAGAAATTAAAAATACTTAATTTTTAAGTGCCACAGGACCCTTTGTTATGGATGGATCCAGTTGCTTCAGAAGCTGGTTGACTATTCCTGTTCGAAACCAGCTTAGCAATGAGTAAGCAACATTAATTTCTGGAACAAAGCCAGCAGCATGCATACAAACAAGAGGTAGGAAAGATGAAAGAAAGATGAAGCTGATGATTCCTGTTTAGGGGAGGAGATTTCCTTGGCTGCTTGTCCTCCAAGGCAGTTGCCCTTTTCAGTTCTAACAGTACATCAAAGCATACATTCCAGTTCCATCTTTCACCTTGGACTGGATATCTGTTAACAGGTAAGTACAGTACTGATTTTCAGGGCCAAACTGGATGGAGTGAGAAACATACGGCTACCTTTTGTGTCTTGTGTTGTTGCTTTTAATCGAGAAAGAAGGGGTCTTCAAAGCAGGAGTGGATGCTAATCCAGATAAAATCTGTGAGGTTCTTTTTTGGTCTTGAGGAAAATTATTCATTACTATTCATACAAAGCATTTGTTTATCACTTCTTGACCCACCAGGGTCCCCTCAAACTGAGGCATGATTTGTAAAAACACTTCCAGAACATTAAATAAGTAACTAAAAACCAATTAAAAACTGTCCCATCTCCTCCTTAAAAATAGTTCTAAAATCAGGCAAATATTTAAAACAAACAAACAAAAAAACAGCTGGTATAGATAAGCCAAAATTGCCTCTACCTCAAAAGGGTTACATGCTCAAAAGCAAAAGCTGCTACAAGCACCAACAGCTATTTCAGTCCAACCATATCTATACCACAGGGGAGGAAAAAACTCAAGCAATTCATATCCACGTTTGATTTTTTCCACCTTATTTATTTATGCCCAGAAATGTTTCCTGCAAATAACTGCAGGTAACAAGGCATTGGAAGAAAGAGTTTGCAACAGGGGTTGTTGAATTTTTACTGTCTCCAGCTGTGTAAACATAAGGAGATGAACAGAGAGATACTTTGAAAAAAGAAGAGGAGGGAAACCCATAGCACGCCCATCCCATCATTTATATCTCCCATCACGAAGTCCAGACAGGGAGGATGAGAACAAGTGTCTGGCTCCTGAGTGGTTTGGGCCAGAAGGAAGATGGGCTTTCGTCCAAACTGTTAATCATTGCCAGGACTTCCATCAACTTTTGCATGTGGGCAGAATCAAACTACTCAGTGGTTTGGAACAGTATTCTGAAATAAGGCAGCAATGCAGAGATAGGGCTCCTACTCATTTGGATGTTGGGAAATCCTTGAGCGAATCTCCCCAGCAGACACTCCTGTTATTTTCTGCTGTAAAAAGAGACTCTGCTTCTTACTCAAGCAGACAAAGTAGTCACCTTAATCCCATGGCTCTTTCATCAATAGAATAATGTTCAAATGAAAGAATATGGCCATTTGTGCATTCAGCAGGTAGTTTTAAAAGATGTTGATATAAGCTGGTATGAATATTTGAGAAAAGAGCTTTTTCAGGAAGAAAATCCATGGAAAATAGAATTTGCATTATGACTGCCTCACAGAACAAACTCCTGCCTGCCCATGGTTAGTCACAACTCATTAGTAGTTTTATTTTGAGGCAAGAAAACAAGATAGGATCCTCTAAGACAGTTTTATAAAGTTCCTCATGCAGGAAAAATCAACAAAGGGCCCTTTTGCTCTAGACAGATATAACATTGTGATTTCCCTTTAACTGCCAGACCTTTATCCTATGGACTTCTGGGGTTTGTAGAGGCACTTGATCTCTCTGGCTGAGAATTCTAGATGTCCCTACGTATACAGCAAAACCAAAGATTTCATAGGACAGAATCATGGTTGTGAAAGTAGAATCATAGCACTGTAAGTGTGCAGTGGGGGGGGGCAAAGGATGAGGAAATGGGAGAGGACTGTCAGATATAGTGCTAGTTAGATTATTGAGATGAAGGGGGCAGCCCCATTTACCCCTTTTGGTGTGTCCAGAATGGACTCAGAATGACCCAGGCAGTGCTGTACACTTCGGTTAGTAATATGATGAAACATACCACATAAAAAAATTACATCTAACTTCAGTGAAACCTGACAGGCAGGAAGGAAGCAAAATGTTAAGATGTTAGCCCAAGTTGCCTACCTACATTGGCATAGGTGGGATTTCATCAAGACGGAACTGCTAAACACACAATCACAATCTCATGGAAGACAAAAAATGGGAAATTTCTGAAAAAACCAATGTGACTGCACAGTAAGGAGGAAGTGAAAAGAAAAAAGAGCATGTATAAAGAATGGAGGGAAGGATAAATCACTATGGAAAGCATACAGAAGTGTAGCCCACGCTTGGAAGAATAGCGTAAAAAAGCTAAAGCTCAAAATGAGCTGAGACCGGTTAGGCAAGCAAGGAGCAACAAAAAGGTTTGTTTGCTTGTAATGTTCAAAGCAAGAGAATGACCAAGGACATGGTGAGACTGCTGCTCAGTAAGGATGGTAAAATGTCAATTCACAATGAAAACGCAGAACTGCTCAATACCTATCTTGCCTCAGTTTTAACCCTCAAAAGAAGGCCATGCACTTCCGTGCATCAGCAAAGACATTGGTAAGGAATCTGGGTTGCAAATCAGGATTGATAAGGAGTTAATCAGGAATCACCTGGCTAACCTAAATGAGTTCAAATCTGCTAGAACAGATGAACTGCATCTCAAAGTATTGAATGAATTTCCTGACATACTTGCAGAACCCATGGCCATCATTTTTGAGAAATGTTGGAGAACAGATTCTGTCCTGGGGCTGATGCTCTTCCATACTTTTACCAATGATCTGGATGAAGGGATTCCTTATCAGATTTGTGCATGATATGAAACTGAGAGGGGTAGCTAACACATTGGAACATAGGAGCAGAATATAAAAAAATCTTGATAAACTAGGAACCTGGGCTGAAATTAATAAAATGAAATGCAACAGAGACAAATGCAAAATTTTATATTTAGGATGCAAAAACCAAATGCACAGGTATAAGATGGAGGATAGTTGGCTCAGCAGTACTACTTGTTGAAAGGATCTTAGGATAATTCGTGATCATAAATTGAACATGAGCCAGCAGTATGATTCTGCTGCCTAGAAGGCAAATGCTATCTATCTTGCGTTAACAGAAGCATAGTTTAGTCTCACCATATTTTGTGCTGGTCAGACCTCAGCTGGAGTACTCCATTCAGTTCTAGGTACCTCATTTGAAGGAGGATATGAACAAGTTGGGAGTGAGTTCAGAGAAGGACAAGGATAATAAGAGGTACAGAAAACAAAACATATGAGAAATGAGAAGGAGATGGACATGTTTGGCTTGGTGAAAAGACCTGAGGATTGACAAGATTATATTCTTTAAATATCTCAACGGCTGTCACAAAGAGGAGGTGGAAGGCTTGTTCTCTGCTGCCTCAGAGTAGAAATAGGTCTAAATGTTTTTAAGTTACAGAACAGATTTCAATTGGCCATTAGTAGAAACTTATTGACAATAAGAGCAATTGCCTAGAGAGATGATGGAGGGCCTCCTTCTCCTTCAATGATTCTATGCCTACAAACTGTTCTGAATGGAAATCATGTAAACATCTAACTGGCTGGGGATTAGAACATTCTTGAAATTACTTTTGAGTTTTGCAGAAAAATGCTATACTGAGACAAGATGCCAATTGAACAAAAGTGTCTATTTTCTTTCCAAGGCTTTTAAAGCCAAAAAACAAATTAATGATGCTGATCTGAGTCTCCAATCCTACGTACAGAACTACCAAGATGACCCTGCAGATGATCTGAGTATAAATTAAGTGCTAGTAGTGGCTGGTGCCTTCATGTCAGGTGTGCTGAATCAGTTCTATATTTTATTCCAAATTGCAAAAGAAAATGTCTAAGGTGTTGATATCACTGCTCCAGTCATCGAATTTCTGTAATTATTCCCAGTTTACCAAAACTCTCCTTGAGAAATTACATATGCAAAGGTCATCTTTGCTTCCTTTAATGGGCTATAAGCATTCATTTGCAGTCATAATCCTACCACGGCTTGGAAATTATGAGTATCTGCAGTAGGTTGATATAGCAGCCATCTATATATTACTTTTGACAGACTAAATTCATTGTTATTTTTTAAAAGCCTGTATGAATTATTGACACTGACACTCAGCCATCAAACATGTTTCTTTCTACCTCACCAAATAATTATACATATACTGAGCCTAAGCTTGTACACATCTTCTGTAAAGTTCTTGTTGCTGTAGCAGCTGGGTAAGCATGCTGTTCACTAAAAGGTTTGGCATAATCAGTTGTTAGAAGGAAACATCTAACAAAAGACCCCTTTATTCATATCAACCCTTGGCAAGTTATGCTCATCAAATGCATTCATCAGAATTCTAATGGGAAAAATCTGATCACTGTAGATTTGCATAGAATGAAGTCTTCACAGTATTGTTAGCATGCAAGTATTTGGAACTCCAGTGCCATTTCAGTTAAGTGATAGGTTCTGCTCTTAACACTAGATTCATACCTATGCAAGAGCTTTGGGACACAGCTCTAAAGAATACATGCTCTTTAATTTTCCTTCAGCTTTTCAGTCCTATTCACCCCCAATGTGTTGTATAAAATGAGTAATAACCACTTCTTTTGTAGTCTAAATTTTATTCTTCAGCTTGCATCCTTTCCCAGGCTGTTTTCTAACTGTATTTTGGTTTGCTTTCGTACTTATAACTAATAACAGTCAAGCACTAAATTTATATCAAAATAATTTTATTCAAGGGGGTATTCAACAAGATCTGATGAGATTACAATATATAGCTCACACCCAAATATATAAAAATGTTACTTTGATTTTTTTTTTTTGCCCAGGAACAATTAATCCAAATTTCTTCACAAGTCACATTTGCCAATGATTATAAAACTACTCAAATCTTCAGTATGAGTTCATTGAAATATCTTCCGCTGTACATGACTGAATTCAGGTTTATTAAAACCATCCTCGTCTATGTCAGGAGTGAGCTGAATGTTATCATCTTTGATTGGAGACAGTGGCTTTGCTTTTTTACAAGAGGGTAGCTTTTGAGATTCCCTGCAGATGACAAGAAACAATAAAGTCTAAAAATGCATACAGACAGATCATTTTAACAGCTCAAAATGAGTTCAACAGCATCATGATCTTTTTTTCAGGATATCACTTATTCTTTTTCTACAATACCGGTGAACTAAACACAGCAGCTATTTAATTCTTATTGGGCATAGAAATGCCCCCTAAGTCAATTACCAAAAAAAAAAAAACGGTAGAGGTTACTTCTGCTTCAAGTACTTGGCAGTATGTTTCTTCCTTCTAACAGCAAAAGGGATAACCAGCAGTTAAGTGATAGGGCACATGTTTTGCACACAGGTACCGTCCCCCTGCATCTCCAGCTATGTCTGGGCAAGACTCTTTCCTGAAAGGTGGAGTCATTCAATAAAACCAGGCTAGATGGACAAAAGGTCTGGCTCAGTATAAGGCAGCTTCCTACATTGCCAAAACTGGGTGAGAAAAATAAAGTACTTCATAGAAGAATATCCAATGTGGAAGGACTAAAACCTCCTCCTGCTGCAGGTAATTGGAGCTGAAAACTCTGATCTCTTATAGGAGATGACAGGGAGGGAACGGCCAGTCAGCCTCATCTCTGGAACTCAGTAAAAGAAACAGCGCTTGATTCATTAGCATGCTACAGTGATATCAGCAAACAAGTGCTGTGCACTTGCTTTGAGCAATCCTATTAATTTCCATCCATACTCATCTTAAATTTAAATATTTGACAATGCAAGATCCTGAAAGTTGTGATGACAAAATGATCCAATGTACGCAAAAAAAATGGGGCCCCAAAACAGATGCAATAAGTATTTGAAATCTACTGCCATTTTCCTACGCAAATTAGAAGAATGTGCTTCAATAGCAATAAAAGATTAACAGATCTCCAACAAAACCCAAAGGATAAATCCTTTCACAAGTCTTCCAGCAAGTATTCAGTACACTAGTTTTACACTGCATAATCAACAGGCACTGTTGTGTATCTAGTTAGTAGTTTTTAAAACCTGGAAAGCAAGTCCAAGCTTTACATTAAATAATATTTATATTGTGGGTCACAAGTGAAAAGGTCATAGTAAGTGCTATCTTAGAAGTTCTCTCAAGCTCACAAGTATGCTATACCCATACATAAAGGTTTAAACAGCAGATTCCTCCTTTTTAAAACCACCATTATGAAATAAGTTAAAAGTATACAAGGAAGGTAGACAAGTAATCCACTATGCTGATAAAAGCAGTATCCATATTCATTCTTTCACTGAGCCATCTGTGCTTATAATGGTATTTACTTGCTTGTCTATGAGTGACAGTTTGGTAAAAGAAAGATTTACCTTTTAAACTGAAAGGTTTTCCATATTTCATTAATTGTGACTTGCAGTCTTGATTTATTTTCAGCATCATGATGGTTTTTCTTCTTTGTCTTTGCAGTTTTCTTGCTTAAGCCACTAACTTTGGCAGGCATCAGTGACCTGCATCTTGTTACAGCAGAGGTATTCACAGAACTAGTTTTACAAAATCCAGGAACCTAAAGAAAGAGAAATCTCATCAGCTGTTTCACAGAAGTCTTATGATTTGCTGCATGATGTGATAACTGTGACAATAAATAAATATCATTCATTGAAAAACTGAACATATTTATTATCCCAAATGACCTCTTTACAAATAACAAACCTTTGGGTTTAGAAAGTAGGTTTTGTGGCATGTATCTGCGTATGTATTCTTCAAGAATTAGGTGTTTACCAAACTTACTCTTTGACACATAATTTCATTGTTCTATTCAAAACCTGTAATCTTGGGCAAGTGAGTTGTATCAGATAGGATCTGGTTAAATCTGGGAGCCTCAAGTAGCATTGTTGTTGCATGGATTCTACATCTCTCAGACTGTTGGGTCAATCTGCAAGAGTCTGGTTTCTTTTAATACTGTCACCCACTAGCAGATAGTGCAGTGGATCATTCGCATCCCTCCAAAGGCTATTAGATGGGGTGAGGGATGATGGGAGTTCTACTCCAATTATATCTAAAATGCCACAGGTTGACCAACTCTGGCATGGGGATGGCTTGCATAGAGACTGCACCTGAAAAGGTCTGAGTTTTCAGAAATTTTTCCAAACGTTCAAGTACCATTTATATAAAAAATACTAAGGTGACAGTCCTGTACAATCCTGGGAGCAATATGCATTGAACTCAACAGGGCTTAATCTTGTAACAGGCACATAGATTTAAACTACGAAAGCAGCAATAATAAAATCCTGACTGAAAAGCACCAGGTATAATCTCTAAAAGTAGCAAATAACTGAACTTTTAAAAACTGTTATCAATTAAGAGATATTAATCAAACATCAACAAAGAAAAGGGGTAACCTAATAACTCTCCAAAAGCAAGACATTCTACAATTTTGGTGTTACCACCCAAAAGGTCCATTCTCCTGTACCTGCCCACCTGATCTCACAAAAGGACAATGAGAGAAGCTTGTGATATAGATTGTAAAGCTTGCATGAAGTTCATGTAAGAACAAGTTGTTCACAAGATAACTAAGCCCTAGAAATTAATTAGGCCCTTAAAAACATAATAAAAAGAGTAAAACCAGACATTTCTTAGTTTTGGAATAAAGAAAAGAAGATGGCTCAGCTGGTTTATTCCTAACTTGCTTCAGAAGTATTTGCATATTACACCATACTTTAAAATGTGAGGAGCATGTGTAAATCACATTTATTATTAACCATTCACTGATTAAAAGTATTCATATATTACCATTTCATTTTTACAAGCAATACTCAGAGCAGTTTACAACCAATGTTAAATTTTAAAAGTGCCAGAACAGTAATTTTAAATAAATAATGTTTTAATGTAAAACATTAAAAAGTCAAACACAAGATCATACAATTCTTATAAAAATTTGCTGTATTAGCACATTCACATCTATGGACACACAGAGATGGAGGGAAGATTAGGAAAAGTAATCTATCCCAATAAAGTCAGCCTACTAACCACAAGATGTCACTATAATTCAAAAAACTAAAGAATACTATCGTGAGATAGACAGTAATTTAAATTTTATATAAAAGAAGCTTATTGCAAATTGATAGTAGTTAATAATCACTGAATGTGTTCATTAGACATTTAATGCTACTCCTCCTTCAAGCAAATTGAGCAAACAAATGAAAGAAGGGAACAGAAAGGGCTATAAAGACTTTTAAACCAGACAGTAAAATATTTTCAGTACTGGATAGTAAAGATGAATTTGTATATGAAATATTTTGAAGATTTTGATCAATATTCCTGGTTTTCCTTCTCATGATATAAGTTCCAACAGGGACTCAAAAGAGGATGTTCAGACCTAAACACACTCTTACAGTGACCTGCCCATTTTTTCTCAGTGAAATGGTTTTCTAATGAGCCAACAACGCCACCCCCAACTTTAAGAACACAGACAAATGGGCTGCACAACAAATTCTCAAAGCAGAGTGCTTCTGTTCAGTGCTTCAGCAAGCTAAGTGTGTCCTGTTTCAACACAACTTACTTCATTCCCCCTCTCGCGACCTCATCTTCCAATTTCTATACTATTCAGAATACTATAATATTCTATGCTCAGGGAGCACTGACAGTGCTCATAAGGCTGTTTTGGGGAGTTCCTCTTGTGGTCTTTTGTAATTGTATGTATTTCATTCAGAAGTAAATCCCACTCTGTTCAGTGCAAGAGAACAGACTGCAGTCTTGTGATACAGTACATTTTGATGCAAGTAAATCCTCTCTCTTTTTTCTTTTTCTTTTACTTTTTCCAGGGCAGAGAACTCCGGAGCCATACGTGGAATACATATGTGGAGAATTTGGATGGCTGTCTGGGACGGTGTAGGCCATGCACCTTTCTCTCCCAGCACAGAACCAAACATGCCATCACCCCACCCATCTGGATCAAGGCAAGGTGCTAAGTTACTTATGGCCTTTGCAGGACAGGAAGAGAAGCAGCAAACCAGATGAAGTTGGCTCTGCAGACACCAACCTTTCAGTTCACAGACATCCTGGCCTAACTTATATCAGACTGGCTGTGTGCATAAATAAGATCACACATCTATTGTAACCATTCCATAACCCTCAAGACAAGAAATATGTACAAATAAGATAACTACTGGAAAAGTTCCTAGTTGTAAGAATTTATAATTCAATTCTTTTCTGAAAGACATAATATGATATCTAAAATCATAAGAAGAACTAGAGACAGATTTAAAGAGGGAAAATAAAAGACATACCATACTCTTGAGGACTGTATTCTTATTCTCTGTACAAGATGAATCAAAGAATGGAGAGCTCTGAGAATTCAGATTACAGTCTGATTGTGAACTGTGGTCAGATTCCTTTGGCACAAAACAAAAATGAAAAAGCAACCATCACCTGCTATTTTATATCAAACCCAACATTGGCATAATCTAAATTATTAATATAAGATATGTTTATTTGTAAAAGCTGAGATTGAAGATATACCCTGAAATGCTAATGTGACAAAAATTACAGTTCTGTTCAAAGTGAACTAGCACAGCAATGTTTTAGTGACTGACAAAGATATAAAGGCTGCAACTCTCTGACAACTTACCTGGATGGAAGTCCCATTGAACCCAAAGGGGTTTACTCCTGAGTCTAGATGTATAGAATTGCTTTGCAAGAAAATCTACATACATTATTCTTAGGTTGATTCATTACTGGAGTAAATGTTAAGTGTTAAACTCTGAGACAGTGAAGTCTGTCTAAACTGGTTTATAGCAGTAGACAGACTTGCAGGCAGAACACATATTTCATCATTAGAAATCATTTTATAGTAGAGAGTCAGATGTATAACTATTATAATAAATAAAGTATTAGATAAGCCCTTGAGACAGCTGTGGCAATTTAATGAACTGTTTAATTGAAACACAGGGTGATGGTCTTACTTTGTCAATAACAGCTTTTTTCTTGATCACTGGTGAATTTTCTGAAGTGTCCAGGCTGCTTTGTGATGACACATCAAGCACTAGTGCTGATAAGTTCCCCTGTTCTTTCAAAGGTGATGATTCCTCATCCAGATGTGTACTTGTTATTGAACTCATAATCTGTGATTCCTTACAATTCTGGGATGTGGCTTTCTTGGGTGTTTTTTGGCAGAATTGCTTTACAAAAGCTACACTTTGCAATGGTCTGGTTGACTCAGATTTTTCAGAAAAGCTCTTTGTCCAACTGAAACAGCTAGTCTGTATTGCCCCAAGGGATGGTGAGGTGGTTCCTTCTAGTTCTTCAGCCTCTGATAAGTGAGAAGTGTGATCTTCCATTACTCCATGTTCTGCTTCATTAATCACACAATCCTGGAATGCTTGGGCAACTTTGACCTTTTGCTGATCATCAGGCAGATCCACTGCATTGCAGAAGAACCTAATACACAGTGCAAAAGCGTGGGAAGCAATGAATGGTTAACGCAAAAAAAAAAATTTATCTGCTTGAAGGAATCTAATCAATTTTAGAAGTTCACTTTCCATTACAAGGGAAAGACTAAGGAAACATTTTATATCATGTTATTATGGGTATTAAGAATGCTGAACTAAAATAGCTGAAGGAAGAACTTAGAAATCAGGTAAGCTGGGCCTGTGGCAGGAAAATCTACTTGTGGTCCTTCAGATGCTGGACTACAACCCCAATCATTTCTGAACACTGGCTATGGCAGCTAGGGCTGATGGGAAGTTCAGTCAGAAAACATCTAGTGGGCCTTGAAGTTACCCATCCTGGCCTATGCTCTCCTAATCTCTACTTGTGCCACTGACCATGGTTCAAAACACACTTGCCAAGACATGTTATTAACCATCTCTGTACTCCTTAGCTAAAATATCCTCAGTACTACTATGACACTAAAGGGATACATTTCTTTTTGAAAGCAACACTGACCACATTATCACAAAAATTCTAAACCACTTTATCACAAATCTGGTGGGTGTAAATCTTTCAGGCATTCACAAGATTAAAGATGACTTTTCACACTTATAATGCTACTATGATCCTAGTGAGAAATCATATCCAGTATGAACCTGCCTTCAAATTATTTTTGTTGTGTGCCTTCAAGTAGTTTCTGACTTAAAGTGACCCTAAAGCAAGCCTATCACGAGGTTTTCTGACACTGAGAATCTGTGATGTGACCAAGCTCACCCACTGGGTTTCCGTGGCTGAGCAGGGAACAGAACCCTCGTCTCCAGTGCTCAAACCACTACACCATGCTGTAAATTACATAACAGAAAATTCTGGTATCACAATGTTTCTGGGTACAAATGCTCTGCTTCTTGTTACCAGAATGTGAACAGATCTTTTGTGATGTCATACACATTTCCTTTTTAGTCTCTTCACTAATCTGTGCAGAGGATACACAATACTCTGCATGCACGTTCTTGGCTTTAAGAAGTGGAAGAGGAAGAAATGCAAACGTAAACAGGAAGAATTCTGCCCTTGCACACAACTGATATCAGTGAGGCCTCAGACAAATTTTTGTCAGATGACTTTTTTTTAAATTAAAAAATGATCAAGTGTCAGACTATTCCGAATGTTTCTGTAGGTACTAGCTGAGCATGCCAAGTTTACCGTACCTGTGTATGATGCACACACAAATCAGGTAAAGAGGTGAGGGGAACTGAAGTGACTGGGCCATTGCCTTCAGTAACATAATTTCGCTTTAATTCATTTTTCATATATATTTTTCTAAGCCAGTCTGGGAACCTACTGAAGGATAGGGTACAATGGTTTTATATACACATCTTAGACTTGTAGAATACATGCACAGTAGACCCACTGAAACTATGCATTTAACTCAAAAGTCAAGTCTAATATTTCATGTATGTGAAATATGTTTATGTATGGGTAGCGCATACTGCATATGTTGTTAACTACCATAGGAAATAAACCAATAAATGCGGCATGATATTCTAGTTCAGCTTACTGTTAGAAAATGTTACAACAACAGAACTGGGAAACCTTTTTTGGCTGAGGATTTAAAAAAAAAAATCTCTTATAGAATCATCATGGAGGGCAAAATTCAAATCTGGGGAGGGCTTCAGGCTGACATTCTAGCAGTTGGACGGGCTGAAAGCACATGTCAGGGCCAAAGCCAAGTGGGAAAAGCCAACCACAATACATACCCATTTGCACATATTCCCACCAAGCATCCAAAGCACATTTCAATTCTGTGTATATCTACTAAGAAGCAAGCCCCAGCAACAGCAGAGCTTAGCTCCATGCAACAGCTTCCCAGCTTTAAACAGCCTCTTATCTTCGATCTCTCATCAGAGATAACACAGAAGAACCTTGTAGGACAACTGGGGAACATCAGGTTTGAGGGCATGCATTTTATGAGTATATAAAGGTGCAGGTCAACATGTCATCAGGTTTGGAGCTGAAGACATCACTGAACAGGTTTCTCAGCTCACTAGAGTCTTTTGGAAAGCAACCTAGTATTTTGCTCTCATTTGCTAATGCACCAGACTACATTACTTGAGCAATCTAGTACTTTGTTTTTGAGTAATAATACTATTTTTTATGGACAGTGGAGAACCGCAGAGTTACATTCCTTAAGAATGTGACATTTAGGTAGTGCATTTAAAAAGAGAACATACCTGCTTCTTGTTCCTGGAACAACAACTGCGCCGCTCTCTTCATTTTTCTTCCTCAGAATGAAGGCAAATTTGTTTCTAGGTCTAGGCTGAGAGTTTGAACCTTCCTTGTTTTTGCAAGTGTCCTTTGAAGCATCGAGTGCAGACAAAGCACTAGAAGACTCATTGTGCTCACCATCATCTTTGTTTTCTGTCTTGGATTTTTTTGCATTTGAAAAATACTGGCTTAATAGTTCTTCTTCTGATAGATCTTCTAAACATAAATATATATAAAAGTTATACTGAGCACAAATGTAACATACTGTAAAGTTTCTTTTTAAGAGAAGTGCAGTGATTGGTAGTCCCTCCCTCACATGCACTGAGAAATATGGATTGTTAGTCTTTATTTGATTCTTTATTGGGGGGAGAATAAATGCTAAGCTGTCAAATATTAAATCAATGTATAAGCTTGCAGAAAGGGCAGAAAAGTAGATTAATAAGCAACAATACATTGAAAAAATATTATGAAAATAATACCAACTATTCTTGTGTTATCTGATTCCTTAATTTTGCATTACTGATTCCTTTACAACATGTAGAAAAAGGAACAAAGAAAGAATAAACATAGAACTATGCAGTGGGACAGCCTACTTTAGAATCTTAAGCCTTTAGCACCATTCATAGACAACAGTTCTGATTGAAAAATTGTCATACCAAGCCTTGGCCTTTTTGCCAATAATGTTTTGCTGGGAAGATTTAGCCCTTTTGTGTTGATTAGCCGCTCCTTGCCTCTGGTTCTGAGTTTTTCTAACAATGGTTCTTGATTTTTGGTATCATTCACAGTGAAACCAGGTTTGTAGTCTCTGTTCCAAATACTTTTTAAACTAGATGGCTTCTCAGTAATACATTTGTCATCCCAGCCACGACTTCTTGGCTGGGGAGGCTATGGCAAGAGTCAACAAAAAGAAGTATTAGAAGCATATATACTGAGACAGTGAAAACTGGTCAGCAAAACTGCGCTGATGGTCAGTTCTTTGTTCAAATTTTGCCCAATCTTCTAATTGGTATTAGGCTCCAACTGGGAGCCTAATGCCAAGATGATGATGATGATGATGATGATGCTTAATAATAATAATACTATAGCACCATCAGTGTACACTGCACTTTACACAAGATTACACCTGTTAACTAGATAATTCCCTTCCCTCAGAAGTATAACCTACAAAGCCTAAGCACACACAAAAAGGGGGGATAGCAGTGGGGCAGGGGATTAAGTCCAGCAAATGCTGGCTGCTCCCACCAAGGCCACAGGAGCGGCAGCTGGGATGGAAGGAGAGCCATTCATCAGCTGCTGGGCCCAGGCATGATAGAGCTGTGTCTAACAGTATGGTAGTCAAGTTTATCAGTAACTACCTTAAGGTTCTTAAAATAGGTACAGTGATGCTTCATCTCATACTTCTGTCATCATCTTTACTCTGGGAAAGAAGAGGAAATGCTGATATATGATAGCTGCTTACATGACACTACATGGTCAGCAGTGTAATGTTGCACTGTTTTCAGGTTATACTTGTGATAGAGGTCTATGGCTGGGATCCTATTGGTTAGTCCTCATTAGAGAATACCCACTCAATCTATTGAGTGGAGAGTCAATACAAAGGCAAGTACTACTGATTCAGTGGATCAACTCTAGATGGATTAAAAATAGGATTTAGGCCAAATTATATAACACTTTGGTGGGTGAATTGCCTCTCTATGGATCTTGGTACCCCTGCCCTTGCTTCCATCTCTGCATCAGTCACAAGAGTCAAAATATCTTCGGAGATTATCAAATAGTTCCTCATTAAGTTCATGGGCATCTTGCCATTAGACTAAGAAACTCTCACAACATGCTGGCTTTTACATAGGTAAACAGGTAAATTTCTTCTAGATTCCTTTGACAGAACTATATCTTCCTAGGCATGGCTTGTTGATGAAGGGCTATATTTTTGATATGGGATTTTTAAGATGCCAAATGCTGACATGAAAGGTAAAATATGTATGTATGTATGTGTGTGAGGCAAGCTTATTTGTGCCCAAGTTTTCTCCAACAAGTCAGGCAACCACATAATTTCACAATCCCTAGAAGTCTCAGTAAAAATCCAACATGTCAATTTAAAAGAAAATGTTACCTGTGATCCATCAGGATTGTAGTTATCGATTTGCTCCATTGTATTGATGTCTTTATTTCCAAGAGCAATCTGAAAAGCAGTGCTATCACCAAAGTGTCTGAGTTAATCAAACTAAGAAAAAAAAATGAGGTTCTTATATTGTTATTCTTGTTTTGATTTTTAGATTCCCACCCCCTAAATAATCAACAGAAATGCTTGTGTAAACATAAAATTATGGATGGGCCAACTGAATCCTCAGTAAGGATTAGAGATTTGCAGATCCGAATCCCCAGGCCAAAACAGGCAAACAGAATCTTTCAAATCTGGAAGTGCCCGCTGCCCCCCCCCAATTTGCCCCTCACATTCTGGCCGTCTGCACGGCAGCAGTGTGCAGGGCACACCAGAGCCTGCACTCACATGGGTGCCCACAACCAGGCCCACTGGGGCAGGTAGGGCCAGCAATCACTGTGTCCCTACACGGCCTGAGCTAGCGTGGGCACCTGGGATCAGGCCGACAACGGCATGTAGGGACAGCAATCACCACGTTCTTGCAAGCCCTGGGGCCTGAGCTCACATGGGCACCTGGGATCAGGCCCACAGGGGCATGTAGGGCCGGCGATCTCTTCCTCCCTCCCAGGTCCTCCACTTGCTGCAGCAGGAGTGTGAAGAGGGGGTGACTGCCTGTTCTCTGCACACCCACCACTGCCACCCATGCAGGCGCCCTGGCACCAGCTGGCAGGGGCATGCAGAAGAGGCAATCATCTCTTTTCTGCACACCCTCCGCCGTCACCAGTGCGGGCAGCTTTGGAGGCGGCTTGTAGGGACATGCAGAGCGGCCGATCGCCCATTCTCTGCATGCCCTTGGCCACCACTGGTGTAATCAGGCTCGACATCTGCCCACCTGGAGTTCCAGCATGATTGCCCCAGCAGTGGGGGGTGATGGTGAGGGGGGAGGAAAACATCTTGGGAGCTGCTGGGCAGAGTTATTAATGGTTATTTCACTTTTGTAGGGGTTCTGTGCACATATCCCCCATGAATGTGAATGGCCTACTGTAGTTTGTTCTTAGAAATTGGCCTGATGGCTGGCAGACCCCTGGGCGCATGCCTGTGCTAGTTGGTCTGCCTGTGCCTGCTGGGGCTGCCTGTCCCCGTGGTTGCCTTCCTCTGCAAGGTGATAATCTTTATTCTTTTGACTTGAGAGTTATGTACTTCATGTAGTAGATGAACATGTCAATTGCATTTGTATCTTCTTAATAAGAAGCATGGAAATGTTTTCCTGAGCTGAAAACTATTATTTAATTTGTTTTTCATTAAACAAAGATGTCAAATTCTGCTTCAAAAACACTTTTCAATAGAAGTGATTTCTTTCCCTTGGTTTTAAAACCCTTTTTTAAAAAAGGATTCAAAAGATTCAAGATTCATGGACTCCCAGAACCTTCCAGGGATTCGGATCCAGATTCGGAAAATTCTGGATTCGTCCCATCCCTACATAAAATGTATGAAGTGAAAATAAAAATAAACAATGTATTCATAGCTGAATGCAACAGCAGTGTTGGCATTTAAGCAAAGTATAAGTAATTCATTAGATTTATATTAAAATTTACAAAGCTGTGGAAAGGGTAGCCTTTTCTCTGTAGAACTGTCCTCAATAAAGATAAGGAAAACACTGCCATTTTTGCTTAAATCCAACTTTGTTATATCAGAAGTCTGCTAGTGCCATTGATTTTCTCTCTCTCTCTCTCTATCCCCTACTCAGAGTCTGTATCACCCAAAAAAATTGTTTTGGAGGAGCCTCCCAGACCTCTACAGAAGTTTTTGAGGATGTGAGGTGGCAACAGAAATTTTATTTCCACAAATGGAAGCCATTTTGTGGGCAGAACAATAGCAATGGATCTAGTCCTAAGCTTGTTCAGGTTTTAAACTGATTTTAAAATGAACTCTACACTGTTCACCACAAACAACACTGCACATAAGCTGAATGAGTTAAATTGATTCTAAGTCCACAGATTTCAAGGCATGTGATGAATCTTTCCTCTTAAACTGATGGTATGTATACCCTTATTGTAAGTATGTTTACTTGGAAGTTAAAGTTCCTGAATTCAATAGGGCTTTTTTCCAGGTAGAGTAGATCCCTGGTATCTGCTAGGTTGGCATCCATGGTTTCACTTACCCATGATCCCCTCCAAGGCCATGGCTGCTGCTGCAGTCCCAAGTCCTTGCTCTGTGCAGCCAAGCCCCCCCCCAAGCTCTCACCCAAAGAAGGAGTCTCCCTCTCTCCCTGGCCAAGAGATGGGCACAGCAAGGTGCAGTTGGACTCCGTTGCCCCTTGCCTCTTTCAGCTGAGAAAGGCATCTCCCTTCCTCCCTGCCTGAGAGAGATGCGGGGGAGAGTGGTGTGCCTCTCCCAGTCAAGGAGGGAAGGAGACTACTTCCTCAGCTGAGGGAAGTATGGGAAGCCCAGCTGCACAAATCCACATGCCTCTCTCAGTCAAGGAAAGAGATGGACACTCCTTCCTCAGCTGTGAGAGGCACTGGGAGCCTGCCTGTGTGAAGCTACATGCCCCTCCTGGGCAAGGAAAGAGACGGACACTCCATCAGCAGAAAGAGAGGTACACAGCTCTGAGGATTTGGCACAAAGGGAGGGGACCGCTCGACAAGCCCCACTGGGAAGGCAGGCATGCAGGAGGAAAGAAGAGCCAGGCAGTGGAACTGCCTCCCTCCCTCACCCAGACTGGGGGTCAAAATACAGCATTTGGTATTATCCATGTTTTTCACCATCCATGGTCAGTCCAAAAACATTTGGAGGACTTATTGTAACTGCACAGAACTGCAATCTTAAAGTGTTTAACTTTATCTGGAACTCCAAAGATACCACAAAAAGAAAGGAATATGTGACTGATGTTCTTATTTGCAAAAGGATACTTCCCTGCATAATGAAGTGTTTCTGGATCAATATCATCTTCATAGGCATTCAAAGGAACAAGTTTCCTCTTGACGGGGTCAAAAACCAGCTGATAGAGGAAAGTATTATTGGCACGAATAAATCCTTGTATGTAGTCATCTGATACTAAAATATTCATCTTTAAATACTGTCCCATTTTCCCAATAACCTAGCAAACAAATAAAAAATAGATAGTTTACTTAATAAAAATAGTGGACACAAGAGCTTGAACCCTAAGTTACTTTTCCATTAACATTCCATTAATTATTTGTGATTTTCATCAACTCCTTTGGTCATCTGCAACTTTTCATACCATTCTTGAGGATTCCTGAACCCTCACAAGCAGACTTTCAGAGGCCTTCCAAGGGAAGGTGATGGTGGTAAACCATCTCTTTGTAAAATGGAAGATGATTCTTTTAACCATGGAAATATATATAAAATATGCCATAACTGAAATTGTTCTTGGGGAAGAAAAAGAGATATGTGTGAACAGATAGGAAATGTTCTTATCACTTCCGCCACAATGTTTTTTATAAAGTCCTTCTTGAGTTTGCTTTCTAAAGGAAGCTCTTTCAAAGTCCCAAATGCTTTTTTTTTCATAATAAGTGACATACACTACAAATCTGTGCCAAATGTTATGCTGTTTTCTACCTCTCTTTTATCCTCTCTCCAAGTATATAAAAAGTTTTTCTTTAATAAAAAGAAACAATCTCCTGTCTCAAAAGGCAAGGAACAAATATAATTTCTGAGACAGGATTTTTACTGTACCCAGTAACAAGACTTTTAAGGTCTGTAGTCCTCTGAAGTAAATACACCAGTCAGAAATACATACCTGCTACAGTCTCCAGATAAAATCTGCACAGTATATGATTAATCAGTGATTAGTAATAACAATGATCATACTAACATAGTCCCAGAATGGAACTACTTAGAGCCTTTGACCATTTATGGTGATAAAAGAGAAACAGTGAATTATTCACAGCCAAACAGAGTAAGAAAATATCCTATATGGAATCATAATTCTATATACAAGGGACAGTTAAGTTCCAGTCAACATATATTACAGAAATATGAGTGATCTGCATTATGTTAATTTAGAAAAAGTACATACACCACTGTTAAATTATTTTTCTTTGCACGGATCTCTAAACTCTTCAACAAATAAATGAAATGCTTTCTGAAAAGCAACTTTTCTCCATCTTCTGCAGAGGCTTCTGAAAAAAGTAAAATGACGTAAGACACAATGAAGATTAATTTACCTTGATAATATCAGGATTATTGGCTATTTTAAGCAACTTGCAAGCCTTGCCTAATCCAATACCATGAATTGATGGAAGGTAGTCACAGCCTGACAGAATACACATGTAACGGAATTTCTCTTCAGTAAAGACATCACCAAGCTGCTTGCACATTCCTAACCGAGCTTGATCAATTTCTAAGCCATTTCCAAATTTGTCAATTTTCAGAAACACCTTAAAATACAAGGAAAATCACAAGTAAGTTTTGTATAATGAGTCACTGATAAATTATTGTACTATACCTATGGATGATCATGAAACAAGGCATTCTGTTCCAAAACTTAACAAATATCTCCCAGTATATTTCATCCTTAACTGCTTCTTCAATACATTCAATATTTCTCTCTAAGTAATTGTTTATATTACACATGCACATCTGTTCAATCTTTGTGTATGTGCTTTGAAGTCATCTGTTGAATTATGGCTACTCCATGAAATTCATGGGGTTTTCTTAGATGTGGAATAAAAAATTATTTCCCATTGCCATCATCTACTACAGCTCAAATCCAATAATGCACTAGTGAAATTCCATAAGAAAAAAGAGCTTTCTTTCCTTTGTTGCCTTTCATGCTACTTAAGAGTTTACCAGCTTTCAAAGCAAGTTTTTGAGGATGCTCTATGAGGGCAGATGCAGAGTACAAGGCCATATTCTTCTATCTGCACTAAGACAATAATGTTCACCTAACTTACAGGACTTCTGTAAGATTTACTACAAGGAAATTATACAAATGAACATATTGTATATCCATCTAAATGGCATACATCGAAACAATAAAGTGATCCAGCTCAATTTACTCTAGCAACTGTTTTTAAACTAACAGAAGGGCTCACCAAGGTATAGTCCCATAATCTATTTTCATCAAGATCTCAGATCCAAATATATGAAGGAAAGGACTATTTCACAGAATCATCATTTTTTTCTTCACTGAAAAAGACAGTCCACATATATACTTTGGTCCAGTGAAGACTTTTATCCCAGTCTCTTAACTGCAGTAAAAAGAACGCCTTTCCTAGTGACATTTTGCAATTGTAATATGTTTTCTCAGTGCTTCAACTGCAGTTATCACTGGTAATTGTAAGACTGACATTATTATTATGGGTTTCCAGGCATATTTGAGATGTGTCACTGCCCATTTCAGCGATGACACCCTCGATCTTTCCTACCTTCTTACAACCAAAAGCAAGAAGATCAGAATCCTCTGTAATTATAGCTTGAACAATGCCAGTCTTGTTAAGGTAGGCCAGCTGAGCATCAGCTTCATATGGAGCAACAATGCAGTCAACCCCCTGGGCTCGGGCAGCCTGCAAAGAAACAACTTTAATGGTATACTTGACACCCTCACTAGTTTCATATATAAACACATGAAGCTATCTTAGATCAAGACTTGTTCTACCTACTCCCCTTTCTCACAGAATACCTCTCCAGCATCCAATTAATGCAATCTCCATTTAAAAGAGATACCAGGAATTAAACATGGGGTATTCCACACGCAACTTAATCTATCACAACTGCCGTATGCTTCAAACCAGAAGCACCTTGTCTAAGAACATTTCCACATGACACTCTTATAGCGTGATGATTCCACTTTCAACCTCCTATGGAATCCTGGGGTTTGCAAACCCCAGGATTCCATAGAAGGTTGAAAATGGAATCATCGCGCTATAAGATGTCATGCGGAAAAGCTGTAAGATTTTTAGATCACCAGGAACTCAACATAGAGTGACAGTTTTGGCAATTTTCCTGCAGCATTCATTTTGCAATGTAGTAGTCTGAGCACTGGCCATGACACCAGAGAGCAGGGTTCAATTCCCCGCTCAGTCACAGAACTGCACTGGGTGACCCTGAGTGCATCACACACTGTCAGACCCAGAATAGCCCATGACAGATTCACCTTAGGGTTGCTGTAAGTTGGAAATGACTTGAAGGAACACAACAACAATTCATTTCCTATCATTTTTCAGGGAAATTTCTAACAAAACAGCTAGATCAAGAGCAAGAATAGAAGGGAATTCAGAAGAACCTTTAACCAAGCCTGTCAGAATAATTTGTGCTGATTATTAGCAGGGATGAGAAAACAGCACTAGCACTAAAATGACCATGTATGCCATCATTTCAACAATTGCTCTTCTTCTTCTAGTTTTTTTCATCTTTTTTTGTTTGTTTCTCCTCACGCTATCTTCATGGCCTCTCTCATCTATCCAACATTTTCTGAGCTGCAGAAACTTGCATGAGTTAGGCTGCTATGAACTACTGAGTGGAGAATGCTGAAGGAAAGACTTGGACTTGTCAGGTTTTACTTACATTTGGTTTGAAATAGGGATGGAACTACTGTTGCTGAAAGAGCAGGAACTAAAGCTGTTGTTACATATATAAAAATAGCCTGACAGGTCCTGGGGTATACACGTTTCAGGATGAATCATCTCTAAGGGATAAGATTGAAAGCATTTATGGTTGTCCCAATGGGAACAATTCCAGAGAATGCAGTAGAACATGACAGTCAAAGAGGTCTAAATGAAAAATGCCTGCACCAGAGACATTGAGGAGGAAAACCACATAGAGATGTTTCTATGACAATGCCAGAAGCCTCTGAGTAGACACAGCAGATTTGGAGTGCTTTGCTTTAAGGAAAAATACATATATAGCAGGTATAACAGAAGCCTGTGTTTCTCCTGACCAAAATATTCAGGGGGTTCTTGAGGTGGAGAATGAAATCAAGGAGGCATCTTAAGGAGACAATATTGTTAACTATAAAGAGCTTTAGCCATTTTTCTGTTACCTAGATAAATTAATGATCTAGACATAACAAAGAAATAAAAATTTTAAGTGACTGTGTCCTAAAACAGCTGGACATGAAACTGAGCAAAGGAGAGATGACTCTGGACTTACTCCTAACTGGTACTACCTGAAACTTAGTGCAAGATGTGAGAGATGAATGTAGTCAAACCAATCACAATAATGCTATTAAATTTAAATTATATGTGATTAGAAAAACAGTCAGTCTTGTTTGATTTCGTAAAGAAAAAGCTAATGTAAATGGTTAAAAAGAAGTTGAAATGAAGAACTGGAGTGGTCACATAGCTTCACAAGACTTATGGCCTATGCAAACCACACTCAGCAAGGCTGAGCTGTAAGGCATACTACAATTCAAAAGGGGTCCAAGAGGTCACTAGAAGGCTAAATTAGTATGAAGGAAGCTAATACAGATAACCAGCACAAAGGAAATAGATGCAAAAAAAATGGTGATACAAAAAACATTTCAAGAAACACATCACTAATAGCATCAAGACAAGCTATAAAAATTATTTAAATATTTCAGGAACAGAAAACCAACCAGAGACTCAGCCAGACTGCTGGATAACAAAGTAATTAAAGGAGTGCTGAAGGAGAATAAGAGGACTACACAGAAACTGAAGGAATTCTTTACATCTGGTTTTCATTCCTGAAGATACAAAGGAAATGCCCATGCCTAAAGTAGTGTTTTCAGGAGGAAAAAGTGTGGAACTAATGTAAACAATAGTGACTGTTGAAGAAACTGAAAATGTCATTGATAAACGACCACAAACAAATGAGTGGGTCCAAATGGTACTCACTTCAAAGTTTTTAAAGAATTTAAAATTAAATTCAAATTAAATTCAAATTTCATTTTAATTGCTGATGCTAGAGATTGAAGAAACCATAGACTAGGTAGCTTAATGACTGTTCAATATAAATTGAAGGGAAAGTAGAAAAAAATCCTCAAGCCACTGGGAGCAAAAGCCCTGCTGAAAAACCAAAATGGCTTCCAGAAATGTAAGTCTTGTTTTGCTAATCTTTTAAAATTCCTTGAATGTATCAATAAAAATGGACATACATTATCTACTTGAGGCTTTGAAAGGCCTCTGATCAACTCCTGAACCAAAGACTTGCCAGCAAAGTTAGAATTCATGGGATAACATGAGAAATCCACGTATAGATTAAAAACTAGTTAAAGAAGAGGAAGCAGAGTAAGTACTGTTCTTGTAAATGAACGTGTGTGAGTGGTGGGTCCCTCAAGGACCTATACTGGGACAAGTGCTTTTTAATTTGTACATAAATGACCTGGAGTCATGGGTGAATAGGGAGTGATTGCTGATGAACTAAATTATTTGAGATGGTAAAAACAAAAATGATCATCAAATGAAGCTAAACAAATTAGATGCTCAGAAAACAGAAAATTAAGTTATTGTTCTTGCATGCCTTCAAATCATTTCTGACTTAAAGTGACCCTATCACCAGTTTTTTTGTTTGTTTGCTTGAGGAGACTTCTTCAAAGGGGGCTTGCCACTGGCTTCGAAACTGAAAGAGTAAAATCTGCCCAAGGTCACCCATAGTGTCTCCATGGTTAAACAGAGCTTTGAACCCTGGTCTCCCAGAGTCCTAGTCCAACATTTAAACCACCACATTGCACTGGGTCCCATAGAAAACTAAGTATATTCTCACAATTTGAACTGTGGAACTCACTGCACAAGACGTAGAGATGACTGCCAACTTGGATGGCTTTAAAAGGAGATTGGATAAATTCATGGAGGATGAGGCCACTAATCCTGCTAATCAGGATGGCTCTATGTTACCTCCAGTATCTAAGACAGTTTGCCTCTATAGATCAATGGATGAGGATCATGGATTGGAGGCTGCAGTGGCACTCATCTCCTGCAGGTGAGATTTCCATGGACAATTGATTGCCCACTATGTAAACAGAATAGTGAAATATTTGTCTTTTTTTTGATATTTTTGAAATATTTGTCCTTTGGTCTGACCCAATATGACTTCTCTTAAGTTCTTATAGAATGGGGTGGTGGTGGTGGTGGTGGGGAATTATTCAGTCATGTGACCCTACCCTTGCTGCCTGCAGTGGCAGAGCTGAGACACACGTTTACCACCTCAGTTAGGATTAAACCTTTTACTTGTCTCATAGACATATTAATATGTACATTATATTAAATGTTTAATTTTAAAATTGTGAAAGGAAAGTTCCCACTTCAAATAATACCTTTTATTCACAGACACTCAAAACAGTTACTTGTTGAGTAATATGTAATTTTAAGTTACTAGACCACTCTAAATAGATGCAAAATTCAGGGTCACAGGAAAGACAGCTATTCTGCCACTGAATATAACAAGTGAAGGTGTTGTCACTACCAACCAAAACATACCACTTACTTTAATAACTTCACAGGCCATGGCATGTGTAACATTAATGCTCCGTGAAAAACATTCTCTGGCTTCTGATAGCTTTCCCTCACGGAGCAGCTGTTTCCCCTTCAGAAGATTTGCTTGCCGTTTTCTTCAAGATAATAAACCCATCATCTCAGTGCCACATTATCATAATCAACTAAGTGGATAGCAATAAAATTGTGCTAGGATCAAGAAACACATGTCTAATCTTCAAGAATGTACTATGTTGCAGCTTGAAAAACAGATAAATAAGGTGATAAGATAATAAAAAGCAAACAAAAAGGACAGAAGACTAACTCATGTGCTAGTAAAAATCCATTAGGGCAGGTGCTTTTGAGCAGCCTAACTTATAAAAATCTGTTTATTGATATTCACACATTGATGAATTCTAAGCACCATTGGAAACATTAGAGATACCTCATCCTCATTCAAAGAAATGGGATACTACCATTTCTCTGTGCGCTAAAACCACACTGGTTTCAGTAGAATTCAACTGTATTAATCTTTACTGCAAGTGACTTATTACTTGAATGCTATCCCATTGATTTAACTGAGACTTCCATGTCAGCATTTAAAGATTCCTACAGAGATACCCAAGAGCATTGTCATATACTAATTTCCATTTTAATTGCAGCTCCTTGTAGTATTTTAGAGATAAATCTAGCAGGTTCAGAAACTTTTTCCATGACTTTTCACAAGGAAAGACATGTGGGTCCAAGGCAGCAATCCTTAACTCACTGCCATTGATAGGCTGGGTGACAATTCCCATGATCTCAGACAGTGTACACTGAGACATATACTCCTATCCATTCTTATGTCATCATGTTGGGATAGACTAGCCTAAGGTAAAAAAGAAATCTTTGTACACAAGTAGTTCAAGGGGTATGGTCTTTCAGATGTCATTTAGCATGCAGAATATTGAGATGTTTGGCAAATCTAAATTATACTCTCCACAAAAGACTGACATTCTTGGCAGTCTTGTATCACGGAAGGAAGTTTACAGCTAAAAACAATTTTTAATCTAGATTTTAATACTGTTCAGTTTTATATACTCTGTTCTCGATAAAAACAGAACAAGATATTTAAATTCTTTGGATACATGGATTATTTTCACACAAGAATTTCAGTCATAGAAGCACGCTTAGATTCTGCAACTTAATACTAGCTAACTTTGTTGATTCTAAGTATTTTTAAATATTAGTCTTTGAACTTTCCTGAATTTGTAAGAGAAGGGAGCCCCACACCATAAATTACAGAATGTAAACATGACTTACTCTCTCCGTGACTTTTCAACTTCCTTTTTGGAAGGTAGGGTGCATCCATCAAATACAAGGATTGGTTTGACACCAAATGACAGAAGCATACCAACAAGTTTCATGCAATAAACTACGTATCTGCAGAAGGAAAGACATCTGTCATACATGTGTCATATCTTCCTCTTAAAAGTAAAACATTGTTGCTATAGGAATTTCCTCTCTAACAAGTAAAGGTGAGCACACCCTTTGCAACATCACAAGGTTAGGAAGGCTGTTATCAGCTGTTACCATTTGCATTTGACACAGTATTGGGTACATACAATTTTCCTATTCATGATTAAGTGTTGTAAGATGGTAACAAATAGCATATGCTCCTTTCTGAGCATCATATCATTTTTCACACTCTTTCAAAGAGTACTCTCAAACTAAGGACTATTTATTTACTTGTCTCACAAGAGTTCACAGAGCCAACTGATCTCCTCTGAGAAGAATACGTTATGCCTCTAAACAAAAACAATGATAACAACTACAAGCTCCAAGCCTAATACAATTCTGTCAGTTTGTTAGCTTTAAACATACTGGTTTGTTGGTTCTCCTTTGGCTAGCTTTTCAGCACAAGCATAGGCTCCTTTATGCAGCCAGCAGTAAGTGTCCACAGCAACTACTTGTCCTTTGTACTTCTTTACATGAGCAGGTTCAGCAGCCTCCTTGATAAACTGGAGCAAACCTTGAATTCCCATTGTTCTCCAGGCAGACTCATCAAGCTAGCAAGGGAAGAAACGTAAACACAACTATTAATGATTCTACAGAACCAATATGGTGTAATGGTTCAAATGTCAGATGCATGAGATCTAGGTTCTGGCCTTGAAAACCACTACTTGACTCACTTTCAGGCTTACGTACTTCAAAAGGTCGTTATGAGGATATAGTACGAAGGAAAAGAGCTATCTATCTTAGGGAAAAGGTAGGCTATAAGTGTAAAAAAAAAAAGCAAGTCTGAGGTAGGGTGTGGGGAGTAAAAGCACATAGCTATAAGTAATGCAATACACATCAACAAGATCAGAAAATATGTAGTTTCAGTCCCCAGCCATGATTTACAACCTTAACCAAGGTGTATTAATCTGAAGTTACCAAGTGATTAAGCTTAGGTTGAAGAACCATCAGGGAGTCAGCAAATCCCTAATACAATACTGGTTATAATCTTAGAATATGCAAATATATTACTCCTTTTCACATCCATGTCTCTAGTTCATATGGTGTGATAGCTGAGCCTGGGATACAATTCTTCATCTCCACTTCAAAGTGGGGGATTTTTAGAGCTAACAGTCACTTGACAGGAATCAGGAACAGGTGTCCTCTTACACTTTATTCAAGCTCTTCCTCTGTTCCCATTGCTTCAGACTTACAGAGCAGTTACAGAAACACACATGTACCTATTATCATGCCATATATGTGTTGGTAATGAGTAAACACGTATGTACTGGTGCAACATACATGTGCTGGTAAGGTGTTGCAAAGAGCAGTATGCATACATGCAGCAAAATGCATGAGTGAGTTTATACTCAAACACATTTCTATATGGAAGAATAAGGATTCTGTAATGTTTGAAGCAGTCTTCAGGACTACTGTTCCACGCAAATGACAGGGAAATGGTTATATTCACTCCTTAAGTTTCTATTCTACACAATTGATATAATCTTTTAACTTAGGCCCTTTCTGCACAGGCCTATTAAAACAGTGCAGAGCGACCTCTAACGGAGGTCTTCTGCACCATGGAGTGGACTGGCCGCAGACTACTTTTCGTAGTTCCGCACCTCAGTCCGCTCCGGAGTGACTGGAACTGGTCGCGCAGCGTGCTTTTTAAAAACCTCTTCTAAGAGATTTTTAAAAAGTATGGAGCACGCGACCCTGTGTCACTCTGTCCCTGCGCTCCGATGCAGATTTGCAGACGCACACTAGTGCATGCCTGCAGATCTCCCCGGGGCAGGCTTTCGGCTGGCGAGCTTCTCCGATTGGTGGAGAGCCCCCACCAACTGGAAGCCGCCATTTACGACACCGGAGCGGTGCGGAGTGACGAGCTCGCACTGCTCCTCGTCCCGACCCACCAAAAAGCCGGTGAGTAGCAGCAGGGAGTGTTTCCCTCGGCGCGTGTGGAAAGGGCCATAATTTGAAATGTTAGTAAATCTTTTCTGTTGGGAGAAAAAAAACTGGCAATTATTCACCTGTTTTCGTAGCCGCTGAAATGACTTTCCTGTGTCTAAATTTTGGTATTTTCCTCTGCTATCAATAAATTGGTGGTTGAGAATTTAGCAGCGCAAACCTCCTGTCACCTAGGGAAATAACCTCTTATTTTAATACAAAGCAGATTTAACAACCCTTTTATTAATTTTAACAACTTCATAGCAATGGCAGGGTTGGGGAATTTAAGGAGAGGACTCTCAGGATTGATATTTCTCCCCTTCCCCTTGACATTCATTTCCCCCCCAGATAGAATACCTGACATATAGACAGTTGCAAATTTGGAAGCTACAAGTCATGTACTACATTCCACTGAAATAAAAGTTTTGAAGAAACCTTCTTAAACTAGATCAAGACTGCTTTTTGGGGTGTGGCATGGGTCACACGTCTAAATCATGGCATGAAATGCAGAATGGTTTGCTTCTGAGTAAGCGTGGCCAGAACAGGACTGCGATTCTGTCCTGAACACTTTATACAGGACAGGTAACTACACAGTCTTCCTTATGCAACTTCAAGGAGCCTACGCTTCAGAACCTGAGCGGGAGGAGTATGACAGTGCTGGCAGGTTTTCAAAACAGCAATAAGGGGCAGTTGAAATTCATGGTAATATAGGGCTGACACTCAAGCCATTTCCGCACTGGACTGTTATAGCGCAATGATTCCACTTTCAACATCCTATGGAATCCTGGGGTTTGCAGTTTCGGGAGGGGCCGGCCGGCCCTCCCGAAACTGCAAACCCCAGGATTCCATAGGATGTTGAAAGTGGAATCATCGCGCTATAACAGTCCAGTGCGGAAATGGCCTCAAAAATCTATCAACACATTTGTGTTCTACCAAAATACCAAATGAAAGCATCGATTTCAGTTAAGTTAGCCAACTATTTCTCTGTAAAAATTAACATATTGTCCTTATTCACAAATTACACGATTTCTGTCTTTATGAAGGGCCAGCACGCAAAAGTAACGAGATCCTGAGGCATTTTTCTTCAGTCTATACAAAAGGAAATGCTCTCCAGCCCTCGAACAGGAGACACCCCATGTAACGAGGGACACTTGTCAAGGGACCGGGTTTGTACCCGTCACATAAAAGACACCCCTTATAATATATGGGGCACCAGGGAACTCTAGAGGACGGGAAGCCGACACGCTTGTGGATGTGAAAATGAGAGAGAGAGAGAGAGAGAGAGAGAGAGAAAGCCAGACTCCTGAGGGATCTCATCAGTAATAGACATTCGACGCCATTCCGCCAACCGGCGAAGCGACGGGATCTCTCTCCCTCTCCCTTGTTAATACACAAGATGGAGACTAGCGCTGCTGACCTACGGCCGCTTTAGGAGGGGAAGGCACAACCTGGGTTAACTTGGCTCTTCCCTACAGTTGCCCCCCTCCCCCCGTCGCTTCAGCCCCACCACCAACCTCGCGCCGCCTCAGTATCTGGGGAGGAAGAAGGGGAGCGAACGTTGCCAGCCGGGAGCAGCGGAGCGCGGGAACCCGTAAAGACGCCTTTCAAACCGCGCGCGCGCCATCCCCCCTTTTGGCCCCGCCTCTCAGCCGCCCGGCTGGGCGAGACTGGGGACGCCTCAGACCACGACGCCCGGCATGCAGCGCGGCCCGCAGAGCTTCCCGGAAGTTTGCCGAGGCACGCTGGGTGATGTAGTTCGCGCGCGTGTCTGCGTGTCGCCTGTCAGTTTAGGACGCCCCGTTCATTTGTACAGGGTTTTCTTCGACAGAGACCACTCAGAGGTGGTTTTGCCGGTTCCTTCTTCTGAAATATAGACCACAACACCTGGGCCATTTCCGCACTACAGTGTTAAAGTGCTGCTATTCCACTTTCAATGCCCTGTGGAATTCTGGGGTTTGTAGTTTACTGAGACCAAAGAGCTCTTTGGCTGAGAATTCAAAGTGCCCTTCCCTAAACTACAAACCCCAGAATTCCATAGGAGGTTGATAGTGGAATAGCAGCACTTTATAACACTGTAGTGCGGAAATGGTCCTGGTATTCGTTAGTGCTCTCCCATCCAGGTACTAACCAGAACTGAGCCTACTTAGCTTCCAAGATCTTTCAAGTAGGATCTGGTGCCTTTAGGGTGTTTAGGCCAGTTCTTAGGGGCACCGAAAGAAACAAAGGAAACAAAAAGTATCAAGAAAGAATATGAAAGGAGCAGAACGCAGGATATGCGGCTTACTTGTGGCTGACGCGCAAAAACAGGGGCCGTTTCCGCACGACACTCTTATAGCGCGATGATTCCACTTTCAACCTCCCATGGAATCCTGGGGTTTGCGAAACTGCTAATCCCAGGATTCCATCGGATGTTGAAAGTGGAATAATAGCACTATAACAGTCTAGTGCAGAAAGGGCCCAAGTGTGAGAGTACCTCACGCATCCCGGTGGGACTAGCTTCTCACTTTCAGGGAAAAAGAGTGTATTTGAGCTCAGAAACCGCCACCACGTGTGAATAAAATGTCTCTGAGTGTGCATGTATGCAAAGGTTCTTTATTAAAGTAGGGGTTATATTTTAGAAGAAGGCAGTGGCAGGGTATCCCTGAATATTGCTTGCAGGTTAAAACAAAGCAAAACATGAGCTCAGCTGGAATCTTGTATCTATAGATACAGTTAAAGTGTGTTATCTGCAAGAGGGCTCTGGCTGTTCAATTTTAATTCATATTATTAACTGTCTTATAAGCCATTATCCTGAAAATGCTGTACCCTGATTTCCATTGTTTTTGACTTGAAACATTTTGTGGGTGATTTCATTAACAATGTGAAATAACGTAAATATCTGTAAGGTTAACATTGTATATGAATTATAGACCATTGTTTTGTTGTTAAAAGGGTCTGTAATGTGGTCTGCCTTTCTTCCTACTGCCTTCTACATTCTCAAGTGTTTTTCTAGTGAGTTATATCTTTGAATGATATGTCTCAAACAGGACACTCTCAGGGCCCCATCACACTAGACTGTTACGGAGCTATTATTTCATTTTAAAAGGCATTGGCAACATCATAAGGAATTCTGGAACTTGTAGCTTAGGGAGGGGAATTTGAAATTCTCTGTCTAAGAGCTCTTGGTCCTCACTAAAATACAAACTCCAGAATTCCACAGGATGCAACCATATCAGTTAAAGTGGAATAATAGTGCTATAACAGTTTAGTGTGATAGGGCCTTCTGTTTAGTTGTTTTAGCTTCTAGGGAGAATTCAGGCTTGATTTGCTCTAGGACCCATTTATTTGTCTTTTTAACTGTCTGCAGTCCCCATAGAACTCTTCTGCACATTTCAAATAAGTTGATTTTCTTCTTATCAACTTTCTTTACTGTCCAGCTTTTACAACTTACTGTACAGTTTAAATGTGTTACCATTAATGGAAAAGTCTGGACAATCAATTAGAATATTTATTTTTATTTTTCCATATTTTAGTTTAAATACTGCATAAATAAAGCTCATTTTAGACTGCTCATTTTTTTTTCTTACTATTGAATATAGCATACATTCTGGAGCCTGGAGTCCCGGTTTTCTGAGGGACAAGAACACTTGTGCTGTTTATGAAGCGTCCCAAGGTGCTGGATTTGAGGAAGGGATAGCCTGAGACATCGTAAAATGGATTAGACTAAAATGTATTAAAACATTAATCCAAATAAAGGTATAGTCACCAAGGAGACAATTCAAATTGTGCTTTTCTGATGCCATTGTAGGGTTAGTTTTGTTTCATGCAAAGAGGTGATTGCAGCTGCGGTCATGATGAGAATCTGGGTTAGGAACATGGGATGTGGATTGTGTTCCCTTGACATTTTTGTGCCAAAAATCCCTCCTCTTGAATCTGCTATTGGTCTCCAATGCAGCAAATTGTGCACTTTTAGGGTGCACCTGTAAGTTTAATTTTAAAAAGAATCCCAATTTTGTCCATCATCCCATCTTTGCAACTCTAAACTGCCCCCCACCATTGCCTCTGCTGACTTGGGCTAATGATATTCTTTTCTTGATGGTGGTACAGAGTGTGACAAAATAGACTTACATAGTTCTTTTTGGTTCCATAAAGCTCAGTATGTGTTTTCTTGGCACAATAAAAACCTATGTTTAACATATAATCTTATAACACCATGAAAAAAAGATTTATTGTTACAGAAGCTTTCATTTACTTGAGCTCACTTTTTCCAGTGCACTGAGCATTGTATTATCAATTGGCAATTTTCTACCCCTACCCTGCTTTAAAGAACCATGTGAAGAGCATGAGTGGTGGAGGTGGTAGTAGTGATAATGATAAACATTTTTCAAATCCTCCAAAAAAGTGGTTTATATTGATTTTGAACAGAAGTTACATAAGTACCATAAAAGAATCTCCGGGTGTTTCATAGGAACTGTTCCATCCTGGCACTGAGAAAATTTGAACCTGCACAGCTTTAGCAAGATGGCTGCCTTACAAGGCAGAAGACATCTTAATGGATAGGATGAAGTTTTATAAGTGAGCCTTCTTACCTGCAAAAATCCATCTGCATCACCCAAGACACATCTGTCAAGAACAAATCCTGCCAAACCAATCTTATATCTTTTTTTCCAATCAGTTCACAAGTTTAGTAGATGGTGGGAATCCTGCAGATGTCATTTATCTGTATTTCAGTGAGGCATTTGATAAAGTCTCCTCATAATGTTTTGATTAGGAAACTGATTAACTATGGAATAGATGGGAACACTGTCAGATGGATCCATAACTAGTTGGAAAACCATGCTCAAACAGCAATCACATTCAAATTGTGCTTCAAACTAGAAGGAGATCTTGAGTGGAGTGCCTCAGAGTTCTTTCCTAGGGCCATTTCTCTTCAGCGTTTTTATCCATGAGTTGATGACATGGTGAAGAGAATTCTTATAAACTTTTCAGATGACACAGTATTGGAAAGGATGGTTAACACGTTGGAAGATAAGAACCTTGATAAATTAGAAAATGGCAGAAATTAATAAAATGAAATTGAATAGAGACAAATGCAAAATTCTTATTTAGGCCACAAAACCAAATATGATGGGGATATATGGCTCAGCAGTACTGAATGTGACAAGGACCTTGCAGTTATTGTTGATCATAAGTTGAACATGAGACTGCAGTGTGATGCTACAGCTAAAAAAGGAGCCATGGTGGCGCAGTGGTTAAATGCCAGTACTGCAAGCCACAAGGTTGTGAGTCCAATCCTGCCCGGCTCCAAGGTTGACTCAGCCTTCCATCCTTTTGCAGGTCGGTAAAATGAGTACCCAGCTTGTTGGGGGCATGTATAGAAATGTTCGAAATACATGCTATTTGTAAGTTGTTCGCCGCCTCGATCCATATGGAGAGGCGGGATACAAATAAATAAATAAAAAAGTGAATGTTGTTTTAGCCTGCATTGATGGAAGCATAGTTTCCAAATCAGGGGAAGTATTAGTCTAACTGCAGTGAGCCCTCAATAGCTGCTGGGGATAGGTTCCAAGCCCACTCCTCCATAGATACCAACATTTGTGGATGCTCAAGTTGCATTATGTACAATGGTGTAGTAAACTAGTGTCCCTGATATAAAATGGAAACATCAAAGTTTGCTTTTTGGATTTTTTTTTTAATATCTTTGAGCCATAATTGGTTTAATCCATAGATACAGCATCAGTGGATATGGAGGGTCAACTGAATATTCTGTGGTCAGGCCTCATCTGGAGTACTGGTTCAGTTCTGAGCGCCTGATTTTAAGAAGGATATAGACAAGCTGGAGCGGGTTCACAGAAGAGCAATGAGAGAATGGAGAACAAAACACATGAGGAAAGATTGAAGGATCTGGCCATGCTCAACTTGGTGAAGAGAAGACTGAGGGGAGGCATGACTGCATTCTTTAAATACTTCAAAGGCTATCACAGAGAGAAGGGTGCAAGCCTGTTCTCTGCTGCCTCATAGGGTAGGACCAGGTCTAATGGTTTGAAGTTACAGGAGATTTCAACTGAACATTAGAAAAATGTCTTGACAGTAAGAGCAATTCAGCAATGGAATCCACTGCCTGGACGTCTTCAAAAAGAGGCTGGGCAGCTACATGCTGGGGATGCTTTAGTGGGAGATCCTGCATTGAGTGGAGGTTGGACTAGGTGGCCCACGGGGCCCCTTTAAACTTTATGATTCTATGACTTTATAACTTAGTTGTCCCTGGCAACATCACCCCCAGGGTTCTCTTTGCCAATGTCCACTGACTTCCCTTCATGGATATCCCCCAGCTCATCATTTTCATTTCATGTCTGGAAGCTGATCTTCAGGTAAGGAGAAATAGAAGAGGAAGATAAAATAAGGAAGAAGAAAAGAGCATCAAAAATATGGCTTTAAGCATATACTTGGTATGTTTTCAATTTTTATTTCCATGTGTATCTTCTCTGGACTGATATACATGTACTGTAAGGTATGTGTCAGTAAGGTGTTCAAGGGAATCTATTCTCTGAGGATACATCCCTTCCAGTTAGTAGATACCAAGTGTTATTTCTGGGTTTTTTTTAAACTAGTACACCAACTAAAACTGAAACTCTGAATGCTTACTTGGAACAGTGTGCATAAGAGTACAGTCTTAATATTTGTGTGCAGCCTTGCTACTTGTTTTTAAGGATTGGGATAATCTTGAAATAAATTTGTCAGTTGTCAGTTTAATGTTTTCAACTTTTAATGAGATTCTATGCAACTACTTGTAAGACAGAGTGAGAAAAGTCACACTTTTTGTCACTGTGGACATCTGTATGATACTGTCAATAGTATGCAAAACATTTTCTTTTTCTAGTATGTGTAAATTAACAAAACCACATCAGTGACAAAAATATATATTCACAGTTGTCATTTCTTTCTCAGTGACTGTAAGAGTGCAGGATGTCCAACGACATTCAGTAGGCATGCAAATATGATGGTTTATGTTTAGCACATGTGTTTAGCATATCACTGGCTTCTCCTGAGAGGCTGGAGCATCAATTAAAGCTTCTAGATCTTAGTCAGATACCATTTATACAACTTAAAAGTAAAATATTGCATTATAATGTTTGTGAAATGGAGACATGTGAAAGAAAATGGTTCATCTATTAAAAATGAATTGATGAAGGGAAAGGATTTAACTGGTTATGTAGCTAACATTGGTTTAGCAGGATGGCTCTGGTTTTAAAATCTTTTATACAAGTTCTTTCAAGTTGTGTTGAAAACTTAGTTGGAACAGTCTGTGTTTCATACTTCTACCCACATTGTCGTGGGAAGGGCTATGTATTCACTGTGCCAGTATTGCTTAGTTCTGAATGTACAGATTTTCTTCTATACTGGAGTGTATGGGGGTTTAATCTACTATATAAAAGTCAAAGTTTCTCTGTTTGTGAGTTTGTCTATGTCAGGTAGGCGAAGACCTCATATAATTGGCTGGCTGTGTAGATTCTGTGGAATCCTAGACCATTTCCGCACTACAGTGTTAAAGTGCTGCTATTCCACTATCAACCTCCTACGGAATTCTGGGGTTTGTAGTTTAGGGAAGGGCACTTTGAATTCTCAGCCAAAGAGCTCTTTGGTCTCAGTAAACTACAAACCCCAGAATTCCTATTTTTTTTTTATTTATATAACTGAATCACAAATACAAAACAAGAAAAAAAAATTAAACACCATGTGATATACATAATAGTGAATTAAAAAAAATAATTTTTTTTCTTTTTCTTTTTTTCTCTTCTCTTAAGCAATACTAACTTTCATTGTTATTTTGCACCTTTACCCTTAAATTTATAAATCTGTTCAACTGTTATAATTTCACATTTAATTCAATATTTTTCACATCCCCTTTAATCTATTTCTATTGTTAATTCTTTTAACTTTTTTTTTTAAAAAAAACATTAACATCACTTATCCATTTAAATCTATAAATCACAAGTTTGACACACACACCTACTAAGAATTACAAAATATACAACATAAAAGAAAAACAAAACTAAAACTAAAAAATACCCACCCCCCAGAGTCAACTTTTTATTTAATCCACTTTCCAAAATTGCCATTCTTCTTTTGACAGGGTAGTATTACTATCTCTTTTCAGAACTTTATCCAAAAATATTTTCCAAATTTCTTCAAAATCATTCCCTTTAACCAAACCTTTCATAAACCTAATTCTACATGTTAGTTTATCATTAATTGCAATTTTCCACACTTCGTTATACTATTCCTCTATTTGAAATTTTTCATTTGCTTTCCATTTTTTTGCTATTATTAATCTCGCTGCAGTTAACAAATTTGTTATTAATTCTTTCTTTACTTGAGTACACTCAACCTTATCATATATAGACAACAATGCAATATTTGGACATACTGGTATATCTGCTCCTATAATCTCTTTTATCTCTTTAAAAACCTTTTGCCAAAACTCCATTATCTTATTGCAATTCCACCACATATGCATATATGTACCAATTTCTTGACATCCTCACAAACCCCAGAATTCCACAGGGCATTGAAAGTGGAATAGCAGCACTTTAACACTGTAGTGCGGAAATGGCCCTAGAGTTGGCAGTTCAGGGAGGGGCCTTTAGAATTCTCAGCATGAGAGCTCAGGGCAGTTGCTATGGAGACGAGGCCTTGCAGCAAGAAGGAGGGCAGTGTATCCCTTCAGGAACCCAACCTCTGCATGTTGATAACTCTAAATACAGATTGGATTGGGAAATATGGGGAAACGTTACAGATATTAGACAAGACAGTTTGGGGAATTAGAGACACAGGATCTCAAATCTTTCTAACAAGTATTACCTATGAGAAAATAAAATCCCCAGCAATGCCTTGTGTATTCGCTAGTGTTCATATAAGAATTACTCATGAGCTACTTCACTACCTTACCTAAGACCAGAGATACAGAAATATAGTTGTCCCATAGCCACTGTGATATGAAAAAAAATCTGTTTTCTAAACTAGCTTGTTCAAAAGGTTAGAAAATACAAGATGTTTTGTTAGGATGCTTGCTCAGTATATGATATTTGGATGGGCTTGGGTGGTGGAATCCTCTAGAGATAGACCCAGAGCTAACAACACATTCAATATACTTGATGGACACTGCCTTCTAATCACCTGCCACAAGAGAGCAGGAGGAAAGGGTGGATTTCTCCTAAGTGTGCAAATGGATAGAAGGCCTTGAACACCTTCTCGTGGCAAAGGGCAGTGATAATATGTAGGTTGTCCCCCAACTCCTTTCCAATTAGTGGACAGCCCTGCAGAAGTGTACTTAGGGTGGGGCAAGTAGGGTACATGCCCCAGGTGCAAATGTGAGCAGGGGCACAACAAAGCTCTGTATGTAGAGGTGGGAATGGGGGTAGGGAGAAAAAGGTAGGGGCACAACTTCCACACTTGCTCTAGGCACTGTTTACACTAGATATGTCACTACAGCCCTGTCTGTCATCTTTTTAAAAGGACTGGAAGTGCGATTTGTTTTTTAGCAGCTTGTAAACCTTGTTCTTTTTTTCCCCTAAGTTGTCACTGATTTTCTATCTCAAACATTCGCACTTTGCCTCAAGATTTCTTTCCTGTTCCTGCTCTCCTACTAGAGAGCAGGAACAAAGAAAAAAGGCAAAGCTGGCAGGCCGTTGTTTATGTAAGGAGTCTAGAACAGGGCAAGCTGTTAAGATTTGTGCCATATAATGGATCACATTCTCAGAAAGGCAAAGAAAGCCAGGCCAACTGCATGGCCCACTTTCTCTTGCTGGAATGCCATTTCTCTGTGCATTGGTGAGAGTGTTATACCACATGGCCTTGTTATTATGAGCTCTTCCAAAATTGATCAACAGCTATCATGCAGCTTCATATCCTCTATATGGAACACAAATATTGATTGACACTGCTTTTTCAGCTGATGTGGATGCTCCAGTAGGCATCAACAATGAAACAATTCCCACACAAGTGAACAGTCCAGTCAGAGTAACACATTATTAAACAGTGTCACAGAAATTCTCAGCAAAATATAAATTACCATGCTATTAAAATAATACTACGGTAATCTAATTTTTAAAAAAATTAATGCTGGAGTGGAAGTTCTGCTCGCATAGTTACATCACCATCAACAGAGAAGGCAGACACCTGCCACATACCTCCCACCTCTTATTTCTTCAAGGTCTCTTTCCTGAGGTCCTCAGAGCCAAGACATTATTAGGAGGTGCAGTAGATATGGAAAACAGGCCGTCCATCCCAAAGCATTCCAGGAGCAAAAATTACACTTTGAATAGTTATCACGCACACACACACACACACACAGAGCACCTTCAGGACTGCAAACGGATCTTGTAGCACCTTTGAGACTCACTTGAAGAAAGAAGTTGGTTGCATAAGCTTTTATAGGCCATTTCTGCACTAGACTGTTCTAGTGCTATGATTCCACTTTCAACATCCTATGGAATCCTGGGGTTTGCAGGCGGCCCCTCCTGAAACTGCAAACCCCAGAATTTCATAGGATGTTGAAAGTAGAATCATAGCGCTAGAACAGTCTAGTGCGGAAATGGCCATAGACTTAAGTCTGCTTAGTCAGATGCATGGAGAGAAGTGGCTAAGGACAGACATATAGCTATGCTAAGAATAAGCAGGTTGTATTTGTGAATAGCAGTAGAAATGCAAATCTTGTGGGTGTGATGGTGAGGTGATCAGTTCCACTTTCATGATGGATGTTGGGGGACAAAGGCAGGAGGAAAGATGTTGCCTAAAGTCAAGGCGAGTAGAATGGTGGAGGAAGTTACTGGAATGTGGTGTGATGCTGGCTGGGAACCAGAAAAGAAATGTGATAAATTGTCGAACAGAGCCCTCATGAGACTGGGGTGTAAACTAGTGCTACAGTATGTGTAATGCACCAGGAAACCATTGTCTATTCAAACCACTATTGATGGGTTGAAGTTTGTGGGCATATTACAATTCTGCTGTTTCTCTTTTCAACCTGTATGCGTGCATGTATGTGTTCAAAGACTGCTGTTCTGAGCTCCCAAAAAGTGCCCTGTTTTCAAAATGAGAAAATTAGACTGCCTTCCTTCCTTCCTTCCTTCCTTCCTTCCTTCCTTCCTTCCTTCCTTCCTTTCATTCAAAAGTTACATTTAAGAGCACTTTAAGAGGCATTTTGACAGGAAATTTTCAAGCTCTATGCCATTCTCTGAATAATAATAGTAACAGAAAGTATTGGAAACGTAACGTGTAAGAAAATGTGGCAAGTTAATTTCCCCCCATCATCATAATGAGTAACAGGAATAGGCTACTTTCCATGCTGTGAAGGAACAGTAAGAGAATGAAAGAGCAGCAGCCTACTTTATTTGTAGAAATAAGGCATTGCTATGTTCACCAAGAAGTAGATGGCACAGGCCCATCAGGGAAGAATGGTTTGGTAAACTCAAGATCATGACAATTTAGGCCACTGAAAAGGCATGCAAAAACAAAAAGCAAAACAAAACAAAATCTAGTCAAGTGGGAAAAAAGCAAATAAGGAACCAAATAATACATTTCCAAGGTTCAAAAACAAGGAAAAGAACAACTCTAAATGTGTACTATTAGCCACACTGCCAGCAGCCTCTTTGTTTTTCAGGGGCTGTTGGGTTTCAAAGCTAGAGATCAGTACAAACACATCAGTCTCAGGTGACCTGAAGCCAGCAGAGCAGTGAAGGGTGATCCTTGATAAAGAGTCATGACTCTTTGCTTCTTTCCTTTCTATATGTAGGAAGGTATTCTGGAACTTTTGGACAGTGAAGCACTCTATATCCTGTATAAGTTAACTTATAAAAAATTGGCCTTAAAAACCCAGAATGTTCTTTTAGGTTCTATTTTCAGTCTGCAGTCAAGCAGATGAAATCCAGAATTCAATCAAATAATATCCTGCTGGCCAAGTCAAGGAGAGTCAGAACATGCTTGGTGGAGCTTTAATGGATGCTTGAGTAGTGCTAGGGACTCAGCTCTTTCATCTTCTTAGAGTATATCAGTACTAGTATACTAGTGTGTGCTTGAAATGTACTGGTTACAAATACTAGAAGACTAGCTTCTCCCAAATTTCAGAACTGTCCCACAGAATGATTTAACAAAGCATTCCGCTACAAAATAATTAGATACAATTTCCAAGTCGTTGTACTGGTGCATTGCACAAAACATTTCAGTCAGTCTGCTCACAGATAAAACAGTGCTGTTAAATGAAAGCTAACTGGCCAAATGTGAGTTACATGCAATGCATGCTTAGCTTCTGTTGATGGCTTTAATATAGTGGTTACATTAAAACCATCAACGGCTATTGAGGATACATTTGTACATGACAATATGTAAATATTACTTAGCAAACAAATAATGGACATTTTTTGACATAGATGGGTGACATAGAAATGTAAAACTGCAAAATGTTACACATTGGATTAGAGCTACCAACTTATATCTGAGGTCCCAGGAGCCATGCCAAGTTAGTTTATTTAGAATATGAAACCAGGAAAAGGCAAGAGCCAAGATGGTTATATTGTCATAAAGATGATTACAGAACAGTCACATCCAAACTTTATAAGGCAATTAAAAGAATGAAACACAATTCTAGAGCCGATTATGGGGTGTTCTACCTTGACTGCAAATTTGGCAGTCTCTCTGAGATGAAATAGATGCAATCATTTTAAAAAAAGAAGTTACCACCTTACCCTGAGCACCTTGATTACATAAATTGACAAGTGTGTGTGTGTGTGTGTGTGTGTGTATTAGTAATTATGTTGTTTCCTTTCCTTTAAGGTGATTGGTTATGAAAAGGAATCCTGTAATCTAAGAACACTCTCTTAGGATTTTGTGTATCTGCAAAGGACAACACTTTCTAAAGTTCATCAGGCAATGCTTACTTTCATTAAAGTTGCATTCCTTCCCCCCTGCAAAAAAAAATTGAAACTGTTTCTTCAGGATTTGAATATACAGCCAGCCTTCCACAATTGTGGGTTTATCTTTCATGGATCTGTGTGTTTGTTTGTTTGTTTATGAGTTTCTCCAACCTCTGCCCCCCCCACCTCAGGCACTTATTTTCCAGAGAAACCTTCCTTCTTGGTAGCTCTGATCAAGTTGTGCTGCCCTTTAAAAAACCACCTCTGCTCTTCTTTCTCTGCCAGCCACTTCTTTCTCTGCCATAATTGCAGCTTGATTTCTCAGCACCACTAACCCTATTTTGACAGCCCCCAAGGAAGGAGATAGACAAGAGAGAGAGGGACTATAGAGCCGCCATGCTGACGCACCGCCTTTCCCTCTCTTCCCCTTGACTTGGAGCATTTCCACACCAGACTGTTATAGCGCTATTATTCCACCTGCAACATCCTTTGGAATCCTAGGGTTTGCAGTTTCAGGAGGGGCCGGATTCCATAGGATGTTGCAAGTGGAATAATAGCACTATAACAGTCTAATGTGGAAATGGCCATAGTTGGAACCCTGGGTACCCATTCTCCCCACCATGCCTTGCCCCTTTCCTACAAACACACACAAATATTTTGATATTTGTGTTTTTTCCACTTTTGTGGGGGTCCTGCACCTCTAATCCCACGGAATGTGAAGGGCTAACTCTGTTTTCTACTTTTGGCTAACAGAACAAAACAACACTTCTAGCTTCTTTGTTCTAGGTCCCGTTTGTTGGCTATCTGGTCCATATTCTGCTTGGACCAGAAGTATTAGTAATCAGCAATTGAGTTAGTTGTTGTTTTGACAAGCTTTGCCTTATTGTATATTTAACCATGTCATATTGTGATAAATCACTTTGCAAGGAGAAAAGGGAAGACCACAAACTTGGGGAAACATTTTGGATTCTCATATCCCAACAACAGCAATGTTTGGGAAAGAAAACAAGTGTGCCACGCCCTTAATTATGTCATCCATCTTGAAGGAAGCCCACACTGCTAACACATGATATTTAACAGTGGATAAATACTCTTTGAAATTAGATGTTTAGATGTCCTAGTAATGAAGAAATAAAATTTCATTTCAATACAGAGATTCAGATAACTTTGCTTTGTTGTCCAGGTTTTATTTTCACAATGTTCCATCGCAACACGTTCTGTTTCATGGCTTTTGCGTTTGTGTTGGGAGCGATGCATTTGGTGGTGAGAGTCGTGTCTGACTGGATTTTGCATCTCTTCTGTTGATGAAACGTGATGGCTGCAAAAGAAAAAGGACAGCATATGCTGACTTACTGTGTTTAAAATGTCAAGTAACCTAATGATCAGTTTTTGTTTTCTCTGTGCACGATGTGGTCACCTCTGCAAATCATACCAGCAAATAATATGAGTATATTACAATTTCTCTAGAGAAACTTATGCTGTAGATAGATATGTATCCTTTCTTTTCCATCATTTTATACAGTTATACAAATTTTGCATAACCCTCTAAAATTGCCTTGCTCTGCCTCCAGATTTAGTTAAAGGTGTATTTAAAATTTAAGACTGGTGTCTGGTTTAAGGGTTTTGTTGTGGTAAATCTGTGCAGGAAGGAACATAGGACTGTAAGCATCGGACTGAAAGTCATTAAGTTCAAGAATTGCTGGCAATGTCCATTAGATTCCTTTGCGCAACTGTAAGCAATTTCCTTTTCGCAACTAAACTATGGCTATCTGAGGCCAAGAGTAAAGCCTTGCTTTCCTTGTCCATTTATCTTAGGAGCTCTTGAAGGGCTGATAAAGTAAGTTGGTTTTCTAATACTCCAGCAGATATGGCTTTAAACAAGATTCAAATTGTGACTAAATATGAGGTAGAATTTCTTGAGCTGTTCCAACAGTGGAATAGACCAGCACTGTTTGGGCTAATTAATGTTGGGGAGGACCAGGATTTTTCCATCCAGTGTACAAGGGACTGGTATCATATTTGTACCCCATTGGCTGCTACTGTTTATTTCTTTCCCGTGATAAGCAGACTGGTGCCACCACTTCGAGTATCACTGGAATACAGTGTCTCAGAAGGTAGCGGAGGCTCTCCTTCATTGGAGGGGTTTAAGCAAAGGTAAGATGACAACCTCTTGGGAATACTTTAGCTATGGACTGGCAGGACTAGACAGCCCTAGGGTTTCTTTCTAGCTTTGTGAATCTTTCAAAATTAGTGAATAATTTGTTGTTGTTACTATACGTACTACCCTTTCTCCAATACATCTTCCAAATATTAAAACAAATACAGTTTTAAAAACTTACCAAATCATAAATAAAAACAGTAAAGCAGTAAAAAATTATTATTAAAATGGTATTAAACTATTCATATACTTAGAGCCATTTGAAACAAATCGATTACAAAACAAAAGAAAAAAACACCTCTGCAAAATGGCATGGTATTAAAAGCCTTAAGATTAAATTCCTGAAAGCCTTTCTAAACAAATTTCACTTGCAAACAGGAGAGATCCTTGGAGTAAGAGCAGTGGTTCTTAATCTTTTCTTTACCCAGGATCATCTGTAAATATAATTTGTTGCCAGACTTAACACAATATTTATTTATTTAAATTTATATAAAAATATTAAAACATTTATTTGAATATTCAAATGTTTGTTTAAAGTTGCTCATCAGTTGCTCACTGGCATCCCTCATTCTTCCAGTAGACAATGCAAAGGAAAGAAGTAGAGATCAGACAAATCCAGAATTTTCCGAATCTGGATCTGAATCCCTGGATGGTTCTGTGAATCCATGAATCTCACAAACCTTGAATCTTTCGAATCCTCCCCGAGGGGGGCAGGAGAAGAGCAGGGGGGAGAGCAAGATTGTACTCCCCGCCACTTCCTCCTGCCCGCCCCGGCTTGATTGTGGCTGGGGCAGTCACGAAAACGAGGGGAAGAGTGAGATCATGCTCCCTGCCGCTTCCTCCTACCCGCTCTGGGGCCCCATCACTGCTGGGGTGGCTGGGAAAATGACAGTGGGAGTGAGGCCGCTTCCTCCTGCCTGCCCTGGGCCTGACCATGACTGGGGTAGCCAGGAAAACAAGGGGGAGTGCAAGATCGCGCTCCCCACCGCTTCCTCCTGCCTGCCCTGGTCCGATTGCAGCTGGGGTGGCTGGGAAAATGAGAGGAAGAGCAAGATTGTGCACCCTGCCACTTCCTCCCACCCGCCCTGGGCCCCATCACAGCTGGGACAGCTGGGAAAATGACGGGGGGAGTGAGGCTGCTTCCTCCCACCTGTCCCAGCCTGATTGTGCCAGCTGCTGGCAAGAAAAGATTGTTCTCCCCCTACACTTCCTCCTGCCCGCCCTGGGCCACATCACAGGTGGGGCAGCTGGGAAAATAACGGGGAGACTGAGGCTGCTTCCTCCCGCCTGCCCTGACCTGATAGTGTTGGCTGCTGGCAGGAAAAGACTGTGCTCCCCGCCACCTCCCCCTGCCAGCCCTAGCCCGATCATGCCAGCCATGGGCAGGAGGAGGTGTGGAGTAAAAAGATTCAATTCGCTTCCTCCCGCCCAGGGATTTGGATCCACGAATCTTGAATCCTTGCCCAGGATTCAAGGATTTACAGATTCGTTTGGCTCATCCCTAGAAAGAAGGCTTGTTAATGGTCTGTGGAGTAGTATGCTGAGATCCGTCAAGTACCAGGAAAGTAGAATAAACTGGAATTTCCTAAAGGAAGGTTCTGAATGTGAGGCAGGGCTAAAGACTAATTTCTTTTGCCCTTTCCTCCAAAGCAGTGTCTGAAAAGCAAGGGTTTCAGTGCTCTTTGGGGGAAAGCACAAAAGAAATGTTGTTTGGAGGCAACCAGGAGAGGAGAGGAGAGGAGAGGAGAGGAGAGGAGAGAGTAGGTACTTATTTTGAAAGCACCTACTGTCTCTACTCTCTCAGAGCTCCCTCAGAGGTAAATTTGTTGCCACATTCACCACACAAGGCCTGAACTGGGCATTTTCTCTGTCATCTGGACTCTCCTCTCACCTTCCTGCCTTCTGTGCTCTCTGATGCTCCTGCACAGTATCTCCTGGAACCTCCCTCACAGAATGAGACGCTCACAAGCACGTTGTTGCCACTGCCACCACCATTCCCACATTTGAGGAATCTGGGACATGCTGCATCAACTGGCCAAAACTGGCCAGGACCTTTTTTAGTCCTTTAAATTCAAGATCTTCCCTGTTTTCTGGGAGGAATGGCAACCATATGTAGACCAACTGTGAGGGCTCCACATACGCCCAATTAAGAACCACTGGAATAGAGGATAGCAAGGAGGGAGCTTAGGGAAACAGTTCCAAAGCCTGGGACCAGCCACTGAGAAGGCACTCTCCTAGGAAGACAGTAGGATTAAGAAAAAGGCCTCCCCACAAAGAATATAGAACCTGGGAGGCACATAATGGAAGATGAAGTCCTTCAGATAGCCTGGTGTCAGATTGTATACATTGCAAGGAGTTTCTTCCCACAGTTTGTGATTTGGCAGTTGAGGGGAATAGCAATAGAATTTTAGATATTAAGGCACTATTATAATTTTTGTTGTCCTTACTCATCCAAAGTTTAATATCCTTTTTTAAAAAATCACCTGTAAAAATTCATCATTCATCCAAAAGTCATGCAGCCCTCAAACTGCTGAACTAAAACTCCCAGAATTCTTCACTGTTGGCTGTGCTGGCTAGGAGTCATGGAAGGTGCAGTCCAACATCTAGAAGGGGTCACTTTGTCCACCCTTCAGCTAAAATTTAGCCCAGTCTCCCTATCAGTTTAGAAGATGGGTTATATGGATTTAAGTACCTTTACTTCTGTTTGGTGGAACACAAATCTAAATGCCCTTTACATGGCCCACACTCTTAGGCTTAATGCATATCCCACATGAAGAAATGATTAATAAACTTAAACTTACTGTAGTATACATTATTCTGCTTCGCCTGTTGATACTGTCAGCAGAGCCATCATCTCCTGTAGTAATACTTTTCAGACTTGGAGGACTTACAACCTTTTAGAATTAATTCAGAAAAATCAAGAATTTTGAAATTCCAGACTGCAGAATACCTGAACTGACTTCTTGAAATTATTTTTGGAGAACATTCTTAATGTGCAATAGTTTTGTTTGTCTTCACAAAAGGTTTTACCATTTTCAATTTCATAGCAATACTTTGTGGTATGTCAACATTATTATTGTTTTATGTATGAGCAACTGAGGCTGAGATAAGTAACTTGCTACAGCCACCTAATGAATGCATGGCTAGTTAAGGTTTACACTGGTAGTTCAGACCAGAAATACCCCCTCATAACTCTTATGTCTTTAAGAATGTACTAGAGAAAAGGTCTGAGCATTTTACTGAACTGTAAATTCCACTGTGCTTAGACAGTTGGAAGCTGGAAAATGAGATAGCTGAGACTGAGTTTTAGTTGAGATCTTTACACATTTCACAGAATCTTTGCAACTACTGTTAACAGGATGGAACATATCAGGAAGAAATATAAAATTGACTGCATGCTCAGGTACATGTAAATGTTAAGTCAGTTTGCCCAAGGGACCCCAGCCAGCTTTGAGAGTACATTTACAGAAGCTATTAGACCTTGTCCCTATTCTTTCAACTCTACCGTGTTTGCTGGCATATAAGATGCATTGGCATAGAAGATGCGCCCCATTTATACGTCAGCAAATACTATTTGCCAGTGTATAAGACACATTGGTGTATAAGACACACTCTCTTTTCAAACAGTATTTTTTTGGGGGAAAAGTGAGCTTATATGCCAGCAAATAGGGTATTTTAGTAATTTGTGTTTTCTCTATAGCAGGGATGAGCAATGTGCAGCACTTCGTGTCCAGCCCTCTCCCCCTTTGCCAGTGGAGTTGCTGCCTCAAATCCAGTGGTCCTCTGCCTTTATACTATTTCTCTGTACATTCAAACTCATGACAGTCCACCAGTCATTTAACAGACTCTCAGGAGCACGAGTCTCCTGGAAAATGGGGTTATCTTCCTGTATTTCTTAGCAGAATTATAGACTGTTTCTGCTATGATTTCACTGGTACTAGTACATTCAAAGTATGGGCCTTGAATAGTTCTACAATGGCAGTGCAGCCCCCCATGAGAAGTTGCCCATTCCTGATTTGTAACCTGAAAGAAAAATAGAAAGAAGAAACAAATGCATTGTCTTCATAATCTCAGGGAATCACATATACAAGTTCAGTCTTGTGTGTAACCTAGAACTTTCAAAATATTTTCTGATAAGGCTGCTGGACAAGGAAACCCCACGATAGGTTCACCTTAGAATCAACGTAAGTCAGAAATGACCTGAAGGCACATAATAACAACAACGACTCCCTCACATAGAAGGAGTGTAGTTTCAAACTCCCAATTAATAATTAGTCAACAACACCTGAATCATAACAAAAAGGTTATTTTTTATTTCATTTGTGCAAATGAGGAATAGCTATGCCCATGCAAACAAGACAAGCCACTCCAAAGAAATGGCTGCATGCAGGCAGCTATATATGCTGCTAAACATGATTACAGAAGCAAAAAAATGCTTGTTAATTGGCTAATCCAAATACACACTTATAGGAACTATGCCATGAATACATTATGATGTCAGCATTCAAGCATTGTGTGTCCATATAGGTGATCCAAAATTATAATACCAGATCCCACCTTGGGGGCGTGTAGGTTAATATTATAACGAAGCATAATGAGCTAGAGGTAACTGTAAGTCATGGATATCTGCTTTCCCCTCCCAATGTTACCCTGTTCTCTGGGGGTCCCGAGAGGGGTGCCCAAATAACCAAGCAAAACACAAGATGGGGAAATTAACTCGAGCACTCTCTTAAGCTAGCGAGAGGCAGGGTAACGTAGCAGGGATCTTGTAACCCAATGTCTACAGGGTCAGGTCAGAAGAGCGGTCAGACAGTTTTAAAATAGTAAAAATGATAGCTTTATTAAAGGACAAACAACAGAAAAGGCAACACAAGCGCACAGCTAACTAGAAATTAGAAATGAAAGTTTTTGGGGGAAATGGGTGATACGACACCTTATCTCGTAGTCCTGGAAAGAAGCGGAGGATTGCAGGGAAGAAAGCTCAGCACGGTTCGCTGAGGGGGCGACTCTCTGGACAAAGCGACAGCAAGGCGGGATAGCAGTCTGGAGCGTTCCGAGGTGCGCTCGGAATTGGGGAGTTTTTATAGGGTGGATTGTGCCTACAGGCCATGCCATACTCGGTGAGAACAATGCGAGTTTGGAGCGGGACAAAGCTTTGGGAAAGGTCAAGTTTTACATGATGAGATTAGCGTAGATTTAAAAATAGTGTAGCCGGTATGCAAATAGCTTGGCTTTGTAAGAGTGCCGGCTTGAGGCCGAGCGTCTTTGTGTAAAGTCGCACTTAAGCAAGGTGTGTCTGCAGAGAGGTCCCTGAAGCAACAGAGTGGCATTAATCTGTCTGCCTAAGTGGGGATTGGAATGCCCAACCATTAACTGGCCGCGCCTGTTTATGTGCTTGTCTGGTAGCCTCTCAAACACGTGGAGCAGGGTGACAGAGAAAGGTCAAGTGAAGACCAAATAAGTTTGATATCAAGAGATATCTAGTGCTATCACTGGGTATGTCTGAACCATAGTAACACCAACAATCTGGTTTAGGCTGACTCTCTTAACTACAGTGTTTCAAGATGACCAGACACAGATTATTTCTTATACCTGCAATTCTGTTTTCAGCTTCTACAGACTCCCATTGTTCCAGTATCAAGATGTAGCTTTTATCAATGTCAATGTCTGTCTGCATTCCAAAGAGAATGGCACACTTCCCAGGACTAGAATTAGCAATAATGCCCTCTTGAGCTGGATTTAGCATAAGTTTTCAAAGAATATTTGACTGCATTATCCATCTTGTTTTAACTAAAACTAGACAGATTTCCCATCACAAAGTTCATACTTTTATTTCAAATTTCATATTTTTATTTCACACCAGGAGGACCAGGTTCAAAATATTTTATCACACCCAAATGGCCTTTACCCTGCTTTGAGTTTATATAAACAGCTCTGAAGTGCTTCTGAGATTACATCTTTCTACCCAAGGGAGGGAGGCAGAATTAAAAGACAGATATTTCCACATAGTCATCATTGCTTAACTCAGATAATTCCTTCCTTTCATGCTTGGGGATGATCTGTTCCAGTTTCACGTTGTACCCTTTGGTCTTGCCATAGTCCCAAGAATTTTTATGAAGGTAGCCATACTACTCCATCACTGTTGTCTTCCTTTGTATAGACGATTGGCTGTTTGTGTCTCATTAAAAACATCAGCTATGACTAACCCTACTGGAGTCATGCATCAACCCTGAGAAGTCTTGCTCTGACCCTTACTTAAGACAACTCATAGAGGCCTTTCTGTGTTCTCTTTTGGCACTGTTGACACTATGGGAGGAAGAAACCCTTTGGATTGCCACTATGGGCAGAGAGATGATTCAGCTGGGTCCTGAATTTGGCTCAGATGATCCTCTGTCTTCTGAGACTGATGGCTTTGATGAGTTCTCCATTTTGCTCAACTTCATATGAGACCACTACAAGCCTGGCTCCTTTATCAGTACTGGCCAAAGGTATATGCTGTGTTTATTCTTTTTTACCATCCTGTAGTCTATGTACTACAGACTTTTATTAGTGGATTAGCACTTCTTACTTTAGGAAAGTCATACCCTTTGGTACTCCAGACCCACACTGATAATCACTATGGCCATGTACAATCTCCAATGAGGAAGATGTTCCAGATCTTGCCAAGTAGTCACTGACTAAGTACTCACTCCATATCAATAAGTTGAAGCTACTAGTGGTGATCAGTGCCTGAAGAAATTTTCTTCTGTTTCTCTGAGATTTTGTTGTATCAGACAATAACACTGTAGTGTGGTATTTCAATAAGCAAGGAGGTACATTTCATGTCACTTTCCTGTCACTCGCAAGGGAGCTGTGGCTCTATTGTATCAATCATTGACTATTTTAGTGGCTATCTACACTGCAGAGAAAAGAGGTGTTAGTGGACCATCTCAGCAGGTCTGACTCTGAAACTATCATTGATACTCAATTCAGTCATCCAGCACAGACTCTTTCACCATTGGGAGAACCCATACATAAACTTCTTCATGCCTTCTTCAGATAGGCAGCTTTCCTGGTCATTGGGCAAAATGCAGTAAGGAATGTGAGGATATATGTTTTTTCACTCTTGGAATGGACCATATCTTTATATGTTTCTCCTATTTCTACTGCTAACCAAGTTTACTACCAGAATTCATCGGGACAGGGCAAAATGCTTGCCCAGAGCCCCTTAGTGGCTCAGGCAACTCTGGTTTGTCTTATTCCTTTGACAGTCCTGCAGAATTTTCTACCAATTTCCCTTATGGGATGATATGATTTTTCGGGACAGTTCCACGATTCTTCATTCTCAAATTAGTGATCTCATGAAGGATAACAGTCTTGACACAACTTCAGAAGATGCAGTATATCTTAGTTGGAGCTAGGAAATCCTCTACCAAGAGATTGTACCACCTCAACTTACTGCTTTTGGTAGATATGCTGCACAAGAAGACTTTGACTTTGTTGCATAGTGCTCAATTTATTATCTGTTCTTCTCATATTATCAGAGACCAGTTTTAAGTTCTTCATTAAAACTTTATCTTATTCTTCTTGATGCTTACCTGGTTCTGGCCTCATCTTCTGCCTTCCCTTTAATGCTAGAGATGAAACATTTCTTTCATGTTCTTCAGAATTTACATCTGCATAGTTCCGTCTCAAAGCTAGCATGAATTCTAATAGAAGTGCTTACTCATCTTATCAAACCTCCATTTAAGCTCTTTGCCTCAGCACTGTTAGAATGTCTCTTCCTTGAAGTTGATTTATTTTACTAGCCATCAGTACAGTCCACTCAGCTTAATGAACAGTGTTTCCTTGGCATAAGTCATCCCTATGTTTTCTGGTGCTGGAAAAGGCACTGTTTAGGCTGAATTTCTACCAAAGGTCATGTTGGCTTTCCACTTTGCACAGGAGATAATGTTTCCAACATTCTGTCCTAATCCTTCAACACCTTTAGAATGTCCATTGAGAGAATGAAGCATCTATCGAGAGCTGTCTTTCTGTCCTGACCATGTTGCATCCTGTATCCTTTCAAGCCCCTCAGCTGTTACTTGTCTACCATTTGGAGTCAAAGAAAGGACAACCATTACCTTTTCAATAATCTGTGAAGCAGCTTGTAAAGACAATCTCTCTAGTCTACCAGCTGACTAAAGTGCCTCTTCTGAAGCATCTCCACAGTCACTTTACCAAAACTATCCATGTTTCAACCATGTTTCCAAAAGATGTGATTATATGAAAACTGTGTTAGGCAGATTACCCAGTCACAGCAGCTTCTGGTTTCACTGTATACAGTGTGGGGCAGCAGCTAATTTTGGGTGGGGTGCATCCCTCTGCAGTTGCCCATCCCCATGTTACTGTGATGGCAGGCTTTAATATGTAATTTTTCATTCCTTCTCTCTTTTTTGTTTTTGAATATTAATTTTTTAGTATTCACTAATCTTTTCTCACTCTTATGTGGACCTCAATTTTCCGTGCTTTTTTAAAACTTAGAAGAAGCTCTAATTTTGCACCTTTTTTTTCAAGGCTACAACTATGCATATTACCTGGGAGTAAGTAACATTGAATTTAGGGAGCTCTTTTGAGCAAACATATATAATAAAATTTTAATTACAGGTGAATGAAGTTATCTCTAATCATGTTTGTTCAGATTTGTTTTGTGTTGTTTCTAAATCAGTGTTAGTTTTTAAGAAATTCTACATACTTTAAATACTGAACAGAATATGCATTTTTGTATACGTTCAAGTTGATGTATATTTTTGACAAGTGCTTTCCCCCAATATATACCTTTTGCATATGACTTCCTCTGATGTATGTATTTTTATATGTAATATTTTCCTCTGCATTTCTTGACTGAAGAACTGAACCACAAAAGTCTGAAGGATAACTGTGGTGCAGTATACATATTAATTCATATTACAATGTGAATCAAATTAATTGTCCCTAACACTAATTTTAAATGTACTTCAAATTTCAATTTCTTTTGTATAGGCCAGACACATCTTTTGCCTTTAGCTTCTGCACAAATAATAGCATGTTGAAGCAAAAACCTTACCCCAAATGAACCTTAATTATGTTGAAGAGAGCAGCATTGATTATTTCTGTGGAGCTGGAAAGTGATGTTATTGTGACCTAAATATTGTACAGCTATATGGCCTTCATGATTCATCTTTAAATGATTATTCATGCTATCTAAATCTTCCTCTAGAAGGTAGCTGCCCAAACCAATTATCCAATATCATCTATATGTGTGACCTTGGTTCTCTTTCCCTTAAAATCATATTTGTCCATGTTAAATTTCATTTTGTTGCTATCCTTTTCATGGTTCTCTTACGCTCTACAGTGCTTGTACGTGTAAAAGTGTTTTGCACTAAAATATTAATGCCAACAGAATAATCACAGCTGAGCTTTCACAGACCATAGTCCACCTTCTCAAATGTTCAGATGCTTGGAGTATAAGCTTTAAAATTCAGAAATATTAACAGAATACATGGTTGGTCAGGGATATTAGAGTGACTTTGGATGACCAAGTAATGACAGCACAATTACACTATTAAGACTGAACTTAATGGTGAATCGACACTATTAGGACTGGCAATAACACAAAGATCTTGGCAACAAGTAGGACAGCACATGTAAATGTGATAAGCATTTTTCATGCTCAACCTATCTGTACCAGTATGAAGCACCCTGACTTGCCTTCCTTCCAAAGGAAATAAAACCTGAATAAACCACTACCACCTTGCTGCTCATAGAACTGAGGTGAGCATAATGGCATCTAACATATCAATTTATTTTAAATGCAAGCACATCTTAAGATTGTGAAGTTCACATCAGCAAGAAACATTTTAGCTTTAAAATAATACAATTTTCCCATTTTGAGACCTCACCAGAGCAGCTAAAATGTGGTACTGTCTCCATTTGCATTGATTTAAAGCTCTGCATGACTTTAATTGAGGAATTTGTGATTTCAAACTGTACAGTGGGGAATAACAGAAGAAAAACTTTGAAGGTTTTATAGTTTCTCTGATGGAAAGTGTAACACAAATTCCTTGAGCCAATAAATTAGAAATGGAAGACTCTCGGATATCATAAACTGCTTGAAGAAAAATTGTTTGTTTATTTTTTAAAAGCATATGTGCAATCTGGTTGGGATTGCAAGCAATTGAATGATGAATTCAAAGCTGAATAACATAGTGTCTGCTGCATTTAGGACCACACAAGAAGGAAACTCTGATACTTGCCGATGACTCCAGCATGTGACAGCAGTGTTGTTCACATTACTTAGCACATACACTATGGGTGTTACACGGAGAATGGTGTTACCATACCCTACATCACCCCCCATCCGGTGGGATGTGCCATTTCATAATTTTGGCTGAAAACCATGATTGAAGGTGTGCCGAACGGAAAATGTGTAGCCAGGTCAAGTTGACCTGAAACATGGTCAGGCTATAAGTTCAGAGAAGATTTGGCAGGAAACCCGGGTGCTAATCGGTTTATGCTAATCTTTTCAACACCTCAGTTTCTGTGCATACCCAAAATCAATGGAAGGTAAAACTGCCCAGGTGAAGCAATCAGGGTCCATCCCTTGATCTCACCCTGTGGAAATCTTCCTGTCCACCCAAGACATTAAGAGATGGTCATGATTCCCATCAGTATTTTGTCACCTAGAGTTAAAGCAATCAGCCTGTTCCAGACTCCTTTGTCAATCCTGTGAAAAAGACATTACTACTTTGTCTACGCAATCCCTCCAGAGTAGGAAATAGAGTATATAAACCCTAGCTTCAGCCCCAGCAAATTGTAGCACTTGGACGTAATATGTGGCAGCCAGACTGCTGTTCATCCTTGCTACCCTCAGATGCTGTCTGAGCCCCTCTGCTTCAACTTTCTGCTTCAGGACTAGTACCTATCATCCTCTTCAGCCCAATTTTTCTCTTTATTCAACCCTCCACACCTTGCTTTCAGATAGCATTGTATGATTTCTAGAGTGTCTGATTCTTTGTGTGTTTGTCAATCCAAATAAAATACTTTGTTAACTTTAACTGGAGTCCTCTCTACAGTTAGTACTGGTATACATCGGTGAGAAGATGCTGCCATTACCTTCCTCTTGCAGGTCTCTGTTGAACTGTAATTCCCCAAAATTCTAAGGAGACGGTGACATTGTGAGTGGATCTCTAAGTCCTCCATTTCTTAGGGTAATAATGGTATACGAAAATCCCATAAGAACCATGCTGGATCAAGTAAAAGGCTTATTTAGTCCAGCATCTTGTCTCCTCACAGACTACATTAGTGCAACTCTGTTCTCTGCTGATATTCCCAGCAAGTGGCATTCAGATGTATTCTGACTCTAATACTGGAAATGTCATACAAAAGTAGCATTTATAAAGCCTAATCCTTGCCTAATCTCCTATTAAAGCTGTCCAAGTTGGCACCATCACTGTATCTTAAGATAGAGGAACTATGACTGTGTAAACAACTTCTTTTTATCTGTTTTCAGTCTTCCACCAGCAGCTTCATTGGATGATTCCATGGTCAGGCTACCAGTTCATATTTTCAAAAACATCTCCCCTGGGCTGCCCATGTTCTCTCTCCCTCCCTCCCTCCCTCCACACACAAACACACATGCACACACATGCACACATCACAGATGGGCAGCTTCTAAAGCTGTGTTTGATGCCCTGAAATATCTTGAGGTACTAGCCCATCATTGTTGGTGGTCAATCTGCTGCCACCACACCAGTTCTCCCCAATACAAGAAGGCACAGAAGTTACACACTTTGTTTTTAAGGTGGTTCATGTTTCTTTGTAGCTTCCAGTATCTATTAAAAATTAGGTACTTGCTCCTGTGCACCTTGTTTATACAGGAAATAATGCTGAATTTGTCATTGCCACTGCAAATTCATTAATGGCAGTAGGGGAACTGCTGGTCTCCACAAAAACATTGCGGTGGAATGTATGTGGCCCATGAGCCACATGTTTCCCACCCCAGTTGACTTTACATTGCACATTAAGATATGGGTATCACATATGGGGGAAGAAGAAAGTAAAGGAAGTCTTGCTTGGGCTGGCCCAGGGCATAGACAGACTAGGCCTGCTTTACTTTCTCCCTCTTTGGCGGAGCAGTGCCCCTTTTAATCTTATTATCACACCCTGGCTCCCTTCCCCACGCTTATTCAAAACTGTGCTTCCCCTAAAATCCACAACCTTAGTAGATAAAGGCCAAAGTTTATTAATGGCTATTCAAAAAGGATGGATAAATTGTGGTAGTGTGTTATCAACAATAAAACTGAAGAAAATACTCTGTTGAGGCAAAACTTATAAAAAACAGAATGAAATCTTTATTAGAAAAACCAACAAGGGAAAAGGTATTGTGGATTCAAAAATATTCCAACAAAATAACAAGTCCTTAAAGATATTTAACTAATTTCTTCAAAACACCATAGTGTTAACCAACAGAGCTCTCTCACACACCCCTTTGGCTCCCTTTAGCACAAAGGTCTGTTTCTACATTCAGAGTTCCACTTTCTGACCCTTTCAGAAGTGGTTTGGTTACTTCTCTGCCCTCACACTAGGCCACTGAGAAGATAACCCTCTCCCAGAAAACACCCCATTGGTTGACTGGAGCCCTAACATAGAGTTCTCTCTATGAATCTCATGGAAGGAAGCTAGATTCCAAATCATGCTCCCAGTATATATACATTCTGCTGTATCACCCACTCCTTCTTGCTGGGGCTGTTTTCTCAGACAGAGAGACAATTGAATACGTCACCCTCTGTTATTGAGCGCTTTGCTAGCCACACCACCAGGTTCTGTCACAGTGGGAACGAGAAATATCTCTCAGGGCAATGCCAATTCAGGACCTTTTGCAGATTTTTACCATAATGTCCAGAACACCTTTGAACCAGCTCTGTTTGACATCATTCATCCAGAAGGAGAGGAACTCTAAAAACCTTTTTTCCCAACTCAGTGGGACTGTTATTGCTGTTCTTGTTTCATCTGTGAATTAATCACACATGTATTTTGAAAATGTGAGAGATTGGTGGATCTCTCCAGCAGAACAATTAACATGCTGGGAAGAAGTTAGAAGCAGTAACCACTCCACCAGCCCCCTCTCCCAATATCTTGCAGAGAAAGAAATCAAACTTAGTCTTCTCCATAGGGTATAGAAAACTAGTTTACTCACAGATACTTGTGCATAATAAGCATAGGTTCATTTTCCTGAAGAAAATAAGGAAATAAAAGTACTATATACATAGTTTCAGAAGAGCTGGAGCTTCTCATCCAGAGAGGGCTCTTGGAAACCACAGGCTTCAATGCAGGCAGACAGGGAGGAAGAGGATGAAAGTGATGAGAGCAGATGAGACCCAGAGAACAAAGGAATCCCAACATCATGCAGGAAGACAGTGGATTTGAACAGACAAACAGGAGGTAGCCATAAACATATTGTGCCTAAACTCCTAGACAGCTACATACAATCTAACTACCAGTGAGTATAGGCATGCAAAGGTTGCATCCTCCAACAACATGAAATCATTACAGAGGGCTTTAGCACCAACTGAACCAGTGGAAAAAATGAGATAATTGTTCTGATCATTGGTTCTGCATGGAATGCCAAACAACTGAGCAGGACAACCACTGCCTTGAATCATAGCTATAGTCCCCAGCCCACCTTACTATTCTTCTGGGGTCCAGGAAGGGGGAAACTTGGGTTGTATGAAACTGGGATTCTAGAGACAACAGGAAGTAGTGACTATTTAACTGTAGTGGACAGAGATAAACAATGGCAAGAGAAGGAAGTGATAGTACTGATACCATCATAAACATGGAAAGTCAGCAAACTTGAGTGAAGGGCGGACAGGATAGGGGGATGGAACAATGATATAAAAGAAAGCAAGTATCATAATGACAGTAGTAACTATGCAGTGTTTTTAAATGCTCAAAGTTATTCACACACAATATTTGAAAAAATCTTACTGTAATATTGTAGGGCTGGTTCCTGTGGTTTCATGAGCAGCGTTCCACTCATGAAATGCTACAATTTAAAAGGGAGGTGCTTTTCTCCAAACCCTTCCCTGCACTCCCTGTTTTGGAAGGCTGGCAAACACTCCAGTATAGTGTGTTGGGTATATTGTAGAGGGGATCAGAGAAAACTGCCTCCCCCTCCCTCTTCTATGAATGGGAGACTTTACTAAGCTGCAGTCTGTTGTATTCACTTGATTTTCTTGTCCTCATTCTGCAGACTGGAGGCTGAAATTGAGGGATTGAGGCATTTCCTAAGGCAGTGGTTCTCAACCTGGGGGTCGAACGACCATTTCACAGGGGTCACTGCTCCTCAATCCTGCCCCCTTTTAAAAGAAGGTGGCCTCACAGCCAATGGGAGCAGTGCTTCTGAGACCCCTGTGCTGGGAGGAGAGGAGAGGAGGCATGCCGGGCGTTTCCCTGTCTTTCCCTGCCTGGTGGGAAAGCACTGGAGGAGCCTGAGGTGGAGCTGGAGATGCGGAGAGCGGGAGGAGAGAGCTGGAGCCTGAATGTTAAGGCGGAGGTGAGGACACCGAGAGGAGAGAGCTGGAGCCGGAGCGTTAAGGCGCAGGTGAGGAGAGGAGACCCCGCGCTGGCGGGAGGGGAGAGGAGGTGTGCAGCCGGGCGCAGCCAGACGCTGCGTGGACGTTCCCGCCTGCACCACACACACACACACACAGACACACACATGGAGGGCTTCTCCTTCAGTGTTCCCTTTCCCCTTCATGCTGGCCTGCAGAGTCAGAGTTGCTTGCTGGGGCAAGTGAGCAGCCGGGCGCTGCTTGGACGTTCGTGCCCACACCACACACACACACACACACACACACACACACGGAGGGCTTCCCCTTCAGTGTTCCTTTCCCCTTCATGCCGGCTTGCAGAGTCAGAGTTGCTTGCCGGGGCGAGTGAGCAGCCTGGCGCTGCTTGGATGCTTGTGCCCGCATCACACACAAACACACACACACACAGAGGGCTTCCCATTCAGGGTTTATGGCGCTGCAGCCTGGGAGGTAAGACTCCGTCCCCTCACCCTCTTCGTCTCACGCTCATTCATGCCGGCAAACAGAGTTGCTTGCCGGGGCGAGCGAGCAGCTGGGCTCCGCTTGCTTCCCAAAGTGGCGGGGCTGCAGCAGCGGCGATCGCCCGGTCACCCATTCATTCGTGGCACGCTGCTCCGTGGGAGTTGTCGGTGTGGCTGTTGCCTTTGGTCCGCCAGGCAAAGGGGGAAACTTTCCTGCGGTGGATCTGCCATCCGACTGGGGAGAGCAGTCCCTCCGAGACCGAGAACTTGGTCGGGAAAGGAGCAGGGGGCGTCAGCCAAGGGCTTCGGTTTGCGTAGCAAGAGCCCCCAAGGCTCCTTGGTTGTTGTTGGGTTTTTTTTTTTTGGTTTTTTGACCTGAAAGCACTGCTCTGATCCGTCCTGTGGACTTTGGCCATTTCCACATTCCAGTGTTATAGCGCTATGATTCCACTTTCACCATCCTATGGAATCCTGGGGTTTGCAGTTCAAACTGCAAACCCCAGGATTCCATAGGATGGTGAAAGTGGAATAATAGCACTATAACAGTCTAGTGCAGAAATAGCCAGGATGACTTTCTCCTCTCGCTTTTGTTGTGTGTGGACCCTTGGCACTTGCCACACGCACATGTTGTGTTCTTCGCCCTGACTTTTTTTGCATTCCTCGCTTTTTGTATGTTCAGCGTCCGCACTCCCTTTAAGGGAGGGAGGGAGGGAGGGAGGGAGGGAGGGAGGGAGGGAGTGAAACAAAACGTGCCTGCTTATGCCACCGCCATCTTTCCTCTCTCCCTGTCCTTTCCTCCCTGCGCCTCGTGTAAAATGTGGGCTGTTTTGGCATTGCCTTTGGGAGTGATTGACTTTTTGAACTGTGGAAACCCAACATTCAGAACTAGAACTACTGCCTTAATTCTGGCATTGATGGACGCTTTCTGTGCTTAAAAAAAGGGGGGACGGTTACCAGTTTTTAGGCATTAGAAGTCTATCCAAGCAGTGATTTAGGGCAGTGTTTCCAATCTATTTGATGTTGGAAATAACTAACTAACTATCTAACTAACTAAATAATAAATAAATAACGAAAATGATTTTATGGTTGGGGGTCACCACAACATGAGGAACTGTATTAAGGGGTCGCGGCATTAGGTAGGTTGAGAACCACTGCCCTAAGGGCAGGTTGAAGGAACTTCCTCATTCACAGCTCTTCAAAAGAACATCAGGGACAGGCTGTTACAAAGCCACAAATGTCTTATGGGGGCATGGACAGGGAAAGAAACAAATATAAAAGGAAAAGCAGCACAGAACAGAGTTAAATGTAAAAACTGGTTCACTTCAGGGAAGATAAATTCAAGTGTAGTATATTCACCCGTGGATCAAATTTGCCACTAAAAACTCAATTCCACACGTTTACCCAGAAGTTTCAGTAGGACCAATTAGCTGTTTAATCTTTAGAAGATCAGACCCTAAGGCTATAATATACTCTTTCCTGAAAATAAATCCTATTTAAACTAATGAGACTTCTGAATAAAGATGCATTTGTTTATGCTTTAAATTCAGCTCAGTATTTCTTGTAGAGTCAGTCTGACTTTATATTAGTATACTGGATGTAGATGGTTTGTACCTATCTACAGTAGTCCATATTTTATGCCTTACTGCTTCTAACAAGTTACTAGTTATGGAATGCATGTCAGCTTGAATGAGTTTTACAAGAAGTTTCATATTAAGGGGTGGAAACCAATAATAATCCAGGCACATTTTCTTTAAAAAGTTAAATTAAAACGGAGTACATGGTGGCTATTCACAATCTGAGGGTGTTTTTTTTTTTCCAGAATTCCTTAATTTTAATGTTTCTTTCTTTATGAAACTTTCATTTAAGATGCTTACTTTGAACTCACCCTGTAGATAGGTATAGCGCCAAATACAACACCAGCATCCTTGTTTCCAGATTTGAAACTTTCCAGAGGCTGTTTGTTAATCTGTAAAACAGAGACAATATAGTCAACATATTTTCATTTCCAGAAAGGGGAAAAAAAATCTTCCCCTCCCAGTCATATAGTACTTAGCATATTAATTTAGCCTTAGTTTTAACACTTTTAGACCTATACTGATCTCTATGGTTATATGAGTATAAACTTGCATCTACAGATGGGGGGAAAGTCCTTTTCTTTGTGGCTAAGTTGGACTATAAAGCTTTTCTGAAAATCAAGTATTGTAGCAGTGTGAAACACAAGCACTGACAAGCCTACATATCTGTATCACAACTCAAGAATAAATCTAGCAGTACTTGGTTACTATAGTGACTGATCTGATCCAATAAGCGTCATAAAATACTATTAGATTTTATAACCACATTTAGAAGTACATGGAGAAAAGGACCAAAAGTCCCTCAGTTAAGACAAGGTCCCCAGTTCTTCAGTCCCCTGTTGCATCTCTGTCCACAGTGACCCTCCAAACAAGACATCTGGGCTGGAGGTTTTTAAACAGCTAGCCAACACTGACAATTTTACCCTGGAATCCTCCAGATGGAGGAATATGTAGGGAAGCTGCAGTATTTGCTGTAGTCTCTCCCTCTCTCTCTCTCTCCCCCCTTCCCCCCTCTCTCAATATCCAAACAACATTTCTGTTGTTTCTTATTATTTTCTGGCAGTTCCAAGCATCATCCTTGAGTGAAGTTCTTTTAAATTCCAAGGCATATCAGATCCAAGAAATCACTACACAGCCTCCCAAAAGACTGCAGGCAATAACAACTGGCAAAACCCACGGCATTTATATCATGAGAACGCATTTGTCTTTATACCAGTCTAGAAGAAGCTTCTGTCTGCATACATACAAGCTTACCACTAAAGCAGGAATGCACTGACTTTACAGCTGTTGGCTGAATGCCTGGAGGCTGCATACACACTCACACAAGCACACACTCATCACCCTCATATATTCAGGGCATGCATGCATACACTCTTCTCCCCCGCCCACACATAATCCCATGCACTCTTCTGCTCCACCAGTATCCACTGAGATTGTTGTTTAAATCTGATGTTGCTAGTTGCAGATAATAATAATCTTGAGAGACCTGAAGATGGGGCAGTCCCTTTCTTCCACTGCCAACTGATTAGCTGAGCTGCAAGGGGAAGAATCCCTCTCCTGTCCCCTTTGCAACTAAATAGAGGAAAGCATGCATATTTTCACATAATAGTAAAGTGTTTTAGGATTTTTTAATATGTGAATACTATGTAAATGAACAATACAGTGTGCCCTCTGTATATGCAGGGGTTCTGTTCCAGGAATCCCAGTGTAAAAGAAAAAAAAAGCAAGTGTGGCATCCCATTGTGTGGGCACACACCCATTGAATCCATTGACTATAATGGAAGAGACATTTTGCACAATCCTGCATTCATGTGTGTGGAGGTAATGCCAGAAGAGGGCACACTGTATGCATATTGTAAGCTGTTCTGAGACCTTCGGACAAAGGGTGAGATATAAATATTTAATGAATGAATGAATGAATGAATGTTAAAAATATGGTCTTGAAAGCAGAAAGATGCTTTTAAATCACAAATACTCTGTTGGGAATGCTTTGATGGTGTATTCCTCAAGGGCAGGTGTTTGAACTCAATGGTCCTTGTGGTCTCTTCCAACTCTATGATTCTATGACTTAACTTTGCTCTTGAATCACAAATTTGGGGGATTTAAATAATGTATTTAATATTATTGTGTGTGTAAATGCCCCCATTTTCTTAATTTTGGTGGCAAAATTCAAAGAGATATCAAATAGGAAATGAATCTTAGTACCTTCGGAGAAGCCAAGGCTTTGAAAAATTTGAAATCATGATCAACTTCTAAGGGACCAGGCTTTTTCAAAGATAAAGAACTTCTGGTTAGAGTCTTCCACCTGTTAAAAAGAGAAACAGGGAGCCAGGGACTTAATTTTCAGTGCCATAATTATGTGAATTATGAATAAAATTGCAGCTAAATTTCAACACCACAATCAAATTCTTTTTTTAAAAAAAATATTGAATGTAGTGCAGCTTTGGCAGTTTAACAGTACAGAGCTATGCGTGCCTACTCAATAGTAAGTACGACTGAAATACAATGTCCTAAATCAGCCAATTGCTTTTTCCAGAAATTCCTGGGATGAGATTGGCCAATTTTTGGACATTTTCTTTAGGGGAATTTCAGAGAGCCATGACAGTCCTCAAGGCTCATGGAGGGGCTAATGTGCCCTTGAATCCTGGAGGCTGCCTACCTGTGCTGTAAAAGATCTACCTCCATAATTTGAGTGATGGATCTGTTTTGGAAGTACTCTGATCAAACTTTGCCTAGATGCACAATTCTCTAAAACCTTAAGATTAGGGTGAACTAGTTGTGCTAGTTTGCAGCAGAAGCCTGTTGACTGATTAATGTTCAGGACATGATGAGTGTCCCTCCCAAGATCTGTTCTCCAAGCTCTATTCTCCAATACCCTCAGTTTTATTTTAAAACTTTTTTTTAAAAAAGAGCACTCACTGTATGTTTAATTGTATATATTTTCTGAACAATAAAAAAAGTTAAACTGATATCTAATAGTGATGGTGATTGTTACAACATGAAGTGAGAGATCCTAAAATGTTACACCACTCACCGAATGGCTTTTGCATGATTATTACTCCCTCCAGTCTTGCAGAGACAGATGGCAGCAACAGAAGAAGCCTGCCAGTACTGACCCCACTGTTTCTCAAATGCCTGGCTTCTGGGGTTTGTGTGTGTCACTTTTGCCTCTGCCATTTCCTGCTTTCCTCTTTGCTGTCATCACCTTCACCAGCAGCACAACCATGCTGATCAAGGTACAAGTTCCACTGTTGTAGCAGAGTGATTCCACCTTAAGTGCCATGCATCAAGTGGAATCCTAGGATTTGCAGTTCACGGAAGGGTATTTAGAATTGTCAGGGAGCTCTTGTGCCTTCCTAAACTGCAAATGCCAGGATTCCATAAAATGCAGTCATGGCAGTTAAAGTGGAATCATAGTGCTATAGCTGTGTAGAAGAGACCTATATCAGCATCTGAGTGCATGAGAAGTACATTTGCCAATTGCATTGTAATGATGAAGGGTGGGAGATCTTGGGTTCATCTTGTGAGAAAAGACACTGGGCTGACTTCTTGCTTTGCGATATATGCCCTAAATGTATGCAAAATAAGTGAAAAATCAAGTACTATTGTCCTGAAGAATTATTAAATATTATTAAATGCAGGTTTGTTTTTATTTTAAAGGATATTTGAGAGTATCATGTCATCTCATAAGAAAGTGAAGAAGAATGGAGGAAAGACACCTTGGCCATCTACAATACATGCGGGAAGAGGACTATCATTTTATCTCTTTCATCTCAAAATTGAAGGACTGCAAGGACAGCAGCAGTTGTACCTCTTAAAAATCTGGGCTTAGAACCAGGAAAAAGGAACATCTGTTTCCTTGTGTTGCGCTACAGGATAGGATTTACGAGGCAGCATAATCCACACCATTATTGAAACACATTATCCTTCATAAATACATTTAATTGGTTTTGAAGCATTTGCCATGTACCATTATCTCCGTTTTGTCCACTAGTGTCAAAGCAATAATCTTGGTGCATTTTCTACCTGCACGTCCTTCTTCAGTTTGCACAAGGACACTTGTGCACCCATCCATCCTCAATAAATCTAACATAGTCAACCTCACCAAAGGAATTGCAGGTCAGCCTTGAAACTCTATCATGAAAATATTTCATCTGTGGTCTCAGAAGCTGCTATGCTGGATCATCAAGAAGAAGGCAAATTTTGTTGCTTATAATAGCAGATGGAATTAAAACGCATAGATATAATTCGAAGCCAATTTCAACTCCAAAATGTGATCCAACATCAGAGGGGGTTGGTTAAAATAGTTGGGAAGAAGAGTGATGGGACACTGCTTCAATCAATTGCAACAAAACTACACTTTTTAATAGACTGTGTAATAGAATACTGTAGAAGAAAAGCAGGAATAATGGGGATCTGAGCTCTGCTCAGACATGCCTAGTCATGTCAGGATACTAGGAAATGAGCTGGCAGATTCAGCTGCGAAAAGTACTTTGCAGTGCCAGGTTGTTGACATTTCTTTACCTTTGGCTGTGTGGGGAGTTAAATTTTACATTCAAAAGGAGATCTAGAGGGAATGGCAAAGGCAGTGGGGTAGAGTACAAGTACATCTCAGTTAACAAAGTAGATGTGTTCCTAGGCTTTACTTCTCTAATGGAAAATTTGGTTCCAGAGGCAAAACTAACATGGCTAGACTAGAGATAAGGTTCCTACATCACAAAAAAGAAGAGCAGTTCAACATGCTTCAGCCACCTTTTTATTCCAAACTGACAATATGTGAAATTTAACAACAATAAAAAAAAAAAGGGCAAGATAAGCCTGGCATAAGTAAAGAAAAATGTTTTCAACCTTCTAGAAACCACTTGGAAACTTCTTTCAAAATGCATCCAGAAATATTTTTCTTTGTTTCACTAGTCTCAACTTTTTATAATTTCTATTTTGGAGGGCAGACGTATAGATCTATGCTTTTTAAACATGGCAATTAGGTAGACTAATCCACTCTTTTCTTTTATTTCCACTTTCCTCTTCACACATGCTCAGTAAGAAGTCTTGGAAACATGCTGTTTGCATTGCCTGTTGTAGCAGGCAACACAGCTAGAATGTGCTAAAATAGAATTCTTTCCCAGAATCAAGCTCCCATTCTTTCCCCTCTCAAGCTTTATTTCACTGTTTGGTGTAGTGTTTAGTGTACATACGCTACTGTAACCTGGCTGCCAGAATTCTGTGTTTCTGCAGCCCTCCATGGCCATGTTCCCAGTACTGATAATGCTAAAAAAACTTCTATCAAAACAGAGAACAGGGAGGAAAGGGAGAATAGGCATCTGTAAAAGGATCTTTTTTGTCAGAGGCTTTGTAACTGAGATATGCTTGTATTTTCCCTTTGAGGGACTTTTTGAGGTTTTAATTAACAAGGTTGAGTGAGACAGATTTGTCTTTTTTTCAGTGTTCACAGGGCACTGTGCAGTACATGGTAATTCAACAGAGAGAAATGTAAGATCCTGCACTTAGGCAGAAAAAATGGAATGCACAAATATAGGATGGGGGACACGTGGCTATACATGTGAAAGGGATCTAGGAGTCTTGGTAGATCACAAGCTGAACATGAGTCAGCAGTGTGATACGGCAGCCAAGAAAGCCAACACAATTCTTGGTTGCATCAATAGGAGTATGGTGTCTAGATCGAGGGAGGTAATGGTACCACTCTATTCTGCATTGGCCTCATTTGGAATACTGTGTCCAGTTCTGGGCACCTCAATTCAAGAAGGATATCGACAAGCTGGAACATGTCCAGAGGAGGGTGACCAAAATGGTGAAGGGTCTGGAAGCCATGCCCTATGAAGAATGGCTTAGGGAGCTGGGTATGTTTAGTCTGCAGAAGAGAAGGTTGAGAGGAGCATGATAGCCATGTTTAAATATTTGAAGGGGTGTCATGTTGAGGAGGGAGCAAGCTTGTTCTCTGCTGCTCCAGAGACTAGGACAAGGAGCAATGGATTCAAGCTGCAGGAAAGGAGATTTCACTTGAACATTAGGAAGAATTTCCTGACGGTCAGAGCTGTCTGGCAGTGGAATATGTTGCCTCAGAATGTGGTAGAGTCTCTTTCTTTCGAGGTTTTTAAGCACAGACTGGATGGCCATCTTTTGGGAATGCTTTGATGTGTGTTCCTGCACAGCAGGGGGTTGGACTGGATGGCCCCTGGGGTCTCTTCCAACTCTATGATTCTATGATTCTATCTCTGAATGGGTGGAAATGGATCTTTATGAAATATGTGGTGTATGAGGTATCTTGGTATCTCATACCATAGATCATATCATCCGGGACTGTCTCTATTAAAGGAATGAGGGAGAAAATTTTCTCCATTCGTTAACTAGAAAAAGGAGTTCCTGCAAGTTAACTTAGAAGTTATTATTCAGGACTGGCCTCTGGCCCCCTAGTCTGTCTGCTCTTTAGCATTTTTTACAAGCTAACAATATAAGGAATTTATTATGATTTAATGAAAAAGGTTCCCCTTTCTTCCTTTTAACAGTGCCAGTAGATGGCAATATTAATGCCTTCAGGTCTTGTTACACCACAAATTTGAGGAGGAGCAGGTGGAGGAGGAGGAGGGCAGGGAATAAAACCAACCAACCAACCAACCAACCAAACAAACAAACAAAAATAACAAAGGATGGAGAGTGGACTACATACAGTGCTTCAGGTATGGAGGAGAAAGAAGGAGGTCTTATTCACAAGCCCCACTCCTGTACCTCCTCCCCCCATTTTAGCCAAACTGTGCCTATACCACTTTCTATAATGATAATTAAGGGAACCACATTGAAAGATAAGGGTTGGTATGCCCAGGTCTGACGTAATTCAAGTACTGATGGGCTGTGTTGCTTGGTCTCTTTGTACAAATATCAGCAGAAACTTCTGTGAAATCTGTCTGGGGCAGACTCAGCCTTAACACTAATGAGCTACAGGTACCCGTGGCTTTTCTGGTTTGAAAAGCGGATTTGAATTTTTATTGTCACAATTGATTCAGATAAGTGGCTGTGTTATGACAACATATTAGAAAAGACAAATCTGAATCTTTTTAAGATGAAATCAAGAGAAAAATTGGAATCAAAAGGAATAAAGTTAAACTGGTTCCCTTACAGACAGTTAACTGAGAGATTCCAGATGGATGTGAAAGTTTATGGAATAGAACAAAAAGAGCAAGGAAGAATGCTGAAGCTACTGCAGGAAAACCCGCCTCATTTATTATCACATGTATACCAGGAGATTTTAAATCAAGAAAGAGAAGATGAGACAGTCAAATCAGCAATGATATTGTGGGCTCAAAATCTCAGACATCCAATTCAATTAGAGCATTGGGAACAGAGCTGGCAATGGACACAAAAATTTACTGCAGCTCAGAACCTAAAAGAGAACTATTATAAGCTTTTTCATAACACCAGAAAAATTAAAGAAGATACATAATAAGGGAACAGGTCAGTGCTGGAAGTGTCAGGAGAATGTTGGAACGCTATTTCATATGTGGTGGTCATGTCCTAAGGCTAAAAAATATTGGAATGATATACACAATATGATATGTAAAATATTGAGGGTTCAAATTGATAAGAAACCTGAACTGTACTTATTAAATATGACACATGTGTTAGATGGAACTGTTGCAAAGAAATATTGGTGAATAATGCTGTATATGATTACGACAGCCCATATTGAATATGCAAGGCTATGGAACACTGAGCAGATACCTACAATAGAGCAATGGTGGGCAACTTTCATTGAAAATCGGAATGCAGATATAGTCTCTCGGAGATTAAAAGGAAAATCAGATGATGACATTAACAAAGAATGGCAAATTGTTCTGGAAATGGGTTGGGTGTTGACAGGTAACAATTCTTAATTCATGGTAACATGAGTAGTTAGAAGTGAAATCAGTGGAATATCATGGAACATGTAAAGTAGGGATGAACAGCAGGATCTATCTTGTGTGTTAACAAATGTAATGCGATGCATAACGTTGATATGTCAATGAAATAACAGTATTGAAATCCAGAGAGGAGTGGAAGATAGCGGTAATAGTTCGTTAAAATGTACAATGAGAAATGTTGTTTTATACAATGTAACCACAATAAAATTAATTTAAAAAAAAAGCGGATTTGAGTACAGTAATTCTCAAATGTACAGCAGCCTTCAATGCTTGGGGTATGCCCTTATAGGTCAGTTTCTATAGAAACTCTAGAGTTACAATCTAATGTAGAACAACAGATGTAGAAGTTTACCTTTCCCTGTCAAGGACTAGAGGATATTCAAACTTCTGCTTTATCTCCATATATTTGCTGCCTTCTTTTATGGTGAAGGGAATTTCATTTACATCACAGGGCAAAATTATATCGGTGGATTCAGAAATTTCAAACAATCGGCGCTGACCAAAATAACCAAAGTAGTGTCCATCGGGTGAATGCCAGACCCTTTGGGTAAAAGAGCCACAGAAATTAACATTTAAAAATGTATCAATTTTAAACAGAAGAAGGTGGAGGCTTCTAGTTATCTCACACACACAAAATGCTAGTCAAATAGTTGAGCCTGGAAAAGTAATATATTACAGTAATAATTTATTAATGCTTAGACCACAGGCCATTCGCATATAAAGTAAACAAATACAGTATCAAAATGCAACAGTATAAAAATACAACATAAAATAAATAGCATATAAATCTTACACATTATGTTAAAAAAGAGAGAGAGAGAGAGAAGGTGTCCAATACAATTAAAATGCACTAGATGCGAACAACAATTCAACAGTTCTAATATTAGTGAAGCACGTTCCTAGAGCAATCAACTGCAGTATCAGTAATAAATGTTGACCTAACTTTCATTGCTGCCAGGGGAAAAAGAGAAACCTTGTGGGCTACTAGAGAGTCAGTGTTGGACAGGAGATAGACTCCTTTCTGAAATTGTATTTGCATGTAAACAAGACAGAATAGATCCCAAAAATGTAGTTCTTGTTTCAGAATATAGTGGACAAAAGAACAAATTGTGAGGCAAATTCACAATTTCTGAGGTCTCACAAATATATAAACAAAGAGACAAAGGGATATGAAAATATCTGCCATCATGTAGGCATGGGTTGAAAGTGAAGGGTTGTAAACGTTTGCCTAAGTTTTCAAAATGTAAACTTTTTCAGGTAGACAGTCCTTTAATGGTCAAATTTACAGAGTCAATACCATTTTGAAAATTTAGAGGTGTTATTAGCCTGTCTGTCCAGTTGAATACTATGGTCAAAAAAATATTCATGAAGCTTCTGTTTTGAATTTAAGATAGGGAAATGGTCAGATACAATTCAAGCAACTTATAATATCTTAAACTCCAAACTTTGCAGTTTGATAGCTGCTGAAAACATAACTTGCAGGAAACCCTGACTGAGGAGTCTTTTACAATTCTCCAGTAGTTAAATTAAATAAAATGAACGTTATATCTACTGCGGGAAAACTGACCTCTGCTTGAATCAGAGCTACAGAACTACCAAGTAGAAGTCTTAAAAGTTTCTTGAGAAACATATTTTGGAGGGCCTCTAGTTTAACCATCTGAGAGCCATCCCCATCCCAGATGGCAGCACCATACAGAATCTGGCCAATGACTTCACTCTGAAATATTTTCAGAGCTGGAACAACCAGGTGGTCTCCTACAATGCTGTAAAATTGAAGGATTGCTCCAACAGATCTCAGAGCCACTGCTCTGATAGCTTCAATATGGGACTTCCAGGAAAGATTTTCTGTAAAATAGATGCTGAGGTAGAATCATAGAATAATAGAAATGTAGAGTTGGAAGAGACCTCAGGGGCCATCCAGTCCAACTCCCTGCCATGCAGGAACACCATCAAAGCACTCCCGACAGATGGCCATCCAGCCTCTGCTTAAAAATCTCCAAAGAGGGAGACTCCACTACACTCCAGGGCAGCATAGTCCACTGTCAAGCAGCTCTTACCATCAGCAAGTTGGCTTATGTTCAGCTTGTGGTCCACTAAGACTCCTAGATCCCTTTCATGCATACTGTTTTCAAGCCAGGTATCACCCATCCTATATCTGTGCATTTCATTCTTTCTTCCTAAGTGTACATTTCTCCCTGTTGAAATTCACTTTGTTAGCTTTGGCCCAGCTCTATAATCTGTCAAGGTCATTTTGAATTCTGATTTTGTTCTATAGGGTATTAGTTATCCCTCCTAATTTGGTGTCACCTGCAAATTTGATGAGCATGCCCTCTATTCTATCATCCAAGGCCATTTCCGCACTAGACTGTTATAGTGCAGAAAAGGTCCAAGTCATTGATAATGGTGTTGAATAGCACTGGGCTTAGGACAGAACCTAGTGGCACCTCACTGGTCCCTTCTTTCCAGAACAAAGAGGAGCCATGGTGCTTTTGTTTCTCCCATTCCCCCCCTTTCTGGATCTTATGCAATTAGATTAAACTGAACTCTCTTTTATTGCTTATGTTCCATATGAAAGTGTCAAGGGAGAGTTTGTGAAGCTCAAGATGTCTAACAATTTTTTCTAAACATTCAAAAATTGAAATAACAGTGTGGGCTGTTAAAAGGCATTGTTTTGTAACAAAGTCTAGGGGGTATAATTGTTGCTCAATGTGTTGTTTCTTCTCAGTAATAAGTGATTTCTCAGGAGCTGACTCATCTGTCCCATTAGCTTCCAAGGACATTCCTTCCTGGTAATAAGCCAAACTATTGTCAGAAATTTCCAAGGGCTCAGACAAAACCCCATTTTCTATGTCCAATGCCGAAAAGTGTTTAGCAGTAGGTATTGCAAACACTAGCATTTAAGTTTGAGATACTCAGTTTCCTCACAGGTAAGTAAGTCATCTATCTTGTGCTGTTTGGAGGCTTTGTTATGTCTAGCTATCCCTGGTTCCAGCCATTTTTTATTCTCCTTTTAGAGATTATTACTGATTGTCCCAGGACAAATAATGAAAATCAAAACCCTATTCCAAAGGGTTACAGTTCTTAGATTCCATTTTTGGTCCAGGACAGTTGCTAGCAGAACAGCAGAATGGCTGGTGATAAATCCAAAGGGAAAAAAATTAGTGAAAACAAACAATGCAAAGTTTCCAAAACAACAGAAAAGAAGAGGGGACAATACTGCATAGCACTGAAGTGCAGCAGCCAGGTTAAAAAAAATCCAAACAGGATAGAATGGAAAGGAACAGGAAATGCAAAGATATCAGAGCTCATTAAAACATCTCCTATCATACTGGCACCATCTTCCCTCCCCTGGAAAAATTATTTTACAGAATACAACTCCCATACAATACAACTCCCATACAGAATACAATACTGGAAATTATAGTCCAAAAATGACTTCTCTAGGTTTTGCCAAAAAAATAGTAGTGTTCCATTTTTTTAAAAAAATAATAATAAACATCTTAGAACAAAATATCAAGGGTTGGTATGCAAGATGACTTTCTTTATGCACCCACTTTTTGTTTCCCCAGTATATCTTCATAGAAGTATTTCTTCATAGAAACGGATTACACCTCATGCTTGCCATGAGTTAGAAGCTACATCCAGGGCATGTACCATCTTTGGGTAGCAGCAGCACTAGCTTTCCCTGGGCTATCTCTATTTTTTTAAAAAAAATTGGTTTCCAACATTGCCCGTAGCGGTGTAATGATTGTGGCAGACATAGTTTTCATTGACCCACTGCCTGGAAATTCTACTCTACATTTTGGGTGCAGTGGAAAAGGGGAAACAATGGTTGCAGCAGACAAGACCACACAGTGTGGCCAAGAAAAGTTTCCCAGAGCCCCCAAGAGCTCAAGGGAGGCCTAGCCCATGATTGTAAGAGGGAATCTATTGGATGGAACTTTGCCAAGTTCATCCTCATATCTGGAACTGGCCACATTTTCCATTTTCCATACTATTCCTCAACTTGCATTGAGGGGTATTTTGCCAGCACACAAAACTGTGATAGGGTTCAGTCAGGCAGATAAGATAACACTGACATAATGCATTCAACAGATCAAATTCCAAGTCAATGCTTACAGCTAACTATGGCTAACCTGACAGAACTATCTATAGAAGCAGTCACCACCAAGTTTTTTTCTTCGTTGTAGAACAGGTCAACTATTTTGGTGGAATGAGCTCTCCAGCAAATTTGTTGCTTTACACGCTGCAAAGAAGAAGAAAAAAAATCAGTCACTAAGTTTTGGTCTTTGATGCCTATTAGGAAGCTCTAAAAACCAGAGCTGATATTAAAACAGAGGTTATGAATACATGTAAGAGACTGAGGCCATTTCTGCATTACAGTGTTATAGTGCTATTATTCCACTTTCAATATCCTGTGGAATTCTCAGATTTGTAGTTTACTGAGGCCAAAGAGCTCTCTGGCTTAGAATTCTAAATGCCCTTCCCTAAACTACAAATCCCAGGATTCCATAGGATGTTGAAAGTAGAATAATGACACTATAAAAGTGTAGTGTGGAAATGATCTAAGTCTAATGTATGTGTGCTTTCAAGTCACCTGTTGACTTCTTCTAATACAACTAAACTATTATCAATAAATAAGCAAATAAATAAACTCACACAATGATAAAGGAAACCTGCTGGCAACACTCTCGGAAATTGCACTGGAAATGTTGAACTGAAGGATGGCACAGAAATACTTTAAATAAAACAAAGACTGGTCCATTCCTTTAGGATGGAACTGAAGATTTTGTAGAACCCCAGGTCTGGGAACTGGTCAACACAGTATAGTTTGAAAGTGGTAAAAGTAAGAGTACAGAGTAGGAAAATGGGAAGAAATGTCTACTATGTGAGAGAAATAAAATATATTTTAATTTCTGCAGTATTATTCACATGTATTACTAACAAATATGTGTTAGCTTATAAGTATAACACATATTAGACATATTTACACATATATTTCAATATATTTAGTATTTGAGCTTCAGTAATCCAATAAGTCTAAGAAGGAAGATTTTTTAGAGATGGGAGTTGAACAAGAGGGTCTCTCAGACACCTTGGAGGGTAACTGGTATATTCCAGATAACACAGGAGACAAGACAAGTAGTAAACTGATTTATAGGGACATGGAAGAAGTACAAAGGGGTACTATTGAAACTACTGATAAGACACCTGGGATGTAACATGATGCACGAGGGAAATGCATGATCAAGTGCGTGATCACTCATACTGTAAATAGGGGGGAAGGGGGAATGTAACTTCTTAGGCGATCCTGATAGGCTGTAACTTTTGGGGTCTTGTCCAGTGGGATCCAAGGGGGAGGGAAAACCCACGACGGGCAGGGAGATAAAATATGAGGTATTCCATAGTGGGGGTATCCTTCTCTCTCAGGAGGCACCCAGCTCTGCAGAGACTATTTTTTTAAATAAACATTTAATGCTTCAGCCAAATCTGTGTTAAATTGTTTTATGAGTCTTATCAGCTATTTCTTGTAGATGTGCCTGTAATTATCTTTGTCTGATCTGGAGGCCTGCAGCACTCATCAACAAGCTTTGAAAAGAGTCAAGGCTAGAAGAAATCACTGGTGGAAAAGATTCTATTAAATGTGAGGAGCTGATGAACATGGATAATAGTAGAGAAAAAATGACCACACCATTCCATTTGTTCTAGAGGTTTCCAGTCACAACAAATGACCCTAGAAGCTCCCAAATGTTCCAGATGGATGGGCCCTTCTTTATCCTGAGCAAGAACCTGAGTGGTACAGCAAACCTATAGCTTTTTAAATACAGTAACCATAGGAAAACACTTTCCTGTTCTCTCCCATGGATTCAGAATGGGGGAGAGGTGAGTGAAATTCTCTCTGGAAAGCTTGTGTGCAGGGTGAAAGTTCACCTCAGCTTCTAAACCCTGTAGTCTATCTAATAGTTAAGGGTAACATTTTTAAGCCTATCAGAGGCTCTTTTATGATGTCTTTGAACATTGTTTACACTTGTGGCAATTTATCTCCCATGTGTGACCACCACAACTTCCCATCAGCCACTTTTCCTGACCGTCAGATAAATATGCATCAAGAATCTGGCAAAGGGAAAAGAAACTAGGAAGAGGAGTTTAAGGAGAGGAAACAGCAGTGTGTGCGTGCATGCGTGCGCCTCATCTTCAAGTTGCCTGTTGATATGGAAACCTATGAATTTCATGGGGTTTCCTTAGGCAAGGAAATTCTCAGAGATGGCTTGCCTTGTCATACAACAAACAGCTGTTTCTCTGCCTAACACTTCATTCCCATGATCAGCAGAAATCTGTGTATGCAGGTCTGTGCCTCCAAACATGGACTTCCAGCCTAAACCACAGCCAGAGAGAACATTTAAAGGAACTGATATGTTTCAAACCTATACAGAATGGACATTCTGGAAGGAGAGATGTCATAAAATATGTCTGTGAAGTCACTGAATGAATTGGCACATCACAAACATGTAGAATTTATCGTATTTTGGCTTAACTTACATTTAGCAAATTTTCTGCTCTGGTGTGACTCTGACATGGCAAATATTTTATTGATTTTAAATAACAAATTAAAGTGGCTGATGATAATAAAATTCAAATGAAACTATATGCAATTATAATAACAACTTAAAACATAACTAAAATATATCTGTAAAACAAAATAGCAGCAGACAATTAACACCTTTTCAGCCAACAAGCCACCTTAAATGCCAACCTCCAGTCTGAATAAAAGGTTGTTTACTTGTCAGTGGAAATAAAACAGAGGCAGCCAACCTAGCCTCCCTTGGCAAGGGACTTCAAGAATATGGGAGCAAGCACTCAGAAAGCTTTCCTTTGAGTTCCCACCAAACTAGCTTCTGATGATGATGGGTGTACGGTGACTTTACCAAAGTCACTTCCTGTGCCCTACATTCTGTGTTACTGTTTCAAAAAGAGATCTTTGAACTGTGCAAGGAAAGAGGTGCACCAATAAGGGAAGAGAATTATAGTTTGCTTTTCATAGAAGCATCTCAAGATAGAAGTTTGCCAGTCTAGTGACAAGAGCCATACAAGTGAAGGAACCAGTTCATTGACTGCAGAAAAATAGTAATGACACCAGTATATCTGGAAGGATTTCTTTTGCTTCTCTCTAGCAGCTTCAGATTGAGTCAACAGTAGTCACAGAGGAGCCTATCCTAGAAATTATGTTGAGAAGAGATGCTAGAACTTGGTCATCATCTCATGTTTTGTCTAGTACTTTATCTTTTTGATATTTATTCTTTAAGGAAATAAATACAGTTTAATTAGTTTGTGGATGAGATGGTCTGTTGAGATCTATTTCAATCTGGCTTCAGGCCTGCTTATGGGATATACTGCTTTAATTCTCTTGGACAACCTATTCCACAGAGATGGACAGAGGGACTGTGTCCCTGTTAGTGTTGCTTCATTTCAGCAGCGTTCAGTATTGTCATCCAGGGTATCTTCTGAACAGACTGGCATAGGACTTACTTAGATAGTCTGTTTTTTTGTTGGTTCCAGTCCTGTTTGGAAGGGGGAAATTTAGAAGGTGATGCTATGGGATACATCTGTTTGAACCCATGGCTCTTTGCCTGTGGTGACCTTCAGGGTTCTGTTTTTTTCTACATGCTAGTTTACATTAACATGAAACTGCTGGAAAAGTTTGTTCAGAATTTTGGTGCCACCAGTATGCTGATAACACCCACCTTTATCTCTCATTTTGATCTAAGTGCAAGGAAGTTGTTTGGGCTAGTTTGGCCTCTTTCTATTTGGCCTTTCATCAGCAGGCAAATATTTTTATATTCAACCAGGTGTTGCCATTTAAACTTGGTTAATGTTGATGAGGATTCTTGAGAGTTTGATTGCTTCTACTGATCTGAATTGTGTTGTTCATCAATTTTTCCATTTTAATTGCACCTGTTTTATTTGAACTGTACTATTAGATGCCTGGAATGCTATTTTTGGGAGAAAAGTAAAATATAATATAAAAATATTTATTATATAAATATAATAAAAATACACATTAACAAATTACAGGCATAGAAAGCAATGCATGAAACGTCTGACCAAGTTCAGCCTGTATGTTTCATCAATTATACCAGTTTCATTTTTAGGGTTTTTTTAAATTGAACCTGTTAGTGTTACTGTGTGCCTTCAAGTTTCTTCTAAGTTATGGTGATGCTAAGATGAACCTATCATGGGGTTTTCTAGGGCTGAGAGTGTGTGACACGTCCACAGTTACCATGGGTTTCCATGGCTGTGTGGAACTGAATCTTGGGCCATTTTCACACTAGACTGTTATAGTGCTATTATTCCACCGGCTGGCCCCTCCCAAAACTGCAAACCCCAGGATTCCATAGGATGTTGCAAGTGGAATAATAGCGCTATAACAGTCTAGTGCAGAAATGGCCTCGGTCTTCAGGGTTGTAGTTCCATTTTCAAACCACTGCATCACACTAGCTCCTTATTGGTTTGCAGTTCAAGCAAGCAAAGAACAAAATGAACAAAAAGTCTAGTAAAATAAAATGTGACTATACTTTGTTGTTGTTGTTTGCCTTGAAGTCATTTTCCCTGATAGTGAACCTAAGGTGAACCTATCATGGGGTTTTCTTGGCAAGATTTGTTCAGAGGGAGTTTGTCTTTCCCTTCCTCTGATGCTGAGAAAGTGTGACTTTCCTCAGGTCACCCAGTGGGTTTCCATGGCTGAGCAGGGACTTGAACCCTGTTCTCTAGAGTTGCGGTCCAAACTACTACATCATGCTGGCTTGTGAATATACTTCACATAAATTAAAAGAAAAAATCTGCTTTCCCTTTTCCTCACCTTTTTGGCATCCCGTGGATCTTCTAAAAAGGAGCCTACATTCCATCGGATAACATGCCCCTCTGTAAGAGAAAGCCCCCATTGAAAACAGTATTTTTAGATACTATAAAACTGGTCTAGGACCAGCCCAGAGAAAATTTCATGTTATATGTTTTTTTACAAATAAAGGCCAAAATGGTTGTTGGGTCAGCAATGGAATTTTATGAATTAAAACAGAATCTTCTGGATGTTGGTGGTTAAATATCAGATGATTCTAATCAGCTTTCTCCTTCTACAGTTGGGGAGGACAACTGTTAGGGGCTGGGGGTCACATTGTTCCCCTGCGAGACCATGAAAGGTTGCATTTCTGCCACATTCTTTCCTCCCAAAATCATATTTTGCCCCAAATGCTCTATAACATCTTCTGAGGGGGCCAATTCTGCCATAATTTTGCTCCATGTCCTTTTAGGTCCAAGAGGTCTCTGTACAACTGAAAGTGACTGAGAAGTCAACTATCAGCTCACTTCCTTTAAGAATTGTGTGTGTGTGTGTGTGTGTGTGTGTGTGTGTGTGTATATATATATATAGAGAGAGAGAGAGAGAGAGAGTCTTCTGTTCTTACTCCCTCCTTCTCTCCCCATCACCTCAAATAGAACTGCAAAATCTCTGAGAAATAAAGTTAGTATAGTAGTTTATAGTATGTGTGTCACAATCCAGTACAACTAATTTCCAGTGGTCTTTGTTCTCTTGTACCAGGGGTGCTGTGATGAGTATCATCATCAGTTGGAAAGGAAAGAGTCTCCACAGAGAGGAAGACTTGTTTGGAAAATCAAGTCGGAAAATTTTTTCAAGAAGTTGTACGTGAGCACTGTAATTAATTTTCAACATAGCTGCATATAGTGTACTCCTGTTTGGAACCTTTGGCAATATTATTAATTTATATTATAATATGTCTTCTTTAAAATGTACTCCTAAAATAAATGTATGTTTATCTTCACCCACAGAATGCTTTCCTCACATAAAATTGTCAATAAAGGAAAATGGTCAAAAAAAGAAAGATTTACTGATTTCTTTGAACCCTGCAGAAAGCAGTAAAGGAAACATGTTTTCATTTGTATGTGTTATCAATGGTAGCTGAAGTTTTCCATGTTAGTTGCATGAAGAATTTGGTCTGGGCCTTAGTCTGAACTTTAAAGGAGCTATCCAATATCCCACAAATAATTCTAGAACCTTAGATGTCTCCTTGAAAGGTCAGACTTAAACCTGGAGTGGATCCACACACCCAAATATGTAAGGCATCCACTACTGTACATAATCATATGTAAAATAGACAGCATAGTTATCTATTTTACCATGCTTCAGAGAGGTATAATTTGCAGTATGTTCCCTGCACAAGAGCATTTGGCTAAAAAGACTAATGCATCATTTCACAAATGGTAATATGCTTATTTCCCCCTCTGCACCTATACTGATCAAAAAAATAAGCTCTTAGCAGCAGGTGGATCTTTCTTACTTGAATAGGAAAATTTCCATGGCTTTTAGATACGAGCAACTTCGCTATTCTCATTTAAAATAATCATATGAAAACAAAATTGTGTCCAGGGTAACCGTTGAGTCTGTATTTATTGAAAGCGTATTGGGACTACACTGAATATTACACTCAGGGATAATAAATGTGACTCCTGAGCTACAATTCCATTTTCGTTCATTTCCAAGGAACAACATTTTATGTATTTTGCAATATGAATTGTATTGTACAGTTTCTTGAAATTATGAACACATCTAAATAGAATCACTAAGTGTGTTTTCTTAAACTTTTGACAGTGAAACATTATCAAATCAATGTGAGAGGAAGGTTATGGGCTATGAAAGCGTGAGAAATAATCACCAAGTCTGCACTGTTTTGACAGAACTGGTGAAACTCTTGGCTAGTGCTTCAAGCTAGACAGTGATGTACTGAGAAACACCACAAATCTGTCAGTGTGAATAGTAGGGCATCGACAGAGGCCATATACAAAGAAGGATGCATCTTCACAAGCTGTGCAAAAGAGGACATTTCAGCAGATGTAGCTTGTTGTGCCCTTTCTGTCAACTTATTAAAGGTGCAGGAGCCCTGTCCTTTTCTGTATCCAGCCCCATCTATGATGTCTCATCCCTATTAGTAACTGCACAGGATGTCTAAGAGCTTCTGAGAAACGCTGTCCAAATGAAATATTTGTTTTTCCAAAATTAAACTGCAGTGTCTATCTTAAAGAGGAAATTTCAGTGGGTGTAACTTGTCATTGCTCATCTAATCATTTACTAAAAGTGGAGGACCCCTGTCTTCTTTTGTATCCAGTCCTACCTATGTTGTTTCATTCCCATTAGCAACTGTGCAGGATCTTAAGGGCTTTTGGGAACTATAGCCCTTTTTTTTTCTTTTCGAAGCATAAACTGGGATTTTTGTCATCAATAAGGTTGTAATCATATGCACTTCTACGTGGAAAAATTTCCACCAAATTACTTCTGAGTAAACATGCACTTGGTCAAGCTGCACAGTCTTGTCTGAATCTGGCTTTTATTAGCTTATTCATTTTCCAGATTCTGGTCAGAAAGGAAGGAGACAATAGGCCTAGGCACAACACCATTGGCAAATCTGATAGCTCACCTTCTTTGCATATATTGACAGGTAAAGTAGCAGCAGTTGAATAGAAAGGACCTGCTGAATGGTGGTTTATAAACCAACTACTGTATTTACCCGGCGGTGTCCAGGATTTTGTTTTCTCATAGGTAACACTTGTTAGAAATACCTAAGGAATGACCTTACCTTACCTTAGGAGTTAGATGCGTTTGAAATACACAGATTTGAGATTCTGTGTCTCTAATTCCCCAAATTGTGCTGTTCAGTACCTGTAACTTTTGCCCATATTCTCCAATCCAGTCTGTATTCAGAGTTGTTAACATATAGAGGTTGGGTTCGTGAGGGGACTTGCTGCTAGGCCTCGTCTCCATATCAACCGGCCTATTCAGAGCTCTCTGGCTGAAAATTCTAAAGGCCACTCCCTGAACTGCCAACCCCAGAATTCCATAGAATCGTCACAGCCAGCCAATCATATGAGGTCTTCTCGCCTCACATAGCCAATCATATGGAGTCTTTGCCTGCCTAACGCAGACAAGCAGACAAGATCACTCACAAACTTTGACTTTTATATAATAGATTATTAGACAATTTTCACTAATGAAGGTCACAACCTGGATGTTCTCCACCAAGAACATATTTCTTAACCTATTGGTTTTTTTCACATTGTTTATATTTCAGACCATCACAGCCTTCAGACTGGTTTGAAACATATTCCACAAAAATAATCTCATAACTAAAGTCATAAATTTAGCCTACAATCCTACATGCCCTTTCCTAAGACTATTCCATTGAATTCAAATGTACTTCTGAATAGAAAAGCATAGGATTGTGTTGTTAGCATGTTCCAGGTACTGGATTTATTCAGTTAACAATAGTCTAGTTATTATTTTTTTCAAAAGTTCTTCATGGTTTCAGTGGCCACTTTATCAGGTATGAATCATAGATAGAATCTCAATAGGTTTCCATTTTTTGCCTTCAGAAATCTTGGGAAAAATAATCCTGATCAACTGTTACAATAGCCATGATTGAGAAATGATTGCTTACCTTTATTAGCAGCAAAAAGCATTTTAGAAGACACATCAGTGTACAGTGCTGTCAAAGGAATTGGAGGATGTTTTGTGAAAGGCAAAATTTCTCTCAGAAGATCTCCCTTCATAAACAAAAACATAATCATACTTTCTTTTAACAAAGCAAAATTTTCTGACATTTAGAGTCTTGCAGACTGCTTCAGTTGCATTGATCTACTTCATTATGCCAGCTACAACAAACTGAAATCTTCATTTTAACTGTTTCATCCTATCAGTAAGTACTTTGACCTACAATATTATTTTCTCCATATTTATTTTGAAGTAAGCATCATTGTATTTAGTAAGGTTTACGCTGGGGTAAGCATGCATAGGATTGCACTAACATGCTGTAACTCTTTGTATGATTATCTGGGAATAAGAATGATTGAGGTTTATAGGACATGACAGGGAACCCTATGGCTCCATTTCTGCAAGTCCTGGGCCCTTCAGGCAGCTCCCAGATCCCCCCTTTTTTTTCCACCCCTGAAATTTTCTGGCAACTTTTGGCTTTGTTTAGTGGGGTTGGTTCAATCTATGGCAAAAATTAGGCCCCTGACTGCCAGATTTACAAGATTTAACTCTGAGTGGGTGTAGATAGGACTACTGTTAGAAACCTTATTTAAATTAAAAGGATCACCATTTGTTAGATCAAATTATTTTCTGATCTGCATAACTTTGTTATATCCATGTGTTTAGACCATATATAATACATAAACAGAAAAGGGCCAACCACAAAATTACATCAAAAGTAAGATAATACCACTATTGTAAATAAAAAGGGACTATCTATCTGTTGTTGTTGTTGTTGTTGTTGTTGTTGTTGCTGTTTGCCTTCAAATCAATTCCAACTTATAGCAACCCTAAGGCGAATCTATTGCAGAGTTTTCTGGGGCTGAGAGTGTGTGATGTGCCCAAGGTCACCCAAAGGGTTTCCACGGCTGAGCATAGAATTGAACCCTGACCTCCAGGGTTGTGGTCCAGGGTTCAAACCACTACACCATGCTGCCTCTCAACTGTATATATGTGTTGTGTATATATATTCATATTATCTATTTACCTATATATATATATGCACACACATGCACACATACACACGCGCACACACACGAATGAATGAATGAATTACGCTGCTCAGTTAAAGAATTCTTAAGTTATGGATATATTCTGAGCTTGGAACAGTTACAGTCTACAGTTCCCAAGATGCCCCGTCCCCAGCCGACATGTGATTCCAAAAGGAGGTTTTCTGAGTTCTGGATATATGAACAGATATGAAAGAATGCTGTGCAGTCTCTAGGGATTTGAGTATTGATCTTTCCCAAGCCTGCTACATGAGTTCTTTTTAAAAAGGAAAAGCAAGAGAATGAATCTAGGACCTTTCACAGTCAAAGTACACTGCTCCCTCATGGAGTCATAGCCTGTCCCCAGATAGTTCACTTGTTTCAGGACCAGAAGCAGCACTTTTTATACTATGGATGAATATGATTTCTGCATTCTACATAAAACTGGATTAAGGTTGTTGTGGGTTTTCTGGGCTTTGAGGCCGTGTTCTATTAGTATTTTCTCCTGACATTTCACCTGCATCTGAAACAACTTGAAGACACACCACCACAACTGTAAAAAAAGAAAACAGAAAAAGCAGAGAAGAAGAATCCTCTCTTTTACATATTCTTGGTTGACAGCAGAACTGGAAATCTGTTTAGTGCATTGTTCACATTCACTTACCTGGCAGGGGAGACACCTTGATCACATACCCAAGCCAATTAAGAACCTACCGTTATAGTCCAGAGGTAGATATGACCATCTTCATGAGCTGAGGCAAGTACAGGTATGTTCCGTTGTTCTAGTTTTTCAGTCCTAGTGTCCAATACACTAGAGGTTATTTCTTTGTTCTCCATACTAAGAGAAGGCTGAAGTTTTGGTTCTGAAACAAAAACATAATTGATCCATAGTGTTCATCGTTCTTTGTCTTTTGGATTTAAAATGTGTTGTTTCACATCACAACATGCACGAAATTGTCCAACTGATGTATCCTCCTCAATGGATCCCAGCCCAAGGCTTTGTAAAGGTATACATGTTGGAATGAAACTCCTAGCTAAGCTAGATGATCAAGCATACCAGGGCTCTATTGTCTAATCTGGTTCAGTCTTCAGTTTGCATGTACATTTATGTAGGAGGGATAGTGAAGAAAAGAATCTCTAGATAATTAAGGGTCAATCTATTTCTGTTTCATCTTTGGACAAATCAACATCATCATCATAATTTTAAGTCTGAAGTGGTAGACAAATCATGATGGCCAGGAAACGATCAGATCTGGTGAATAATTTTATGTGAATAATACTCTGTGGATTTTCTGGTTTTGAATATTAATTTTAAAAAAATCTCTAAGTACCTTGATTTCCATGACTATAAATACATTCAAAATGGAGTTGCTGTGGGTTTATTTGTTTTTTTTTAATGTGCACATCTTCAAACTCTTCCGAGATCTGCTGAGATTAATTAAAGTTTAAACTGATAGCTTGGCCCAGCCACTCACTTCAACAATTTCTGAAAAGATTTTGCTATTTTTGTTTAAAAAACATGGTCTTCAAAAAGTATAGATAATCTTTTAAATCATTTATCATATTCCAGTTCATACCTGAAGAAGCAGTCATACCACCAGATTCACTTTTATCACTTCCCTGAAAGCAAATAATAGCATTTACAAATTAATTTGCATAAACTCAACAAGAAAAAGAACACTTATGTTTTTGACCATTTTGAATGCATTTGTCAGAAATGCTGCCAATATATTTATTGCCTTCAAGACTTTTCCAAGTTATAGTGATCCTAAGGCAAACTTATTGGGGTTTTTTCTGGGGCTGAGAATGTGTGATGTGCCCAGATCACCCAGTGGGTTTCCATTGCTGAGTAGGGAATCAAACCCTGGTCTCCAGGGCTGTAGTTCAACACTCAAACTACTATACCATGTTGACTCTCTTATCTTGACTCTGGCTCTCAGGATGTATATCTTGCCTTTCTGCCAAAAATGGAATTTGAGGTAGCAAGTAGCATTGCATTAAAAGTGATTTTTTTAAATTAAAATATTAAAACAATACACAAATCAAAGATTAAAATAAAAATATGACTTAAAAATGCCTTTTAAGAACAAATCATACAGTATCCATTTACTAATCTAGCTTATTGTTCTATTTGTTTATATTGTTCCAGCTTCCACACACAAACTCACCACCACAACCACCACCACATATATAAGGGAAATTCCTTCTTTCCTAACCCAGTAGTCATTCTTTTTCCAGTTCAGTTTATTGTACTAGAGAAAGGCCATGACAAATATATTAAAATTATACAAAAGTATATAATACTCATTTTTTACCCAAGAGGTGTTCATACAGTTTTATTTTGTTTTTGTTTTTTGGTAATGAATAAGCCAGCTAGAACAGGCATCTATTGTTCTGTTATGTTCTTGCACATAGACAAACAATGTTAAGAGGCCTCTTCTTCTTAATACATATTAAAGATGCATGCAAACCAGTCTGGTGATCCCAGATGTGTGCAGCTGAAGTTTGAAAATGAGAAGACACTTACATAGTTCCCCTTTCTTAGTGCATGCAAGCAAATAAGCAAATAAACAAACAATCCAGGAAATCTTCAATTAGATATAGTTCTATATTCATCCAAGTTTGAAAACTATGGTTACTAGGCAGGACAGAATATTGAACCAGAGTTGGGACAGAGGTAGAGCTAGAGAAAGAAAGAAAGAAAGAAAGAAAGAAAGAAAGAAAGAAAAAAGGCCCTTTTTGCACACCAATCCTGTTGCGATATGGCCTTGAGAGCGTTGCGCAATCGCAAGGACCATTTCACATGATGTCCTCGCAATTGTGCAACATTCCCAAGGCCAGTAGGCAGCGATTATGCATTATATCATTTTCAGCACCTTGCTGAAAATGATGTGCGATCACATGTCCCTCCTGGGCCCCACACACACTTACATTGCACACAGAGCTTCTGGACGCACGGCCATTGCACTTCCTCCCCTAGCACAGCCTGGGAAAGTACCCGGCTGCACTGTGGAAGGAAGGGGTGGAGCCCTCACACTCCCTTCTGACAAGCATGGAGCTGGTGCAGAGGAGAAGCAGAGGGGACGCAAGTGCCTCTCGCAAGAGAGGCTTCTTGCATGATCCCCTCACACTGATGCTGAAAAAAGGTAAGGTGTGAAAAGGGCCGAAGGAAGGAAGGAAGGAAGACAGAAAACATACCAGCTTGATGGTGCTGTCTTGGGTACGACTGTCATCACTCTGAGGATCTGAACTGAAGGTGGATGACATACTAAGTTCCCTATACGGAAGACAAAATCCAGGTAGCCCAACATATTAATATTCAAAATATTGAACAGATGTAGCAGAAGCACACATCTAAGGAATACATTTATGATCTTGTAGTCCACAATGCTTTTCATTATGTCTGCAATAACAGTCTGTTTTAAAGTCAGACTGCCAGCTTTCCTACAGCATTTCAAATATAAATATACAGAGACTATCTGAAAGATTCATCTTCCTATATGAACCTGCAAAAGTCTTACAGTCCTTGTAGGAGGGCTTTCTCCCAGTTGCACCTCCATCATAGGCCTGCCAGGTGAGCATATGGGAGAGCATCATCTCTGTGGTTGCTCCCAGCCTATGGAACTCCCTTCCATGCGAAGCTAGGCTGGCCCACCCTCTGCTTTGCTTTCATCACCAGGCAAAGACCCTTTTTATGATTAATTGCTGCAGGGAACCTTTTATAGGGAGTGTGTGCTGTATTTTTTAATTATGCTTTTTAAAATGATACTTTTATCATTTATGCTTTTTGAATTTAAAGGTGTTTTAATGTGAGAATTTTAATTATGTTTTAACTATTTAAAATGTTTTTAGCTTAATCTTGTTTTTAGCTTTTGCAACCCTCCTTGGTCCCATCCCAGGAAAAAAGTGACAGAAAAGAAAAGAAAATATTTTGGAGACAAAATGGAACTAAAGCTGTTGCTGTCATTATGGAAATCTGAACAACACCATCACCAATGGGCCATAAATTAATTAAGCATGCTAGCAGCTGATTCCTCTTTTATAATCTTTTCCTCATCAGGTATATAGGAAGCTGCCTTGTATCAGACAATTTCTCCGTCTTATTTAATACTATCTGTTGTGATAGACAACTTCTACCCCAAATAAACAAAAGAGATGTGCTCCAGTTTTTGATCTCCTTGCTCAAAAAGCCTCTGGTTTCAAGTCCAACTTTTGGTTGGGGGGCTATACTCCTAGACAGCCAAGGAATCTGGACCATATATCTTCCCACACAATGAAATTCCAAACAAAGGCACTTTCATGGTCTCTGTTTCTGCCTGAACTCCCATCTTAAGTAAACAGAAGAGATTTATCCTAGTCTTTGATATTATGGAGCATCATAATTTGATGTCAAACAACTGCCATTGTTTTAGAACCAGAGGAAGTATGATTATTTACTTTCCAAAGTAGGGTATATCAATATTTTGTACAGGTTTCATTAGCCTTGCTCAGTGTATCATTGAACCTCCATTTTGAAGGGAGGGTTGGATAAGAAGGGAAACCATTTACAGTTAAAATCAGGCACAACAGAGATCCTTTATAAACAGCCATCCTAGCTGGGATTTACACCAGGTTTAGGCTCAATGTATGGTTTAGGTGAATAGTTCACTTACCTGTCAGAGATGGTACTTCGGTAAAGGAACTGTAATTTATTGATTCCAAGTAATTCAGGTTCATTTCCTTGAATGACATTCCCAGTTTTGAATCTAGAAATAAACAAACAGTTTTATATACTTGCATTAATATAATTCCGACTGCCTATATCTTGCAGCAAGATAAACAATGGTTAGAAATCTGTTCTTGATGATACATTTTAAAGCTGCTTGCAAATCAGTCTGGCGATAATAAGTACATGCAGATGAGGCTTGTAAATGAGGTAGATTGCCTCAAAAGGCCTGTATGTTGTTATAATGCAGCCACAAGACTGACACACAGAAGGAAGAGGACTGTACCCATACTTTTAAAGAAAAAAAATGCAATCCATTGATTATATCTAAGTGAATTAATATTTCACAACACTTCAGTTTTTCAGTACATTAGAACACACAGTAAGTTTCTTAAGCAGTAGATCTCCAGCGAGCTCAATACAATCTTTTATAGTAATCTTACTTCATGCAAGTCCCCATCAGTGTAGTCTATAATTTCTACGTGTTACCTGATCCCATCATCATTTGGTTGCAATCCCAGCAGTATCTTTGGCAGGAAGGAAGCGCAACAGGAACACTTCCCTCCGCACCCTACTAGCTCCCTGTGGGAGTGCAAAGGATATGCCTCTTCCTTCTGTACTGCAGCCAGGCTCTTTCCCATGCTGTGCTGGGGCAGGAAGTACCTGCATTGCATTTCTGGCCCTTCTATGTGGTTGGGAAAGGCAAAAGCATCACATGATCAAGGGTCACTGATGGAGAAACACCATTAATGATTTACCCCATGATCATCATGACTAGCAATGGGAAAAGGGCGGGACCGCAACGATGTCATGCGGAAGCATTGTTGCGGTCCCACTCCTCTCGCGTCCCCGTGATGGGATGCTGCCATCCTACAGAAATGTAGAACTGATCTAGCCAAGGGGATTTCAAGATTTCCTTCAGGGAATCCTTTCCCACTTTTACTTCCCTGCTGCATATGATTTGTATTGCAGAGGATTTGGTTACAGAGTGAGTTCACACTGGTGGTCATAGGCTTATGTGAGAAATAGTGCTTTCTGGCTCTGGGGGAAAAGGCCAGGGAATGAATAATTTTTCTAAATGGATTCAGACTTTATAGCACTAATAGTACTTCAGTTGCTTAAAGACTAATTATTTGTTTCCTAGGCTTTGAAGTTTGATAGACACAATGGAAAGTATTTTACTCCAGTAGAATATCTTGTGGATACCAGTGCAAAGAAATGTTGTCATGCAGATTGCTCTTGTACAGGGTTCCAGATAGCTTGCTATGCTGTCTTCCAGGAAGTTTCAGTTCCTCTCCATTCTCCCCTAGTTTTCTGTTTCCTCCCTCACTATGCTATGGTTGTTGAAAAGTCCTCATTTAGTTATACTTCCCCCCATTTATTTCTAAAAGAGTTTTTGGGGTACTTCTGCACATCTTGGGGCTCCTTCATACCTCATTTGTGTGGATGGTGCTGTTTAGGGTACATTCATAAGATGAGTTCACTAATAGTATATACGATCAACTTTCCTCTGCCAAAAAGTAAAAATAAATTAAACTCTGGCTTTTTGTCTATACTTTAAAAGCGGGTGTTTCCTTGCGGAGCCCATTAGCCTGTCTCTTGTGATTTGTGCTTTTCCAGTCACAGAGTACATGCAATGAAGGAGAAAAAAGGTTAAAGCATTATACCCGCTAATGTAGGAAAGAATCGAATGTAGCATTTCCAAGAGACTTCTCACCTGAAGAAAGCTAAAAACAGAGTGGGGGAGAAATAAGGCCATGGCCCTCTCTTTGGAATCTTTTGCATTTGAGGGAGAAGGTAATTGGGCAGTAAATGGTGTATGTCCGTATGTGCCCGTATGTGCCCTCGTTCCAGGGAAAACTGGCTCATTGTGAAGTTAAATATGGTAAGGGTGGGGGGAAGTCGTGTCTTCTGCTTGAAGTGCAGAATTCTGAAATATCCCCTGGGGAACCATCCCTTTGAACTTCAGAGCTAAGCGAAAATGAAAGATGCTTTATGCTTCACAACACGGCACCAGCTAAAGATTCTTGCTTGTTTCTCCTGCTGTGGTAAAATCCACTGGCAGCTGAGTACCAAAAGAGGCACATGGTACGCTGGGAGGCAGCTAAGTTTCCAAATTCTGACATAAATAAAAAGAAAAGGGAGAACAGATCAGTTCTGCTCAGTGATTTACTTGACCAAATGCCAAGATGTCTGTGAGGAGCTAGTTAACCACAATCCTTTCCATGTGGCTGGTGACAGAACCTTCTTTTATTTGTATCTCAGCTTATATACAATTGTGAGTCAGTATAGTGTAGAAAGGACAGAACTGTGAGGATACAATTTCTGTTGCTGATCACACTGGGGAGAAAGAAGTAGTAGTGTCCTTTGGCTGGATCTCAGCTTGCAAGAAAATTGTTGCAATGCATAATGGGGGTGGGGGATGTTTAGTGATGGAAGATACAGCAAAGATGAAGTATTCTTAAAAAATCAGATGTGTGCCCTTGGTCTCTAGTTGCTTATTTAAGTTCATGTTTCCCTTGACACATGAGAGAGATAGAACACACTTCCACACTGTGATTTTTTGGTTCATATGGGCTGAATAGACTTCAGCCAGTTCCTGTCCATTCTTACGTACATGTGTCTGGCAGTGGCAGATTCAAAATCCCACAAGATGATAGCACCATTTGCACTTGCAGTAGCTAACAAATTATAACCTTCTACTCTTAGCAGATCAAAGCATTTCACTTCTGCTCCCTGAGGTATCTAAAGGATATATAAAAAAGGATTGTTAGGAAGCCATGAAAGACATTGGATAAAATGTGCAACTGGCATGATTAATACTACCAACATTATTAATTATACAGTATATAATTATGTAGCATATTACTACTATCTGTTAATGTGAAAAGGACTTAATTCTATGCATATTTTTGAAAAATATAGTCTTTCTACAGACTCACAATTTAAGATGCAGAAATTACTTTTCTATGCCTCTTAAATGATTTCAAACTGTGCAAACACAGAACTATATAATTATGATGGATTTAAACACTGATATGACTTATGAAGAAACACAGGTATCATAAGATTAAATCAGACTGAAACAGACTTTTCCACCACCTTACCCACCTCAAAGGAAAAAAAAAAGAAACCATGAAGTTCATTTGGAATGCATTTTTGGTTTTGCTTTTTCTAAAATAAAAAACCCTACGTACACATTGCACTCGTTGCTTGAAAAGTGGTTGCATATTAGGTGGGTCCTTGGAGGCAGAGATAGCCTCTAGGTGATTCTAGAGCTGGTAAACATACTTATATGTCTCATCTTATCAATCTTTAGTAGTTAATGGTCTATAAGATGTTAGAAGAGGGAAGAGCAGAGACAATGAACAGTTGAAACAACATGGAATTTGGTGGCACCTTAAGGACTTTAATGTATTTGTGGTATCATTTGCTTTCATGAACTACTGCCTATTTACCACCAATGAAAAACAGCAGCCAGAGGCTCTACAACCCCCTCCACTCTTCTCTTCTTATCACTAGGGAGCTTCTTAACATGTTTTCTCTTCACGTAAATATTTTTGGCTTTGTTTCTTTTCAATGTTGACCTCACTGACAGATTCTAAGACATGTATCAGAATTGTCAAAGGCTATTTTTGTGGCTGTTATAAACTCTGGAATTGCAATAGTCCCTCACCTCTGTATTTGGCTGTACTGGAACATTATCAAGCAACAGTTCAATATCTGGGAAAAACCCATTAGTTTTCTTGGCATTGGGACTCAGTTTGAGGCCAATCAATGAATTGCCTTGTAGTGCAAGTGAAACAGCTTCAGGAAGATTCCAGGTAATCGAAAGGTAATTCTCACCTTCATTGCCCTAAAAGAAGAAAGACTTGAAAAACAATTGTTCATAAATATTTGACAATTAATTTGGCAGAATTTGTTGTATCCATGATGGGAGAGGAAAATCTCATCCTTCCAATCCAGTATTCATTCGGGGTATACACTCTGGGTATACTGGACATACTTGGGTTAGGACCTTTGATCTATCATTAGAGATGAATGGTACAAAACAGCAGCTTCTGTGTTGGTTTAGAAATCACATCAATTCTCACGTATTTGACTTTGGGGGATATGGCCTATCAATCCATAGAAGCACCTGTTATGTGAACAGGCTCCTCAAATTGGATTCTGTATATATAACCATCACAGTTTTTAGTGACTAACTGCTGCTATCACAATTGACATGTGTGTAAGTATATGCAGAACTACCATTTTACACAAATAGCATCTCTGGTGGTAGCAGTGCTTCCAGTTCTATCAGGGTATTTGCATGCTTTGTACCCACCTTGATCTTCCTGTGTAAACTTTTTCCTAGTCCTTTTTATCATTAACAAAGTGATACTATTTTTTTTGTCCAGCATTAGATAAGTTTCAATATGACAAACAATTGTAGTCCAAACTGAGGTCACTGTAGCTACAAATCTAGGATGGTATGGCCTATGAGACAGTCTTTGATTTGAATAGTGTCCTGGTGCTGTAATTAATTAAATAATCACTTCCTACCCCATCTCACAGAATGTTTTCAGTACAAATGACTAAGATGAACAAATCGCATTGTTTGGAAAACACTTACCAGGTCGGAGAATTCCTAACATATACTGAACCACAAAGGATTACAAGGTAGTGCCAAACCAAAATACTGATTTTCATATTGATGAATCCTTCTGCACCACTATGCCAGACATAAGATATACTTATATCTCACTGTGATTCCAGTATACACTGTTTTGGTTAGATTGCAGGCATCTCCCACTTTTCAATGACTCATTTTTCAATGTTCTGCTCCTTTGATTGTTACAAATTATAGATGTGTACTCTTCTTTCAATGGAGAATCAACTCTTTCATCAGTTCTTCTTCTCTTGGCTTCTTCCTGTAGGGAAAGTGGGGGAATTATGGAAGCTTGCTTGGGTTGGTGAACTTCTATAATTTCCTCATGTTCCTTACAGGAAGAAAGAAAGAGGAGAAGAATTGATGAAAAATTGTGTTCTGTTTTTCAACCTATTCCACTCTATGGCCCTTTCTGCACCTTACCATTTTCCGGTGCTGGAGTGTGGGGATTGCACGAGCAGCCTCTGGCGAGAGGCTCTCACGTTCAGGTCCTTCGGCTCCGCATGAGCTGCCTGCTCATGCGAGAGCCCTGGCTATTCCTTCCGCAGTGCAGCCTGGGAGTTTCCCAGGCTGCGCTGGGGCAGGAAGCGCGACCGGCACGGCTCCAGAGGCTCCACACGCCAAGTAAGTGCATGCAAGGCCCAGGCGCAATGCGCGATCATGCACCATTTTTGGCTTCTAGCTGAAAATGTAAAGGTGCGCGATTGGCACCTGCCGGCCCCTGGAGCATCACACAATTGTAAGTGTGTCATGCAGATCGCTCCTTACAATCGCACGACACTCCAGGTGCCATTTTGCATGGAAAATACCATGCGGAAAGGGCCTATGACAGTGCTCTGGTCCCTAACATGTCAGATGAGTGGGGGATGCTATTTAAAATGTTATTGCCTTATTTTTATGTGTTACTTTTTGAGGGGTGAGCTATGATAGCTATTTTCAACCATTTTGGCAGTCTGTTGTTGTTTTTTTAATATACTGATTTTAGGCATTTGCAAAAATAATTGCAATGGCTCTATAAGTTGGTCAGAACCATTATTTTCCTTTACAACACAAGTGGGCATTCAGGAATGACTTTTTCTTTCATCAGCCTCCACTTTTTAGTTTTCCATTTTGGTAGTCAAACACAGAGATCTGCTATTTTTTTTTTTTTAAAAACAACTTTCTGGAGGTAGCTTATGAGGTAGGCTCATCTACTTTCCCCTTTTCTATCTGTTTTGCTGTTTATGAATGCTCAATAAAGGGTTCTGGAGGCAGCTGCAGTTTACCTTATCTGTTATAAGTAGGCACACACAGCTACAACAGGACTGACTAGAGTACAATTTCATTCTTTCACTGCTCAAGCTTTATAGATTTGATTACTGCAACCTATCATTGCAATTCGAAACCTATGTTTCTCCTGCCTACCTTTACCATCCTCCTATTGCCAAAGCTGCTAAAAAACTTGCAGCTAGACAGAGAATCAGAAAGAAAAGGAGGGATGAGGGCACGAAAATATTGTGTAAAATTGTCAGAGGCTTTGTTACCCCAGGAATGCCTGTTTAGTTTCGGATCAGACACACAAAGTAACACACAAACATCAACTGGTCAGACAACACTTCTAATTAAAAAAATAAATTAGCAAAAAGATAAGCGGATCAAATTGATTCATTTGGTAGATGTTTGAAAAATTGAACTGAAGCTAATAGCATTTCAAACTCTGATATATTAAGCTCATAATTGTAAGCATACTTATTTCACAGTAAATCTCATCAAATATACTGGGACTTTTTGGTAAGTAAACATGCGTAAGATTGTATTGCATCTTCATAATACTGAACAGTACTGAGATGTCAGCTGTACCAATAGATAATTAGAAATATTTTCACATCCTTACCATTGGCAAGTCTAGCCTCTCTAAAAATTGTTTGATTTTCAAAACTGAGAACAAAATTTTGACAAAATCCGATATAAAAAATTAAAAAGAACTATCAAAAAACCAAAACCTGAACAATTTTGATCATCCCGCTGTACTCCAAGACCACGATCACATGTTTACTCTCACTAGCCTTCAGGTAAACAATCTGCATCAGCCATTGTTCATTATCTTTGCTCTCCTTGGCTAAAGGCAAAATTTTAAGTTCCTGTCCACTTCCAAAATCCCATGTTTTCACAGTCCCTAAAAACACCAACAACAAAAAGACAATCATTCTTCATGGTGACAATAAGCATGCAAATATCTGAGGCCCTTTTCGCATTGCGGCTTCTCGCGCGAGCGGGGGAGGGCAGCTCGCACGAGCAGGCTCCTCCGGGAGGCTGCCGTTTCCCCGCTCCTTCCTTCCGCAGGTGAAGGAATGAGGGGAAAGCGGCAGCCTCGCGTGAGCCGCCTTCCCCCCCGGGCGAAGCAGGAGGCTGTCGCATCCGTCGCGCTAGCGCCCCTCCCCTTCCTTCCGCAGGGGCGGAGGGAAGGAAGCGCGACCTGGCTGCCTCCCCGACACTCCGCACAGGAGGTAAGTGCACGTGGGCGCCGGGAGCGTTGCGCGAGCGTGGGTGATTTTCGCTTTGAGGCGAAAATCAAAAAAACTGCGATTGCGCCGCTGCAGCCCCATGAGCGCAGCGGAAGTGGGAGTGCGTCGTGCAGAGTGACGCTCCCACTCCCGCGAGGCTCATGGGGCTGTCACGCGACAGAAAGCCCGTGCGAATAGGCCCTGAGTGAGATATCACACATATGAGATAATACTAGGGAATGCATGTACTCATTATCTGTCAATGCCCTGGGATCATACTGGGAACTGAGGCACAGGTTAATGATTTTGTTACTTTTCTTCTAAAATTGTGGGCTGCCTTTATCCATAAAAAACCCTCTAAATGGTACTATATGAAGCGCAAACTGTCAACTTCAGAACCAATGAAAGTAACACTATCCAAGCAGCAACCCCCCAAAAAAGATACTAAAAAAAATTAGAGATAGGGTAGGGCAATAAGTCTCATATGTTTTCTCCAGCAGGGCAAAGAGCTGCTCTGTGAGACAATTTAGATTGGGGTGAGAGTCACTTTCCCCATTACCACTTCAAGTCACCCTGTGACCTTTTAAAAATTATATATTTATGAAAAGTATTTTGCATAAATGTCCTTCAGAGCAAGCCCTAGTATAACAGTAAAATGACACAGCTTTCCAATATAAGAAACAGAATTTTTTGTTAAAAAAATAACATCAATGAAACACTGGGAGATTTGATCTGGCATGGTGCCTCCTGCATCTTATCCAGTCTAGTTTAGAACATTTCTCTCGTTATCTGTATGCAAGATGTTTTTAAAAGGGTGAACGTTTAATTGATTATGTGAAATGAAGTGGAACAAACCAGGAACATTTTACCCTCTTGTCTGTTTTTTGCAAAAACCAGGCCTGAATTTTACATGGGATACCTTTGTGTGAAATCACCCCTTATGGGAACATTATCTAATAATACATCAAAAGGCATGAGAGCAACCTATGCTTCTAACTGATATTGCTACAGTTTTCTTATGCTCTTGATTTCAGAAAAGCCCTCCCCAGTATGAGAGAGGACAATAGTGCATGAGTTTACTAGCATTATCACAATTCTTGGACATTGCCAGAGAAATGTATCTGAAACATACAGAAGAAGAATTAAAGGCTGAAGGGCATGAACTAAATTGGTTTCCATGGAGACAACTCAGAGAAAGATTTAGAATGGACCAAAAACTATACAGATTTGAGAGAAAAGAGAGTGAATTAGATGTACTGATGAAAGATAACCAAAAGAAAAGAATTTCTAAATTTTATAAATTATTGCTGAAAAGAGAAATGGAATCAGAAGTAGTCAAAGATACAATGGTTAGATGGGCACAGAATTTGGGACATTCAATTGAATTAAAATATTGGGAAAGACTGTGGAAAATAGATGTAAAATTTACACCAAATTTAAATTTAAGAGAAAACTTTAATAAAATGTTTTACAGATGGTACATGACCCCAGAAAGACTACAAAAAATAATGAAAAATGAGAATTCAAATTGTTGGAAGTATGATGAAAAGACGGGATCTTTTTTCTATATGTGGTGGACATGTAAGATAGCAAAAAATTTTTTGGAAGGGGGTACATGACAAAGTCCAAAGAATTTGTAAGCTGAATTTTGAAATGAAACTGGAGTTTTATTTGTTTAATATGCTAGGGCAACAAAGGGAAATATGAAGTCATCAGAAGATATTATTATATTTAATAACTGCGGCAAGGTTGACATATGTGCAGCCCTGGAAAGAAAAGAAATATATTGATATAGAAGAATGGAAGTTAAAAGTCCTGCATATGATAGAGATGGAAAAATTAGTGTTTTCTTTGAAGAATAAATCTATCCAGAACTTTGAGAAAGAATGGAAAAGAGTATTGGATTGGGTAAGGATATAAATGTATGAGAAATCAAAGAAGAAATAATGTAACTGTTCTTCTCTCTGTAAGATGGAAATTATGTTTGTAATGGAATGGAAATAAGCAATTTCAACTGGAAGATCTAAGCATGGAAGTGTGGGGGGAGGGGGTTTATTTTCGAGACAAACTTTCAATAAAAAAAATTATATATATATATATATATATATATATATATAAAGAAATGTATCCGAAACGACCATGTCCTACACAATGCAGGCTCCAAAGTTACCTGTCCTCTCCTCCATATGAAACATCTTAATCCAGTGCTGATCATTATGGTGAGCCACTGGTGTTGGCACAGATATTCACAGTGACTGGGCCACTCCATAGGTGGTGCCATTTTTTTAAAACTTTATTCTTACAAGCGGTCCATTTTAAAACGTTACATCCACAGTGAAGTAGTTTTGGGGGGCAACCAGTCATCTCATACATACAAAACAGCCATCAGTTGGCCTTAACTGTAAGCTCAGAATACTGAAGGTAGATTTCTTTTCTTTTTTTTTTTTTCACAAACGTTAATTATTTTAAAGGTAGGCATTGTTACAGACAATTTGTATTTCATTGTTTTACCATCGCAAGCTCCTGTGGCAAGATGAAATCCACTTTTATCAATTGCTGCACATGTTACTTCAACATTAGGCCCATGGGCATCTTCAATCTGGTATATTAGTTGCCCTGTTTCCAATTCCCAGACCTAAAAAATAAAGCAAATTAAATGCAAATCAATATAAACAGGTGTGTGTATGTGTGTGGGACTGTATAAAACTTAAAATTTAGTTATCACTTTCTGTAAATACCTGAACTAAATATTAAGGTAAGAGCATGGGACAATCAAACCAAACTGAGGGGGGAAAAAAGAACAGAATGTAATTCTTAACTCTTGGTTTCAGAAAACAAACTGGAGTAATTGCATACTTTGAATTTACACTTCAGCTCAGTGTTTCTCAAAATAATCTGCTCTGAAATGAATTAACTACTTTAGCAATGGAGTGAGAAATGACAGATGTCCAAACTGGGTTCAGGAAAAGAAGAGGTACTAGATGTCATCTTGCAAATATACATTGGATGATGGAGCACACCAAAGAATTTCAAAAGAAAATCAGCCTGTGGTATATAGATTATAGCAAAGCCTTTGATTGATCATGAAATACTATGGATCACTCTTAAAGAAGTGGGTGTGCCACAACATTTGATTACCCTGATGTGTGACCTGTACACAGGACAAGAAGTTATTGTTAGGACAGAATGTGGAGAAATGGAATGGTTTCCAGTTGGCAAAGAGGTTAGACAAGACTTCATTTTATCTCTCTGTCTAACCTGCATGCTGAACATATCTCATGGAAAGTAGGATTAGACTCAGAGGAAAGTGGCATGAAAATTGGAGGAAGGAACATCAACAATTGAAGTTCTGCAGATAACGCCATACAATCAAGGAAGACAAGTCCTTGAATCTGCAAGAGCTGAGCAGAGCAGTTGAGGATAGTGTGACTTGGCGATCTCTCATTCATAGGGTTGCCATAAGTCAAAGACCATTTCCGCACTAGACTGTTATAGCGCTATTATTCCACTCTCAACAGGAATCCTGGGGTTTGCAGTTTAGGGAGGGGCCGGGCAGTCTAGTGCGGAAATAGCCAAAGTCAAATTGATGGCTGTTAACAACAACAGAAGAAGGAAAGCTCCAAAATAGTTTATGACAAAATAGCTTATGACATGACAACATTTGCTTTTAATTTAGTTAGATCCTCAATGAGTGCCAACATTGGGATCATTTTGAGGCCAAATCAAATCATGGCTTTAAAGCCTTCAGGAGTAAATGATTTCATTCAAGTTGCACATATGTTATGGTTACATTATTTATAATTGTTTAACTTGGTTTGAAATTGTCTTATTTTTAACTGATAATCTATTATAATATATTTAATATATTTCAATTTAATTTTTAATTTTTATATTTAACATGTTGATAATCTTTTAAGATTATTATTAATTATTTTAAATTGATTTTATGGTTAAGTAGCCCTCAAATCTTTGGCTATAATGGATATAAATATTTTAATAAATAAAATAAATAGCCATGCAAAACAAACTGGCGTTGCATTTGAAAGGCTTGAAGATTTGTACTCACCTTCACTACAGACTCAGAACAGATAGTAAGGACTTGGTGAAAAGCTTTGTTGTAAACCAGTACATTGATGCTCCTCTCGTGTGTCTGGGGGACCTGTTTGGTATCTTGTATCATGCGGGTTAGAGGATAGATGTCAATGACAGCTGATCCTGTGCATCATATAATACACACAGTGGTTTATTGTTTATCAACATGCATGCCATTAGCCATCCTGGAGAACATGTGAAATCGTGATGGCAACTGAATTATAACATTTAGTAGATAGACCAACATTGAATGCTATCACAAAATATATTTCATGACTAGTCAAATTATATTAGTGATAAAGGATTTGTTCTAGTGCAGCAGATACAGGGTATCACTGCTCCTTCTAAAATAAGCAAAGAGTTTGTTTGGAATGTTGAGGATCAATATGGAATCCAAACCAATTCAAGAAACTACTTAGAAATACCTTCAAGGACACTTCCCCAGTGAAGGATTTGATGGCCCCCAGGGTGAATTAATGCATCTGGGGCTCATGAACCATGTTGTAGCTGCACAGATTCTCATAACTATTAGTTAAATCGTAGGATAAGCACAGTTGATGTGAGGGGCATACTGAGTAGCACTAATGTGCCCAACAAAACTTATTTCTTCTGTTTTATGCAAACTTATCCAAAGTACTCATGTTTTTTTAAATATTTTTCTATAGCAATTAACAGGTACCAAAGCAGATTACAAAATACAAGATTCTTATGTAAATAAAGGCTGAGTGCATGGGAGCAATTAATTCTCTGGTCAGATCTGAATTGCTCATATTCCCTAGGAGACAGAAGGATAACCTTTTCTATATATTAGAAACCATAAGTCATACTAATTTTCTAAGGATTTCTGAATGGAAGTCAAAAAGAATATGGAATACGTACAGTGGCAGAGCTTGGAGCATGTGGAGAGGGGGCAGGAGGGGGTGTGGCTATGGTGCATGCGGGCATGGCCAGGGCATGTGGGGGCATGGCTATGAGCCAGGATGCCCCAAAAACATTGCCACCTGGGGTGAAGTGCCCCTCCGCCCCCTGTTCCTACGCAACTGAATACAAAAAGCTGTAGAAATGTCTGATGTATTGTTAAACCAACAGGGGCACAGTTTTAAACATATTGGGCTTTCAAGTAAGATTAACAAAATCCAGCAACCAATATTGGCTTGTACATTCATATGATCTTTCTCTTGCAAATATGTACACAAATACACACAGGAACACCATTCAAATAAATAAGACATAAATACAATCAGCTGTATACAGCTGTAACACTATAGTCCTAAGAACTTATATGAGCTGTCATTCAGTGCTGAGAGAAATATTAATACACATCAATCAATCAATCAATCAATCAATCAATCAATCAATCAATCAATCATTTATTACAGTTGTAGACCAGCATGACATCAATCAATTTCTGGCAAATTGCAAGACTGTAGGCTATAGTTAGTTCAGATACAATTTCTTGAGCATATTTGCTTGTCCCAGTAATCTATGGTTTCTGTTGCCCATATTTGGCCACTTAAGCCATAGCAGATAATCAAATTGTGGCTTATCTATTTGGTTTGTTTCTCTCTTGTTCTATTTGTCAGGGTATTTTTTTTTCATGGGTAGGAAGCTGGGAAAGCAAACCAGGTACCAGTCATTGTTTGAGCTTTGGATTTCATGGCAAGCCATGGTTTAATAAGAGTTCATAATCCAACAATAAACCATGGGTTCAGATTTTGGTGTCTGGTCAACCGCCAGAAGTAGCGCTGTACATCATAGGTCAAATTTCAACAAACAACACCATGGCTTTTTAGTTATCTATGAACATAACCACTGATGAGAAACAGAATCTTAAATATTTCTTTTTCTGAAAAGCAGAGAGAGTACAACATATAATGTTTCTCTTGTGCTGTAAAAGTGGATAAACATTAGGCATTAGCTGTGAATTTGTTTTTTCCTCAAAATGTGTGAAATGGATGTATGTCAGGTAAACACTCAGGCCATTTCCACACGCGGTGAGGGAATCGCTCCCAGCCACTTCTCACTGGACCTTCTTTGGTCTGGTCTGAGGCGAGGAGGAGCAATGCGTGATTGCAGATCCGCACTGCTCCGGTGTCCAAAATGGCAGCTTCCAGTTGGTCGTGGGTCACGACCAACCACTGAAGCTCACCAGCCTAAAGCCCACCCTCCGTAGATCGCAGGCTTGCATTGGTGCGAGCCAGCGAATCTGCATTGGAGACCAGGCACACAATGGTGCACGCCGGCATTTTGAAAAACCTGAAAAATCAGGTTTTTCTAAAACACGCTGGAGGACCACTTGGGGTCACTCCGGAGTGGATTGAGGTGCGGATCTACGCTAAGTAGTCCGGACCCAGTCCGCTCCAAGGTGCAGATGTCCTCGGTGGAGGACGCACTGCACCGGTTTTTTAACCCATGTGGAAATGGCCTCAGAGAAAAGGACATTCTGCAGGGAGCTGTGATAGGCCTTGGCTACTGTCCTCATGAAGTAAAAGGAGATATATTTTCCTTATAGATTATGAGGAACAAACAGATACATTTTCAAACCTCCAGTGCAGGGGATGACAAAATGTCATTTAGTTGGTGCTAGACTGTATTTCCCAGCATTTCACCTCACTGACTATACTTGCTATGGCTGATGATAGTTGCAGTTCAACACCCCTACTTTAGCAGATACTCGTCTTATACTAATTGATCTTAACTACAGAAAAGTAGTAGTGATTTCCTGCCTCAATGGCTAGAAACTGTATCATTCACAACAGTTCATTCACAACAGCTGTGTGCTGTCCTTCATCTTTCTGGGTGTAACTGTGCTTAAAACAACTACTGTCACTAGAAGATGCTATTGTTACTGTAGTTTATAGTCTGGGCCTGTGGTCTACTAAATGTAATTTGATATCAAGAAATTAGCCATCATAAACTGTTCCTCTCCACGTTCTTGCGAGGCCCCCAGACAAGCATGCACACGGGAACGGCTGAAATAGTTGAACAATACAAGATAAATCCAGGCAGGGCAGTAATTTGCTGGAATGCAGCTTCAGGGGACCTCCAGGCAAGTACACTTTGAAAACACATTATGTATGTACACAGTGTACAAAAGATTCCCTGCCCCGAGCAGGCAGTTTGACGAGCCAAATAGCCAACTGTCAAGCACTCCTCGTTTGCATACTCTCTGCACTATTGACAGCTCTGTCATAATTCAATCATTCAAAGTACTGACCTTTTGGAGGCTTTGTCTCCAGCCCAAAACCCATTGTTTTCCCTGAGAACAGACTAGCCTACAGGCACATTTTCCCCTATAAGAACTCCTGTTTTTGAGCACTTCTTCGGATCGCTCCTGGCTTCCATCCTGCCTTGCTACCGCTCTGTTTGCTGAGCCTTCCCCTCAGCTTCCACATGCTGAGAATCTCCGTTCCAACTGACTTTTCTTCTGACTACCCGGGCTACAGGATCAGGTGTAGTATTTCCCCTGAAAAATCCCTCTCAAAATCCTCTATCAAATCTCCTATCTTTCTCTTCTTAGGTCTGTGTGAGAGATTGCATATGTGCGTGTTGACTGTCTTTTAATGAAGAAAAACAATTATTATTTACTTCTGCTTGATTATTGACTCAGCCTGTAACCTCGTAAACATTGGGTCCAAAATCTCGCTAGGTTGCCCTGCCTCTTGCATTGCTACAGCTTGTGCTCTTGCTAATTCCCATTCCCTATTATTTGGAGCACATTGAGGTGTCCCTCACGGGACCCCAGAAATCAGGGTAACACTATTATCCACCAATATGTACATCAGTTTATATGTAAAAGGGTATCTATCTTTTACAAACAGATTAGTCAAATATACCTGTAATCAGTGTACCATGGTTATTGTCAAATAGCATAGCAAAGATCTGTGTATCTCTGGGTCCCCCTTGACTGTCATGGAAGACCTGCAGCAGGGAAAGGGTCTGGATATCCCACACTCTGAAAATCTGGAAGAAACGTGAGATACATTATCTTGGTACACAATTATTCAGTGGGCAGACAGGAAATGCATGCAAATTTCATTTCCTCCTATCAAGCTTAAACTATTATATACAAAACAAATTGAGGGATGAATTTGTTTTCCATCTGGAACTTGTGTCAGGGTTGCATCTCATCCTCCCAATCTTCCAGAGTTCAGTGTCATACCTGATTTTATCCTTATAACAACCCTGCAAGAGTCCAAAGCTAGTCAACTATGTGGCCCACAGGGAGATTCAGTCCTTATCTTCATGCTTTCCTCCCACACATCACAAACCATCACACTGCTTCTGCTGCTGTTACATCAGAGATGTGATAGAAGGTTGAACTCTATTGCACTTTATTTTCTCTCTGCTGTGCAAAGTCACATGGTATTTCTAGGCTTGTCTGTCTCCTGGTGTTCAGGATGGAGAGAAATCACAACTTTTAAAATAAAGTACACCATGACCAATAGAGGCATGGCTTGACTTTATGTGAAAAGAAACTACAGCATAATCCACTTACATGGTTCAGATGTCTTTTATAGCACTAATGATACAGTAGATAAAATCCAATTACCATTTAACTGAAGATAGCAATGACTATTATGCAAATGTTTCCTCTCTTTAGGTTGAAAAAAAAAAGAACAGAAGCTGTGTTAAAGCCATTGAGCCATTTACATTGTGTCACATTATATCTCTGATAATGTAAGCAAATAAAATGTGATAAAATACATGCAACTTAGTAGCTTACTTTGATGATGGTAGGCCTCAACTCTCAAGAAATATGAGTTAACCCAGAACATGTAGGACAAATGAGAGTGAACTAGCCAAGCTTAATCTAGGCAAGATGCACTCTGGAGGAAAACCAGGCAGTCCAGAAAGTAGTTTGCAGCTGCTCATGGATGGGACTGAAATTCCCTGAAAAGCCAAAACTGCAGTTTTGGGTCCTCCTGGACGTGACCTCACCCAAGAAGCACAGGTAGCTATGTTGGCTCATATACCAGCTCTACAATTTATAACTTAGTCTAGTATATCAGCTGTGTCCTTATTTAGAGAGAAGACTTGCCTCTGTTACCCATATGCTAGCGACCTCCAATTAGACAATTGTAACGTACTGTACTTAGGGCTGCCTTTGAAGATAGTTCAGAAACTTAAATGACACAGAATGCAGTTCCTCAGATGCTGAGAGGGATACAATGGTCACAACATGTGAAATCAATACTATACCAACTAGGGAGTGCTGGTGGATCCATTATGTGGGTGGGTGTGGCTACTCCTCCTGCCGCTGTTCTTGGTTTTATGGGACTCATATAGCTGCTGGACCTTATTTCTGACAGAGGTTTGGCATTGGAAGAGTTCCACTACAACACAGACCAGCTATGTGGGGGTAAGGGGGTGGAATTCTGTAAAACTGACAAAGAATCTATTGACCACCCCAATACCAGCTACATTGGTTGCTAGGGAATTTCTGGACACAATCCAAAGTGCATATTTTGAGCTTTAAAGTCCTGAATAGTTTGGAAGCAGATTACTTGAAGGACTACCATGTGTATCAGTCTGCATAAACTTTGAGATCACCCTTGCAGGCTTTTCGTAAGGGGTTATCCATGCAAGTAATTTGGTCGGTGGGCATGAGGGGGAGGGGCATTTTCAGTGGTCCCCTCATATTTATGGAACCCTATTCCAACAAAGGTTCACAGAGCAAGTGTTCCAAAATGAGTTAATAAGACCTCTCTTCCCAACTTCCCCAAGTGATGATATTGACACAAATAGCTGTTTCCTCACTGTTAATGGCATCAGGGAAAGAGTAATTTGAATGAAACTGTCAAGAGAAATTTGACAAGAGGGTCAGTGGACCCATGGGAGAGACAAACTAAGCCCTGAGGGAGCTTCATGTGGCCTTGGAATCAAGTAATGCATCACAAATGTAAGTGGTCCTTCAGGTGGACCAAGATCAAACCATTAATGGCCTTAACAGCACTTTAAATTGAGCTTAGAAATCTACAGGCAGCCAATGCAACTGGCACTGTCTTGGTGTAAAGTGATCAGTATACTTAGCTACCACAAGGATCCAAATGACTGTGTTTTAAGTTTCAGTGCTGTCATTACAGGCAACTCTGCCCAAGGAGCACTATAGTACCACAGAGTGGATATAACTAGCACCATTTCCACACCTTTGAGGCTCCTCCCTAAACTGCAAACCCCAGAATTCCATAGGATGTTGAAAGTGGAATGATAGCACTATAACAATCTAGTGCAGAAATGACTCAGCATGTGTGTGACTGAAACCAGCTCCCCTTTCTCCAGGTAGCAGAATAAATGAAGTGAATAAAATACTCCTGTTTCCATTTTGCCCATTTTAACAGCCTTGATTTTATGATGACTGATTTAAAATCAAATATTTTACATCTTTTCATAAATTTCAGTGTAGATATTTTTATTTTTTTAAAAAAAAAATCACTTGGGCACAACTATTCTTTACTTAGCAGTATTGATTTCATTTGGTCAAGAACAAGGGCATTAGAAGGCCAATTTAGCTGCAGTTGTGTGTTTTAGTGATCCAAATTTTCCAATTAAGCTTTGAGAGAAAGAAAAAAGCAACAATGATAACAATTGTGTCAAAAGAATTATTGTATCATCATCAAGAGAGCTACATCTGTCCTTAATGCCAAATTATATTGATCATACCATGTGTGAGCACTGTTCAATTCAAAGTTTGATTGACAGTTTTCTGACAGTTGACAAGTATGCCACAAGGTCCATATCAGAACTTGGAAAAGTTCACTTTGGGGAACAGAGGTTGCAGAATCCCCTGGCCAAAGCAATTCTAGAAGTTATAGTTCCCAAAGGTACTAGTTCCAGTTTCTAGGCATAATATCCCTGCAATTCATGTATTAAAACACCCTTTGTTTTGAAAATGCTATCTGGTATTTGAAGAGATATTTTAAAACAAAAAGCATTTGTTTAATATGCAATTTATTAAATTACATATTCCAGGGGCTCTTTGCCAAAAATAGAATTAATCTGATTAGAGTTTGGGGCTCATCCTGAGAGCCAGATGGCTGCCTAATACCTTTGTATTAGCATATCTACCATAAAATACCTGTTTTGTTTTTGGTGCTATGTTCACTGTTTCCCAGGAGAGTACTGAAATAACAAAACACTTTTTGGTCCTTAGTAAGACTGCTTAGTCAAAAGAAGGGGACAATTTCCATGCAGCAGATTTCAGACAAAATATATGAAGTCAAACCTAGACATTACAGAAGATGCACAGCTGCAGTCCCAAACAGCAGCACTCTGTTGCCTTCTCTTTCCTCTGTAATGATTAATGATAATGAAAATGTTTGGTGTGACATCATTACACCTCAAATTTCTCTGCTCCTGATCCATGCCTGGGCTGCTATTTGCAGGAAGTGAGAAACTCAATGGTTTGATTACACGTTTCACTTAGCTCAGCTTCCCCTAAAATAGGGACAGAGCTGGTGTTCTAAGTGTGATTATCACATCAGGGCCATTTCCTCACTACACTCTTATAGCGCAATTATTCCACTTTCAACATCCAGCCGGCCTCTGTCTAAACTGCAAATCCCAGGATTCCATAGGATATTGAAAGTGGAATAATCACGCTATTAGAGTGTAATACGGAAATGGCCTAGGACTCCAAGAAACCAAGGTTCAAATCCCTGCTTAACCATGGAAACTTATAAGTCTCCAGTGTGGCAAATCACACTTTCCCAGCCTTGGAGGAAGGCTATGGTAAACTTCCTCAGAGTAGATCTGGTCAAGAAAACTCCGTGTTAGGTTTTAAGTTGGAGTCAAGTTGAAGGCACACAACACCACCAACAAACAATGTCAGTTCATCAAAATTTTTAGACAACTCTATCAGTCCCAGACTGTAAGGCCAGTCAACAAAGATTATGAGATTGGCAGTTAAAACACTTAGGCCCTCTCCACAACTCACCTTTTTGTGGAGCTGGGGTGCGGGGATTGTGCGAGCAGCCTCTTGCAAGAGGCTCTCATGTCCCCATTGCTTCAGCTCCACAGCTGCTGCCTGCTTGCGAGCAGGTAGCATGAGAGCCCCCCCTTCCTTCCACAATGCAGCCTGGGATTTTCCCAGGCTGCTCTGGGGCAGGAAGTGCGAGCACCATGGCTCCAGAGCTCTGCAAGCACGGCAAGTTCACGCTGGGCCCCAGAGCAATGCGTGATCGCGCACCATTTTTGGCTCAAAGCCGAAAATGAAATAGTGTGTGATCAGTGCCTGCCAGGTCTTGGAGCATCACGCAATTGTGAGGGCATCATGTGGACCACTCCTTACAGTCGCGCGATGCTCCAAGGGCCCTTTCACATGCCAAATGCCATGCAAAAAGGGCCCTAGAGAGAGCTCAGTTAGTGATGGCTATACTAGACATTAGAAGTGAGGAGATATGGGGTTGATAGTTTTTTTGCTACAGCTGCTATTCTGAACATATTTTCTTGTACCTAAGTCATACTGGAATCCAAGGATGCCTGAACTGTGGATAGGATTATGGCCCTGGGCATCTAAAGATTTACAGACTTTAGATGTAGATCACTCTCTTGTCTCAGCTAGAAGTGGGCAACATGCAGCTTGGTTCTTACATACCTCAATCCCATACCATACCCCCACAAAAAACAAACACTCCCTCAATGACCACAGTTTTATGGCACTCCTCCCTCCCCCCAAAATTACTACTGAATATCAACAGCAAATCATGCCACCAAAATTTGCTGGCAAAAGACTAACATCCATTTTGAGCAAGCATGTCCTACTTGTTTTAATTTTTTTTCTGTTCTGCTTCAGTGGCAGTATTTGTAACCGCATACAGACTGTGGCAGGTCTTTGACTTGGGTAGGTTGCATTTGGCTCCCAGATCTGCCAGTGTTGCACCACCCTGGAGCAGGTCATCTATGCATTGTATAAAATAACAGCAACAACAGGAGGGAATTTCACCTTTGAGCTGAAACTAGGAAAAGTTGGTTTACAAATTTGTTAAATGTGTACTCCGCTTTACCACTTGAGGTTGCTATCCTGTATTCCCATGCACTAGTTTAGATGTGATGTTAAAGAAGAAGAGTTCATTTATTCATTTGGATTTCACAGTAATTCCTGTTATATCTAAGGACAGGTTACAACGTATTGAAAACCAATTATATATTTTTAAAAATCCTTAAACATGACTGTAAAGATTCCACCAGATACCAACAAAAGCAAGGGGCCTGCAGACTTACCGGGGGGGGAGCCTTATTTCAGGCTGTGGCATGTGATGTGGACCAGCACAGAATCACTATTTTCTTCCCTGGCACACTGCCTTCTACCTAAGAACATCAGGGGCATTTTTATAGCCTGAGTAGAGGCATCCAATCAGCAGCCAGTGGTAGTGCTTCTTGGAGGTCGACGCTGAAGCTGCGGGCTTCAGTTACGTCCACTCAGGAAGTATTTATTCCACCGCTCCCACTCCTCCTTGCATTCAGGCTTGAACTGCCTTTCCACCTGCTCAACCCCCGGCTATCACTTGTCAATATTGCTGTCTGTTTGTCACAAGATAGAGGTGTTTTGGCATGGGAAAAAGATCCTCAACTGCCATCTCGAGGTAGCTTCCTTGCACTCAGGCCAGGAGGCTGGGTTTGACCACATGGCAGTTGGGTCATTCTCTCCATTGATCTGTTCATTGGATCTGTGCCTCATGCCAGTCCAATGTATTCACCTGTAATTTTAATCAAATTGTGGCTTTTTAAAATTTCCCCCATTATTTTTATTAGAATATTACATAATAGCTGATATTTACAATGATAGAACAACAAGAATATATATATATATATATATATATATATATATATAAAAAATACAAAATATAGTACACTCTATTTTCCATTCCATACTTCACATACATCCACGTCTGGTATATCCTCTTAGCTTAATTTCCATACATAATTTCTCTAATACTAAAACCAAAAGAAAAAAAAGGGAAAAAAAGACCAACAACAAACGAACAAAAAAATAAGTGAACAAAAAACTAAAACAAAAAACAAACAAAAACCACTCCCGAGATCTGAACGCATACCATTGTCCACCAATACAAGAAAAGTAATCTCCTTTTTTTTTTCTCATCTCCCTTCTATATAAAATTTCTTGAATCTTCTCTGTACTTTATTACTATTCCTTGTAAATATTATATTATATATGCTCTATGTATTTCAAATCCCATATACTGCATAGGAAATTCGTTACGGGTTCCCATTCTCGTAATATCACATCCGATTTCTCTTTAATTTTTATAGTGAGCCTATCATTTTCTTTCATTTCTATTATTTTAACCATCCATTGCTCTATGGACGGGGGTTCTTTATTTTTCCAATCTTTAGCTATTAAGATCCGTGTGGCGGTAATAAGATATAATAAGATTCTCCAATATTTCTTGAAAGCTTTCTGATCTATCAGCTGGACCATATTTAATAAGAATATCTGTGGGTTTAACGAAATTTGTATTTTAAATATTTGCATCAGATATTTGTTCACCTCTTTCCAGAAACCCCTAATTTTTGGACATGTCCACCAAGGCTTTTTAAAATTTCCAAACCATTCATTGCATGCGCATTCCTTTTGAGTTTTTTTCACCTAGTACCAACTTCTCGCTGCTAGCCCCACAATTGTTATCTCTTTTGTTTCTTAATCTATTGCAACCAATAAAATGGGATTAAAATTCCCCATGGAAACTCATCTAATAAACACCAGCTTCAGATTATATTATCTAATTGCTTTACAGGGATGCCTCAGTTAGCAAAGTGTCTGAGAAGGTCGCTTCTTTTTACACTGGCCTTTTCCACACTACACTCTTATAGCGCGATGATTCCACTTTCAACATCCTATGGAATCCTGGAGTTTGCAGTTTAGGGAGGGGCAGGCTGGCCCCTCCCAAAACTGCAAACTCCAGGATTCCATAGGATGTTGAAAGTGGAATCATCGCGCTATAAGACTGTAGTGCAGAAAAGGCTTTTTACACCTGCCCAGCAACCAAAATGGAAACCATAAGATAAGTGGATGCAGGAAAAAGAAAAAGTCATACTAGGATCTATTTTGGAAAAAGCCTTCAAGCAGTTTCTAGAAGGTTCCGAGCATTTTTGTTTATTTATGAAAGGCTTGTTTCATTTCAAACATGCATATGTGCATATTGTTAGTTTTGAATAAAAAATCTGCCAAAACATGTTGCACTGCTCTTCTTTTTTTGTGGCATGGGATCTCATCCCTGTTCTTTCCATGTTATTTTTGATTTTGGTATCACATTTTCTGTTAAGGAATTAATTCCCAGGAATACCACAAAAAGGAATCATCATGGCCAGGATCTGACTGGAAGTTTGTGTTGATAGAAGAAACCTGTTTTGCAGGATGGGATTGCTTCATCCCATGCAGCCCCATACACCCTCTGGAGGGCTTGGAAACCCTCCGACACAGAATTTCAAGGGCCATTGAAAAAGAACGAACATACCATTATGAGTGTGCAGAGGCTGCTCAAAGAAGAACACTGCTGGTGGCTAGACCACTTGCTCCTACCTCCAGTAAATGATTTCTTCCTGTGTCTATAACATTTTGAAAAACATTAAGCTCAAATTATATTATTTCTTATATTGTTTTAGTTTCCAGGGATTGGCATCTTCTGAACAAGTACATTTTATGCATTAAACCTGGAAGGTAATTGATTTTCTGTTTCCCCTGTGTAGCTATATTACTTCATGTTAACTTATCAAATGGAAGCTGATAATAAACTGGGTAATGAAAAGCTAGACGCCTGTATTACCTCAGTCATGCCCCAAAACATTCTTTTATGTGAGATTCAAGCAATCCAGGATGCAATTGACCTAGAATCTCCTACATTTGTCAGGAGAGGACAGATTAAATTTTGATTAAAGTCAGTGATTTCTAAATGCAATTGCTTTTTAAAATCCGCTTCCTCTAGCACAAAGATGTAAACCAGAAGAAAAAAAAATGGCATCTTCTAATTTCATGAGGTAATTTCGACTGTGTACAAAAATATGTGTCGGGGAAGGGGGAGAAGAATCCATTGGTCAATTTAGGAAAGAAAAATTACCATTCTTTTTTCTATTACCACTCTATTGTGGCATTAATTTTGACTATTACTACTGAAGCATTACTACTGCAACTGAAGATTGGTTCTGCCTCTAAAGCTTGAAAGTAGTTTTAAGTTGGAATAATGTTAAATATATACATTGGAAATTATCTTCAGTGCATGAAGGTTACCTTAAGGCAAACCTACCATGGAGTTTTCTGGGGCTGAGAGTGTGTGATGTGCCCAAGGTCACCCAGTGGGTTTCCACGGCTAAGGGGGAGTCCAATGTTCAGACCACTACACCCTGCTGGCTCCCTGAGATTGTACAGACTGTCAAAAACCTGGACTAGAAGTCCACCTAAGGTTTTGAAAAATCAACATTTTTTTTATGTGCAAGGAGACCTCTGCAACTTATTTTTACAAAATGAATTGCCACTCTTGAAGACTTCTGGGAGAGCCAATCCATCTCACCCTTTACTTTGGCAAAAAAAAAAAAAAAGGAGAGTTTGGGGAGCCTGAAGAGGTTGAAGGTCCTAAAAGCATCCACATTCAGTCCCAGGACCATCATCATCTCATCCCTACATTAGCTCTCTCCCTAGAACCAGTGGTCTTAAATGTGCTTAACTCTGACCGGATCATTCCTTTTGTATGGCCATTTGCACACTAGTCTGTTATAGCACCATTATTCCACTTGCAACATCCTATGGAATCCTGGGGTTTGCAATTTCAGGAGGGGCCGGTTGGCTCCTCACAAAACTGCAAACCCCAGGATTCCATAGGATGTTGCAAGTGGAATAATAGTGCTATAACAGACTAGTGCGCAAATGGCCTATAACTCCATGTGGATCTGTTGAGCTTGGGCAGCATAGGCTGCTGTATTCATAAGCAATGAGAACTAATGTGGTGTAGCAGTTTGGGTCTTGAAATAGAACTCTAGAGACCAGAGTTCAAATCCCCATAAGGCCATAGAAACCTATTGGGTGACCTTGGGCAAATCACACTCTCTCAGCCTCAGATGAAGGCAAAGGCAAACAACCTCTGGATGAATCTTGCCAAGAAATCTCCATGATAGGTTTGCCATAAGTTGGAAACAAATTGAAGGCAAACAACAACCATTCATAAGCAATGCTTAAAACAGTTGTATTTAAAAACAGTAATTCAAAGGTAAATGGGACAGAATACACATTTTAAAAACTTTCTCATTTACTTTAAATTATTGCAGTAATGTTTGTAAATAATGCCAGACTACAAGGCTTTCTTTGCATTAATTTAGAAAATGCCAAGCAATCCCTCAATATTCTGAAACCCTGTGAAAGTTTATTTAGAAATGAGACCTACTGATTTTAATGAGATGCACCATACTATTCCTAGGCCCTTTTCGCACGCAGTTTTTTTTTGCGCGAGGGCCCCTTGAGCGTCACGTAAATGGGAGCGTCGGTCTGTACAACGCACTCCCACTCATGCAACGCTCACAAGCCTAAAGTGGGATGATTGCGCATTTTATTATTTTCGGCTTTAAGCTGAAAATACTGCACGGTCGCGCAATGCTCATGGGGCTCTCGCGCACTTACCTGCGTGCAGTGCACCGAACAAGCCATCCCGGTCACTCTTCCTCCCCCAGAGCAGCCTACAGCTCCCAGGATGCACTGCGAAAGGAAGGGGCGGGGCGCAAGCGTGACGGTCGCGCTACCAGGAAGCGACCTGCGGGATGAAGGAGTGGGGAAGTGGCAGCGTTCCGGATGAGGCTTCTCGCGCAAGACGCCCCCCTCCCCAGCCGCGCAAACAGGTAACGTTCGAAAAGGGCCTAGGCATGCCTACTCAGGTATAAGTCAGATACTATAGGCATTTCCATAGGATGTTGAAAGTGGAATAATAGCACTGTAACAGGCTAGTGCAGAAATGGCCTGAGTTCCATGGTGCTTACTTCCTGGTAAGTAGACATAGGATCACAAGCTTGTTCCTTCATAAATTTGCATAAGAAAACAGACGTAGACCTTTTATCCAGCCATTTTAAACATCAGGACTTTTATGCAAGATATACAAGGAAGCTTTATATTACCCTAAGCTCTTTGTTAAAACTACCAAGATATTACCGAGCTCTGATTTTTGTTTTTCCTCATGACTCATGGCTGTTTACTTTTTCAAAATTTTCTACTGCTGGAACTCAGACAAAGAGTCTAAAGGTCTCATCTTAGCCTTAGTAATACAGAATAATTCTATAATTTTTTATCTGCATCATGTTAGTAGTGATATAGAAAAAGACCCCACAGGGATAGCTTTTTAAATCCAAAGACTCTATTCATGAAATTACTGGGACTGCTAACATAAGAAGTAATTGGTTTGATATAATAACATTCCTTTCAAGGCATGATTGTCCTCTTACCATAAATTATTTGGAAATGGGTGTGAAGATAATACTTTGCAATTGCTGGTTGATATATGTTGAGCATACAGTTTTTCTATCATTCAGAGAGAATCTGTTGCATAGGTTAAGTCCTGAAATGTCTGTGGGAAACAACATGAATAAATAGTTCTACCCTCCACCATGGTTTCTTTCCTCACTCTGTGATTATGCAAGGAATGGTTTCAAACATGAATAACTTGGACGCAGTTTGCTGCAAGTACTGCTGGAAGACTTGGTGCCACCACTGTGTATCTAAGAATGCCTGCATGCATGATTGCATGAGATTAGGCACAAAGAACAACTGAGAAATTTCAGCACATTTAATTGGAACATTGGGAGGTGATTAGTTTTAAACCATGTTGGTGGGAGAAGAGGGTATTCATATCAAGAGAACTATTTTAGTTCTGGTAAAGAAAAGAACATGCCCTAATCATTCTACCATGTAGCTACATGCAGAGTTCTGCATACTTGCTGGGAGACTGCTTAAATTAAGTACAATGTCCTTGACAGAAAAAAGAACAGAGAAAAGTTTCTTCCTATATTTACTTGTAACAGACCTCAGGATAACTGTGGCCCTTTCTGCACTGGGCTATTAAAACGGCACAGAGCGACCTCCAATGGAGGTCTTCTGCACTGTGGAGTGGACTGGGGTGGACTACTTTTTGTCCAGTTCGGAGCAACCGGAACTGGTCGCGCAGTGTGCTTTTTAAAAACCTCTTTTAAGAGGTTTTAAAAAGCATGGAGTGCGCAACTCTGTGTTGCTCCGTCACCGCACTCCAGTGCAGATTTGCAGGCACACACTAGTGCTTGCCTGCAGACCTGCCAGGGGCAGGCTTTAGGCTGGTGAGCTTCTCCGGAAGCCACCATTTTGGATACCGGAGCAGTGCAGAGCAACGAGCTCACACTGCTCCTCGTCCCGACGGACTCGCTCAGATGCTGAAGAAATCCAGTGAGTCCTGTTTTTGCGTGGTTCCTTTTCCACATGCGGAAAGGGCCTGTGTCTTCAAAAACATTGCAATATAAAGAACTTTCTAGGCAACTTCTTGGTTGTCACATGTGGGCATAGCCTCTAACATTTCACAGATAAAAACAAGGACAAATGTGGCCAAGCAATGCCAGATTATGATCAAGATGGCAAAAGTTATTCATGAGCAAGAACACACAAACTAGGAGAGACTGCAGCACTTGCTTCTGCCTGAGCCTACAGGGAAGGACAAGAATCCATCTCTCCTCACTTATATTTCTATAAAAGCACTGTAGCACACATAAATGATGTCCCCAAGGTCTTCATTCAAATTATCATGATTAGAAGCTCTCTGTCCATTACAATTATAGCTGTCCATTTCAATTATAATCAAGGATTATGTTCTTTATTTGCAGTTGCTTTTTTAAAACTAACAATTTGACATAAATGTGCCTACAGCCCAGCTGTGCTCTTTCTTTTTTTGTTTTTATGAATGATACAGTAAATACTCTATGAATGCATACTGAAGCAATAGGATTGACTTCAATATACTTAGAATGAGCATTTACAACACATAACCTCTCAGGCAGGGATGAACCAGCTCCATTCAGCTTTCAGGACACATGAAGCAACCGCACATGGCATATTTCATGGTACCATAACAGAAATTGAGTATTAAAGACTATTAGGTGAAAAAACCGTGCTTCATTAAAATTAAGGCCATTTCCACCCTATGCTGTTCTAGTGCTGTTATTCCACTTTCAACATCCTATGAAATTCTGGGGTTTGTAGTTTCATGAGGCCAAAGAGTTCTCTGGCTGAGAATTCTAAATGCCCCTCCCTAAACTGCAAACCCCAGGATTCCACAGGATGTTGAAAGTGTAATAATAGCACTATAACAGTGTAGGGCAGAAATGGCCTAAGCTTTGAATCAGTAGTACTGGTATAGCAGTTCAGTTGAAACAATTCATATTGTTTATGCATTATTTATTACTGAATATTTGAATATGAATATTGACAATATTGCTTAAGAATATATATTTTTATTACTTTAATTGGTGTTTTCATAAGAAATGAACTGAAAGCTTATAGGTTACCTATAGCTTATGGGTATTTTTATCTAAAAAATTTTTGTTCTTGTATGAAGTTAGTTTCTTTGGGCTTTCTTGAATGATTGAATGAATGAATGAATGAATCCCAGGTGGACTCTACCTTCAGCTGAGAGTGTGTCAGATGAAGGATGAGGAATTTGGAAGGAACTAAAACAAAATCTCTTTGGATATCATATAGTTAGCAGTTAGTTACATTTCTATACCGCTTATCAGTGTGAGGCATTCCCTAAGTGGTTTACAATGTGTTTAGCTAATTGGTCCCAACAAGCTGGGTACTCATTTTCCTGACCTACAGAAAGATTGAAAGTTGAATCAACCTGGAGCCCTGCAGGATTGAACTCACAATGTTGTGGCTGCAGTACTGGCATTTAACCACTACTCCACCAGGGCTGCACATATAATAGGGCCAGTGCAATGTAGTGGTTTGGGTGTTGGGCTATGACCCTGGATATCAGGGTTTGATTCCTCACTCAGCCATGGAAACCTTGGGTGCATCATACACAGACAACCCCAGAACACCCTGCAATAGGTTTGCCTTAGTGTCACCATAAGTTGGAAATTATTTGAAGGCACACAACAACAGCAAGCACTCATAGTAGATAATTATTCTTGAAAGCACATAATAACAACACTTGAAAACAATGTATCCCATACCAGAAATTTAGGCAGGTCTGGGGGCCAATTTTACACAAACTGTCCTTCACGCCACCAAAAAAATTCAACAGCAAATCATGAATTTGGGTGGTAGATCACTTCAAACCATTGCTTGTTTTACATGGGTCCTGCTTTGTACCAAATTTCAGCATCAAATCACTAGAAGACATTCAAAACAAACAAGAGGCTTACTTTACACAATGGAGTACTTCAGTTTTTGGCTGAATTTCAGCATCACAGTTTTTGGAGGTGCCTTGAGGTCTGCAGGCCACATGTAGCTTACAGCTATTTCAAAATACCCTGATCCCAAAGTTGTAACTACTACAGAGGTTTAAGCCCTAAGCCCAAGAAACATTTCCTTGCAGAAATGTACACCATCAATCAGGACTTTTTTTGGGGAAAAAAGGAGTTATTTCAGTAATTGAACTTAAAAAAAACCTTGGTTATATGCTGCATTTATTAACATCAGGCTAAAGATATAATACGTGGCTAGAATTATTATAGAAAGACACAAAGAAAAGTTAAGTCAATTCAGGTATTTTGAAAAAAGGAGAGCAAATATCATGCCATGTGTTCTTTTATTTGAGCAGGTACACAAGTGGTTCCAGTTAGTGGTACTTGAAGCTTGAAAGAAAGTACATTGAATCCATTTTTGTCCTCTGAACAGAATCTATATTAGGATGATACCTTCACTGGGGCAACCAAAGTTCACAAAACTGTGTGCACACTTTTGAGTTCTCGAGAACTCTTCTCAGGCTGGATGGTAAGCAAAATAAGAGTTAAGAGAGCAAAAAAGATTGAAGTCAGGAGATTGTATTACCTTGTTTCTTTCTACTTCTGGTTTTCCACTTATGTGTTTTTATGTAGCACCAGATACTTGTAATTACTTAGAAAGCAAGGGGGGGTCTAAAGGCTTTGGTGAGTATCTATGGCACCCTATAGTGTAGGACAAGCCTCAGGAGCCCTCCTGTCTTGTCACTAGACAAGGAGGGAGGATGATGATTGAGTTGTCCTTGGGGCGGGCCCACAGTTGGCCCTCACTTCAGGGCTCGTGAGGCAAGGAAGGTGTGGCAGGGGGCTTGCCTTCCAGATAAACGGGTTGGCTGAAGTTCGCTTCCGGACCCGGTATCTTGCCCAAGGGAGGTTGGGGGAGAGGTCAGGTGGTGACCTCTTGCCTTAACAATTCCTGTTATTTTGACCCCCCCTTCTCTCACGTCACAAAGTTCAAGGTCCAAGTGCAAGTGCAAGTTCAAGTTCATGGTAAATAGGCATATAATAAATTGCTGTAGTTCAACCGAAGCCCTGTGTGTAGTCTCTTCATTTCATGGGTTGGTCAGCAAAAACTGAGACAGATGGCCCTGTGCCCTTTTCCAGTAGAGTGTCATGATATGTACTGTTGTAGTAAGTGTGTCTCTACCTGGACTGATAGAGAGCTATGGTACCTCATGGTAGCACCACTGCTTCAGTTAGTAATGTATGATGAGAAACACAACACATGCACACTCAAATCCACCTTTACTTTGTTTCTTTGAAAAGTGCTAACACGTTTTGGCTGGAATCCTGTTCGGTCGTCCTAACAACAGTAGACTCTGTTACCCTACAAGGTGGAGGATTTTGGGGTCCACCTGCAATACCAGTGTCTCCTTAGAAATTAGGAATTATAGTTCAAAGGAGACCTGCAAGAAGAGGGTAATGGCGGCATCTTTTTGCCTGTGTATACTAGTACTAATTGCACAGATGACTTCAGTTAAAAGTTAAACACAGTATTTTATTTGGGAATAACAGTCTCACAAGGAATCAGGCACTCTGAGGAACCATACAAGGGTATTGGAAAATAAGGTAAGAAAGCTTGGATAAAGAGAGATTAGAGGTGGGACGGTGACAGTAACCAATCCTGAAGTGGAAGATTGAAGTGGAGTGGCTTAGACAGTGAGTCTGGGGGTAGCACAGAGGAACAGAAAATTGGACACTACATACTATGTCCAAAGTACTACAAATTGCTGGAATTGGAGCTTAGGTTTTTATACCCTATTTCTTGCTCTGGAGGAGCATCCATGGACAAAACAGTAATGACTTTCCCATGAAACTGATAAAGGAGTCTGGAATGGCCTGATTGTCTTATTCTAGGTGACAAAACATTGATGGGAGTCCTGACAATCTTTTAATGTTTTGATCAGGTAATGTGAATGGGGAAGGTTTCCATAGGATATACTCACAGTAAAGGTCCCCGATTGCTTGATCTGCTATTGTTTTTGGGAGTGCTCACAACGTACAGTTTTTAGAAAGGATTATCCCTAGCCCATTAGCACTGGGTTTTCCCACCTAATCCTCTCTGAACTTATGACCTGATCATGTCTGAGGTCATCCTGACCTGGCATAAGCATACAGTGAATGCGCTTTCAAACATGTGTTTCAGCCATGATATATGTCCAATTATGAAAAAAGCACATCTGCAGAGAAGGAGTGGATGGTGTGGTAATAATTCACTGAATCATTTGTTGAATGTTGAATCAATATATAAATAAATCCAATGGATTCAATGGGAGTAACAATAGGATTCTAGCCTTTGTTTCCCAATTCCCAATCCTACAGTAGTCCTGTTGCTGGGATTAGATCCTACTCATGAGTAGTGTTCCCCATTTCAGTCTCTGATGCCATCTACTATTCAGGTGGGAATCAGCCATCCTCATTTTATGTGGTTAAACACAAAACAGTCATTAGCCCCTGGCTAATGCAAGTAAAATGGATGGAAGAGAACTTCTGCAGTACTGTACTGCAACAATATAGAAACAGATCCTTTACTGGAGAAGCACAAACTACTTTCTCAGCAGTTGTTATTGCTATTGCTAGTTGTTTATTTCTATAGCAGTTTTCTGATCTAACATTTCCCCATGGCAGCTCATAGAATGATTACATTTTTTTAAAAAAATATAAAATAAATCTGCACAATTTACATATATAATAAGAAAGGCTGTACATTATCTTGGAATGTTACATTCCTGTGGTTCAAATGCAGTATACCATATTCTTTAAGCTTAGTTAATTATCTTCCTTCCTTATCACTTCTCTAGTAGGTTGGTCTAGGGGTTTTTTAAACAGTTTCCTATATTAATTTATAGCATTCTAATCAAAGTGGAGTTTTTTTCCAGGCTGCAGTTGTATATAGTACATTCTGGCTAATAGACATGTAAGTAGCTTTCAGTCTTTTTCTAAAATAAGCCATGTTAAAAGTCCCAAATACCTCCAACTAAGTGATATGGAACGACATGTTTCAAATATTAGATTACATATTTTCCCAACAGATTGAAATAACTGGACTTTGCCAAAACATATTACAAATTTCTGCTCCCAGCTTTATGAGATCTCCAACACTGAAGGGAGCTCAAATTGAATATCTAATGTAGTTATTTGTCAGTTGTTAAATGAAAGCTGCACAGTTTTCATCAATAATTTGATTGTAGATTTCATTGGCATTTCAGTAACACACTATAGTCATGTAATTCCAGATGTCAATAGAGACCATAACATGAGCAGAAACTAAAATCACACAGTAGCTAAATAGTTAAGATACTGAAAACCTTTTCAAGAGGAGGCAGTTTTTACATCTAAGTTACTTTCTCTCTGAATGGCTTTCTTGAATTCAACTGGATGGCTGATATTTAATGAACGAGTGAAATCTTACACATAACAATCTGATGTCTAGGGTCGCAGCTGAAGTGTTTTAAATCAATTTAGAGTGCTATCTTATGCAGGTTAACTCAGGAGCAGCTATCACTGTGTGTAAGAGATTAAAAGAACAGAGTAATCATTCAGGAAACAGCATGATGTTACTTACAGACCTCCTGGAATCTTTCATCCCTACCCAAGCAGCTCTAACTTGGAGAGAGAGGAAGGGAAGTTCAGAGTCCTGAACAAAACCAAAAGGGGGTAGGTCCTGAATGGCAGGGGGTTGGACTCAATGTCTCTTGTGGTCTATTCCATGCTTCTATGATTCTACGAAAATCTAGGTTGAAACATGCCTCAGTGCTGGGATGTAACGAGTACTTGAAAATAGAGTACATTTGTAAATATAGTTGATCTAGAAAAGGTAAAACCAGGTGTTACTTTCAGAATGAAGTTAGAGAACATATCTGCTTTTTAAAAAAGTAATTGCGAGGCCAGGATAAACATCCATTTTTCATTGGGGCTGGAGTCCTTTCTCTTTGTAGCTGCAATCCCAATGAAAACTAAGCTCCCAGTGTGGCTATGGGATAACAATGAAAATGGATGTGTCTTAATAATTGAGGCAGTTTCCTAAGAAATAGCCATAGCCATATTAGTCTGTCACAAAATAATAAGGAAAAGAGAGAGAAAGAGAGAGGGGGCGGCGGGGGGACTCTAGGAGCCCCTTTCAAGACTAACTATGCCATCTCCCGTAACTTGTGAAGTCAGTTTATCATATATTTTGCCTAAAATACAGCACAAATATCTTGAAGTTACCTAAAGTTAAGGAGGCCTGGGTAAAAACTATATCTCAATGGGAAAAACTTTGTGGTTATGCGTTCTCAGAGACACACATAGTTTGGAACATGAACTTTGCAATGTTGAGGACTTTCAAGTTCTATTATTGAAAGAGTGCTATTATTAAAGAGATACTCAGGTAAAAACCTGCACATGCTTAGCTATAACTAAGTACTGTAAATCTCTGGCCCTGAATTCAAGTGGAGGTTGTTGTTGTTGTTGTGTGCCATCAAGGTGTTTCTGACTTATGGTGGCCCTAGGTGAACCTATCATTGGGCTTTCTTGTCAAGAATAGTTCAGAGGAGACTTGCCATTGCCTTCCTTTGAGGGTGAGAGAGGGTGACTTGCCCAAGATGGCAAATCCAAGATGGATTTCCATGGCTGAGTGAGGATTTGAACACTGTTCCTCCTAGTCCAACAGCCAAACCACTACACCATGCTAGTTCTCAGATCAATAGGACTAAAACTAAAAACGACAACTTCAGGTTGGCCCATACTGGCCTGTTTTCATTCAGCTAAAAGAAACTGATCTACACTGTTGGAATAGAATCAATGCATAAAAAGAAATACTGACTGACTCTCCATTTGGTCCTTTGGTCTAATTTTTTCTACCCCAGAGTCCTAGACATGCCAGGGAATTTTTCAAACTTATGTAGAGGCAATATTTTCAGTTATGGTGAAACTCATACAAAAGACTATATTGCTTGCTCTAGGTTGTGTTTATGCAGTGCCTAATTGGATACACTTATTCTTTCAATCTATATCCTACTTAGGAAAACTGGATGCATTTTCACTTTAAAATTTATGTCATTCTCCTTCCTGGAGAGCTGAAAGGGGAGAAAATCCTATATTCCGTAAGCTAGGAAAGATTTGTATGCACAGATAGGCTGTACAGCTTTCTCTTTAAACTCCCAGCACTCAACTGCTTGCTTTCCACAAAGAAACTCTCTGCAGGTACTAGTAGCCCACTGAGTACAATGTACTAGGGAAGCATCTGTCTAATGTGCAATGTCACTCTAATGAATAGAATTGGACAATGTGGGAAAAGGTTACTTGGTTGGAATTCAGTCAAATCAGAAGAAACCAAATGAAGCTGAGTTCTTAAGAACAATGTACTTATTGGTAAAAGCCAACATGGGTCTACCAAGAATAAATCTTACCAAATGACATTTTCTCCTTTTTTGGATCAAGTTTCTATCTTGATCATTTGGGAAGTACTATGCTTGGAAATTAGGTGGTAGTGTGTAAGGAATTTGGTAGAGTTAGTCTGGAGAAGACTGAAGTGATGTATTTAAGTCTTTTACTCCAAAGCCCTTTCTGCACCAGGCAATTAGAACGGGGCAGTGTGTCCTCGCAGGGAGGTCGTCTGCACCTTGGAGCAGACTAGGAGCGGACTACTTACCGGAGATCCGCACTTCAGTCTGCTCCAAGACGACCCCAAGTGGTCCTTCAGTGTGTTTTTGAAAGACCAGAAAAAACAGGTCTTTATTTTCCTGGAACGCGCCATTGCATTCCTGCTCCCTTGTGCAGATTCGCAGGCTTGCACCAATGCGAGCCTGCAATCTACAGAGGGTGGGCTTTAGGCATGGTGAGCTTCAGCGGTTGGTCGGGACCCACAACCAACCAGAAGCCGCCATTTTGGAAGCTGGAAGCCACCATTTTGGAAGCTGAAAGCCACCATTTTGGAAGCCGGAGCTGCCATTTTGGAAGCAGGAGCAGTGCAGATCTACAGAACTCGCACTGCCCCGATTCACCCTGGACCAAGGAGGAGCCCTGCGGAAGGGCTTCAGGGACAGTCCGCATTGCTTCGGACCCCAGAAGAAGCGGTAGGTAACAGCACGGAGCGATTCCCTCGCCTCATGCGGAAAGGGCCCAAGTCTCAAGTCAAGTCTCTACCTTTAAGTCTCAAGTCAAGTCTCAAATCCTTGCAAGATACTTCCAAGTCAAGTCACAAGTCAAGTTTCAAGCCTGGGAGCCAACTTTATACTTCAGCCTGTATTCCAGAATTTCTGGATAGAGTTGAATAAAGTCAGTTTTCACAATTTAAGTAGAGTTAGCCCTCTACATTTGTGATTTTGCCATCTGCAGCTTCAGAAGTGGGGAATAGGATCCTTCTTACTCCCCATTACTGAAGCTTCAAGAGCTTTAGAAGGAAGGTTCCTTCCGCCTCAAGCCCATTGCCTAACACATTTTCTGTTCCCCTATTAGATAAGTGCCCTACACTCTGGACATAAGTCTTGCCTTCTGCTCTTCAGAAAAGTTTTAGAAAGCTCCTCCTTTATGTAGCAGGGACAGGCTGGTGAGCAGACCTCAACCCCACCTTAAGCCCATTTGCTGTTCTCTCTGAGAAATGCGTCCACACTTTGGCCTTGAGATTGATCGTCACGTGGCCAGTAAGTTGTAAGATTTTTGGATGAATGTGTTATGTTACTGAGCCAAGGGCAGCAAGTCAGTCACTGAAAATTTACAAGTCTCAAGTTGAGTCGAGTCAGTGTGTAATTATTGCTGAGTCAAGTCCCAGTTGAGTCACTGAAGTGACTTAAGTCTGACTTGAGTCCAAGTCAATCAACTCAAGTCTACATCACCGGAAGAATGACTGAGGGTAGATGTGAAGGCAGATACTTCAATACCTGAAGGATTTTGAAGCAGAATAGAAAGGCAAAATCACACTGCCTGCTAGTGAGAAAGGGTCTAGATCTAATAGACATTAAGTTGCTACTCCTGCCGCTAGACCCAAACCACTAAAACCTGGATGCAGCACAACTCCAGTCTTTCTAACCTCCCATTCTGGAAAGGAAAGGAATAGTCTCTCTTGACGGTGTTAAAAGCTCTGTACTGCAGAAGTGCACTTTGAGACCCTGAGGCACTTTAGCCATCACAGTTGCTGCTCATTTCAGTGCCAGGTGTAGAAGGGTTGCAATCTTCATAGTTGCCACTTTGTTGGAATGAGGCTATGTGTCCCACCACCTCCAGGAGGTTGCCCACTCATAAACTAGAGCAATGATATCCAGCCAACACACTTGTGAACGAATATGTCTGAATAAACACAGCAGCAAGAGTCAAAAGATCAGAGCTCATTAATTATCATGGAATGGATTTCATGCCATACAAAATTATTTCTGAAAGAAGATAATTATTACTTGTGAGTGGATCATTTGACTTTTATATGGTAAAGACCAGCCAAACTCCAAAGTTTCCCCTGTCTGTAACTAAAGATCATCTGCACCCTTACAGAGGCTTTGCCAGTTTTCATTGAGTCTCTTTCACTAATTCTCCAGCTACTCCAGAGGGTCCCTCGGTATTCAGTAATTTGAGTGGGCAAGAGCAGCCATGTATAGTGGAGTAAGACTTTGTATGTATAAGACGTTTTTTCATCTTGTCTGATGCACGGAGCTACTGGCTTCTTTATACAATTTTTTGGCATGGAAAAGATACTCATGCCCCAAAATCTGGCTAAACCTTATCATGATGTAGGCAGATCCTATATTAAAATAATTAACTAACCAAATCCTATATATTTTCTTAAAAGTAAGTTCCATATTGTTCAGTGGGAGTGCCCACTGAAATCAGTAGAACAAACCATTCAAATACTGTTCTCAGTAGGAAATGCAGCACAATCCACAGTCAGGTTACTCAAAAATAGTCCCCACTGAGTTCACAGAGGTGGAGAGCAATCAGTTGAACACAGAAAATCAGTAGGGAATGTAATATTGAAAGAGCAAATTGTACTTCTCTGACACATTTTTTGAAAATTATGACTAGTGTCCAAAGAACCAAACATATAATTCTGCGCAGTCAAGGAGGATTTGGCTGATGTCTCTCAAGCCATAATTTCCCCATACCACATAGCAAACTTCTTTTTAAAGGAGGAGACTGTTATTACATGTTGTTCAAAGCACAGAGGTACAAAAATCCCACCAGGCCTTCGTTGCTATCATCAGACTTGAAATACTCCTTTGAATCATGGCCAGCTTCACATTCTCCCTAGTTTGTTCAACATCAAACTTGTAATTAATTAAATGAATTAATTTCATTTCTATCAGCTTCATCACTGCAGATTAATTCATAGCGATAAGCTGACAAGGAATGCTGCTGTTTTTCCACCACAGGAGAGGACAGTCATAATGAACAGTGAATGTAACTAAGGAAGCATATCTTGGCCCACTGATCCCCACTTCAGTATTGTGCCTGCATCATCACAAATGAACTAAGCTTCCTAAATCTCTGTAATAGTTTCCAGAGAGTCTTTATTTTGCCCTTGAAAAAACAACAACAATACAACTGATGAACAGTGGGCTTGCAAAGAACCAGTTCAGGCAATGTGAGGCCGATAGGAATATAGAAATGACAATACTAAGACCCCTTGAAAAAAACAAAAGAGAATAACTCCAAAACAGGGACTCTCTATAACAACTATACTAACAATATTGAGGGCAAGACACATAATACAAAGTGAAATTCAAACCAGTATAACTTCAGGACAATTACAAGTTAATAGAGCAATGATTACAAATAAAACAGAAATAACATGTGGTCATATGGAATTACAAACTTCCCTACAGACATCCAGGGTAAATGAAGTTCCGGATTGTTTATCTCCAACAGTCTCAACACAAACAGAATTTGTGATAAAGTTCAATGTTGTTTTAAAAAATTGAACAGAGCCTGTAGAAGTATCACAAATGAAACAAAGGAAAAAATGTCTATTAGAGAGATAGTTTCCATTGGCCTAAATCCAATTGCTAGTCCCCAATAGAGGCTAGGTCATCAATAGGACTTATGTAAGTGCTGACTTCTCATTCAGCAATGGTACATTTCAGTTTCCAACATTCAAATGGATATATTCTTATAAGATTTTACTCTAGGATCCTTTCTTCTGGCTATCCTTTGCCATTTGGTCATTAAAACACCTCTCTCTCTCTCTCTCTCTTCATTCATTTTCCTAGGTTTTTCCCAAGCAGTCCTATACTTTTTCTCAGAGAGAAAGAGAGCTGGCATGTTATTTAAGGAATTAAGAAATTTTCCAAGCAATTATCAAGGGAAGCCTTGAGCTAATGCTCCAAAGAGTTATATCTATATGAATTCTAAAGCTGAAGGTACCAAAGGGAGGCTCTGATGCTGCCTCCTCTCCAGAGAGTTTTTACTAGCTGCTGAAAGTAGAGAAAAAACAAGTCTATATACTGTTTCTTAGTAATCCACAACTTACTACACAAACAAGGCAAACATTCTTATGAGGAGTGTGGAAATGTTGGCTCTTTGTATATTTTGGACTTCACCTCCCAGAAGTTCCTTACCTACCACTCATGCTGCTTTGGGTTTCTGGGAGCAGAAGACGAAAAGACATTGAATTTTCCCATCTCTGCTCTAAATATTTTACTGACTGAATTCTTCCATCATTTTCTCCATTAATGAACCTGTGTGTGTGTGTGGGGGGGGCGTAATCTTTTCTCTGTACATCACCTGGGAGTGCTTCAGGAGGGCATCCCACATCTCAAATTTGATTTTCTGGTTATTTGATATTAGATCACTTCAGTTGTGCACATGATGTTTTTGGAGGCTTATGCTGGCAGTTTGACAGAAAGATTTTTTATGAATTACATACCGGTAGTCATACTTATGGCCCTTTCACACTACACAATTATATCACTATGATTCCACCTTGGCTGCCATGGCAACACTCTATGGAATCCTGAGATCTGGAGTCTGGCAAGGAGCAATTCTCAGACAAAGAACTTCTCTAGTGACTTACCAAATTGGAATCCCAAAGACTCCACTGGTTGAAACAATGGCAGTTAAAGTAGAATCATAGTGCTGTAGTGTGAAAGAGACATTTCTCCTTCCATTAGTATTTGAAGGTGGACCCTGGACATTATTTTTACTTGCAAATAAGATCACAGAAGCTACATAACTTGAGGAAAAAATACATGAGCAGGCTGAGGACTGCGAAAAGAAGGATGGAGAATGCTATTCCATCTATGCTATCCAAAGGACAGATATATGTTCCTCCCATCAGCAACTTCACTTGCTTAAATTGAATGCTACATATTCATGTGGGATGTACTTCCTTGCTATGTACGGTTTTGAGGCTTAAATCCAACTTACAATGAACTTACATTGTTCCTAACACAAGCATATTGTTTTCAGATCTATAGAATCTATAATACACTCTTTCTGATTCTGTCAATATTGCAGCTTGCTTTTGGAGTAACAACCCTGATCTCACAAAAAAAAAATAATAAAATAAAATAATAAAATGGTATGACAGAGAAGAACCTTACATTTGCTTCTCAGTGGATGGGAAACAGGACACGATATTTTCTATCCCTTTCTTCTTTGTAATCAATGAACAAATGGTAAGTTTGCTTTAATAAAATTCACTACAAAAAATATAGTTTTGTGATATGTGCTGTGACATCAGTAAAGACAGAAAAAAACACTAGTTTACCTTTGCAGTAGAAAGGCTAATGATGTGCTGATCTTTTTCATTGGTGACAATCTCTGTAATACTAAATAAATGTCCCATCAGCTTCCCCACTGGCTTGGTGTTGATGTTAGGATGCCACAAACGAAGAATTTTATCATCTCCTACGGAAAGAAATTTACTAGTGATTCACTCTGCATTAAGTTTGTAGAATATGAGCAACTGGATGAATCTGGGAGAAATCACATTTCAGAAAGTAATACTTGGGCGGACTAATAATCCATTGCTACTATTTTTACAGATCTGTTCTCCCATTCATCTGACTGAGTGTGATGCAAGAAAGCTTAAACTTTTAAAGTTATTTATTTCTCTGTAGAAGCAATGTGTTATCATATTAGAATGTTAATCTCCATTTTAGTAGTAGGAAAGGCTCTTTTCAGTTTGAGCTCTCCATCTGCAAGAAGCTAATCAGTGGAATTTATTTTCTTTTTTGTTTGTTTGGCAGATATCCACAGCAGCATTTTGGAATATTTAACTAACTGGTACAATTGCAGGTCTTTTAGTGTCATTTTCTTATTCCTGCCGTGATACCTGTATAATATACACCTTTGTTGTAGGCATGCCTGCGTGACCAGCACAGCCATATGACTGTTGTGGTTATGATGACACTGAGGCCTCTATTAGCGCTATAACTCAAGGAGACCTTCATATGATATCTTTTAGTTAATAAGTCTGCCTTTTTTTAGCGGGAAATGATTCCTTTCTTCCTCCTTGTAGAGACTGCACAAGTCATGAGATTTTTAGTAACTGTGCTCTGCTTTTGATGTCAATGGCCCTTTCTGCACGCGGCGAGGGAAATGCTCTCTGCCGCTACTCACCAGCTTTTTGGTGGATCCGTTTGGGTCCGTCGGGACGAGGAGCAGTGCGAGCTCATCGCTCCGCACTGCTCTGGCGTCCAAAGTGGCGGTTTCCGGTTGGGGGAGGCTCTCCACCAACCGGAGAAGCTCGCCAGCCAAAAGCCCGGCCCCCGGCAGATCTGCAGGCATGCACTAGTGCGTGCCTGCAAATCTGCACCTCAGCGCAGGGGTGGAGCAACATGGGGTCACACGCTCCATACTTTTTAAAAACCTCTTAAAAGAAGTTTTTAAAAAGCACGCTGCGTGACCAGTTCTGGTCACTCCGGAGTGGACTGAGGTGCGGAACTACGAAAAGTAGTCTGCCCCAGTCCACTCCATGGTGCAGAAGACCTCCGTTGGAGGTCGCTCTGCACCGTTTTAATAGGCCCGTGCGGAAAGGGCCATTGTCAGCTTTTTTTTCACCAGAATCTGACGATCTTGTGTTGAACAAATAGACACATCTAGAAACAGGTAACTGATGAATATATAGGTAGCTCAAAGGAATGTTTTATGACTTTTAGTCATGAAAAGGGATGGGAAGGTAGATGATCTTTTCAAGATGACAATTTCTTAAACAAGTGGTTCTTAATCCTTTTTTTTTAAAAAAAATCAGGAAGCCCTTGTAAATATAATTTGTTATTGGGTACCCTGAAGACTTAATTCAAAATTTAAATATTTAAATTTAGATTTAAATATTCAAATATTTATTTATTTATTGAAGACTTCTGGAGACTAGGATTCAAATCAGCCTCAGTGGAAAACCTCCTCTGAACAAATCTTGCAAAAACAAAAAACCAACCAACAAAACAAACCTGTGATAGGTTCACCTTAGGGTTGCCATTAATTAGAAGTGACTTGAAGGCACATAGCAACAAAGTGCTGTTGACAGGGAGAGGTTCTTTCTAGCCATCATGTCTCTTCCATTTGAAAAATGACTTACGGCAACCCTGATACAAACCTATCATGGGGCTGTTCTTGACAAGATTTGTTGCCTTTGCCTTTCTTTGAGGCTGACAGAATGTGACTCGTCTGAGGTCACAAAGTGGGTTTCCATAGCTGAGTGGGGATTCAAACCCTGGTCTCCAAAGTCATAGTTTGTGTATGTGCACATGCTTGCTATTGGTCCCTTTTGTCAGGGACATATAGTGGGAGAGTGTGGGTGCTGAAACTGTTCCCTTGTTGAAACTGCTCCCTCAGCATCCACACAACATCCTGGTGCTGTGTCCCTGTCACTGCTGCCATTGGTGTCCAGCAGTAGGGCTTCACAGACCTCCTATGAGAGTGCTACGGACCTCCAGGCGTCCCTTGACACCAATTTAAGAACCACAATCTTAAACTATTTGTTTGACATTTAACATACTCTGACTTGAGTAGATTTGCCTGTGTTACTCCTTCAGGAAGGATTAGGCAAGATACTGTGGCCATTTCCACACGAGGCTGTTGTAGAGCTATGATTCCACTTTCAACATCCTATGGAATCCCGGGGCTTGCAGTTTTGGGAGGGGCCCGAAACTGCAAAGCCCAGGATTCCATAGGATGTTGAAAGTGGAATCATAGCGCTATAACAGCCTTGTGTGGAAGTCTGATGTGTTTTACTGCCTAGTCATTTTTTGTGGAGGCAATTACAGCACAGAGAGTGAAAAGCAAAGACAGGCATGAGGCACAGCTTCCTATTGTTGATCGTTGCTTCCTCCCAATCTTACACTTTTGCTTTAAAAAAAGAAAGGAGTAAGAGAGGGAAGAGGAGAAGGTCTGGGAACAGTACTAGCTCACCCTGAAAAGCTCAAATTCTTCTGCTGCTTCTTTTGCCTTGCTATAAAGTAATATGTTTTAAAGAACAATCTGCTAAAGGTGTCCCATTTTTACCATGGTATAAAATTTTACTCAGCTTGCAAGTGAACAGATTTTCCCTAAGACTATTATCTCTGCACTCCAGAAGTAAAGTTGTTTCTTATGCATCTTCCATCTCTGTCAGCTGCAGGCATTTGTAGGTACTTTTTTCTGATAACACATGGAAATAGTTACTCACTGAACACACACACAAAAATCCTGTAAGGATCTGGCATTTGGACAGATAGGTTCAGAAGTGACTGTATAGCTCTTGGCATTTGCAAAGAAACCCTGTGTGTCATGGAACTAGCTCAGAGAACTGAAGGTGGTAGTCAGAAATTGGACCAGTTAATGACGTATAAAAGAACAGAAAGGCTTCACAATGGGTACCAAGACCTCTGAAATGTTTACTTGGAAAAAAAATTCTATTGACGAGACTGATGAGTAAGAAAGAATACAATCTTTGTTTTCAAATAGGATTAAAAGACATTTTCAGCCTATTTTCTTCAGTAAACAAATATTTATCGAATTATAAAAACATGGCTTTTTTAAAAAAATATTTGTAATAGCACAAACCCATTGTAGAATGCATTATTTTTCTGGTTGGCAGGATCTGACAATATTTTGGGAGAACTGAATGATTTCAGGAAAGACATTCTTACAGCAATTAATTATGAGAAGAAAACCAGTTGGTTCTAAGGCAGTGCATTACCTTCTAATCACAGCTAACTCGTTTTTAAAATAAGTATTCATTTTCATTTCGTGATCTATCTGTTCAGAAAATTTATGTGCTGGTGCTTTGATCTTAAATAAAAGGAAATGGTTTGATTCCCCCCCCCAGGAATAAAGAAAGCTGAATGTTTCAGCTTCATTCTCTGAAAATCAATAGGAAGCTGAAAGTGGCTGAATTAACTCTGTTAAGACTAGGCATTTTTATTTTTCATTGCAGACTGAACTAGATAGAGTTGTTGATGTTTCTATTCCACCTTTTTCCCAATTTGGGACTCAAAGCAGCTTACAACAAATTAAAAAACATATAGTAAAAAATCCACAAGATGCAAAAGTTCAAACAAGATTAAACAATAAAAAATTAAAGCCAAATTAAAACATATATCATTAACCCCCATCCCACATACTTACACCAGTACTAGAGCAGTACTAGAATTGTGTTGGCACTACACCTAACTCTTATAATGATTTACATTACGTGCTCAATGCTGTTCAAGGAAAGCAACAGGAGATGTCCGAAGAACCAGGGACCCATTATCATGATGAAACTTGACTATATATTTTGGCAAAGCCTTGGTGGTCCATCTGCTACTTGGAATAATGAGCTTGGTTTCTTCATGGTTATTATATTTAATCTTATATATATTATATCCATTTTTATATTTTTACACACAGAAATGTTACAAGCAGTAAGGATACAACTTCTGCAACCAAGACGTTTTGAAAATAATCACAAACAATTGATTGGACTGAACACATTTCACTTACCTCCAGTAACAACAATATTGGCTTTTCCACAGTATGTGAAGGTATTAACTCCTCTTGGTACAGAAAATTCCCTGACAGCTCTGGAATCACAATAATATATTTTATCAAGTACGGACTAAAAAGATAGAAAAAAACTAGGGTTTCAAGATTTGGGGATCCAAATCCTCCTGCCAATATAGGCGAATCAAATCTCTCAAATCCTGCCCTGGATGGGGGTAGAAGGTGGCAGGGAGCACTTCTTGCGCTTCTCCCCCAGCCATGGGCCAATCTGGCCAGGGATGGGTCAACAAAGCTGGCAGAGAGGGCAATCTCACCCTCCCTGCCCTGGTGCCACCGCTGCTGGGCCTGATCTTACTAAAACATTCCTTCTACTCTATACAACCTTTTAAAAATAATAACTAAAGGTACAGTCCTATACCTGCTGGGTGGAATGCTTTGAGGCTGGAGTGTTTTGACATTTCCTGAGCCTTGCTCCACTCTTGCTGGCAAAGCAGAAAAGGGGTAGTGTTTCTCCTTTTTTTTCTTTATGTACAATTTGACATTGGTCTAAATCTTGCTTTGTATTAGGGGTATAGTAAAGAAGTCTCGCCTCTTCCAATCCCCAGGGAATCTTGCATAGGGAGCCACTGCAGAAATTTTCCCAGTGGCTGGGAAGAAACTGGAGGGGTACCCAAGACTTCTTTTCTCCCTCTGCTGTTGGAGGCATGTGTTCACCTCAGAGGACTTTTCCCCGGTCAATCCCATGATTTGCTCTTTGATAGAGGCATAGAAAGTTAGAGATTGGGCTCTTCTGCACAACCACCACCATCCATTCAGAAACTAGTCAAATTGGTTAATGTAAAATAAATGACAGAAAATTGTAAGGTTTTAGGCTCCTTCCCTCTATGCTGGCTCCTTTCCTCTCCCTCCTGAGAGTCCTTTCACACTACACAGTTATGCAGCTTTGATTTCACCTGACCTGCCATGGCTGCATCATATGGACTCCTGGTGTTTGTAGTTTGGTCAGAGGCACTAGAGGAGCGCTCTGGCTGAGAATTCTAAATATCCCTCCATAAACTGTAATCCCAGGACTCCATAGGATGTTGCCCTAGAATCATAGTGCTATAATGTGTAGTGTGAAAGGTCACTTAGTCTGGGTTCTAATCCTACATATTGTTACTTAAAGGAAATCTCACTGATAAAAATGAATAAAAATGCATGAATCAGACAATAAGGCTACAAAACCTTAGGTATGCAGACCAATCAGATCCTCTGCCATAGGCCTATTGATGTACCTACAAAAGGGACTAGATTCTTATAATTTTAATAACTGTGTAGAAAAGAGAGCTCGAGCAACAGATACCCAATGCTAAGCAGGTGATAAGGAAATAAGCTGCCCCTGCTGAAATATTTTCTTGTCAGGGCCAATCCTATCGTTAGCACAGTAATCCAACCACACCATGGTGCTGAGGTGGTGGAGAACAATAGAAAGCTCTGGAGGAGAAAGCACTGTGGGCCTTGCAATCTCTTCTGTGCCCCCTAAGCTAGCTGGCTGCCTTCAGGTGCAGTGGAAGAGGCTGACTCCCATCATTATAGCCAAATTGCAATCCAACTGCTAGTCAGTTCAACTTCTGTGCATGAAATGGGGCAGGATGCCATCTTATCCTTTGTCTCAAGCAGCAAAGGGGGTGATCTCGCCCTCTCTACTCTGTTGCTGCTGCCATCAGGCCCCACAAAACAATGTTTTAAAACTAACAAAACTAGGGGTTTTTTTATTACAAAAAAACTATTTTCTATGACAGAAAAAGGAGTTGAATTATCTGTCATTGAATTTTCTTCTTATCTTCTTAATAAGAAGTATGAGTACGTTTCCCTGAACTGAAAACTACTTTTTATTTTTCATTGAACAAAGATTTCAAATTCTGCTTCAAAATCACATTTCAGTAGAAGTGCTTTCTTTCCCTTGCTTTTAAAACCCTTTTTCAAAAAAAGGATTCAAAAGATTCGAGATACATGAGATTCATGGATTCCCAAAACGTTCCAGGGATTCAGATCCAGATTTGGAAAATTCTGGATTTGTCCCATCCCTAGAAAAAACTCTCTAATGATTCATTTGTATTCATTGCTATATGTCAGGATCCATTGGAAACTGTCTTAAGACCATAGGTCTGCAGTGGAAGGCTTTGAGCTGGAACTTCAAATTATGTCAAAGGAATGCCCCCCCCACTTTAATCAAATGCGTAGAACTTGACATAATAGGTCATTCAGATATACATCCCTCTTTTCTTGCTGTTGCTCTACAGAGGCATCTAAGTTACCTTTCCTATGTCTTGTGCCAGAATGCCCATCATCCCCTCATAGTGCTAGCCAGTAATGATATAAGTCATGTTTCAAAATACATAGAGGATGCCAGACTGAGGAAGACCGGTCTATGTGGAACAACAGTGGGTATGAAGAATATAGTTTTGCACAAGAACACGTGCTGTCTTTGGTACAAAGAGAATGTAAGGAACCAATACAAGGAAATGAGGCTTTGATGGAAAAATTATTGGAGTGGAGGGTTTTCCTTTACTTCAGCATTCTGGATATTCTGCAAAGCTACCATTCTGCACTGAACCAATCTGTGGAGTTGGTAGAACTCTGTTCCACTGACTAGGTTGACTTTGAGTAGCAACAATGGGAAAGCAAAATGTGCTCAGTCACATATCTTTGCACTGCTTATTCCCACAAAAGTGCTACTGGCCCTGCTTGGAAAGAGTCAAAGGAACAATTTCCCAGTCTGACTTGGGCCATTTCCGCACTAGACTGTTATAGCACTATTATTCCACTTTCAACATCCTATGGAATCCTGGGGTTTGCAGTTTTGGGAGCGGCCGGCTCATAACCCTACTTGCCTTCTGGAAGGCAGTCTTACTCAGCTGTTTTCATTCTCAAGATATTAGCAGACTGGGTTTGCTCTTCTAAAGAGAGTGGCCTGTACAATTGGGAAAGATTATATCACCTTTTTGCCCTCCTGAAAAGAAATAGAAGAATCCTGAGGCCTTCTTGCTCTTCAACAGAGATGGAGAACTTGGTTCTGTGAGGTTTGTTGCCTACCCTTACATTTCTACTATTATCTCTGGTTGGTGACTGGATTTAAGAGATCAAATGCTATTTAAAGTCCAAGCAGTTATTGGAGATAGTTTTGCAATCTTTCCATTGTTCTCATTCTCTTTGTTCATTGTTACTGTTGTTGCTACTACATGCAATCCAGCTTTTCTTCCAGTATGTCAGAGAATTATACAGGATTCACCCATTTTTACCATCACAACAACTCTGTGAAGTATGTGAGGACTTGACGTTCATCATGAATTTGTGCCTCTAAACCTAGCACTTTAGAATGCTATTCCTGAATTTTGGGGATCAGCCCTAAGCCATTGAAAAATGGGTTAAGTTATTATAAGGCCAGCCAGCTGCCAAAGCCAGTAGAGGTGATATTAAATCCTCATAGGAGACTGTTCACATGAAATTGCATGGCAGTCCTGAAGCATGTACTGAGATTCACTTCTGAAAAGCTTAAAAGAAAGAACTTAGAAATGTGGGCTACAGAGTTCTTTTTCAAAAGTGTTCTGTAAGATGGATTAGTTGTATGAAGAATCGCTTTGGCAAACCTTTGTCTAATTTTGAGTGGTATTTCCAGTTAATTTCTATTTTTAAAAATGACACTTGAATTTTTGGCAATCTTTTGATTATTTGTATGACAAACAGATTTTCAATACTGACTTACATATTGTCTTCTAGCCTTTTCAGGTCATCCAATACCAAAGAATGAACACTGTCCAAAGAGCAGGATCCAAAACAATTCAAAGCTGGAAGGTATTTTACTTTCACAACCCAGTCATTATGCAGCTTGCGTTTAATACTGAGAATGGTAAAACAAAACACTTATTTAAATGGCATAATTACACATATCAGAGAATAACGTTAATACTCCTTGACATCCTGGCAGGATACTTATAGGGAAAGGATCTCTAGACATATTTGGTGAAATTGTTATCAATTTGTCTAGAAAAATATGGGTTATACAGTACTTTAATGTTTACTTGGTGAACATCTGGATGATGAATATCTTATGTATCTCAGGCAAGTGGGTAAAAGAACTTAGGTTATCTCAATGGCAATTTGAAAACTTGTGCAATTTCTAAATATCGTATCTTAGTTAAAGCTCCACTTTTGTATAATTTTATATCAGACTTAATAGTGATAAAACAGGGAGTACATTTACCATTATGTCTTATTATTATGAAAAACCATATGGGTATTCTACAATACCAGTCCTCTTAAATATCTTTTTGCTACCATTTTATTGAGGATTTTAAGTGGTATAGCTGGTTGTGCATAAAGACAGCCTTTCAATATTCCTGTCTGACATATGCCTCATTTCCAGGTTTTATTTTCATGTGACATTGTGCAATAGTATTAACTGGAGATCATTCCTGGCTATTTCATAATCCTGTGCCAATCTTTCCTGACCCCTCTCATTTTGCACATTAGAAATATTAATGATTGACCTATTTAATTCTATATACCTTTAGATTTATTTTATTTATTTTTTAAAAACCACCTAAATTCGTGCAACAAACTTGGAACATTGGATGGGGTGGACTGTGAGTATTCACCATATATACTAAGCACACACTAAATTGTCTGAACATGCACCTTTATGTTGCTAAAATGACACAATCCAGGCACAGGAAAAAGGCTTGGGAAAATGGCCCATTAGAAATGAAAAAAAGTTGTTAGGGAAGGGAGGAAAAAAAACCTTGGAGGGAAGTCCATTCCCTAAAACAGCTTAGTGAGGACTGAGCATGCTCAGTGGTCACAGAATGCTGGCTGATATTTTAGAGAAAACAATGATGGGAGAAATGGAAGGGAGTATGCATCTTAAAGCAGCATGTCTGGTTGTAACCATGAACAGGAAAATACTTACAAATTTTTGTCAAAGGATCCAAAGTAAACTATAATTTTTCAAAGCTTATTGGAAGGAGGAATTTTCTCTGAGGATCCTCCCTCCCCTTCTTTTTTGATTAGGCAATAATGAAAATCCTTAATGAGACTGTACTTACTTTTTGAATTTCCTAGAATCTATAACCACAATTTGTGATTTTTTTTTAGATTTAGATTGTTTGAGACCAAAATCATCACTGGTCATGGTAAACAAGTTTACAAATCCACCATCATCTCCCATTAAGATGTCATCCTTTACTAGCAATTCTGATGGGCGTTGAATGGCACAAACACAGAGGAGACAATGTTCCATGGGTTTTATAATAAAGCAATTATCCTGTGAAAGAAAACAAATAGTTTCTTAGATGTATTGGCATTTAATCTTCAAAAAATCTTCAAACAAAAATCTTACACATTTCATGAAATACAGTCATCCCTCCACATTCACTAGGGTTGGGGCACAGGACCCCCGTGGAAGTGAAAACATCATGAATAACTCTAAGCCCTCCTAAACCATATTTAACACAGAAAAAAAGTCTGATTACCATATTCAACCCACTATGGATTCATCTGAGGCATCAAGGTTCCTTCATAAGGCAGAAGTAGGTGGCTGGTGGGGCTTACTCTCCTGCCCCATACCATTTTAAAGAGGGATTTACAAGCTTTGTTGTCAGTTTCTTAGTCTCACAAGGCTTGTAGTCCTTGTTAAAAATGGCATAGGGGGGCAGCAGAGGTGACAGCAAATAATCTGTGAATAATCAAATCAGCAAAATTGAAACCTGCAAATGTGGAGGGCTGACTATATTTCAAGATAGGGGTTTCCAGTGCTAGTAAACGAAAGACATTGTGAAATCTATAATGGATTTCAGGTGATCAGGGGAAAAAATGGATGGAAGCATTGGGGAAATGCAACAGACGTTTCAAATGGAAGATTCCAAAGTCTGGAGCCCCCATATGAATGAGGAAAGGCACTGAGACACATTAAAAGCCTCATGTGGAAGAACCCATAGTTTTTTTTCCGGGGGGGGGTTCAAATGAACCAAGTCACACTGCTTCTTTCCCTGCTTAGATTTTAGAATGCAGCATAATCTGGTGAGATAAAACTGCAGTACATTATACCAGAAAATATTGTTTGCAAGTTTAGCTTTATTATTTGGGGATGGGGAATTCACTATCATGACTTGTTACCATACCATGGCAGTCCCCTGTGTTTTATAATCCCATATGATGATGGTTCTTTCAGTTACAGCAACAACACGCTTGAGCTGACTCAGGTAATCACATCCAGTGATCCAAGAACTGTCCTGATGAAAGAGGAATGTCGGTAGAATCAACCATTCTGCTGGCTTGCAAGGACATAACCTTTATCTATAATTGATGTCTGAAGTTTTCTTATGAATTTGATTGCTATGAAGAGGAAGACTTGGAGAAATCACTGCAGGCAACATTACAACAGCAGCTGTAAAATGAGATCCTGCTGGAGTTTACTTTTTTTGCAGCGAAGTCATATTTACAGAATTACAAATAATATGATTTTGGCATAGAGATGTGGAGGTATTTTAATGATTTATAATACAATATTTATAATTTATTGTGCATGTACCATGATTTCCTCCTAAGGATTCAGAGTAGATTGCTTAGCATTTCAGCATGCTTGTTACAGTGGTTTGGGGCCAAACCAGAAAAGACAGTATTTTTAAAAATGTTATACTTACTCAACCATGCATAAAGTATTTGTGGGTGGTGAGATCAAGAAGTGAAAGTGAAAACAAGGAGAGGCAACTGTGAAATGCTCTCTTAATCTGTATTGCCATCATTCAAAGACAGGAAAAATTAGGATTTTTTTTCTTTCATAGCCCTACTAGTCTTGAAACAAAGCACCATGTTTATTTAGAGTCAAACAAAGTTCAATAATGATCTGCTTCAAAGAAAAGTAAAAACTTAGAAAATCCTTACATTATTAATTAATTAAATTATTAATTTGATCAGAAGTAACAATCCTTAGTTGGGGGTTAGAGGGCAGATTTTCTCAGGAGAAAAGAAATACTATTGAGGCTTCTTTATTATTATGCAAAGCATAGGGGCTTGATTTAGAATGGGTAACTAAGACTAGCTTAACAAAAGTCCTATTTCTGGTGAGATAAACTTCCAAGAACTGGTTTGTTGATATGGATCAATGCATCTGCTTCCATATTTGGACTCGCCTTGAGGTCAGGCCACGGGGATTGCCATGATGAGTGTCTCTGTTTCAGAACTGAACACTACATCATTACCAATGTTCATGTGTTCCAATGAAGCCATAAATTAATCTCACATCCATTTGTTTTATACTACATCAATAGAAAACTGCACCATGCTTTATGATTTGTGCAGAGAAATTGGAAAAATTAATTTGATTGTAGACCAAATTGTGGAGGCAACAACAATAGCTGGCTGCATTTCTGTCCCAAATCTTAAATTCTGTATATAGATTATGATGACTGTAACAAGGTCTAACCATGTTAAAAGGGAAATAGTTGCAATGCTATTACCTGACTTGCCCAGAGGTATACAGTGGGGAACATGGAGGTCTGTCATGGAAAAAATGTTTTTAATAAGAAGAAAGTGCAAGTAATTTGATCACAGGACAATGTGATCTAATGGGAAGATGCTCTCACATCATTGTCAAGAGTTGGAAAGGGAAGTTACCCTAACTAATAGAATTTTTATGCACTGGTATGCCCAGCAGCAGCTGCTATGCATTAAAGGCAAGAACTTCCAACTAGTAAGGAATACTTGCTCAAAATAGACTTGGTTAGTCCCTAGGTAAATGATTTTTAAAACTACAGTGTAATGTTCTGTGGTATCTCAGAAATAACTTCTTTCTTTGCATAACTATTTAAGAGGTCTAGTACCATAGCCCTGACAATGAGTCATGATTTAGACATTTTTTTTCCCTAAGGCAAAACTTTCTAAAATGAACTGTGTGGTATGATCTTCATTGCAGCCATGGGGGGAAATCTATGGCTAAATAATGAGGACCTGAAGGTGAGCTTTCTTAAATGGAAGACATTTCCATACAACATTGCTATCCCCCAAGAGCAGCAGGTTGTTTCTGGTCCAAGAGTCATGCTACTGCATGACATCATCGCTATTCAGCTCCTATCCTGTCCCCGAGCATTGCAAAACTGCCTTATACTATTTCCAGGGTGAAAAAATCTGTTAAGAGTCTTCTATAGTGTTTCAATTCTGTAGTGTTTCAGCGTGGTACCATAATAGTGCTTGATAGTGCTTCCTGTCCTCTCAGATCCAGGAGTGGGCAGGCTGTTGCCGTGCCCAGCTTGTCCTGCCCTCAGCTATTCCCATGGTGTGGTAACTTCGAAATCTATCACCTCTCCATGTTCATTTTAAACTTCTCCTTTGAGTTAAAACTTTTCATTTTTTAAAATACATTTTAAAGCATTAAAGCGCAAAAGTGCAACAGTGTACTGCTGTGTCTTGCCATTACACCATTGCTGCACTAGTACAGCTTCAAAAAACAAAACAAACAAAAAAGATCAATAGGGGCAGTAGGGTGAGGTGAAGGTGGGGAATGGAAGTGGCCAAGTACACTGTAGTGCAGAAGGAACCCCAGTGGCAATACTGCTACTCATCCACTTAAAGTGAAAGGGTGCAGAAGAGAGCGTTTCTAACCTGCTACCATCATGTGAACAGCAATACTGGTATTGTAACAGAAGAACGTGCTAATGGGGTATGGTGCGGAAAGGGCCAAAATGCAGCAGTGAGAAAGATCCTGATAGTATATGATAGAAGTCAAGAATTAGAATATATTGAATTTCACAATTATATCTAGTTTCTCATCATTTTTGAAACAAAAAAGAAGGAGAAGTTATACAAGGTATAAACAATTTGATTCAAAGTACCATTGTTAATATTGACTTAAATGCATCTATAAACACATAGTTTCTCCTCTTACTACCTAAAAATCAATAAAGACATTTTGGAAGCATAATAAGAAGAAGGGAGAAATCCAAAATGGTGTAAAAAAGGTGATGATTTTAAAGTGCTTCCTAGCATGTTTCTCCTCTTAGCAAGTCCAGAGAGCCATTAGCAGAGTTCGCTTGTGGGAGCTTGGCTCCCTGCTCTTTCTTAGATACCTGCACTATTCTCCATCTCCTTAATGCAAATCTGCTCTGTCAGAAGAGGGGACCAATCCACAAGGTAGGTGACACACTTCTTTTTAATGGAAGCCTTCCATGAACCAAAGCCCCCTCAGGAAACTCAAAGCCTTTCCCCCAGAAATTCAAAGACAAGGCTGGATTCAGTCCAATGTATTCCTCGAAGGTACCATTTTGTCCTGTGTCCAAGAACTCTGTTAAGATTTCTGTTAGGTCACAGCAGAATAACTTTTCTGAGGAAAACCTCTTTCTAGTCTAAATGCACTTTCAATGTGCTCATTTAATAGGACTGCACTGTCCAGTATCAAAGCCTTATTAATGTAATACACAGTACAATAGACCTCTATGCAGGACTGCCTTTCAGTTCCTTTCAGAAATTCCAGCAGGTTCAGAATACATCAACCGGACTGTAAATGGAGATATGACATTTTGAGCATGTTTCATTCACTTCTGATTTGTTTTTAGATTCAATTCCTAGTGCTTGTTTCAATTTACAAAACCCTAAACCCAGCGTAAGGGACCTGTCTCAGCTCAAAGGTCAAATTCAATGCCCGAGAAGTTTTCTGGAGTTGCATTACACTAGTGTGCAGGGTCAAAGGCAAAAGACTGGAATGAAAAGCACTAGAATACTTTAGCTTGAAGCTGTTGTTGTTGTTGTTGTTCTGTGCCTTCAAGTAGTTTCTGACTTATGGTGACCCTAAGGTGACCATATCATGATGTTTTTTGGAGCTGAGAGCTCTTACTGCCAGTAATGAAGTCCCATAAGAAGTCTTTCAACCTTTTAAAATGGGGAAAACACACACAAATTGGAAAACCACCAATCAAGGGCATCAGGGAAAGGGGTGGTGCTCCTGGGGAACTCAAGAGAGATAGCTTGGAACATCAAGGACTGAGGTTCACCACCCAACCCCAAATAATTTTGGTACCTAGTCAAAGCTTTCTGATGATTAACATCTTTCAGGGCCTTGATGTGATTACCCTCATGCTCAGGAATGAGGTGAGGTAGGGATCATGCCTTGTGTGATGGTGCTTCATTTATAGAATGTCTCCCCTAATTTATTTCCGTACTGCAAATACTGTTGTATCTTAAGTCCAGATGAAATCATACTGTGCTGCTGCTATCTATTGTTATTCTTTTCTAGTATTATTTTTATTCCCAGCAATTTATATCTCCTTAAAATGTGTTCGTATCTGTTACTAGTTTTGATGTTTATTTTTTTACTGTAAATTAGATATTATTTACATTGAAAATATTATTATAAATACTACTCTGAAAATACTGGCAAAATGGATATTATCAACGTAACTGCCATGTTGATAATCTGCTAGAAAATGGTGTTATATAATGAATACTATGGCTTTATTAAGAAACCACATGGTATGTTTTTGACAAGCAATGCACTTTCCTAAGCAATATCAGAGTACAACCAATTCATCTGACTTCTCATATATTTAGATTAGATATGATAGATGTGGGAAATCCAATTAGGTTTTTCTACTAATTGAATTGCTTCTATCAATGGACTGAGAAGAGGTCTCTGCTTACACCTTCAAAATTTGACCTGAAGAGCTGGAAAAAAAACTAGTGGGTTACAAGACAAAATGCAGGGAGAGGACAGTCTTGCAAACAGACTTTTATTTTTGTGACATTGGTTCTTCTTCGTGGTCTCTGTGCCTTCATACACTAGGAGCTTTAGCGCCTGCGCGGTAGCGTTCGGAAACTTCTAGAGCTTGTTCGCTTGGCGGGAACCCCTCCCCCACGCCGGTACTGCGCATGCTCCTCCCGCCGAGCAACGGTCTCTCCTCAGTTCTTTCTCGTCCGCCGCCGCGTACGGAAGGTTCTTCAGTTTGTTCCTCTCACGTTGTGCTTGGCTTGCTGTTTTTCACGGTTTTACGGACTTTCGGACTGTCTTTGACCTCTCTTTCGGACTCCCCCTTCGGTTTTTCGTCTTTTTGGATTTCGGAGTTTGGCGTTCTTCGTCTTATGTCCGCGCTCTTTAAGAAGTGCGTGTCCTGCGGCCGCAAGGTTGCCCTCAACGACGGCCATAAGGAGTGTCTCTTCTGTTTGGGTGAGTCCCACAACATCCGGACTTGCCCAATTTGCCGGGATTTTACTCCCCAAACTCTCCGCAACCGCTCCGCGAGACTCAAATCTTATTGTTGGGAACAGTCTCTGCGGGCGATAGGCGAGACCTCCACTTCCAAGATGGCCGACAAGAAGACGACCACGCCATCGACGGTATCGGCGGCTGCCGTTCCGTCCACCTCGTCGGTATCGGGCTCGGTACCGGCGAAAACGCCGATCTCGGCGCTACCGAGGATCCCGAAGCTGTCGGCGGCTGCCAAGTCAGCAAAAGGATCCTCGACGGCGAGGAAGGCTGAGGCTCCCCTTACGGAGACGCCTGCTAAAAAGCGCCCTGCTCCGGACGGAGGCAAGGGCAAGGAGAAGGAGAAGAAGAAGAAGAAGAAGGAAAAGAAGCGCTCCCCGGCTGGGGACGTTCGACCTCCTACTCCTCCTCCTACTCAGCAGCCTTCCAAAGGGCGAGGCGAGTCCGTCGATCTCTCGGACGATGAGATTGAGGACGTTCCCCAACAGCGCCCGGACTCGCCTGTGGCAGACCCTCCAACCCTGGTGGAGGAGCGCCACCGCCCTCTTAGCCATCGCAGGTCGGCCGACCTGCAGCAGAGAGAGCCCTCTGCTTCTCCGGAGCGGCGTTCGACCTCCTTTAGGTCCCGGTCCCGCTCTTCCGAGCGTCCGGTGGCCTCGCCGCCTCCGAGGGAGACAAGAGAGGAACAACCTCGCTCGTCTGCCTCCAGATACACCTCGGCGTCCTACGTGGCCAGGTACGCGAGGAATCTGAATGGAGAGAGCGCCCGGCCTCCTATCGGTCGCATTCGCCATCGTACCGGGATCGGTACCATCGTGGCCCGAGTCGCTGGGAGACCTTCCGGAGGTCCCGGTCACCTCGTCGACAGCGCGAATCGCGCTCGCCTAGAGGGGACGAGGCTCGGTACCGTCGACGCCGAAGCCGATCTCCGTCGGACCGCCGCTCCTTCAGCCGCTCTCCCTCTCCTCGATATCATAGGGCGAGGGAGCCTTCACCACGGTATCGGGCGATATCGCCACCTCCTAGGGTCACGGCAACGGCGACGCGCCCTACGGAGTCGGTGGTGACTGAGCGGGCTACGACGACGTCAGCCTGCCAGACTACCCCGGTCACCACCAAGAGGGTGAAGTCAGTAGTCAGCCATCCCAAGCGGGACGCTGCTGCTACCACCGCCCCGGCTGCGGAGAAGCCTAGGAAGGCAACACCTGCGGCGACGAAGGAGCCGGAAAGCGAGCGGCGAGAGGACTCACCGAGCTCGGAGTCGTACGACTCGAGTGCGGAGTCAGAGGTGTCTGAGGCGGCCTCCCAGGAGTCTCCTCCGTTGGGATTCGGGGACCCGATCCCAGATTCTGCTCCAGAGGACGTCCACCAGTTCTCTGCGATGCTGCTCCGCATGGCCACTACCCTCGGCCTTAAGATCGCCGATGCGGAGCCGGAGGACGACGATCCAGCCTTCTCCGTCTTCGAGGAGAAGCGACCTTCCACGGCCCCGCTGCCTCTCCTGCCCCGGGTATCCAGACTGGTGAAGGCCGCCTGGGATAGACCGGCCTCGGCTCGGCCGATACCGCAGCGGTTAGAACACCTCTACAGGGTGCAGAAGGATAACGCCGGTTATCTCTTTAATCACCCTGCACCGAACTCTGTGGTCGTCGAGTCGGCACAGACGAAGGGCTCCGGCAGGCAACACACCACCCCACCGGACAAAGAGGGCAGGAAGTTGGACGCCTACGCAAGGAGGTTTTATTCAGCTGCCTCCTTGCAGATCAGGCTGTCCAACACTCAGGCTTGCCTCGCGGCATACCTGAAAAAAGTGCTCGATCGCCTGCAACCGGCGATGGAGGCGGTACCGGAGGACATCCGCCAAGCCTCCTCCGTGATCTACAACGAGGCCATCTCCATCGCTCGCCACCAGATGGCCTCCTCCAGGCACGCAGTGGAGATTGCCTCCCGTGTCATGGCGGGATCCGTCGGCCTCCGCCGCCATGCTTGGCTGCGACCGGCCGACATCCAGGAGGACACCAGAAGGAGGACTCGAAGATCTCCCCTTCGACGGTGAAGGCCTATTCAATTCGTCCACAGACGAAGCTTTGGACAATCTCGTCAAGGCGAGGCTGACCGCCAAAAAGATCGGGCTGCAGCCGGCCACGCAAGCCCGCAGGGCCTCCACCTTCCGCCCATCCTGGCGACGATCTTCCACCTCGTCGTTCCAGCGTTCGGTCCAGTCTGGACAGTCGAGACCGTCCTCCGGCTCATCGGCCAGACGCACGATTAGGCGGCGCCCGGCTTCGTCCAAGAAGTCCTCCTCCGAGACAAAGTCTCGGTTTTGATGTGCCTGGCAGGACCTACCAACACCCACTCTTCAGCCTACCATCAGCGCTCGGAGACCGACCGACACTGGCTCGACACCTAGCGGAGTGGCAGTATGTCACCACGGACTCTTGGGTGCTTTCCATCGTCCGTCTTGGCTACGCCATCGAGTTTCTCGATATTCCTCCTCGCGGCGTTTACTACTCCACGCCGTCGAGTCCGGCCCTCCTGGAAGAGATCCAATCCCTCCTCCAGAAAGGGGCGATCGAGCGGCTCCCGCAAGAGGCCAAGACCACAGGCTTCTTCTCCAGGTACTTCACGGTACCGAAAGCCGACGGTACCCTCCGGCCGATCCTAGACCTCAGAGGGGTGAACTACTACATCCGCCCCAAAAGGTTCAAGATGGTCACGATACCGTCGATCCTGCCCTTCCTACATCGAGGGGACTGGTTCGCCTCCATCGATCTCCGAGACGCATACTTCCATATCGCCATTCGCCCGCAGCACAGACGGTACCTCCGCTTCGCAGTCGACGACACCTGTTACCAGTACAAGGTGCTGCCGTTCGGACTCTCGACTGCCCCAAGGGTCTTCACCAAGTGCATGGCCCCGGTGGTATCCTACCTGCGGACGAAGGGCGCTTCTGTCTTCCCTTACCTCGACGATTGGCTGTTGGTGGCGTCCTGCAAACAGAGACTTTACCACGACGTCCACATGACGTTGTCACTCCTGACCCGCCTTGGTCTACGGGTGAATCCGAAGAAGTCCCACCTCGAGCCGGCGAGGATCTTGGACTTCATCGGGGCGACGCTCGACTCGACCTCCGCCAGGGCGTACCTGCCAGAGTCTCGAGCCCAAACCCTGATCCAGGCCGCCGCTCACGCTCGTACGGCCCCGACGTTATCTGCGAGAAGCGTCCAGCAGCTCTTGGGCTACATGGCTGCGACGACCGCTGTGACATATCTCGCCAGGCTGAGAGCAAGACCTCTTCAACACTGGTTCGTCCGCATATTCGACCCCCTGCGAGACGAACAGACACTCCGACTGCAGCTGCCGGGAGACGTCCGCTCATCCCTCCGATGGTGGCAGTCGCGACGCAATCTCATGTCAGGGATGCCTTTCCAACAGCCGACACCGAAGGTGACGGTAACGACCGACGCCTCCCTGTATGGATGGGGTGCCCACTGCGGCGATCTCAGAGTCCGCGACAGATGGACCGACGACGAGACCGCTCTCCATATCAACGCGTTGGAGCTACTCGCCATCTGGAAAGCCCTACGGGCGTTCCGCCACGCCGTGGCGGGGCGCACGGTCCTGATTCTGACGGACAACACCACCACCGTCTGCTACATCAACAGACAAGGTGGGACTCATTCCACGACCCTGCTCCACATCGCGCTCGACCTGTGGGACTGGTGCATTCGCCTGCACACGCATCCCGTGGCAGTTCACCTGGCCGGGCAGGAGAACACCACGGCAGACGCCCTCAGCAGGGACACCTCATCCCATCACGAATGGTCTCTCTCCGGAGAGGCGTTCAGACTGATTCGGGATCGGTGGGGCGAACCATCGATCGACCTCTTCGCGACCAGGGAAAACGCGAAGTGTCGCCGATTCTGTTCCAGAGCGGGCCACGATCGCGCCTCCATCGGGGACGCTTTCCAGCTTCCGTGGACCGGGGAACTCCTCTACGCGTTCCCGCCGTTCCCGCTGCTCGGCCGGACGATATCGAAGATCCTCGCCGACCGAGCCGACGCGATCCTGGTAGCCCCGTATTGGCCGAGGCAACATTGGTTCGCACCCCTGCTACAAGCCGCACGGGACGACCTGCTCCGGCTGCCACCGACACCGGACCTGCTCTCCCACTCCGGCGGCCGAGTCCTCCATCCGGACCTGCCACGCCTGGCCCTCCATGCCTGGAGGATATCGCACTAGACGATCCCGTGCTCGGTACCGTCCTCGTCGCGGCCAGGAAGGAATCCACCCGTCGCAACTATCAATACAAGTGGCGACGCTTCCTGACCTTCGCTAACGAGAGGAGTGAGCCGGTATCGCCCGCGGGACTCTCGACCGTCCTGCATTTCCTCCTGCACCTCCGGCAACAGGGGCTGGCGTTTCCATCCCTGAAGGTGTATCTCTCCGCGATCGTGGCATACCAACCGCCACGGTCGGCTGCCTCGGCCTTCTTCAGGAACGATACCGTTAAGCGGTTCCTGAAAGGACTACATCATCTCTACCCGCCGGTATCGCCGCCGCTACCGCCGTGGTCCCTCTCATTGGTGCTCTCGCAGCTGACAAAGCCGCCCTTCGAGCCGATGGCGACCTCGGATGACAGGCTCCTGACCATGAAAACTGCCTTCCTGGTAGCGGTGACCTCAGCGAGGCGAGCGGGTGAGATCACAGCTCTTCGATCCGATGAGCCCTTCACGGTCTTCCACAGGGACAAGGTGGTCCTGAGACCTGACATCTCGTTCCTGCCTAAGGTGGTGTCCAGTTTCCATCTCAACCAGGACATCATCCTGCCTGCCTTCTTCCCGAACCCGACGACACCGTTGGAGCGGTCCCTCCACTCACTGGACGTGCGTCGGGCATTGGCCTTCTACAAGGACAGGACTGCTTCCTTCCGACAGACGCCGCATCTCTTCGTTTGCTATGGGCGACGTCGGAAGGGCCTCAAAGTGTCCACCCAGCGCTTCTCCAAATGGGTGGTGAGGACTATTCAACTGGCGTATGAGCTCGCGAGGAAGCCTCCGCCAGTCCTGCTTCGAGCCCACTCCACCAGAGCTGTGGCTACTTCTGCGGCCCTCCTGCGAGGAGTTGACCTGCATGAACTCTGCCGTGTGGCGACCTGGTCCCAACCGTCGACCTTCGTGCGCCACTACAGGCTCGACTGCCGGTCGCGCAGAGATGCCCGGTTTGGACGTGAGGTGTTGGCTTCCGTGCTGTAGGACCTGACCCGCCGTCCGACCGGTAAGCTACACAGTCTCCTAGTGTATGAAGGCACAGAGACCACGAAGAAGAAGAACAGGTTGCTTACCTGTAACTGTGGTTCTTCGAGTGGTCATCTGTGCCATCATACACACCCGCCCTTCCTCCCCTCTCTTTCAGGTCCCTGTAGGTTCTACGGCAGACGACAGAACTGAGGAGAGACCGTTGCTCGGCGGGAGGAGCATGCGCAGTACCGGCGTGGGGGAGGGGTTCCCGCCAAGCGAACAAGCTCTAGAAGTTTCCAACGCTACCGCGCAGGCGCTAAAGCTCCTAGTGTATGATGGCACAGATGACCACTCGAAGAACCACAGTTACAGGTAAGCAACCTGTTCTTCCACTCTACAGAAATATTTAAAAATCAGAAGTAACTATTGAAGTGATCTCAAATGCCACTTTTCACAACCAAGAGAAATTTGAGACAGGTTAAGGAAATTTTATGAGTCTGACTGCATGAAGTATCACATAGTTCCAGTGGTGGAGCTTAGCGCGAGTGGGGTAGGGATGAAGATGGAGGGGCTTGGGCAGGACTACAATGCATGTGGGTGGGGCTACAGTATGCATGGATGGTGCTATGGCACACATGGGCAGGGCTACAGCATGCAAGGGAGCAGGCAAGGAGTGGCGCCACCCAAAAAAAACTGCTGCCCAGGGCACACCATCTCCATCGCCCCTCCGTCCCTACACCAGTGCATAGTTCTTATCTATCTTTTGACCTAAGAATGAATCAAGAATGTATAATACAATTTCATCACAAACAAAAATAAATAGAAAAATCAATTTGACATTGCACAATTCATAATCATACGGGAGTTTCAAGATCAACTTCTGCATTATTTTTATTTTTAATTGAATTGGTTAGGAAAAAAAGGCAAACTTACTGGAATGCTTGTGCTTGTCAGGATCCTCATCTGGAAAAACAAGAACAAAACATGGCAGTAAGTAGTTAGAAAATGAAAATTAAGGCTTCTTAATCCCTTTTAGCTCAAGAAAATAAAAAAGAACATTGTTCTCCAGTGTAGCATTGCTGCCAAAGAAAGGAAGGTGAAACAATGAACTGGGAAAGTGTTTCTTTCTAGAAGAGGACTGTTATAGATAATTCAAGTCACTTTTCATAATAATAAAATAGTCATCATTTGGTAAGAGTAGGTTGTTTTAATATACATTTGACAACCAGCTATAAACAAGAGTGTACCTATGGACAGGTCTCCACCCTGAAGACTCATGGGGGTAATGGCTTGGCAGCATAAAATCTACAATAAACTAAAGGTGTGTTATCTCATGTGATGCCAATGATCATTGATGCTATGCAAGATAGCCAAATTATTTTCTTAAATCCCATTCCTACATTGATTTAAAAACCTATGGAAGCACCACCAAATTCAGTCTTCTTACAGTTGCTGTACAACTTCATTCTCAAGCTATCTGTGTGCAGAATCCACACCTCCCCTTGTGAAGATTGATAAAGAGAGAAGAAATTTAAGAGAGTTTTCACATAAGGGCCTCTTGCTTCATTGTAACTGAAATGCAAAAGTAAAGCTTCTATTGGCCAAAAATGGAAATTTATACCACAAATCCTTTTCCGCTATAGAATATGGGAATAAAAACATGGCTTGGAAAAGTTTCATTTTTGGACTATAACTGCCAGAATTCCCCAGCCAGAACAACCATTATGTTTAGCTCAAAAATGACATTGTCTTGTTTTTAATCCTCATACCTGAGAATGAGTTACCCAAAGTTTCTGTTCTATCATTCCCTAACCATTTTTAAAACACCAGGGAATATTCTAGCTGTGTGACTCAAAATTCCCATGAACAGTTTTGAAAAAGTAAACTGAAAAATAATGTATGGTTTTGGGAATGAAATGGAGGTACTGATATGTCAAATTGATGTCAACTGTGACATCAGTGGAAAATCTGAGGCAGCAACAGGAAGTTTTATGAACTACTTTCAAGGGAGGTATTTTTTAGAATAGTACTTTGCACAACACAGACTTCTTTTCATGTACAAGAAGCATAATATGCAAGAAAGATGAATGGGCTTTTACACACATTTCTTCAGTAGTTTCCAACAGCCTCAGCCTTAGCCCTTTAGTGTTTAGTCAGCCACAACAATTTTATAATTTATAATTTTACATTATATGTGCCTAATTAAATTAGACCCCTGGAAAGTGTTAATGCTGCTTTGGAAAATAATGGCACTTTCACACATTTTAACAGGCTACTTGTATTAGAGCAACGGATATGTAAAGTTGTAAACAGCACAGCTGGCTCATATTTGTCATTCATTCAAAATAAAGTGCTATAGTGTTGTTATTTTAAGAAAACACACACAAGTTGCAACCTTGGTGATTTACTCCCCCTCCACATACCTATAATTGAAATGACTCTTTCATAGGTTACAAAAACTCTCAGCAGAATTAGTTGTGAATGGCAACTGAGAAGTAAATGGAAAGAGCTTGGTACTTTTTTGGACTGCAAGTTCCCAGCTGCACGCAGCATGGCAAATGGCAAATGATCATGCTGGCTGGGAGTTTCTGGAAGTCGCAGTTCAATATATGGGTATTGGTATGTGGAGAACTGGCTTTCAGATATCTATACCTTTAAACAAAACACTTATTAAGCATTTCAGTCATTTTTCTAATATTTTGGGGTATCATAAAAACACAAGAAGAACTCTGCTGGATAAAAAGAAAGGCATCTCTGGTCCAGCTATCTGTTGACATGATGGTCAACCAAGAAGTTTTTGGGAAGCCCACTAGCAAGACAAGAGTGCAACTCTACCTTCATCTTGTGTTCCTCAGCAAGCGGTAGACAGCATCATACTCCCTCTGATGCTAGAGATTATACAGCTATTCTGACTAACAGTCTTAACCTCTATGAATTTGTCCAGTCTCTTTTGAAAATTCAATCGGCAGCCATGACTACAACTTGGGATAGCAAATTCCATTGTTAAACTATACATTGGGTGATTCACCACATCCTTTTCTGATCTCAAATCTCCTACTATTCCATTGCATTGGATGAGCTCAGGTTGTAGTATTGTGAGGGAGAAAAAAAAAAAAAAAATCTTCCAGTTTCTCTACACTCTGCAGGTAGACCTGTATGAATGAGAGAAGAGGCTAAATATGTTCTGTAAGAAAAAGTTAACAGTGCACCAATAATGTTTTCCCCTGGTTATAGATCAACAGAATTATAATGGTTTGAGTAAGAACACTTTGCAGCTTTTTTAGTGGACTATACCTTCTTTCTTTTCTGTGCCAGAATAGCAGATGAAAATTAATACCTTTTTCTTTCAAGTTTCCAAAATCTAAAAGCAAACGTCTTTTATTTGAAATAAATTTGTTTATTTCACTCATGTGTAAGTAATTGCATACACACATACACTCACACACACACGCGCACGCGCGTGCACACACACACATATCTGTTCATGGTAAAAATGAACAACAAAAATAGTACAATAAAGGAGGAAGATTTAGTTTACATCAAGGTTACCTGGCTACTAAAAATGGACAACATTCCTTTCTGAGATGCTGTTACTAAAAAATCCAGCTGTGGTATCTTTACTATGCATTTTATTACATCACGTCTCTTGACTCCTGCCAAAGACAAATGAAAAAGTTACAAATTCTACAATGAAGACTCCAGGAAACAGGTAATGTGCAAAACTAAAAATAAAATTGGAAACATCTAATCTAGGGTTTTTGCATGCAAACTAAATTCTGAATCCCAGCAGAATCCCAACTAAAGTAGACTCATCAGCTGTTGAAACACTTTTGCAATTCTCATTGATTCAGTGGGTCTACTCTGTTTGTGACTGTATTTTCTATTCATCCTGTTACATTTGTTAAATCTCATACAAGTACAGATAAATATTCATATTTAAATCTGTACAATAAAACTAACACTGCTATCTATATTTGATAATCCAAATGCTAATCTGTTCTATAAAAGAGGGTTAACATTTATGATGGTGGCAGCTTCACAACAAAGAATAGTAACAAGAAACAAAGAAGAATGCAAACATGAGTCTTTCGTATAACTATCTACTAGCTGTTACTGAAGAGCAATTATTAATAAAATACAAAATACAGGATAGATTCTTGCCCTTCCCAGTAGGCTCAGGCAAAAGCAAGCTGCTGCAGCCTAATCTATCTGTTCTTCCTTATTGATCATCTTTGCCACATTGGCCATACTCTAATGTTGCTTGGCCAGATGTGTGATTTCCACATGTTGAAGGATATGGCCTCTGGGGAGGGGCAAGATATGCAAATTCCCCACTACCAAGCCTGTTTTAGGACTCACAATGTCTTGTTAGAAATAGTGACCAGCTTCTAATGTATAAACATCCCATTCATATATAAAAAAGACCTTCTGGGACTGAGGGCTTTTTCGCACTTGGCAAAGAAAACGCCTTGTTCTGTTACTTACTGGACTGGCATGCTCCCTCGGAGGATCCAGGCTGATCCGGAGTAGTGCGTGGCCGCGCTACACACTGCTCTGGGGACGAAAATGGCAGCTTCCAGTTGGTAGAGGCTCTCCACCAACCGGAGAAGCTCGCCAGCCTAAAGCCCGCCCCCGGAAGATCTGCAGGCTTGCGCTAGTGCGAGCCTGCAAATCTACACCGGAGCACAGCCACAGAGTGGGGCACGCCACGCTGTTGAAAGACCTGTTTTATGAGCGATCTTTCAATAGCACGGTGAGTGACCACTTCTGGTCATTCCAGAGCAGGCTGAAGTCTGAAACTACAGAAAGTAGTCCAGACCCAGTCCACCCACAAATGCAAACGTCCTCGCTGGAGGACGCTCTGCCCCGTTGCAAAAACAAAGTGCGGAAAAGGCCTTAAATAAGGTCAGATTGGGGCAGAGCAAATTATGTCTAAATAAGAAATCACATTCCACGGTATCTTCTGGACAGCACCATTTGTGCCTTTGTAGAATTTTTTTTTCAGGACCTTGAGAGGCAGTGGTGTCGAAGAGTTACAACTCTTCCAAATCAAGCAGAAGACAAGAAGAGCCCCTCAGCCTTGAAAGTCACCTACATTTGACCTACAAACTCATTCTTAGTGCTGACAGATACAGCCTTATCATTGGAGAATCAAACAGCATCTGAGGGATGCAACATTTTTGTCCAAATATGGCTGGTTCACCAGCTGCAACACTTTCAGGCTACAGTTACTCATATCTTGGTGTTGTTGGAAGAGTATAGATAGTGTCAGCTACTGGGAATGCTTTTCCTCAGCTTAGGCCAGTTGCCCTATAGACTTAGAGAAAGTAGCATGCGCCTTGGCTACATTCATGTTAGATTGCTGTAATTCAATCTGTCTGGGGCTTCCCTTAAAGAAATTACAACTGCTAAAGTATGTGGTAGCTGAAACAATTATAGAAGTTCAGGCCTAGCTCTACTATTAGCCAAAGTGAGGTGATCAATTCAGGCTGCAAGATGTGTAAAATGAACTATGCCACTGTCTGCACAGGGAGGTCCCCTGCTGTTGTTCTGACTCCCCCTCTGTCTTCCCACCTCTCCCATGCTTCACCTTGGCACTACCCCTCTGCTTGATCGCTTTCATGTCTCCTCTTCCTCTTCCGTAAAGACTGCCCCATCTTTAGGCAGAGTGGATAGAACCAGCACTTTTTTACAGGGTGGAAACAGGAAACAAGGAGGTGTTGCATATATGGACACATGCAGGATGCGGGAGTATGGCAGTGGCTGCAAAGATAACATTAGTGGCAGTACATCCCCTCTTGCCTTAGGCAGCAGAAGAGTCTGGGCTGCCACAGTGTAAATACATTTGGTGTGCTACTTAACCATATTTTGTGCTGGTTAGACAGACTACCTATTCTTTTATGGACCCAGTTCAGAGTTCTGTGTTTGGTCTTTACGGCCCTAAATAGTTCACGGCTGTATTATCCAAAGGGCTATCTATATCTGAATGAGCCATCCAAGCCATGACAGCTGTGACAGAGAGCGTGGCCTCTGATTCACCAGCAAATGCCATGAGACTGGTGACTAGCCGGAAGAAAGCTTCATCAACAGTGCCTCCCACCTTTAGAGCTCCCTCTGATCCGCAAGGCTTCTTTTTGCTAGTTTGATAAAAGAACCCTGACAGCACATTTACGTCAGTCTGAATTTACTGTGCCATAAGGAAATTTTATTTATTGCTAGGCTCTTGCTAATTTTTAACATAATGTTGGTGTTTAAACAGCAAAGATATTTCCCTGTCCTTAGAGGGAAGGAAAGTTTAGTGTGAAATGTGTGAAAGGCCTTCTGAATAAACAACACCCCAGTAATGTCAGGGAGTTGTAATCCAAAAAGTAACTTTTCTGAATTCTGCTGCATTAGGTCCAGCCAAAATACCAGAAATGAAGAGTGCTGGAGAAGCAGAAAGCCTACAAAATGCTATGGCATTTAGCTTTTTTCTACTGCCTAACTGTTGATTTTCATTAAACTAAATATTAAATTTAAAAACAAAACACAGGCCTATAAAGAAATTCCCCTGAGGTGGATACTGATTCCCAGCTAGAAACCATCAGCTCCTTCTCCGCCCATTCTAGCTACAAACTACTTATAGCTGGAAGCTCATACTGGTTACTGCTCTATCCCTGCAGGTAAATCGCCCATTCAAGAAACACACACTCATTAGGAAACGTTAGCATTTTTTGGTCAAATATCCTGAGTGCTTATGCTAGTCAAGCTCACAACATAAAGGTACGAATCAGCAGGAGGACTGGCTTTAAATATAATTGTTGTAAAAAGAAAATCTCTTGGAGTGTAAAGAGAATCAAATTTTGGGGGAGCTATTATGAAAGATCCATCCACCTCAAGCCCTGTCCTATAGTAAGGGAGATGAAACCCATGAGATACGAAAAAAATCAAAAGAACACATTTCACTCCCAATTTTCTTCTCTGAAATTTACTGGATAGATCGATTGTTTTATTCATAATGATTCTGACTGAGATACTTGTACTTAATCTGATTTAATCCTAGAAAAAGGATTAAAATCAATTTTTTTTGGACCTTGGCTCAGTCATCAATCAAAATGCAGACTGTAGTAAAGAAATCAGAAGACAAGGGTAGCTACTGAGAGCCAGTGTGATGCAGTGGTTTGAGCATTAGACTGTGGCCCTGGAGACCAGGATTTGATTCCCTGCTTGTCCATGGAATCCAATGGGTGACCTTGTGTGTGTCCAACACTGTCTCATTAAGGCAGGTAGCAACAATTACATTATCTGATGAGGTGGGCTATAGTCCACAAACCTCCTACAGGTGAAAGAATGTCAGTCTTTCAGGTTGCACAGAAATCTTTGTTATTCTTGCTTCAAGGCAGTAACACGGCTGCCCCTTTGAAAACTATTAGAACAGTGAGATGCCATCCAGCACACAATCAAAACACCTAGTTTTTAAACATCCAATCAATTCTGGATGACAGGAGATTAGTTTTCTCAGGACTGTAGTACTGCATAGTTCAGCAAGAGCCTTGCAAAACCTTCAGTGCAATCTTGTGCAAAAGTAAGTCCCACTGAATTCAACAGGATTTACTGTCAGTCAAGCAGGTATAAGACTGAAGCTACCACAAAATAATTCTTTTCCCATAACAAACAGATTCATTCCTCTTTCCACTGCATTTTCATATCCAGAAAACACCCAGTCATGAGAGCCTTTATCTTCCATGTGGCTCAGTTTAGGCACAGATTTTCCAACTAGATCAAGGCTGATACTGATGCCAGTGGAACTTAGCTAGAGCAGGCCCTAGAAGAAGCAAAGTTTAACTCAAAAGTTGGAATTATTTAAAAAGTTATTAAAAACAAACCAGGAAACTCTTTAAGCTATCTGTTTCACTGAAGTAAGAATCCTAAATAAATCTATAATAAATGAAGTGGGTTTCAGAAAAGGAAACCAAAAAGAAGTATGCTACACAAACCACTCCTCATGGGAAAAATATAGATTTGAACAAGATGTGATAAGAAAATAAGAAGAAAATATATACAGCACTATAAATCACATGGCAGTGTGGGAAAGGTGCTTAACAAAATTAATTATATGAATACAGTAAATTATTCTGCTGATATTGATGGCCTGTGAAGTGTTCCCCACCCTAAAATACTTTGGTATAGGTGATATGTAAATATCAATAAATAAAAATAAAGGTACTACCTGCTTTTGTAATGCGCTGTTTTTTGGATACTAGGAAAACCATATTTTCCTCATCAAGCTGAGCAGCGAGAGCATCACCTTCCAGTATATAGTATCCAAAGATCTAAAGAAGGCAAAGAGACAGGAAACAATGCAAATGAAACATAGGATCTGAACTATACATTGAAATAAGCACATACATGTATACACACAGAGAAACAGGCATATGTATATGCTCCTTCCCCGCTTCACTTCTTTCTCTGGCCCTTTCCACACATGGGGTGTGAATCGGGCAGAAACGGGACTCACCGGATCTCTTCTCTGTCTGATCGAGTCCGTTGGGACAAGGAGCAGTGTGAGCTCATCGCTCCGCACTGCTCCAGCGTCCAAAATGGCGGCTTCCAGTTGGGGGAGGCTATCCACCAATTGGAAAAGCTCGCCAGCCGAAAGCCCGCCCCTGGCAGATCTGCAGGCACACACTAGTGCGCGCCTGCAAATCTGCACTGGAGCGCGGTGATGGAGTGACACGGGGTTGCACACTCTGTGCTTTTGAAAAACCTCTTAAAAGAGGTTTTTAAAAAGCACATTGAGTGACCAGTTCCGGTCACTCCAGAGAGGACTGAGGTGCGGAACTACAAAAAGTAGTCCGACCCAGTCCACTCCACAGTGCAGAAGACCTCCGTCAGAGGTCACTCTGCCCAATTTTAATAGCCCGGTGCAGAAAGGGCCTCTGTCTCTTTTTATCTATTTAACAATGTCTGCGATCAGAAAGTCATAGAAATGAACCTATATGCTTAACTTGACACTTTTGGTAAACATTTTCATAACTTTGCCCACCTAGTACAGACAAGAAATAGCAGCGTTTTCATAACCTGAGAAATGCCAAGAATCATAATTTTTAGTAAGCCTGTTCAGACAATTAATTTTCAACATCTCAACTTTCCTTTATGGCAAAACTGAACAACCATTTCTTTAAAAAGTTGGGAAAGACAATCAAGAAACAAGTAATAAATAAAATTAGAGGTAGAAACCTCACATACTGTCTTGAGCAATATATACTACCTATAGAAAGTAAACATTTGTTGTCTCTATCAGTTATGACTCAAGCCAGTTCCAGGGAGATTAAAAGTAACATTTTAGGCACCTTACCTTCGTCGCGGCAGTGGGGAGCGACGCTCATGCGAGCAGCCGTTTGTGTGAGCCACTCACGGCAGCCCTTCAGCCTCCCTCAGCAGCTTGCCGGTTGCGCGACCGTCGTGCTAGCACCCCGCCCCTTCCTTTCGCAGCGCAGCCTGGGAGCTGTAGGCTGTGCTGGGGGAGGAAGTGTGACCGGGCCGGCTTGTTCGGCGCACCGCACGCAGGTAAGTGTGCGAGGGCCCCGCAAGCATTGCGCAACCGCACAGTATTTTCGGCTTAAAGCCGAAAATAAAAAATGTGTGCGCAGCCTGCTTTAGGCTCGTGAGCGTCGTGGGAGTGGGAGTGCGTCGTACGGACCAACGCTCCCATTCACGTGATGCTCAAGGGGCCCTCACGCAAAAAAAACTGCGTGTGAAAAGGGCCTTAGACTTGCAACCAGATAGGAGGTTGGTTAACTTGAGATATAGGCCCCTTCCGCACTGAGGCTTCTAGCGCAAGCGGGGGAGGCCGGCAAGTGCGAGAAGGCTCGTCCGGGAGGCTGCCGCTTCCCCCTCCTTCCTTCCGCAGGCGAAGGAACCAGCGGGGAAGCGGCACCGAAGGAGGCTTGTCGCGCAAGCTGCCCTCCCCCCGTGCGAAGCGGGAGACCTCGCGCCGGATTCCCACCCCGCGCGAGCGCGTGAAGCGGGCGGCGTCGCGCTGGATTCCTCCCTCCCCGCGCGCCGGATTCCTCCCCCCGCACGCCAGATTCCTCCCCCCGCGCACGCCGGATTCCTTCCCCCCGCACGTGCCGGATTCCTCCCCCCCAGCGCGTGCGCGAAGTGAGTGACGCCGCGTCCCCCGCGCGCGCGCGCGAAGCGGGTGGCGCGTCCGTCGCGCTACCTCCCCACCCCGCTCCTTCCTTTCGCAGGGGCGGCGGGAAGGAAGCGCGACCCGGCCGGCTCCCGGAGGCTCCGCACGAAAGGTAAGTGCGGGTGGGCTCCAGGAGCGTTGCGCGAGCGCGGGGTGATTTTCGCTTGGACGCGAAAATCAAAAAACCCGCGCTCGTGCCGCTTCAGCCCCGTGAGCCGGGCGGAAGTGGGAGTGCATCGTGTGGAGCGACGCTCCCACTCCCGCGAGGCTCACGGGGCTATCGCGCGCGCAAAGGCCCGTGCGAAAAGGGCCATAGTGGTTTGTCCGAGGGCATCGCGCAGTGAGCTTTGCAGGTCAAAATATATTTTGCAATATAATTCCATTCATTCTCAAAACCACTCAGCAAATAAGATTGATAAATAGATATGAATTGAATATGTGACACTACATCTGTACATATCAATTCCTGCCCATGCTTGTATATTTCTTTCCTGTTTTGTGCTCTAATTTTTAAGTTTCAGGAAGGGCCTCTAAAATTCACCAACAGCACATTTTTGTCCTAAGAAATACAGTGCTCCAACTTTTGGTTATAGGGTTATATTTTTAAAATGTGATGATTTTTGGTGCAGAAATTTCCATAGTGCTACTGCAGCACAGTAAAGAGATGAAACAACAGGGATGAAGATGGAGCAGGGAAAGGGGGTTTGACAGCTAATGCTACTGTCACCTTTAATCTCAAATATATCACTTCCAAATATTGTTAATGCAGGACAGAAAAGTGGAAATGCCAAAACCCTAAGGGCTTTTCCTTTCTGTGATCTCCTCTCCTTGTACCCTCAGCCAGTTGCTATGCAAATAAAAATTCACTCAAATAGCTTCCCTTATCACATGTTTTATGCTTAAGAGTGTTTAGGAAATGCCTCTATTTCTCTTATAAAACCTTGAGCATGAAACAAGTATAAATGTTTTATAATGTTATATTATTAGAAAGCCAGGATCACATGGCCCCTACCTAGACTATAAAGCAACTGTTTCCAAATCTAACTGCAAAGAATTTATAATTTTCCCAGTACCTCATGCCTCCCTGTCTCTGCCATCATGTTGTTCGGAATGAAAAAGGAAATTATTTCATGGCAATAAGCAAAAACTGAGAACCAAATACGCACCTCCGCACTAGCAGAAACTATTCCATCTTATCCTTCAACAGGAATAAGCAGTCAGGGATACTGTATGAGGAAAGGAAGACCATTTCCCTGGTGATGGAACAATTGATATTCCACATAAGGGCCAGAGGCATGAGTTGGGAAAAGCCAGTTAGAGAAGTCTGTACAAGATAAGCCTAAAAATTAGGGGTAATTGAACTGAATACTTAAGCATTCAAAGATTAGATCCAACAAAGAAAGATATTGTTGCTACTTGACACCCCCACACTAGAAATTTTTGTCCTGGACACTCATAAAGCACTTACAGTTGAACATTTAACAAAGCAGTACAGTAGGCAAGATTGAAAAGCTAGGTTCTTTTTGGCTCATAAAAGGCACATGAAATGCACATAAACTATAGGATGACTCCAAAATGAGGTCCCAGGCACTATTGCAATGAAAACCAAAATGTCCGTAATAAATATATCACAAGTATGACCGAACAAGAGACATTTCAAAATGAAGTATGCTTTCTAGTCAATGTATCTTTTGATATGATTTACAGGTTAAAACTGATTTAGGAGTCATTCAGGAAATACAGCCTTTGCCCTGAGAAGTAAATTTAACTGGTTTCAGCAGAGCCTGTAAAGATTTCTCAGGTAAGTACCTAAATCTTAAGAGGTGTAAAAGATTGCAGTTGAACTGACACCCTTGGTGTGGTGAGTAGATCAAAGCCATCTATTTTCTTTTCATTTGCTGTGAAGAATCTTTAAATTCGTCTCTCAAAAACTGGTGAAGTATTAGGTTGTGCCAATAAAAAAGGTCCAGAATGGCTTTGTTAGAGTTGGCAACCTTTTCATATCTATTTTTCTTGTCCCTGTGTAGCTCCTTCTGTGTAGCAGAGTTTCAGCATTTCTAGTCTGTCAGCTTTTTAAAACTAAGACCTTAGCTTTGGACTCTGGGGAATATGGAAATTATTTTGTCCAGTTATAATTTTTTTTACATATTTCAGTGTTATTAATGAGGACAACAAACAAAAACCCTGTTAATACAGCAATTTTTTGTCAAAATTCCTAATTTTCCATCACCTGGCTTGTTTCACTGAGTGTTCTCTTGGCCTTGCTATTTTAGCAAACTTTGACCCTAAAGGTGATGTTTTATCTGAAGTTTCATTTTGCTGAGAAAATGTACTGTATTTCTGAACTGTTGTACCTTGTATTTTGTCATATAAACCAGCTTGAATCCAGTTTGTGGGACAAGATGGGGCTATTGGTATTTTAAATAACTAAATTTGCATAGATATATATATATATATGTTTATTCCAACCCTTCAGTAAGTGCTGAAGCCTTGCATTTTAAAAAGTTAGTATCCTTTCCAGCTGAGGCACATCGGTTTTTCCCAACTGCTTGTGGTAGAAGTGCTTACAGGTTTAGGGACTGAAATTCTTGACCTGATAGTTCCATAGTGCTTGCTTCTAACTGCTCTGCAGAAACTGACAAAAATTAGGGTGTTGCTGAAACTGTGTATGACTCAAAAGTTGTCCCAGAATGTTCAGCTTACTTTTTGCCATGGTGAGGAGGGATTATGCAAATAAGGCACACAGAGGTTCAAAGAGATACAGTATTCCTCCCCATTCTTGCCAATATGTGCCAAAATCCACAGAATTCAAAATACAGTGAGCTCTTGATATCCGCTAGGGCTTGGTTCCAGGACCACCTGTGGATACCAGAATTTGTGGACATTATGTACAATTGTACAGTCATCCCTCCACGTTCACTAGGGTTAGGGGCACAGGACCCGGTGAAAGTGGAAAAATGTGAATAACTCTAGGCCCTCCCAAACCATATTTAACACACAAAAGAGTATGATCACCATATTCAACTCACTGTGGATTCCTTTGAGCCATCAGGATTCCTTCACAAGGCAGAAATGGATGGCTGGTGGGGCTCATTGCCACTTCCACTGCTGCCCCACACCATTTTTATTAGGGACTTACAAGCCTTGTTCGCAGTTTCTCAGTCTCATGAGGCTTGCGGTCCCTATTAAAAATGGCATAGGGAGTCAGCAGAGGTGACAGCAAATAATCTGTGAATAATCAAACCTGCAAAAGTGAAATCTGCAAATGTGGAGGGCTGACTGTATAGTATGGTGTCCCTTATATAAAATAGTAAAATCAAGGTTTGCTTTTTGCAGATATAGATATAGATATATAAAATATTTTCCAGCCATGCCTGGTTGAATCTGGGGATACAGAATCTATGGATATGGAGAGCTGACTGTAATATAGTCTAATGCAAAAGAGGGCTTCTCTGGTTATTTTTGAGTACTTCTGTTTTTCATTATTCTGCATACCCATTGCTCTCAATTTATCAGACCTGGAACAGTTACAGTTCTGTAGTCAGTTTTCTATATCATGATCTACATGCAGGTGGTACACAAAGAATTCTTTTTTGACCGAATGTGTAACAGGCAGAGTGGTCTACAGTTCAACAGCAATGAAACCTTAAGGTCTTATCTCAGAGTGACATGGCTAGTACAAGCGTAAAAAGGATTATGAAATACAGTAGGTCCCCCATATCCACAGGGGATATATTCCTGGACTTAGCATGGAATAATGGATAATGAAAAATGTGGATATAACGCAATGCTATTTTTCCCCCCACAAGATGAACAATGTAGGTATTGAGATGAGTGTGCAGCTGGGAGAGGGCGTCCTAAAACTTGACAGAACTTCAGACTCTAAGATGGCTTTATAGTCATTATTTGCAGTTGAATGCCAGTGCACAGCTGATAAAGACATAAAAATTAACAACAAGATGGGAATAAAAATGTTTTTGGACTGCATTTCAGTGTGGCTAAGTGAAACCATGGATGCCAGTCACGTGGATATGAGTGACATGTTGTACTTTAAATATATAGGCATACCTCAGTTAATAAAGCCTATTGTTACCCTGTGTGTTGGGGGGTGCCGGGAGGGGTGCCCAAATTGCCAAATAAAACACAAGTTGGGGGAATTTTAGCTGGAGCACTCTCTTGGCTAAGTGAAAGGCAAGGTAACTTTAGCAAAGATCTTTAACCCAATGTATACAGCGGCGGGTCAGAGAGTGGCTAGACAAGGTTTTCAAAGTAACAAACAATATTTTATTAAAGACAAGAAACACGAAAGACAAGACATAAACTAACTAGCTGGGAAATAGAAACGGGGAGTTGCAAAAGGATAGGCAATACAACACTTGGTCTCGTAGTCCTGGAGAAAAGCGGGGTTCCGGGGAAGAAAACTCAGTGTGGTTAGCTGAGGGGAGTTCCTTAGACAACCGGCAGCAAGGCAGGATGGAAGTTCAAAGTAGTCCGAAGACTGTTTGGAAATGAGGGGCTTTTATAGGGGAGTTTGTGCCTACCAGCTATGGCAAGCCAGGTGAGAACAAAAGGAGTTTTAGCACTAGACAAAGGATCTGGCAAAAGTCAAGTTTACATGATTGGATTTGCTCTTGATGACAATAGCGTGGCCGGTACGTTGATGGCCCAACATAAAGGAATGGCTTGGCTGAGAGCCGTGCAGCTATTGTGAGGTTTGCAGTTGGAAGTTCCCTGAAGCTATGAGTTGCTGGCCTCAATGGGGTCTGGAATGTAAAACCATTAGCGGCCGCACTCTGTCCGTGCTTGTCCAGAGAACCTCGCAAACACGTGGAGTGGGGTGACCGGAAAAAGGTCAAGCTAAGGCCGAATTGTTTGATATCAAAATGATATCTGGGGTCCTCACCCACAGTGCCATAGCGGAAGTAACACTATGACAGTGAAGCTCCTTTTTACAAGACTTCTTATGCCAGCCCAGCCCCTTTTATTCTCATCCTCTGTCTAGCTGGAAATTTTTTTAGCAGCATTGGCTTCGGGTGATGGTAAAAGATAGCTGGAGAAACACAAACTTTCAGTGTTAGCTGGAGCAGCCTGCCCGCAGTAAATAAACAATCCAACAAACAAAGCTTGATTCGGGTTTCTTCTCTAGCCAACCTTATCATATCTGTATGTGACTGCCTATAACAGGCAAGGTAAACTGCAGCTTCCTCCAGAATCTCTTACTGAGTAAAACAAAGAGAAAAGGGGAGAGCAGATCATAATCCAGCCTCACCATATTCCTTCTAGATGTTAAAAAAAAAGGAGCTTAGATCCCAATGTTTGGCCACTAAAATGGAAATCATAAGAAAAGTGGAACCTGGATGCATTTTGGAAGAATCCTTCAAGTGATCTCTGCAAGGTTCAAAATGTTTTTGTTTATTTATCCAATGTTTATCTACCTGGTTGTTTCATTTCACATGTGCATGCTATTAATTTTGAATAAAAAGTATACTGAAACACACTGAAAAGTTTACTGAAACAAATTATTTTCTGTGGTATAAGAAACCTATCCTTATTCCTTTCATGTTATTTCTGCCTCTAGTACCAAATTTTCTATTACGGAAGTAATACCCAGGAACACATCTACTCTGTTAACTGGGATATGCGTGTACCTGTATAATACATTCTATAGCAACATCAATAACAAGAAATGGTGAGGAAGCAATAGCAGCTGCTCTAGCCTTCTTTCCTTGACAAGAGTTGTATCTGCACTCACTGAAGAAAAAGGCTAGAAGAAGATATGTCCATGCTTCTCTGCATCCTACCTACTTTTCATATTCTTATCAAGGTTTATATTAGGGTTGGGCATCCTGCAGCACTCCAGATGTTAGAGTGCACCTCCCAGAATTCCTCACCACTGGCTTTACTGGTTAGAGCTGCTGGTAGTTCCAGCCCAATGCCTTCCGGAGGAAAATACCATTCCCACCCGTGGTTTACAAGGAGAACAGAAAAAATGTTCTTTTAAGTTCTGGAGAAGGCAAGAAGGTTTTATGGTCAGGGGGGAAATGATTTAAATGTAGCTTTCAAAAAGTTAATGATGTCAAGCACGAAACATTTAGCTACAGTCTAGAGATCTAGTTGGTGAAAAGAGCTCTGTAATCAGGAACACATTCAACTGAAGAGAAGTATATGGACTTTAAGTGCCAATCTAACCAATCACAGCTCACCTCTAAGTGCTCATGATGTTCACTGCTACAGTAGCATAATACTTTAAACGTGACATTTCAAATGGGAGTTGATGAACAGAGAACGTCAGGCTATAAGAGCTCATTTGCATCCGAACAGATCATAGTTCTTAGGATATTTAATTGTGAATATTTAAAATTTATGAATTTATAAAGGCATCATTTAAAACTTAAGCAGAGCATGGATGTTTGCATTTTTATTTCTTGGAAATCTTATTAGGGGTTAGTCCCAAATGATCAGGTTGTTGAAGACTGTGAGAGGAAATAGCCAGTGGGACCAAAAGCATGTAGTCAGTTCCCAATCAAAGATCAGAAGTCCTCAAGTAAGCAATCAAATATCAGAAGGGTCCAGGCCAGATAATGTGATCCAAGACAAACAGGAGATCAAATTCTAAACTAGCCTTTCCCAGTCTGAAGTTCTAGACAATGTCCCATCAACCAGCAGTCATGCCTTCCATCACAGATGAAGGATGCCAGGGTTCTTGGGAGAGTTCAGGCATTTATTTGTCTTTTTAGCAGTCCAGGGTATCTGTCAAACTTTTCTCCAGCACCACATTTCAAAGGAGTTGATTTTCTTCCTATCAGCTTTCTTCACTGTCCAGCTTTCACAACCATACATAGAAGCTGGAAAGATGACGATGTGGACAATCCTAACTTTAGTATTCAGTGATATGTTGTCTAGTTCCTTCATAGTTGCTGTTCCAAGTCTTAGTCTTCTGCTGATTTCTTGACTGCAGTCTTCATTCTGATTAATGATTGAACCAAAGTATGGAAAATTTTGAACTATTTCAATGTCTTCATCATTTCCTTTAAGGTTATGTAAACATCTATGGTCATTATTTTTCCTTTCTAAATTTTCAATTGTAAACCTGCCTTTGCACTTTCTACCTTGACTTTCTTCAGTAAACATTCCAAGTCTTTGCTATTTTCTGCTATTAGTATGGTGTTATCTGCATATTTTAAACTGTTGATGCTCCTTCCTCCAGTTTTCATGCTTCCTTCCTCTGAATCTAATCCTACTTTACGTATATGTTCAGTATACAAGTTAAACAGATAGAGTGATAAAATGCAGCCTTGCCTGACCCCCTTGCCATTTGGAAACCATTCCATTTCTCTGTATTCCTCTTGTAGCCTCTTGTCTTGCATACAGGTTACACAGCAGGACAATCAAATCTTGTGGCATATCCATTTCCTTAAGAGTGATCATAATTTTTCATGATCTATGCAATCAAAGGCTTTGCTATAACCTATAAAACACAAGCTGATTTTCTTCTGAAATTCTTTGGTGCACTCCATTATCCAACATATGTTTGCAATATGATCCCTTGTGCTTCTTCCTTTCCTGAACCTACCTTGGACATCTGGCATTTCTTACTCCATATATGGTAGAGGTCTTTGTTGGAAAATTTTGGGCATGACTTACTTGCATGGGAAATTAATACAATGGTCCTGTGGTTACTGCAATATCTGCTGTTCCCCTTGTTGAGGATTAGATTGTATATTGAGTGTTTCCAAACTGTGGGCCATTTTTGTTGTTGTCCAGATTTGTTGACAGATTTTACTTAGACTAGATTCTGTCTCTGTAGAATGAAGCAGTTCTGTTAGTATGCCATCTTTTCCTGGTGATTTATTTCCCCTAAATGCTCCAAGTGCAGCTTTTATTTCATTCTCTAAAACTGAAGGTTCATCTTCATATGGTAGACCCACTGAATCAATGCCACTGATGTAAGTATTGACTTACCAAGTTCTGTTACCAGGCCATACACTCTTGCTCCAGAATATGGCTTAATTGGCAATTACTAATTGGTATGAAATATAAATTATATGCTGTTATGATTGAGAAGCCTGCTGGCAATGAGGAACTGGCTGTACAAGTGCGCTGCCAGAGAGCCATTAATACCTTCTCCCTCACGGGGAAAAAGAGTAAATCCTGGCTCTGAGCCAGACAACTTGTAGTATATAGTATAGTACTCTGATTTACACCCTGGTACTACCTTTGGACCCCAGTCTGAGTCCCATTGCTTCATCTCTTCTCTTTGAATCAGTAAATGTCACCCACTTCACCCTAATTCCTTGCTATCAAATTTTTTCCTCCCTTTTCTTCAGCTAGCCTTTGATTGAAAGACTGCTTGGATCTTGTGTATGTGTGTGATTGTTAATTCCCCCAATAAAATAAATATTCTTTGAATCTCCAGCTGGCATTGAAAGGGTTAAATATATGATTTTGTGTTTGGTAGAAAAATAGATGAAATTATAATTAACTGCAGATGTTTCTTATCTAAGGAACATAGTGCTGAAAGTGCTTAACGAAGGGGTGGTAGGTCATGGAAAACAGGCTTGTTCTTTCCTGCAACTTATCACAAGGACAAGGGAAGGAATAGATCATTTTGACATGTTGTGTCCTTGCATGCATGATGTAATGTAACCAATTTGTAATTGATTCTACTGTTAAGAGTGTATATAAGGGAGGTTTTTGACGAAGTGCAGGGTCTTCAGTGATGCTCACACTGGGGACCCTGCGCAGTTCAGCAAAACCTGCGCAGTAAGAAAATAAAATATAATACTTTCTGCTTCAAGGACTCTGAGGTTTTTTCGTTTCCCTAGACGGCCACTTCAGCATCCCTGCATTAGTACCAGTATACAAAGTTGTAAAAGATCCTTCTAGGTTACCTCCCTCTCGCGGGCCTCGCCTTTGAGGTAATATTCCCCATTGTTTCATGGAGGCATCAGCATTACAGATGGACTCCTGACTCACCCATATTTTGAAGTAACAGTTCCAACTGGCTCTGTGGGTCTACCAAGTTGAGGCTAACAGGATTATATTGCCACAAGAGCAGATGCACAAACCAACCTGGATTGAGTACTCGGGTCAGCTGATTTGAATGACTATCAAGCATAGGTCCTCACTGCAAGCTAGGTGGCATCTCTGAGAAACACAGCCCAGTTTGCAAAGGCTGAGGAATAAATACTGCCCAAACAGTGCATGAGACACATTGCAGGAACAAAGCTGCTGGAAGCATTAAGTTTTTCTTTCCTTCTGTATGCATGTACATATGTATGTGCCCATAGAACAATCCTAGACGCTGCTTATTATACACAGAACACAGTTAAACTGTTTATATGCTCACTTAATGTTTTATTCAATCAGTCTATCCAACTTCCACCAGAAATAATCTGTGGCACCTATTTAGCTAGTCAGCAACTGCAAAATGGTTAGGGTAACCGAAGACATCAATTCCTTGAATCAATTAAGGAAGCCACAGCCCCGAGTTTACAAAACCTGAGGAGGACAGTTGATAACTGGAATTCTTGGTAATCTTTCATTCATAGGATCATAAGAAGTAGAAGTCAATATAATGATGAATAACAACAACAAATCCTAAGCTATTCATTTACCAGTCAAGATCACAAACTCTGTATAACATCAACACAATAGGAATAGCTAAGAATACACTTTTGTGATGATGATTTTTTTCATGATCACCCAATGCAAGCCCAATCCAATTTGCATACAGAAGACAACTGAAGGCCTAAGTTTCCACAAAAAAAGTGGAAGGAAAAGGAGATCTAAGGCTGTTTCCACACTAGACTGTTATAGTGCTATTATTCCACCTTCAACATCCTATGGAATCCTGGGGTTTGCAGTTTAGGGAGCAGCCAAGTGTAATAATAACACTATAACAGTCTAGTGTGGAAATGGCCTAACTTTTCCCTTTTGTAGTCTGGATTTCTATTCCTGAGAAAATTGTTCTTCTTGATCCCGTACACTGAGCTGTGTCATTAATTACCTGTACATCAGAAATCTATAGATGATGGCAGACTTATCTAAGCATTATGACTATCACACACAAAATCTACCCTGGCTACAGTGCTTAATTAATTGCATGCACCTTAATCTTATTCTGGACCTCTAGATCAGGGACCACAATACTGTCTAGTTTGGGCATTTGTGCTCCATTCTTAGCAAAGTGGGGAAAATGTCAGGAAAAATTTTTTGCAAGGACAAGCATTTTCTGTTCTCTGTACTATGACAATCTCCAACACTCTATTCATCAAGATAACTTCTTCTCACGCTTTAGTTTGGTAAGACTTTTCTGATGACCAAGTATTTGTTCTTCATTTTCCTTCATTAGAATGATAGTCAGTTTGGTTCTTATTTTATCACCTTTTCCACTGCTTTTAAAATGTCCTTATCATAATAGCATGGGAAAAGTAATTTAAAGAGTGAATTGTATTTTATGCAATTGAAAATCAAATATGTTTTATTAGAGGGTGTACTTGGAAATATTGATTGATTTTAATCAAAATAATGGGAAAAAAATAAAATGTCCCAGTTTCTCTTTCCTTCTCCCACTTTCTTCCTTTGTCTTCCACTTACTTCAATTGCGGACTAACTAAATAGCTGCCATGGATTGCTGCAAGAGTTCAAAGTGCAAATGTTGTTTGCACTCTCTTAACTCAGCAGAGGAGAGGAGAAAAGAAGGTACACTCTTGCCTTCTCCAATAGGCTCAGGCAAAATCAAACTGCTGCAGCTTTTCCCAGGTTGTCTGTTCTTTCTCACTGATAAGGTTTGCCATCTTGATTACACTCTGATGTTGCTCGGTTACGTGTTCCAGTTTTTATCAGTGGCCATTTCTGCACTAGATTGTTATAGCGCTATCATTCCACTTTCAACATCCTATGGAATCCTGGAGTTTGCAGTTCAGGGAGGGGCCAGCTGGCCCCTCCCTGAACTGCAAACTCCAGGATTCCATAGGATGTTGAAAGTGGAATGATAGCGCTATAACTATCTAGTGCAGCAATGGCCAGTGAAATACTGGTGGATATGTAACCACTGAGAGCCAGCATGGTGTAACAATTTGAGCACTGGACTGTGACTCAGGAGGTCAGGGTTCAATTCCCCATTCAACCATGGAAACCCACTGGGAGACCCTGGGTACATCACATACTCTCAGCCCCAGAAAACCCCATTTTACGGCCACCATAAATCAGAAATGACTTGAAGACACACAATAACAATGTAGTTGTTACACTGAAGTTCTGTTTCATGTAAATGGCTTTCTAACATTCCCCATGTTGGAATATAAATTAGGTTGTTTTGATGTTTGTTGTCGTTCAGACATGTTAGTGTGCCATAAAAAAATAATAATAAGCAAACCTACCTCACACCATTCTGTCCGCCCATCTGGGTTGTTGTTAATCTTTCTATAGAAAGTTTTGACATCTTGAGTTTTTACATCAGTGCCAAAAAGGTCCTGGACTGCAGCATAGAATTTGTCATAATCGATTTCCTCTGCAGTGAAGCAAAAGAATCCCCCATAGAATATCAATACAAAAGCGAACAAATTACTGTAGCTATATTTAATACCTTCCTCCATTGCTTCATTTTACTCATACCAAATTCTATCATCATTTCCTGACATTTCATTTTTGTGTTCGTTTTAATTTAGAAAGTTTGTCATTTCCTGTGGCTAAAAATCTTACTGTTTCTGAAAAAAGGATAACCATAAACTCTTGCTTTGTGGCTCCCCATATTTTGAAAAGATTGAGGCTGCAATGCTAGACCTGGGGTTTGAGCTGGGAGTCAGTCCCAATGAACTCAATGATACTTACTTCTGGGTAGACTTAAAAAGAGTTGCAGTGTAAAACAAAATAAATGCCGGTGGACATGGAGACAACCGCGCAAGATTTATTTCATTTCTTCTTTAGGAAATGCTGCTTCTTATCACCAGCTACAACCTATCCTGTAAGATCAGTTTTACAGGTCCTACTCATTGGCCCAATCTTAAGATCAGCTAAATTGGAAGCACTAAAGATAGACCCTTCTCAGTACCGTAACTTATCTCCTGGAACTCCCTCTCCAAAAGATTTGTGGTTGGTCCCATTAAAACATTTGAAAACAAAAACCCATTTATCTAAACACTTCTAAAGTTATTAATATTAAATTAATTAACAAATATTAATTGAAATATTAATTGAAACATTGCATTTTTATACTTGTATTTTCTTTGCTGCCTTGGGTGCACTTGGTTCACAAAGGCATACATATTTACAAAATAATTTTGTTAAAAATTACTATTGTATATAAGACACAGGGTGTTCCTTACCAGCATCTTTTACATACAAGCCTAACCTTTCATCCCTCTTCTGAGCCACTGTTTTGTCAACTAATTTCTGAAACAGCTTCAAGGAGTTTTTAAAATGGATTCCATCAGGAATCTCGGGTGGCTCATCTTCTTCTTGAACCTTTCTTCTGGACATTATATTTGATGCTTCGGGGCTTGTTTTCTTTCAGGTGTAATCTTTGATGTTAGCATTTGAGGAAATGCCAGCTGCATGACCTTGTGTGTTGCTTGAGTGAATGGAAAATGATTACTGGTCTTCTTCTCATGCATTACTGGGACTGGCCAATGTGCTATCAGGTACCTGATGTCATAACACCTCTTTGAGCCTCATTGGTCATTGGGTCACCCAAGATCACAAAGAGTCTGGGGAAAATAAGTTCAATCTCAGTACAAAAAAGGCATGAAATGCTGTTATGAGATTCAAAATGCCCACTTTTTAAAAAAAATGAAGGGTCACGTACATGGATTTCAAGCAGCTGCACATACCTAAGAACAACAGTCTTCTCTTGTCCCATCCCTGCTTCCATCTCTGAAATGGGATGCAATTACAATTAACTTTAAAGTGAAAGAGAAATAAGAAGATAAGATAAGAAGATAAGAAGCCAAGGATAGAGAACAGGTTTTTTTTAGTGTCACGCACCACAAAGCCAGGAAATAGAGATAATGCCGCTCAACAGTTATGTGGAAGGCTGAGCCTACTAAAGCTCATGACAGTACAAACAATATGCTGGAAGAAGCAGGAAGTGCCCCATGCTCCCTGGAGTAACAGGAACCAGAGTGAGCTTTGTCATGAGCTTTGTCATGCCATGTAGAAAGATCTTGAAAATGCAGCACCTGACAGGAAGTCTTCTTTTTCTGGTGACACTGAGTAGTCTTCAGGAGTTTCTTTTCAAGTGTTAACAGGTTATGTCTTGGAAGCTTTTCCACTGCCTTTCAATCTGCCACTGCAAAATTCACTTTTTGGCCTTGCTGCCCATTTCCCTTCCCAGGGCTGACCTAAGACATTTTGTGTTTCTGAGAGTCAATAGGAAATGGTACTGCCTTCCCTAGGTCAAAGTGCACAGTATCCAGGGATGGCCAAGTTATTTTGGGAGCTGAGGCACAATAGCCTATAAGCACTTTTCTCTGGGAATAAAAATATAAAAATAATAGTATTACCATTTGCTGTCCATTTAGGACATTTAAGATCAACTGTTTGATCGTAAATTAAAATTATTATAAAATTAATTAACAATTAATTATAATTATAATATTTATAATAATTAAAATTATTATACAATTAAATTAATTTTTTTCTTAAAAACTGGTGGCTTTAATATCACTCTATCATTGCCCCTGAAGAAGTCGACCGATATCCACAAAATCTCATGCTAAATTCAATGACTTTTAAAGGTAATGCTGGATTCCTCTACCCACACTCCCTTTTTCCTTTTTTATGCTATTTTCAGCATGAGCTTCACTTGTTGATGTAGTTGTGCATAACAGGTTTGATGCCAATAATGCTGTTCATAGCTGATAAGAACTAAACCATGCTGGTAAGAGAGAATTATCTGCTCTCAAATAAGCTAGTTATAATTTCTATTTAACGAGGCAAATGCTCATTATTGTTGCCCTGCCTTCTGGGGTCCCTTGGGGGACACCTCAATGTGCTCCACATGATGGTGAATGGAAACTAGCCAGAGCATGAACAATAGCAATGCAAGAGGCAGGGTAACCTAGTGGGGTCTTTTTACCCAGTTTTTACAGGTTCAGGCCAAGCCAAAAACCAAACGAAAATGTCTAATAAATGATTTTATTGAATGACTGTCTCACGCACCAACGCAATCACTCACACACTCACTCAAGACTTATTAAGAAGCAGAAGAGAGGAAACTGGATAGGGGAATATTGAAGGGGTTGTAGCTGGGGTAATGCCGCACCTTTTCCTGAAGTCCTTGGTCCAGGAAAAACAGCGGAGAAGTGGGGCTCAGCACAGAGATGGCTGAGGGGATTACTCAACGGTCGGAGAAACGGTCTGCTGGGATGACCAAGAGTGATCCAAAGAACTGCTCAAAAACTGCGACTATTTGTAGGGGAAAAAGTACCTGGAGGACTAATCCTTTCCCAGGGAGAACAATGGGTGTTGTAACGAGAAAGGAGCTCCACAATGGTAACTTCCTTTACGTGATGAGATTACAAGGTGTTGCCAAAGTCTCAGGATCTTCAGCTGCATTGGGTTGTGGTGTGACTCCATGTAAATGGTCCTTGTCTGATAGGATTTTGCTCAACTTGGGGCAAACACACTAATCCCCTCAAGTCGGCTTCTCAGGTGCTGAGGACCCTTTGTCTACCATGGGTTTGCACAGCTTGAGATCTCCTGGGGCTACGTGATAAGGGATTTTACTGGCCTGACCTGGTTTTCGATCGTTTGACCATTGCTGCCTACATGCCCATCCAGGCGACCTCTCAGGCACATTGAATCATATTTTAATATCAAAATTGTAGACTCCGGGACAGGGTTTTCCAGTGGGGTAACATTATGAATAATGGATACCTGCTATGGCTATATAATGAATGTTGCTAAGTACAGTCCTCCCTCCATATTCATGAGTTTGACTTTTGCAAATTTGATTTTTTGCAAGGTGGGAACTTGCCTCCCCACCCTCATTCTCCACTTCCCATAAAATAGCAGGCCACCCTTGTTTCTCAGGTAGAATCATGGAGCTGAGATTGGGCCCTGAATCAGATTGGGATGGATTCAGACACAAACATACACACACATATATATTTACTCTTGGCCAAGAAGGAACATCTTGTCAGTCTCTGTTGTCAGCTTGACTGCAGGCAGTGGTCTGAGGAAGATGAATAACGCTTCAAATATCAGGATTTTTATAGAGCTCCCAAAGAAAGAAAAAATGTGCAAGAGAGTTGTTTAATATAAATTGCAAGACAGACCATTCTAACATAGGCATCATTCCTTCTGTAAACAAGCACATGTTCTCAGTCAATTATCTTATTGACTTTTAATCCAGTTCAAGAAAACAAAATGGCTTGTTTAGAAATGCTTAGGAACTCAGAAACAAAACATTAAATGCTCAGAAAACTTTTTACTCCCAACAATAGGGGTGGAGAACCATGCTTGTTTCCGGTGCACCGCAATTGCTAAGAGATGTGTTGTTTCAAACAAGTTGCCAGCATCCAACTTGTACAATCTTCTAATCCTGAAGCCCCCATCTTCCTAGCTGTATTTAGTTTCCAGTGTTTTCAGTTGGCTTCCTGCTATGAAGATCTTGAATGCAGCCACATAATGAGTTACCCCGTAACTTAACCCGTAATGAGTTACCCCGAACAAAAGAAGGGTCTGGCTTGTGTTTGGGCATCTACTGGGCCCCTTCTATTTTCTTCTGGATAGGTGAGATTCCTTTTTCATCCAGTGAGGAGTCCTCAGGGAAGGGGCTATGACAGTAGAGTACTGGCTTTGCTTCCTTGGACAAACCCTCATATTGTTCCCTCTGAGGCCCTTTCTGCACCTTACCTTGTTCTGACGCTGGGGTGCAGGGATTGCGCGAGCAGCCTCTGCTGAAAGGCTCTCCCTTCCCTGCTGCTTCAGCTCTGCACAAGCTGTCTGCTCATGCAAGAGCCCCACCTCTTCCTTCCGCAGTGCAGCCTGGGATCTTCCTAGGCTGCATTGGGACAGGAAGCATGGCCAGCCTGGCTCCAGAGGCTCTGCACGCCAGGCAAGTGCGCACGGGGCCTGGGAGCAATGTGCGATCGTGCACCATTTTTGACTTCAAGCCAAAAATGAAAAGGTGCGTGATCGGCCCCTGCCGGCCCCTGAAGCATTGCACAATTGTGGATGCGTCATGCAGATCACTCCTCGCAATCGTGTGACACTCCAGGACCTCTTTCGCATGGCAAATGCCATGCGAAAAGGGCCTTAGACTTTACAGCACCCAGCAATCAAGTCCTTATTAATTCAAGTCAAGTTCTTGATTGTCTCATGACTTAGAGTGCAAATGAAAAATAATGTATGTAGTTCATAATGTAGCATAGGTTATCTGCAAAGTAAAAAGCTGAATATCTGGGACAGACACAAAATTGTAATATAGAACTCAAGATGCCAATAACTCCAAACCAAACAATGGCTCAAAACACCTCAAGGACACTTAGGCCATTTCTGCATGAAGGTGCTGTTCCAGGATGGGGACATGTTGCTGCCGATCCATGAGTTGTGCTTTTGCACGACATCGTTGTGGCCCCACTGCCCATGTGTCCCCAGTCATGGATATTCCATTACCAGAAAAAAATCAGTAATGGCCCTGATTGTGTGATGCTCCTGTCACCAGCAGACACGTGGAAAGGGAGGAAGCACAATCTTGGTACTTCTTTCTCCAGTGCAGCACAGGACGTGGTTGGCTGCACTGTGGAAGGAAGGCACGTGTCCCTCGCGCTACCCATCCACAGGCAGCCGGCCAGTTGCAGAGAGGAACATTCAGGTCGTGCTCCCATCCCACCAGTTGCACTGCCAGGATCACAACAGGAATACGAACAGTAAGGTGTGGAAAGAGCCTTAGTTCCAGCAAATACTTTTGTTTACCAATACATAATTCCTGACTTCAGAGTTTTCTTTAATCTTGTATACATTGCTGCTACCACTTCATATTCAGAATCTTGCAGTCTGTTTTTCTCATACACAAGGAGTTAAGTGCATTATTAGAAACTAATTGTATAGTTACATGTTCTGCAAAATTAATTTCTAAAGTTTTAATCCCAATACTAATAAATAAATATTTATATTGAATATATTTACAGCAGGAGTAACTTGCAGAACAAAGACGTGGTTCTGTGCACCAAGAAAATACACAAAAGATTTACTTTATCCTTCCTTAAGCCCCTTTCATCTCAATACGGTGCAACTATACATAAGGTCAATGCGTCAGCCCTGATCTCTATCTTCCCTGAAGGCTAAGAAAAGAGTACTAAACAGAAAAGCAAAATGTTAATTGTAAAAGCCAGAGGCAAGCAGTTCAGGACCCTTTCTTATACTGCAGAACAGATGTCATCCAGAATTACGGTCACAACTGACCATGATTTTGCAGAAATCATGTCACAGACATGGAGCGAGGAGGGGCAACTCTCTAGATCTGGTTCCTCTGGGATTTATGAAAAGAATCTGTACAGTAGTTAATTTTCCTTCTTGAGCCTTTAATGGGGCAAATGGTAAAATTTGTAAGAAGCCATGCAGTTTCAAGTGTTTTTTTCAGATGGGATTTTATTCTGCAAAGAAATTAACAGGAAAGAAAGAAAGAAAGAAAGAAAGAAAGAAAGAAAGAAAGAAAGAAAGAAGGAACAGTACAGGAAGACAGCCAGTTGGAGAAGGGTGAATATTGATTATAGTTCTTAGCAAATAAACTTGTGGGAAAATTAACAGTAAAATAGCCTAATAAAAAGACAATTAACTATTGGGAAATTTTGGATTAGCCAGTGTTGTGTAGCAGTTTGATCGTTGGTCTAGGACTCTGAGAGACCAGGGTTCAAGTCCTTGCTAAGCCATGGAAACCCATTGGGTCACCTTGGGCAAATCACACTCTTTCAGACCTAAAGGAAGGCAATAGCAAACCCCCTCTGAATAAATCTTGCCAAGAAAACCCCACAATAGGTTTGCCTTATAGTTTCCATAAGTCAGAAATGACTTGAAGGCACATAACAACAAGTAGCAAATCGTGGTTTTAAAAAAGTGTATCTGTTTTTTACTGAAATTTGACCAAATGTTTACAGGGCTCCCACAATGAAGGTAGGTAGGAATCATGACATGATAAAATGAAAAACAAAACAAAAACAAAAACACTAGTATAGGGATTCCTTGTTTGCTATGCTTGCTGAATAGGTTTGTATATAATTATGGTCTTCCAAAAGAGCCTAGAAGACTATAAGGCATAATTAGGTTCAAAATGATGAAGCATTAGGGGTTACCTGCTCTCTAATATGATGGACAATTCCTGGCAACAATCAGCAACCATATTTCAGAACTCCCAGACTGACTTTCATTTGCCATGAGAAAGGGTCTCTGGAGCATCGTGCAATTTCAAGGAGCCGTCCACATGATGTCATCGCAATTGTGTGATGCTGCCAGGGCTGGCAGGCACCGATTGAGCACTATTTCATTTCTGGCTTTGAGGTGAAAATGGTGTGCGATTGCACATCGCTCCGAGGTCCCACATGCACTTACCGTGTGTGTGGAGCTTCGGAGTCATGGCGCTCGCACTTCCTGCCCCAGTGCAGACTGGGAAAATCCCAGGCTGAGCTGCAAAAGGAGGAGGAGGGGCTCTCACACTCCCTGCTCACGAGTAGGCAGCAGCTGTGGAGCTGAAGCAATGGGGATGCGAGAGCCTCTCGCAAAAGGCTGCTTGCGCGATCCCTGCACCCCAGCACCGAGAACAGGTAGGCTGCGGAAAGGGCCTATGTCTGGAGTCTGTGATTTAAGAGAAGCTGAAATATTCAACAAGAAAAGGGCCAAGCAACAACTATGTAGATAGGAAGTGCAGTTGGTAGATGATTTGTGGGTTTTTTTTTCCTTCTTTGCCCTTTCAGAACCTAAAATCCTGCAAAAAAGAAAAAACAACTTACCAAAGAAACCATAACTGCTTTATTATATGACCCACAGGACAGAAATAATGCACATCTGTTAATAGCTCTACAAGTTAACACAACTGTGCTGGAAGAATAGAAATAAATGGACAGGTCTCCAACCGAGCATCCTTAAGCTTCTGTAATGGGACCAGTGCTTTTTACCTTATGCATAAGCAGGTAATGATAAACAGTGAGCTACTCAGGTTTGCTGACATGAGTCATTTCCGCCCTATGCTGCTATAGTGCTGTTATTCCACTTTCAACATCCTATGGAATCCTGGGGTTTGCAGTTTAGGGAGGGGCATTTAGAATTCTCAGCCAGAGAGCTTTTGGGCCTCAGTAAATGACAAAGCCCAGAATTTCACAAGATGTTGAAAGTGGAATAACAGCACTGTGACATGTAGTGCAGAAATGGCCATGGTCAAAATGAAAAGAGATGATTGTGAGGAGCTCTAACAAAAGATTTCCCAAGGAAAAAGGTTTCTGGACATGGAATAAAGTGGGGATGATTCCATTTCAGTCCTGAATCTCCCTCACCACCACTACCACCAAAATCTGTTCCAGAGAGCTGGAGGACTTTTCAGAGCAGACTGGGGAGGGGGAGAGATTTAAGTAGGGGAAGAGTGAAAAGTATGAGTAGAACTCTTATAACCTTGAATTTTGCCCCTCATCTGACCATTCTTTCAGCTTAGGAAAAGTGATGGTGTAAGTCAAAGTCAGGAACATATAGCTGTTCAGAAACTGTTGGGCTGTAGTTCTCAGCCAACACGACCAACAGTGAGGGATGACAGGAAGTACACTCCCAAACAACATTGGGCGGACCACACATTCCCCACCCCTGCATAAAGGGAAAGCTACAACTTCAGGATTTGGCCTAGGATGATAAACTTGAGAGAATAACCTCTGAATACTGGTTGAATGCGCAAGCCCTAAGGTGAACATCTTTGTGACAACGAGTTCATACAAATTTACATTTATGTGTTCGCTTCTTTGAGAAATCATATTTTCAGGAAAATTCATAAATATTAACACACTTTCAACAAATTCTGATTTGGTATGTTGCTCTGAGTATTCAACCATAGTTATTTCACATGAATTATGAAACAAGGGATGCATTTTATAGCATGCCCTGAAGCAAGGCAAAGAGGATCAACACAGTTTATTTCTATCAGGCACAAAGATGTTTTCTCACTGCTTCTGCTCTAGAACCAATCATAAAGACAATGAATATGAAAAGAAAGGCCTGTAGAAGTAAAGCTGATTGGTACAAATTCCTCACTGAAAGATTAGATTCCATGAACAAATAAATGCTGGCCACATTCCAAAGAAGAGTTCAGTATTCTTAAGCCCACTGAAATCAGCAGCTAAGCGCACCTAATTCCCTATTTGATATTCTGCTGAAAATATAGCCCCACAAAATGATGGGAATAACAGAGGTCAAGCTACACTGCCTCCCCAATAGAATGTCAGATGGCTTCATGAATATAGTATGGCAAAATTGCAGATTCCTTCCACACTGGTATCCAAATTCACTCCTCCCTTCTGCACAAATGGTTACAAATGTAATCTGAGCAATTCATTCTGTTTTAAAAGTCAGCATCAGCCAGAAGCAAAAGGAAATATATTCATTCTGAATATTAGCACGGTGATTATTAGCATCTTTTTTGTGTTCTGAAGGTGTTACTGTATTATAGACACTAATGAGAGACAGGGAAGAGCTGTGTCAGTACGCAAAGCAACAACATCAAAATGAAGTTTAACAAATTCATTGTTATATACGCTTTTTTTAAAAAAAAATTACAGTTTACTTCATCTGATATGTGGAACATTATAATGAGCTATAAATGGATTGTGGAAATAATTACTTAAAAGTAATGTAAAATATCAGTTCTGAGTTCTTCTGTGTGTTTTTTTTCATCCAAGATGTAACACCATTACATTTCAAAACTAATGTAACAAGTGGGAATGATGGAACAAAACAGTGAGGAGGATGTTTTCCAGTTATTCAGGCATTGCTGTGCAACAAGTTACATAGTGAATTACATTTAAAGAGGAACTGACTGACCAGGAGTACTTCTGTCTTGTCTGGATTAAGTTTCAGTTTGTTCACCCTCATCCAGCCCATTACTGATGACAGACACTGGTTTAAGGACAAAAACAGCTTCCTTGGCTTGTGGTGAAAAGAAGTAATAAAGTTAGGCGTCATCCGCATACTGATGGCACCATACCACAAAATTCTGGACAACCTCTCTGGTGGTTTCATGTAGACGTTAAACAGCATGAGGGACAGAGCCAAGTCCTGAGGGATGCCATATGCCTAAGGCCAATTGGTTAAGGAATGAAACCACTGTAAAACAATGCCCCCAAGTCCCACAGGGCAACCCAGAAGGATATCTTGGTTTAAGGTCTCAACAGCCACTGAAAGGTCCAGAAGAACCAAAAGGGACATACTCCTTCCTGTCTAGTTCCCAGCGTAGGTCATCCACCAAGGCAACCAAAGCAATCTCTGTCCCATAGCCAGGCCTGAAACGAGATTGTAATGGATCTAGATAATCTGTTTCATTCAGAAACCCCTAGAGCTGGGAGATCACCACACACCCCAGAACCTTGCCCAGAAATGGAATATTAGGACTGGCTGATATTTATCCAAAATGGTGGGATCCGAGGATGGCAATTTTAGTAACAGTTTTATTAAAGCCTTCTTGGGGCAGGCTGGAACGCTATCTTGTTTTAAAGAGTAACCACTCCCTCTATCCACTCAGCCAGCCCCCCTCTAGCTTTTTTAATTCCATGGAAAGGCAAAAATCTAGAGCACATGTGATGGCTCTCATATCTCCAAGAGTCCTGTCCACATTCTGGGGTTGTACATATTGAAAAGTATCTGTTATCACTGGATAAGCAGAAGACAGAGTTACACGCACTGGATCTCCATCAGTCATACATCCAAGTCAAATAAGATCCAAGTGATTTCATCTTCAAAGTATTGGGCAAATTGTTCACAAAGAGCTGTCAAGTGATCTGGATTTTCCTCTCTTAGGCCTGTGTGTGAAAGGCCTCTGACCACTTGAGACAGCTCTGTTGGACAGCTCCCTGCAGATGTAATAGAGGCAGACAAAAATTAGCCTTTGCTTCCTCTATTGTCACAGAGTGGGCTCTCAGATGAGTTCTATCCTGTATTCAATCGGATGCGCTCTGGCAATGTTGCTCTAGTCACCTTCCCATATGCCTCATTGTGAAGACCTCCTTGGAAAACCAGAAGGCTGGTTTGGCTCCACTTCACGAGATGGGATGCTCAGGAGTGATTGTGTTCACTGCATTGGCCATTTCTCTATTCCAAAGGTCAGTCAGGAATTCAACAGGACCATCTGTAAAGGCAGCAAAAAACTCCCCAAGAGCCATCAGGAATCCATTTCGACCCATAAGCCTTCCGGGGTAGACCATCTTAATGAGTCCACTATCCCTGTAGAAGTTCTGAGTCTGAGTGAGTCTAAACCCCACCAGCTGGTGATCTGTCCATGACAATGGAACTATAGATAGTTTCTCTACTCCCAGATCACATTAACCTCACACACTACAGAAAACAAGGTCCAGAGTGTGCCCAGAGCATGAGTATGGCCAAATACAACTTGAGACAGACCCATAGTTGTCATGGCAGATATGAAGCCCTGACCTGCCCCTGACAGGGTGGTCTCAGCATGGAACAGAGAACAGAGAAACCCTGATGGACAAAGCTGAGAAAGGTTAAATCCACAGTCTCATTCAACCAAGTCTCTGTGTTGCATGGCAGGTTGGCATGCTCATCCAGGATCAAGACTTGAATGGCAGCTGTTCACTCATTAACTGACCTGGCATTCACCAGCAAGATTTTCAACCCAGAGATAGTGTTGCCAGGACCATCCAGTTTATTTAAGTTGGGTGACATTTTAGGGACAACTGGTACCCTATTCCTGTCCCATTGTTTAAAATAAAACTGTCTCCCCTTTCCACATCTCCCCCTGCCCTGTACAGCTGTAATGGATGCTCCCTCAGTTCTGGTATCTCCCTTCCTTTTGTTCTTTAGTGGCTTTGTAGAACCACTAGTTTAACTCCACCAGAGTATTATACCAGTTTCATACCACCTTAAGTATCTTGGCTCCACCCTACGGAATCTTAAGGTTTGTAATTTGGTGGGATATTTAGAATTTTCTCTTAGAGTGCACTCCCCTGAACTAGAGCTCTTTAGCAGAGAATTTTAAGTACTTTACCAAACAAAACGCCCAGCATTTCACAGAATAAACCCATGATATGTTAAAGTGGTATCAAATTTTGTAACTTCATAGGTAATATAGTAACCTAAAGCTGATGGTGTACCTGTAACACTGTAAAACATTGATCTGAAAAAAGTTAATGCCACAAATTTCTTGGTTTTTAAGGTGCTACAAGACTCTGTGTTGCAATATCATTGTTCATAAAAATTGCATACCGTAATCCAGTTAGGAGAAATACATCTCTATTTGGGGGGGGAGCCATGAAAGATTTGAACTGTGCTGTGCACAACCCACCCCCAGCCCTATGAGCCTGAAGCTAGAAAGCGCAGAGCCCATTAAGGGTCAAACTACTTCATCACTAGCACAATCTACTCTTTTTCTAATTGCTGAACTGCAATGGTATATATCAGAATCTTTTGTGGGGCAGCAGTACTACAAATTTAACTGGGGTACTGGCATTTGTGAAGAGGATGGATATTTGGCACAGTTGGTTAGAAACATAGGAAGAGGTCTTCTCTAGGAAAGCTATACTGGCTACTTCCTTAGTGTCTTTCCATTGGAAGGTAAAAACATTTTTTATTCCGGGCAGCAGCTTTGGAGAATGGACTGTTTGTAACAGCAGTTGGGAAAGTGAGGGCTGTAGGCCATATGAAATCCTTAGGGCTGTTTTTGTGGCATTCAGGATCTCCATTTTTTAAAATGTTTTTGTTTTGATCTTCAGCATTCTCTAAGGGGTGTGTGAACAATTTTATTATTTGAGGGGCTTTCTTGTGGCCATTTTAGACCCAGGAAGGGACTTGGATCATTTCCTGCTCTCAAAAAACATCTCTCTTGAGCCTAAAACACCAAACAACATAAAAAAAAATGCTCTCTGTGCCCCCTAGAGGGCATTTGGAGGCATTGGGAATAAAATGTTTTTGATTTGGGGGGGCAGCAGTGTGTGTGACCCTCCAAAGTTTCCTAAGGTAGTCAATGTGGCCCCCAAGCCACCAACAGTTGTCCAGCCCTACTTATAAGGAAACAGCTTTCAACAGTGTGCTGTATTGAAGTGCTTCTCTAGCTACCTGCTATGGGGATCCCCCAACAATTTTTTGTCTAATGTGGCAGGGATTGGAACCATATTTGTTCCCATGAACTACAAGTGTTACTTTCTTTCCTGGAAACTTGCCAGGGACCGGCAACTAATGCCTCAGAGACTGGCACTGGTCTAGAGATCACCTCTCTGAATAACACTGCTGAATTGTTTTTATTTCTTGCCTTTCTTATTGTTGTGCTTTAAGCTGTTCATACTTCTGTAGATATTTCAGTTGAATTTTTAACAATGACCTTTATTTTATTTTTACCTGTATGGAGTTTTATGGGTTTTAATTTTTCTAAACCATCTTGAGTCCCAGTTCTGAGAACAAGTTGGAAGATATATAGATATAAAAGTTAGTGTGGTGTAATGGCTTGATTGGTATAGTACTCTGGGAGATCAATTTTGGAATCCCCTCCAGGCCAAGAGTGACCTTGGGTAAGTCATACTCCCTTAGCATCAAAGGAGGGCAAAGGCAAACCCCCTCTGCATATCTAGCCAATAAAACTCCGCAATAGGCTCACTTTAGGGTCACCATAAGTCAGAAATAATTTGAAGGCACACAACAACAACACAGATATATCTAAAATCCTGTCCTTTTCTCAAATGAAAGCTATTAGCTCCCACTGGGAGATATCTCACATTTTCTTCCACAGCAAGCCAAATGGTTTTACAACAGAAGTGGGCAAAACAATTCCCTGTGGCAGCATGTGGTGCCCAGGGATGGTTTTCAGGTTTTCAACAACATTTGGAGATTATGAATATAATTCCTTTGTCTGATAAGCGTTCCAGTTAGAAAGGTAAAACCAAGCCAGCTTATGTCCGATGCTGTCTGTTGGAAACCACAAAGACATGTTTGGTACGTATGTTGGTACGTTCCATCCAGGAATTTGAGATCTGCATGCAAAGGATTATTGTCTGTTCCACCAATGTGTACAGTTCTGTCAAGGCTGCGAGCCTTTCAAGATCTGGCTCCACATTTGTGGAATGGTCTTCCTTTGGACCTCCAGCTGGAAGAGGATCTCACCCATTTTCGTAAACGGTTGAAGAGCTTCCTCTTTGACTCACCATCTTAAGACATTGAGATGTGTTTAAGGAGCTGAGATAGGTAGTGATTGGTGAGGTGTTGGGGGTTCCATGCCATGTATTGTGCTTTTTTGTTTTAATGTCCTTATCCCTGACTGTATATGTCATTGTTCCACCCTTTGGTATAGGGGCATTATAAATAAACATTTTGTTTCCACAAAATGGTCTTGCTGGATTAGTGAGGGGGATATGGAGTGAAAACCTTTGAGTAACTATCAATATGGTCTAGAAGTGAGATCACTGCACCACGTTTCATCTTTTTTAAACATTCACTGGTAATGAACTAAAAGAAAACTTGATTAAAAGCAGGCATTGATATTCTAAATCATTAGTCTGTCCCATGAGAAATTAAGCAGTGTGCAACTCTGATTTGAGTTATTCAGTCATTGAACAAGTGTGAAGTTTAGAATATTTTACAAGCATCACAGTTGATCCATCCTAATAAATGTTTGAAGAATATCTTACATTTTTTGAACCAGAGATTTTGCTCTGTGTGCTTCTTGCTCATCTCTTTGAAATTGTCAAGGCCTTGAATACTCTATTCAGAAAATCTGTGGAAGATGAACACAGCATTCATTAAAGTAATAGTCTTGTAAATTAATCCAGCTGCCTGCTGAGAGCTGAAAGAGAGGAGTATTAGCTTATTTTGCTAATTGGGGAGTAGAATAGCTTTCCAGGAAACAGATATTTTATCAGTGCAATGCTATACAATAGGAAGAGCAAAGGCTAGCCCTGGCACTGCATGTGGACTCCAAGGCTCTTTTTCCAGGATTTGGCCTTCCCTCCCCAGACCATCCTTTTCTCTGGCAAAAAACAAGAGAGGGCAAACTGCATTTCTTAGAAGACTCCAGGAATAGTAGTTCTCTTATTTAATTGACTGCAAGTGTCCCTGTACTGTGCAAGTGTACCCAGATATGAATAAGTGTCTGCTTTTCAAAACCAGAAGTAGATCTTCAGCCACCTCCACTTTTGTTTTTTATTTTTGGAAGTCTATGCAGCCTGCAGAGTGTCCCACGGGCAGAAATTTGCCGCTTAGGCCCACCACAGTTGCCCAGCCTTTTACAGCACAGTGCACTCCCCACAACTGGCATTGTTTAGTTGGCAAATATTATTTAATTGGCAGTATTAATTGGCGTTGATATAAATGATACCAGAGGTGACTGGAAGGTCATGCTGGAAGAGGCATATTACTGACTGTAAATGTGAGACAGCAAGGCAGATCAGCCACACATACCTCTTAGGCAAAAACTGAGTCATTTTCAGGTTAACAGCGTGGACCATCTCAAGACAATAGGCTTAAAGATAATAAGCTGGACATCTCAGAGCTGAAAGGGGAAATCCCCACCAAATTGTGATTGTCTTAACTCTAACCCCGAACACCTCAATGTTTCCCTATTGTTTTCCCACCTCTCTACAATACTGGACTCTTACAACAGCTATTATCCTTTTGCCACCTAAACACCAAGACCATTAGCTTTTTCTGGGATTCATTGTTTGCATTGCAACAATGTAAGTTTAGTTGGGAGAGTGATTCACACTCATACCCACAGGATATTTTTCGGGTACAAGAATCCCTGATTTCAAGCTGTCCGGCGTAGTCTCTTGACTTTCTGAACACCACACTGTCCAAACAAGAACTGTCCTTAGATGCCTACCTAAGCCACGTCACTACTTTCCTTGCTGCTCTCTGGACTGATAATTATCACCTCATTCCTGAAAATTATCACCTCATTCCTCTATCCACACTTTCTTCCCTTTACCTTCAGCTAGTCCTTGTAAGCTTGTGTGAATGCTTGGATCTTTGTGTGTGAGAGAGAGAGTTTCTTTCAAGAAAACATATTTTTAGTTTACAATGTAAACTCTCTGGCTGGTTCTTTTCTGCAAGTACCTGGTAAACATAGGCGATAAAACTCATTAAGTTATCCTCCCTCTTTCAGGCCTCCTGACTTTGAGCTAATTATTCCCTACTTTTGAACGGAGGTACTAGCATCGCTGGTGGGCCTTTGTGGCACCCATGCTTTGGCGTACCAAGCATGGCATTCACACTTGTCCCTGTATAACTTGATTCAGTAGGACTTAACAGTGAATGGCACTGTTAAGTTCTACTCACTGTTAACAGTGCCATTCACTGTTAAGTCCTACTGAATCCAGTTATACAGGGACAAGTGTGAACGCCATGCCACTATCAAGGTTGCCCATTATCGCCATTGCTTTTTATAATGACATTAGAAGTTCTCTTAAGAATAATCAGAACAGAAACAGAAATTAGAAGAACTAAGATAAGAGGTCAAGAATACAAATTAAGAGCATACGCAGATGACCTGGTAATCTTCTTAGATGAGCCTAAACAACGCGTTGAAAAATTGATGGAAGTCTGTAAAAAATTTGGAGAATTGGCAGGATTTAAAATCAATAGAGAAAAAACTAAGATATTAAGTAAAAATATGAGAAAGGAAGAAATCAAAGAACTGACACAGATGACAGGCTTTAAAACAGAAAAGAAGATAAAATATCTGGGCATTGTAATTACAAAACAGAATAATGAATTATATGAAAATAACTATGCAACAAAGTGGAGGGGGATTAAAAGAGAAATGCAGAATTGGATGAAGTTGAAATTCTTATTGGGAAGAATGTCGGCTGTAAAGATGAATATACTACCGAAGATAAATTATCTTTTCCAGAATCTCCTGGTAATCATCAATACAAGATGTTTTCAAGAATGGCAGAAGGACCTATCTTATTATATTTGGGGTGGTAAGAAGCCAAGAATAAAATCGAAATCTTGACCGGTAGAAAGGAAAGAGGAGACTGCGGACTGCAGATATGAAGCTATATTACTATGCAAATAGAATAACATGGATAAAAGACTGGATAATGCTAGAAAATGAAAGAATATTGACGTTAGAAGGTGCAGATTTACAATTTGGATGGCATGGGTACCTATGGTATAATAAAGCAAGTGTAGATAAAGACTTCACAAATCATTATGTGAGATGTCTGCTATTAGAAATATGGAAGATATGAAAACGGAAGATGTATACTAGAATTCCACTATGGGTATCATCACATGAGGCATTGTTCAGAAAATAGAAAGATCCCAAAGAAAGGTGGCTCTGCTACAAAGATATAATAACCGAAGAAAGGAAAGATGTGCTACAAATAAAAACAAGAGAAGAACTAGAAAGGGAAGGATGGAATTGTCAATGGTTCCTGAACATCCAATTGAAAGAAAGATTTAAAATGGATCTAAAACTTGAAGGTTTCGAAATAAACCAATTGAATCAATTTGAAAGGATAACATTTGAAAAAAAAAGAACACCAAGCATTACAACTTTAAAAATTTATGTTAGATCGTGAACAAGAAACCAAAGTGATAAAAGACTCAATGATTATATGGGCCTGTAACATAGGACTTGAAATTAAGCTAGAACATTGGGAAAAAAGCTGGGAAAATACTCAAAAATTCACATTAGCTCAGATTTTGAAAGAGAACCATCTTAAAATGATGTACAGATGATATATGGACCCATCAAAGATCAATAAGATGTACAAGACATGTGAGTAGAAATGCTGGAAATGTAATGAAGAAAATGGTACATTTTTCCATATGCGGTGGCTATGTCCAAAGGTGAAAAAATACTGGAAAAATATTCATAAAATAATTATGGAAATTCTGCAGATAAACATGCCATTATCTCCAGAGATCTTTCTATTGAATATGCTGGACCAAATAGACAAAGCATACAAAAAGCATTGGAAAGCAATATTATATATGGTGACAGCGGCAAGGATAACGTACTCCAAATATTGGAAAAATAATGTCGTACCAGAAATGGAAGAATGGTTGTTTAAATTGCTAGAATATGCAACATTAGATGATTTAATGCATGCCATGAGGGGTGAGAAGTAGGGGAAGGAATTAAGAGAAATGGCATTAGTTAAGAAATACATTGAGAACAACTGGACATGACTCTGCGAAGATGAAAATGAAGGATAATGAAAAGAAATAAGATTTAAAAAAAGAGATAATGAGCTAAAAAAAAGAGAGATGGACAGATAATCAAGAGCATTTCACAGAATCAAGCAAGTCAACAAGAATAGAAAGTTATGAAGGTATCTTTTAAAAAGAAGAGATAAACCACCCAAACAAGAGAAGGTAGGAAGTAAAATAAAGCGTTAACAAAGGAAGATAAGGATTTAATAATAAATAAAGATAAAAATAAAAGGAATCAAGGTGAATGTAAAAGTACTGATCTGAAATAGGTAATAGGGGAAAAGTGAGTAGAGTAAGCAGACCCTTAACATAATAATATTGATAAGAACCATATGAAAGAAGGATTGTATTTTATGCAATTATGTATTTTATGCAATTCAAAAAACAAATATTGTTTACTGTTTATGCATTTGTAAAATTGGTAAGATTTGAATAAAAAAAAAATAAAACAAATAAAACAGTGAATGGCACTGCACTTCCAGTTTTGCTATGCTAATTATTTTTTAAAAAAAATATTGTACAAAATATCATATAAAAGCATTTTTAAACCAATAAACATACATATTCTTCACTTATGTTGTTGTTAACTGCCATCAAGTCAACTTCAACTTATGGCAACCCTGTGAATGAGAGATTTCCAGGATACTGTGTCATCAACAGCCCTGCTCAGGTCTTGCAAATTCAGGGTTATGGCTTTCTTGACTCAAGCCCTTTCCGCACGTTACCTGCTTGTGGAGTTGGGGGGTGCTGTTCACGCAAGCAACCTCTTGTGTGAGGCACTCGTATCGCTCCTCCCGCAGCTGGCTTCCTGGTCACGCGACCGTCGTGCGAGCGCCCCACCCCTTCCTTCCACAGTGCAGCCTGGGAGCTGTAGGCAGCACTGGGGGAGGAAGCATAACCGGCCCGCTCATCCGACGCGAGACGCGAGGGCCCCGGGAGCCTTGCACGACCACGCAGCATTTTTGGCTTGAAGCCGAAAATGAAAAGGTGCATGCGTGGTCCACTTTAGGCTCTTGAGTGCGTCGTATGGACCGCTCCTCCCATTTACGCGACGCTCAAGGGGCCCTCTCGCATAAGAAACTGTGTGCAAAAAGGTGGTGAGTCTATCCACCTGTAGTGTGATCTTCCTCTATTCCTGCTGCCTTCTATCAAACCAACCACCATTGTCTTTTCTAGCGAGTCATGCCTTCTCATGATATGTCCAAAGTATGACAGTCTGAGCTTAGTCATCTTGGCTTCTAGGTAGAGTTTAGGCTTGCTTTGCTCTGAGATCCATTCATTTGTCTTTTTAGCAGTCCAGGGTATCTGCAGAACTCTTTCCCAGCACCACACTTCAAAGGAGTTGATTTTCTTCCTATCGTCTTTCTTCATTGTCCAGCCTTCACAAACATGCATAAAAATTGGAAATACGATGGCATGGACAATCCTAATTTTAGTATTAAATTATTTATTATAGTATATTATTTATTACTTGTTATTAAATTATTTATTAATTATTTATTTATTTATTTATTTATTTATTTATTATTATTATTTCATAGCTGCCATTCCAAATCCTAGTCTTCTTCTGAATTCCTGACTGCAGTCTCCATTCTGATTAATGACTGAGCCAAGGTACAGCTAATCTTTGACTATGTCGATGTCTTCATTGTCTCCTAAAGTTTTGTAAATCATCCATGGTCATTATTTTTGCTTTCTTAAGGTTCAACTGTAAACCTGCTTTTGCACTTTTTGCCTTGACTTTCTTCAGTAATCATTTCAAGTCTTTGCTATTTTCTGCTAGTAATATGATGTTATCTGCATATGTTAAATTGTTGATGTTCCTTTGTCCAATGTTCATGCCTCCTTCCTCCAAGTCTAATCCTGCTGTACATATATGTTCAGCATACAGGTTAAACAGATGGGATGACAAAATGCAGCCTTGCCTGGCCCCCTTGCCAATTGGAAACCATTCCATTTCTCTGCATGCTGTCCTAACAGTAGCCTCTTGTCCTGTGTACAGATTATGTATCAGGACAATCAAATGTTGTGTCACATCCATTTCTTTAAGAGCAATCCACAGTGTCTCATGATCTACTTGTTGTTGTTTGCCATCATACAACTTTGTTGTTTGCCATTAAACAACTTCAAACAGCTTTAACTTGTAAGCAACACTGGAATGACAGATCTCCAAGAGCCCTGGTCTTCAGCAGCCTTATTCAAGTCTTGTAAACTCAAGACTTTATTGAATCAATACATCCGTAATACAGTCTTCTTTTCTTGTCTTCTGCTTTACCAATCATTATCACCTTTTCCGATGAGTCAAGTCATCTCATTGCCTCAATTTGATCATTTTGGCTTCTAGTGAGAGTTCTGGCTCGATTTGTTCTAGGACCCATTCATTTGTCTTTTTGGCACTCCAGGGTATCTGCAGAACTCTCTCCTCTAGCACCACTTGTCACCTTTTTTCATTGTCAAGCTTTAACAATCATACATAAAAGTTTAAATTATTATGACATGGATAAAATACATATTCTTAAAAATAAAGATATTATTCTTTACACAGAGAAGAGGGAGGGACCCATTCTTAAACCAAGCCCTAGTAAACAAGTTGTAGAAGTAGTTCTTCTGCTAGTTTTATGGAATAATGGATATGTATTTAATTCTTAATTTAACAAATTAATGGACACTGTAATCCTACTTGCAGATACATAGAAATAAGTCCCACTGTGAACTCAAGGGGCTGTGTCCTTGTGAGCAGACATGCACTAGATTCCACTGTACGAAAATGTTTAATAACTGGACTGCTCTATCATCTTTCAGAATTCTTGGAGAACAAATGAAGTCCCTGAATACTAGAGGCAGGCGAGTGTTTTCCCCCTCTTCAAAAATGGGGAACAGAGGATATGAGCAACTACTGACTCCTCAGCTCAATGTCAGTACCAGGAAAGGTTTCAGAACTGATAGTTAGACAGTCAATCTGTGACCATTTTAAAAAATAACTTTGTGATTCTTAAAAGCCCTCATGGTTTCTCAAAAACAAATGATGTCTGTCTGTCCCAGTTTCTTTAAGTCTCTTTCTCCCTTCCCCCTCCTACTATTTTTACAATGTTACAGGCTTGGTGGACCAAGGGAATGCTGTGGAGATAATGTATCTTGATTTCAGTAAGGCTTTTGATGATTCCCAATGATATTCTTCTATACATGCTGGTAAATCATGGGCTAGATGATACTATGTTAGTGGGACTTGTGGATTGCATATGGACTGAACCAAGGGTTCACCAATGATTCCTTTTCATCTTGGACATAATTGACAAGTGAGATGACTTAGAGTTCTAGACCCAGGTTTTTTTCAATGCCTTTACAAATGACTTGAATGATGGAATACAGGACATGCTCACAGATTTTCAGATGGCACTGACATGGGTGTGTTGCTAATACCAGAGAAGATAAGATTAAGATTCAAAATGACCTCAACAGATTAGAGAGCCAGGTCTAAACTATCAAAATGAATTTCAATTGGAATAAATGCTAGAGGTTCCATATGGGCAGGGAAAAATCAGACACAAAAATACAAGATGGAAAATACCTGCCTTTATAGCAGTGCATGTGGAAAGGAGTAGGGGTATTGGTACACACTTGAATCACAATATGATGCGATCACTCCTCCTGCCAAAAAAAAACCAACCTCCTAACATTGCATCAAAAGAGAAGGAATAGTCCCACTTGACTCTGCATTGGTAAAACATTAATCTGCAATACAGTATTCCTTGCCAGGAACTATAGTTCAAGATTACTGAGAATCTGGAAAACCCAGAGGACAGCAACCAAGATGGTAAGAGGTCTAAGAATAAAGCCCTATGAGGAACACCTGAAAAAACTGGTTACATTTTGCTTGCAGAAGAGAAGATTGACCCATGATATGACAGCTACATTTAAAACATCTGAAAGGCTGTCATATACAAGATGGACTGAGCTTATTTTCTACTACTTCAGAAGACAGCATCCAAATCAATGGATTCAAATTACAAAGAAATTCCAACTGAATTTTAGGAATAACTTCCTGATGCTAAGAGCTGTTTGACAGTGGAACAGGCTACCTCAGAAGGTTATGGACCCATCCTTATTTAAACAGAGCAACCAGATGGTTGCTAGTAGGTGCACCGAACTAGATTGCTTTGGGGACTTCCTACTCTTGAGTCTGTACTTCAATGTACTGCCATTAAACCAGTAGCAGTTTTTCATTTGCATAAGTAATTTCCAAGTCACACCTCACCCAAAGCATGTCTTAGGCTATTTTGATCTGTAATAAATGCATTTGTTTTGTTTGTTTATTTTAAAATAAAGAAAAAAAAAAAAACACCAATTACACACAATCCAAAATGCTCCACACAGATTTGCAGTGTGTTGCAATCTGGTGTGCTCCCATTCAGCATTTCTCAGCTCGCCACACTTTCCTTTAATGGACTGATTTTATTCCTGTGCCCCAATTTTTTCCATATTCTCCCAACAGTTAGTCAGGTTTTGACAACCACAGAGCACACTTAGGCCTTTAAATCTTGGGGTTTTCTCAGGTCTGCAGCTACTTCCTTCCTTAGTGTGGATGATGCTGTTTTGATTACATAAGCAATAGCATTCACTTTTGCACATCAAAAACAGAGAAGAGTAACGATCATTTATAGTGCATTTATTTCAGCTGGTTACTCCATATTTGGTATCCCTCTAACCAATGTATTGTAAAACATGAAATTTCTGTCCAATGACTCATTCAGACATCCAGATAATAATCCCACTTTCCCAAGCCTAGTTCTCCCAGATGTGCTGAACTATTATGTTCAATCAACATGGGCTTTTGGTTGATCTGTACTGTAGTCAAATACATCTGAGAGTTTGAAAGGTTGCAATACTTTGTGGATGGGGAGTTTGTTTTTTTAAAAAAAAAAAAGTGAGAAGGAGCAGAGTTTACAGCCCTTAAATTTTTTTTACTGTTTGTGCCACTGCATTCCATTTATAACTCTTGTTTATATATGAAGAGGAAGCGATTCCCATTAGAACAAAAATGGGAATCACTTCCTCTTCATACATAAACAAGATTATAGAAGGAATGCAGTGGCACAAACAGCAAAAAAGATATTCAGGCAAAGACCTTAAGGTGAACCTATCATTGATTTGTTCAGAGGGAGTTTGCCTTTGCCTTTCTTTGATGCTGAGAGAGGGTGCTGGGGATTCAAACCCTGTACTCCAAAGTTGTAGTCCAGCACTCAAACTGTTACACCACATTGGTCCTGGGGTAAGAATAGGGAACATTTAAAAATTTGGGGCATGCTACAGAGAATCTGTATTGTTGCCACTCCCTGTACTCAGTGGTGGTTGGTGCCTTCAGGGTCTAAGTAAGCTTTGAAAGAGCTATCCAAGGTGCTGAATGCTATCCCTCAAATAAATTCAGCACCTTTGGTTTAATTTCTCTCCAGGATTTAATGTGAGCTTTATCCAAGGTGCTGAAACCTAACCCAAAATAAGTTCGGGACTTTATATAGTTCTTTTAAAGCCTGGACCAACACACAAAGTGGATTCTTCACCCATTGATATGGAAGCCATTAGCTGTCACGGCCTGACTCATATATTTATTCAGTAAGAAAAATGCCTAACTCACCAAAGGAAGATTTCACTGCAATGCAAACAAGCAGCAGTGTGTGTGTGGGGGGGGGAGTAAAAACTGATAGCCCTGGGGCAGGTGGAAGCACCTGAGGTGGGAGGGCAGGGTTTGGAAAAGCTCATGAATAATCAAATGTGTGAAAGTCAAATCTGCAAATGTGAAGGGCTGACTGCAAATGTGCAACTGACAAAAAGCATCTAGTGCCTTGAGAGGAAGCCAATGGCAAACCTGTTTGGAAGAAATCTTGACAAGAAAACCCAATGATAGAGTCACCTTAGGATCTCCATAAGCTGGAAATGTTCTGAATGGAAACCACATCTTCTAGATATCATGGATTCATATATATGTTTATTCAAAACATAAATTCTTTAACAGCCTATCTATCTCTATCTATCTGGAACAGGAATCATGCAGTCCCTCAGAAATTAATGGATGAGAAATCCCAGCAGTCCTTGCCAGCTTGAACAAAGAGTGTGGTGAAAAATCCTGAGAGCTGAAGTCCAACTTTTGGAGGGTACACGATAACAGACCTTCCTATACACCTTTCCTCAGAAGCTTCAGCGAGTTGAATGGGAGTGTGACTCACTCAAGACCACTTCAGTGGATTTCCATGGTTGAGCCAGGATTCGAAGCCCAGACTCCAAAGTCGTAGTCCCACACTCAAACCATTACACCGCGCTGGCTCTCTGTATTTAGACTAAAGCCTTTAAAAAAATGATGCTTCTAGAAGCACTTGAAACATAATGTTCAACTTGCAAAATAAAAAGGAATCTCCAGTTACAATAGGACAACCCTTTTCCCCACTGAAAAGTGGGGAAACATCAGCAATTCACCAACTACAAGGCAGGGAGAGGGCAATCATAACGCTGTAGCTCACACTTGCGCGCGCACTTTGTCCTTGCTGTCACACATGCAGAGCTGCCGGTATTTACATGCATTTATCTGCACCGCTAGATTCCACGAGTCTAAATGTGTAGTAGCATTAGAGGATGCAGGCGTGGCTGTTTTGATGGGCGGGCACTAAATCCTTCGCAGTCTCACCCTTCTTGTCTTTTCTTGTGCCCCTGCTCAACAGCCTTCCGCACTAAACTGGTATAATACTATTATTCCACTTTCAACATCCTATGGAACCCTGGGGTTTGCAGTTTGGGGAGGGGCCTTCCGCACTAAACTGGTATAATACTATTATTCCACTTTCAACATCCTAGGGAACCCTGGGGTTTGAAGTTTGGGGAGGGGTCTTCCGCACTAGACTGGTGTAATGTTATTATTCCACTTTCAACATCCTATGGAGCCCTGGGGTTTGCAGCTGGGGAGGGGCCTTCCACACTAAACTGGTATAATGCTATTATTCCACTTTCAACATCCTATGGAGCCCTGGGGTTTGCAGTTTGGGGAGGGGCCTTCCGCACTAGACTGGTATAATGCTATTATTCCACTTTCAACATCCTATGGAGCCCCGGGGTTTGCAGTTTGGGGAGGGGCCTTCCGCACTAGACTGGGTTCTATAGGAAGTTGAAAGTGGAATAACAGCACCATACCAGTCTACTGAGGAAACTGTTTCAGTCAGGCTGCCTCGGAGGTAAACCCCTGAGGAGCTTCGCGGCGGGAGAGGGAGCTGCCGTCCTCCTTCAACGTGCCCTGGGATTTAAAAGCTGCCCCCAGGGCTGCGGGAAAGCCGCGGGCACTCTCAGGGCGGGCCTAGGCCGTCGGCTCCGCCTCTCCCGCCTTTGGCGCCAAGCGCTCCCCGGGGCGGCCCGGCTCGCCTTCTCCTCTGGGCGGGCGCGTGGCGCGAGGAAGGCTCTCGCGCGTCTCTCCGGCCGGGGCGCCGCTCGCGCGCCAGGATGTGAGCGGAGTCTGCCGCGCGCGCGCGCGCGGAGCCAGCCCGGAGAGCGATGTACTCCGGCAACAGCAGCAAGAGCCCCGGCGGCAGCAGCCTGGAGCCCACGCCGGGGGAGCCGGAGTCGGAGCGGCGGGCGCAGCAGCCGGCGGCGTCGGAGGAGGCGGGCTCGCCCTTCAGCGCCGGGACCTACGAGCTGCTGGCCCTGCTGGTCGCCACCATCGGCCTCCTGGGCTTGTGCAACAACCTGCTGGTGCTGGCGCTCTACGCGAGGTTCAAGCGGCTCCGCACGCCCACCCACCTCCTCCTGGTCAACATCAGCCTCAGCGACCTGCTCGTCTCGCTCTTCGGCGCCAGCTTCACCTTCTTCTCCTGCCTCAGGCACCGCTGGGCGTGGGACGCCGCCGGCTGCGTCTGGGACGGCTTCAGCAACAGCCTCTTCGGTAACCGAGGAAGGGCGGGGGCGGGCAGGGTGCCTCTGAGCCGGTGCAGAGAGCCAAGCGGGCGGGTCTCCCGGCAGGAGGAATGTGCAGAGAAACCTTCGCCTCACCGCATACCTGTCGGATGGGGAGATGGTTCCGTGCGCTCCCTTGTGTCGCTTCGTTGGCGTTTCCAAGTCAAAGCGTTTTGGCGGGAGTTACTCCGGCCATTTCCGCACTGGACTCTTATAGCGCGATGATTCCACTTTCAACCTCCTCTGGAATCCTGGGGTTTGCAGTTTCGGGAGGGGCCGGCCGGCCCCTCCCGAAACTGCAAACCCCAGGATTCCAGAGGAGGTTGAAAGTGGAATCATCGCGCTATAAGAGTCCAGTGCGGAAATGGTCCTAGTTTCAGATCAACATTTGCCTTTTGTGAATATACAGGAGGGGGAAACGGACTCCACCCGGGTGAGCCTTTGCTTCCAGTCACCCCTGTTGCCATAGCCCCCAGTCCTTCGTGTCGGGGGCGGATCTGGTTTCCCTGCTCCCCTTAAGCCAGCGTGTCTTGGCCCAGAGTTCAGTCTCGGAAACGTCGATGGGATAGCTAAGCATGGACAGAGGGCACTTCTCCCTCCACTGAGTAGCCCGCTGTGTATTTTTCTACCTAGGGTATGAAGAAGCTGGGCTTCTGGGTGATTTGCAGCCAGATTTACAGTCTTTTCTGTGTTGTAAGGTTGAGCCTCTTTCCCTTACCTTGTAAGAATTAGTTTATGGGGTGTTTCTTGCAGAACAGGACTCGCTTCGGTTAGGGCAGGATCAGGGTAGGATCTGCTCTAATTGCCATTTATTTCCTCTCCTCTTGAGTCCCAGCTGATCTTCTGCTTTTATGCCTTTGCTTTCATATATGGCCATTTCCGCACTAGCCTGTTCTAGCGCGATGATTCCACTTTCAACCTCCTCTGGAATCCTGGGGTTTGCAGTTTCGGGAGGGGCCGGCTGGCCCCTCCCGAAACTGCAAACCCCAGGATTCCAGAGGGAGGTTGAAAGTGGAATCATCGCGCTAGAACAGGCTAGTGCGGAAATGGCCATAATCTGCTCAGCACTGGTAGTCAGCTTAATACTAATTGTATTGCCATGGTCTTCCTTTCATTCTACATCTCGCCATAGGATATGCACATCTCCCTCCTCCTGTGCTGCCTTCACAGCTACCCCTCTGCACTGCACAAGAGGGGAGGAAGGTATTGTAGATTCATGAAATAATAACTGTATCAACACCAGGATACTTCTGAGAAGAACCAGCAGAACATTGTGTTCTGCTTCATTGTTAGCCCTGCTGTCTTCATTTGTGTATGAACAGAGCCATTACTGACAGTGCTGTATTGCTAGCAGAGGTTTGCAAAGCTAATCTTCAGATTTACGCTTTTGTGGAAACATCCTTACCTTTTATACCACTGAACAACTGCTTCCTGCCTGTTTTCCAGATTTCCCTGCCATTGCTGGTGCTTTGGAGACCTCTCTCCCCATTTGGAAAACATTTCTATTGCAAAAATATCCCAGTTACCCCCACACGGTTTTTCTTTTCCCAGAAATACCTGTTGCATTCCCACTTCAAAACAAGCCACCTGTATCAACCAGATACCATCCAGGTGTAGTGGTCTACAGTTCCTCTCATCCTTAAACAATATGGGGGATTAATTGTGGGGGTTGTGGTCCAGCACACTCAGAAGGGACAAAGTTTGTGGAGGGTGGTTGGAATACGCACATAATAAAGAAATCTTTATGATGCCACTCACTGGCATCCATCTGAATCTAGTATCATTCCACCCCTTTCCTCATCACCTCTGACGTTTTCACCCACAGCTATACACTATAGGCATATTGTGTGCAAATGATCCCTACAATTCCTTTATAATTAACCTCTCTTCCCTACCTATCCTTTCTGAAACTCATATTTTCCACATCTAAGGCTTCTGGCTTTATTACTGCCTATTCCCTTCCCTCCCCTTTTGCCTATCACATATTTTAGATTGGAAGTTCCTTGGAAGCAGGGGTTTGTGTACTGAAAGGTACACATTGACCCTGCTTTATAAGCTATCTTCTTTATTTATGATGCACCAACTATGATTGCTCATATCCTTGTAACAAAACTCACTACTTGCACAAAAGAGGGAGGTATCCAGAGCCTCAGAGAAACCCTCAGGTTTGCAAATGTACCAAAATCTTATGGGGGGGGGCACAAAACCACTCGGTGCTTAAGAGACCTGGAGATGCTGGCCGGTGAAGTGACAGAAAACTAACTGAAAGGAATAATTGAATGGTGTGCCTGAGAGAAGACAGAACTGAATGGCCAAAAGATTAAAAAGGAGTGTTCCCCACTGCAACAATTTGTTGCATATTGTACTGCTACTAAAGTAGTAACAGCATCAGCCACAATACTCCATTTTAAACAGAAATTCCATGTGTTGCCCCATCCCTTTCATACTCCCAAAAACCTATTGAATAACTTTCCACCACCTTCTGTTTGTGTCTTCTATATCATGAGAAGACCTGATTCATCAGAAAAGAAAGTAATGCTTGGTAAGGTAGAAGGCAGTAGGAAAAAGAGGAAGACCTCATTACAGATGGATAGTCTCAATCAAGGAAGCCATGGCCCTGAACCTGGAAGACTGGAGCAGGGCAGTTGAGGACAGGGTAAGTTGGAAGTCTCTCCTTCATAGGGTCACCACAAGTCAAAGTTGACTTGATGGGTAGTTGACAACAACAATTTCTTCACCTGTTTGCTTTTCTACACCGTCAGCCACCTATTCCATGTTTTTGTACAGAATGATTGAGTAGGGTCTCTCCCCCAAAGTGGATTTTCACAGTAAATCAGACTGTGGTTACTGTTGTTAAAAGATATCAGATGTGAAACCTCAAGCGAATCAAGCTTGCACACTTTTGTTTATTACTAAATTGGATGATATTTCCATAAAGCTTTGTATCTGCAAACAACTTAACTTATTGATTATGTAGAACTTATCACAAACAGCTTGGTAAATGAGGCTACTGGACATTAATTTTTCAGTTTGCTTCATCTCTTTATCCTTTTGCGGTCACAAATGATCATAAGCGTATTGTTAAACAGTTATCCATAGTAAAGTGGTGTTATGCTTACCAGTTTACTTTTAAAAAGGGAACACAACCATTGAGTTGTGGGGAGGGGAAAGTTCAGACAGCAGTTTTCCACTTTACTTAAAGCTTTTGCTTCCCATGTCAAAATTTGCAGGTTTCCCCTGCAGACACATTAAAGGCACCTATTTCTGGCACAAGAATACAAGTGGCCCTGTAGGCTGAGCGATTTGGGAACTTGTATTTCAAAAAAGTAATGTTTTGAACTTTTTCACAGTACCCCCTCTCTGAAAAGCAGTTGTGCCCCCTCTCCCACCAGCATCTGTATTTTTGTACGCCTACTGGATTCCTTTTTGTAAAGATATAGGTACTGTAGGGATACACTTCCATGACCTTATTTTTTTTTCTAATGTGCACGAGTGGGATTGCTGCATGAAGTGGAATGCAGCGTTTGAGTTTTCACATGTGAAGGTAGTTGCTACCACTGTGAGCGGGTTCACAGTTGGATGTGTGTTACTATTTAAAAAAGATTATTTATTAATTTTAAAACAAACAAATTCACAATTAGAATCACACTCACAGTAATATACATTCAAAAAGAAGAAAAGAGCTAAAGCACAATACTAACCCTCTAAACTAAAATATGGAACACTAACTTACTAAAAGACAAAAGGAATCTGAGCACCCACAAGCCAAACTGTAAGGAAGGGAGGGGCGAGAAGATATGTTATTAAACCATTATAGATCCAACTAAGTAATCCTACTAGAATTATTAGTGACCATTTGTTGTTGTGTTCCTTCAAGTTGTTCCTGACTTATGGTGACCCCAAGGGGAACCTGTCATGAACCTGTCTTAGCAAGATTTGATCATAAGGGATTTGTCTTTCCCTTCCTCTGAGGCTGAAAGGGTACAACTTGCTCAAGGTCATCCAGTGGGTTTCCATGGCTGAGCAGGGATTTGAACCCTGGGCTCCAGAGTCATAATCTGATGCTCAAACCACTACACCATGCTGGTTCTCATACTGGTGACCATGGCCACAACTTACTGCATTTTTACATTTCTTATTGCTCAAAACATCCATGAGCGGTTTCTAGACTTTCAAAAAGTCTTCAGTTGGCTTATTCTTTTTTTTTATTATAATTTTTTTATTATAAAGGAAAAGAAACAATACATAACAGAATAAAACAAAAACACCACGTGAATAACATAAAAGTGAAAAAGAGAAAAGTTACAACACCAATAGCTTACATTACTGTTTCTCTCCAGATCTTTTATCATCATATACTTATTTAGCATATTATATATCATATTGATTATATATTTTTATTTCATTATCTAAATCTCATTCTCCTTGTATTCATTATGGCTATAGTAATTTTGTTCATAAATCTATTCGTTTCAACTATATTTAACCTCTTGCTAATACTATATATGATCCTGTTGTTAACCATAAACCCTAAGCCTAAATGTGAACCCATTCCCAGAGCCAATTATATTTCAGCCTACTCTGCTTTCCAAAATTGTAATTCCTCTTGTGGAGGTGTGACACTTCCCTCTTTTATTAAAACCTTTTCCACAAATATTTTCCATATTGCTTCAAAGTCATTCCTTTTCATTATTCCTTTTTTTAATCTTAATTCTATATGTTATCTTATCATTGATCGCAATTTTCCACACTTCTTTATACCAATCCTTTATTTGGAAATCTTCTTGAGTTTTCCATTTTCTCAATATAATTAGCCTTGCTGCAGTTAATAAATTTGTAATTAACTCCTTCATTGTCTAGTTACAATTAACCTTATCAAATATAGATAATAATGCTAGACTTGGACATATTTATTAATCAATTTCTGTTATCTCTTTAAACACCATTTGCCAAAATTTCTGTACAACTTCACAATTCCCCCACATATGAATATATGTGCCAGTCTCTTGGCAACCCCTCCAACATATGATTCTTGTCTATGTAGTTTAATCTTATTGGTGTTAGGTACCATCTCCAAACCAATTTATAATAATTCTCTTTTATCCTTGCGGATAGATTTTTTAAATGACGTTGATTCCAAATTTCCCCCCAGTCTTGAGTATCTATTTTTTGTACTAATTCTTCCGCCCATATTTCTCTTAGAAATTCGTCTTCATCTTCATCTTTTGACAATATTTTATATATTTCTCTTGTGGTACCCTTCAATATTTCATTTTCTTCCATATCATCTCTTTGCTTAATCATTTGTTCAAATCTAGTGTATTCTCTAAAATCTTTATTAGTGTTTTTTCAATTTCTTGTCCACTGCTCCAACTGAATATAATTAAGTCATGACATTTTAATACCCTGCAGTCTCCTTTATTCTATCTTTATTCATCATCATATTCATCCAATCTTTTAACTTATATATTCCCTGCCTTTTTAATACCTTCTCTAATTCATCCTTCAAATTTATTGGAAATGTTTCCATCATCACTACTGGAGTTAATGGTGAGGTAGCTGGCATTACAGCTTAGAAACCCACATTATTTTGGAAGTTTCAGCTAACTCAGAAACCTTAACAATTCATTCTTCCACTGTCAGTGCTTCATTCCATTTCCAAGTTTGAGTAAACAATATTCTTGCTGCTATTATTTATAATGAAGAACTCATATATACTTGTTATCTGATTCTTTATCCAATGCCCAACAAAAACATTTCTGGTAACATGACAAAATCCACCTTTAAAATTTTTTGGATTAGCATGTGGATCTTAGACCAATAACTGCCTCATTACAAGTCCACCATATATATATAAAAAAGAAGCCCTCCTTATCTTGTCATTGCCAACATTGATTTGAAACTTTCTTAGATATCTTTGACAGCTTATTTGGAGTTAGATACCATCTGTACATCATCTTGCAAATTTTTTTCTTTTCGGATGCACATTGCTTGGTTCTCTGAACTTGATTACACTCAAACAGTGGAAGTGCAAAATGATGCATCTGATGATTTTATGAATGTGTATGGGTAGTCAGATAGTTGATTTCCTCTTATGCAACCTAGCAACAAGTATGTCATCTTGGTCTTTTGCTGTTCTTTTTCATGGCTCCCTGACTGGCCTTTGAATGCATGAAATGATATCAATGAAAAATAATGCATTTGTGATAACAACAACAGGAGTCAGATACATGAGTCACATCTACAGTAGTTCCTCTGCACAGATAGGAGGCATTGCTTAATGTTACAGAAAACGGGGGAAGGACATGCACATGTCAATTGTCTATAGGGCTACAATCTTAAGTACTGGTAAGTTTAATTGAGCACTGTACTTATGTGATTTATCCAGCTTATCTCTACCAGTGAAGTGTCAAGGTGAACCTCAAGCTTACCCATACTCCTCCATCATGTGAACAACCTTTAATGAGAACTTGATTTAGGCCTGTTTGTGTCTATGAAAGTGGATTGCTTTTGTATGATCTGCTCAGTTCAGAAGGAGTTAAATAAATTTGGCCCTGCTTAGGTAGAGTTGTAGCTGTAGCAGAATTGGGGGCCTTGTGGCTCTCAAAATACTGTTGGATTGCAGTTCCCATGAGTATTAGCCAGCATAGCCAGTGGTGAGGGCTGGTTGGAGATGCAGTCTTGCAACATCCAGAGGGCTTGAATGTTCCCATTCCTTATTTATAATGTCCCACTGATCGGCTCACCAGTGTCTGAAGGATTCAAGGATTCATTTATAAAAGGATCCAGGTTGCTCAAGCAAGCAAATTCAATGTGGTGTTAAGCAGGGAGGTTGTTCCAAAGAAATGAAGGCAAATTTACAAGTCTGCATTAAGAAACTGGGTCAATCTATACACACAGAATCAGTGATGTGTGAAATTACTTTCCCACAGAATTTTCCATTTCTGTAAAGTTGATTCTTACAGTTAAAAAAAAAAAACCTTAATAGTATGCTATCTTGACATTCACCAAATGGAAATGAAAAAGTGAACAAAGCAATTCGCTTAATTCAGCATAGAATCTACTGCTCCAAAACATTTTTTTGGTAACTGTACGGTAGAAAAATAACTTCATTTTTGCCCCTAGGCACCCTTCAAGCCTATCTGGAACCAAGGTAGCAGAAACCTATATTGATGAAAGAAGTGATTTTCAAGATCTTAGCATTACACAGATATGGACTTTTTCTTATTTTTCCCCATTACATAGCTGTTTCCCAATACATGGCTGTTTCCCAGTCAGCAAGTCAGAAAATCTTACATACATTTTAGCACACAAAGATGAAAGATATATTTTATACAACCGATGTTTAGTTTTTTAAAACTTTTGTTATAGTACATTTTTAGTTAAGCTTTTATTTTACTTGTTTCTAAGCTGCTTAGGGTACCTATGCAGGAGAAATGCAGTATATAAATGGTATGATAAGACATTACTTCACTTATTTTAGTCTTGCAAACAAGAAGAAAGTGTTTAATACAGGAACTTTGCACATTTTGCAAGGCTTTGGGGATCTTTTGTTTGTTTGGTTTGGTTTTTTGCATACCAGGAATTTTTCAGTGAAGATGTTTGCATAAAAATGTTGAGGGAGTGGGTATTTTTGCAGGAAATCCATTGTTTTCTGCACAAAAACATTATTGACATTTTCACAAAAAATCCTGAAATGTGAAAACAAATCATGGCCATTGACCATTTTTCCCCGAAAGATGAAAAGATTTGCAAGCATTTTTTATGTATCTTTTCAGAATGCAAATGATAGTGCTCTTAGTAAACATTATATCTAATCTGTGATATTTGGTTGCTTTGCCTTGTATGTGTAAACACACACAGACAATGTGACTGGGATGGAAAGCCTAAGTCTTTGCCTTCAAATTTTACTTGTAATTAGCTCTATAAGTTACATTGTGATGAACTGCAAAGGGTTGTTAGAATAATTCCTATGAGTGATAATGTGTTTTCCTTCTATGTTACTCAGACAGAGCTAAATCCAGCAGTTGTTAGACCCTTTGAATCAATGGGCACTTGGCAAGTTAGTTCCATTGATTCGTTGGTTCCACTTTGTTGGGACTAACAGTGGATGTATGCTGAAGCATTTAGAGTTTCCCAGGCTGCACTGGGGCAGGAAGCGCGAGCACCGCGGCTCCAGAGCTCTATATGCATTGGCAAGTGCACACGGGGCCCCGGAGCGATGCACAGTTGCGCACCATTATTGGCTCACAGCCCAAAATGAAAAAGTGCGTGGTTGGCGCCTGCCAGCCTCTGGAGCGTTGGGCGATTGTGAGTGCGTCATGTGGATCGCTCCTCACATTTGTGCAATGCTCAAGGGGCCCTTTTGCATGGCAAATGCCATGCGAAAAAGGCCTAGATTAGTGACAATTAATCTTGGTTCAGACATCATAACAAGCTGCAATTAACCTAAAACAGAGGAAGAATGTTCCAGACTTTTCCTCATGTCAGTGCCAGAGCAGAAAGCGTGTGAGCTCAAGGCTTGCTATGGCTCCTTCCTGAAATGTAAATCAGGAGCTGGAAAAAGGATGGCCCTCCAGATCTTAGTGTGCAAGTTCCATAATCTCTCACTATTGCGTGTGATGTCCAAGGTTGATGGGAGGTGTTGTTCAACAGTATTTGGAGTGCCACACATTCCCTGTTGCTGTGCTCAACCATGGTTCAGCATTACTTTCAAGTGCAGCTCACATCTCTCACCGTGTTATGTCTCACAGGGTACTTTTGAGGATAAAATTAAGACAAGGGAGAGTTGTGGTTTGAGATCCTTGGAGGAAAAGGAGGGATACATGTGATGCTAGGCACTTAGGCCAAACTGCTCAAAAGGACTGGATATGGAAGTGCTACAGGAAAGGCACTTGGACATGTCTGAGAGTTATTTCTTCTTAGTATTTCTTTAGGAAGTCCATGGAGAGGTTCCACAGTCATCCAGTCCCAAAGGATTCTCTGGAATATACAGTATTCACTTTTGGAATGAGTGTGCTAGACAGAGCTTAGTAACTTCATTGTTATTCATTCATCTTAGAGTTGTAGGAAAAAAATGTCTGAATATAGGGCTACAGTTTTCTTTTGTTTTTAACAGAAACAAATGATACATTGGCTGTATATCATTCATGACTCATATTTATAAGAAGCATCTAGATTATCAATAGTCAAAGTTGCCCTTCTTTCTTTCCTTTTTCTTTCTTTTTAATGTTACTCCTTTGGAAATGGAGTAACCACTCCAGTACCATAAACAGAAGAAGCATACTGGGTGGACATTGATGAGAGGGGGGAACATTGACACTGAGTCAGGAGCACCATAGAGAAATGGTATTTCAATATTTACACCAAGGAAGCAAAAAAGACTGTTGGGTTGTTTGGTACTTGAGAGAGTAGTCCATAGTTGGCAATGGCATTTCAGTATGAGAGAAACAAGTATTTAAAACAGATGGAATGACATGGAGGAGGAGATTAATGGAAGAATTATTTTAAAAGACATCTTTAAAAAATTGAACAAGTCCTAGAGGTGCAAATTTGCTATATCTTCTGTTTATAACCTTTACCTATGCTTTTTAGGGACAAACAATCAGTTAATATAGCTAGTTCATAAAAACCTTTCTGTCCCTCTCTGAATAAGGGCTCTTGTACAATCTGAGCTGTCTGCAGGAAATAGATCTGTGAATGATGATTTCTACTACCAAGTCATTGCAAAGTATAAATACCTCATGGATTCCTCTGAGATATATTCAAGGTAACTAATAGATTGTAAAGATCTTAGTTTGCAGAAATAAAGTTACAAGCTATAAGGTGCCCGTTCTGCTTGTTCATTCTGTGCAGGGTGGTGGAGTCAGGCTGTGTAGAACAACCGTATAGGAACTGATTTTTATGACTTTTTCATAAGCATGCAGCAGAGGCACAATTCATAGAACTAAATGGACAGATTAGTCGGAGAAAAATAAGGCTGGTTAAGTTCAGAAGCTGAAGGTAATGGCTCAGCTGCTTTTGACGTACATAATCTAATTGATCATAGCTTTTGTCAAAGCTTACGGAACAGCGCTTGCTTAAGACTGGGCTATCTTTAGCTGCTGCATTCATAAGCCTTCGGAAGCTTTGGAGCATTAAGAAGTAGATACTTGCAGCAGGTTTTCTGAGAGGCAGATCCTTCTACCAAACAAGCATTCTTCCATTAAGGAGGCATTATGCCCTTCAGAACAACTTGCCATTTTTTTGTTCTATTGGCGCATATCCTTGACCATAAGACAGAGCTTCTTGTCTTCAAGTATATTCTCTGGTTAATAAAACCCATTTGTAGGTGTCAGTTACAAAGATGGACAGAAGTTGGTAATGATATTTAGCCTTACTCTGCTTCCAAATACTTTCACGCAGCTCCCTGCCCCAGTTTATCTCCAACATGTGAAGTGATAAATTTGCATGCAAGGATCTGAAAAATAGGCATTTCTGCATGCCTGCACGAATTGTTTTCATGACATGTTTCAGCTGAAGATAGTATTCTTGAGTAGATGGCTTGTGACAGGTGCTTCTAGGCATGTTGCCACAGGCAGTCACCTGGGTCATTTGTCCCTAAATCCAGCTCTGAACCTTGCTTAGTTCAGCACATGCAAATGAAACTGGAAAGATGATTCATCTTGACTTTGACATGAAAGTGGCTACATCAATTCAGTAACTGCTTGAATGAGTCCTTGTTGAAAAAGACTGTTCAATCAATTGGAAATTCCCAAACTACTTTAACCTGCCAATGATGAGCTTCCTGGTAGTAAAATGGACATCATTATAATGCATTATTATAATATTATATTTTTTCATAAATTGCTGACAATCTGCCCAAGTAAGCTCTGTGTGTTTTGATTCTGTGGCACATAATATAAGAAAACAGATAGGTTGTTTTAAATCAGGATTTCTCAACCTGGCTTCTTCTTGATTTTTTGAATACCAGTTCCCATTATGCCCACCCAACAGAACTATGTTTGATGAGAATGATGGGAGTTGTAGTCAGAAACATACATCTGAAGTAGAAAAGCCAGAGAAGAATTATGTTCAGAATATTAATTGCTATATTTCTAAATGATCATCCTCCATAATGGAGAGCTGGATTCAAAGAAGACAGAAAGAATTGTATGCTAAGGCTCAAATGCTGTTATGACTTTACACTGGCGTAAATGCTATTACACAGATAGTTTCACTTTCTTGGAGGTTGTACAAGGATGGTATGTTATTCAAAGTTACACTAGTCATGAGACCTACATTGTTGTTCAGGCAGTTGTATCATCTAGAAGGTTCTCTAAATCTGTTCGTAAGCAGTGGGTGTGTAGCTGGGTGAAGTCTTGCACAGTGGGAGAGCACATGACCATATCAACTGTTTTGTGATCAGTTGTGCAACAGTGCAGCCCATAACTCCAGGTTAACTATGCTGGCCTAAGTGTATAAATGAGAGCAGGAACTTGGGCTCGTGGTTTTGCTCAAGTTCGTTATCTAGAACCCACCAGAGAGGTTTGGAACTTCTGATGAATGTCTTTTCTTCTGAGTTCCCCTTTAAGATTCTGTTAAATAGTGGTTTTGAAGTTTGTGTGTATGTGTGTACATGCACAGCAGCCTTCCATAACTCATTGTCACTGATGTGTTGGACTTCTAGTCAACATGTGTCCATTGTGACAGAGCCTTTCTTAGATTGCTCAGAATCTCATGCTTTTTCAGTTTTTGATTATGTGAAGTAATAGTTTTAATGCAGGGTTGTTGTTGTTGTTTTTCCAAACAGGGCCATGACTGAATATAAATGAAAGAGTGTTCTTTGCTAACAGACCATGAACTGAACTGTGATCTTAGCAAAAATAGGAAACATGACTTATTCTCCTTTTTGGTTAGTCACATCTTTGCTTTGACCATGGTGATGTATGTAAACCAAACACAATTACAAGCCTGACTACAAAAGAAATGCAACAAAGAGTATGAATTATCTGACTAATGTGCTAACTTCTGTGTCTTTCTACAGGAATTGTTTCTATCATGACTCTGACTGTTTTGGCCTATGAACGTTACATCAGAGTCGTGCATGCAAGAGTGATTGATTTCTCGTGGTCTTGGCGGGCAATCACATACATCTGGCTCTATTCCTTAGCCTGGACAGGAGCCCCTCTCCTAGGCTGGAACCATTACACATTAGAAAAACATGGATTAGGTTGTTCTGTGGACTGGAGGTCGAAAGAGCCCAGTGATTCCTCCTTTGTGCTTTTTTTCTTTCTTGGTTGTTTGGTGGCCCCAGTTGGAATCATGGCCTACTGCTATGGACATATTCTTTATGCAATACGAATGGTGAGTAGACTAGAGCGATCATTTCTTACAAGAATTCAAATGAAAAATAAACTAGAATCACTGAAGGGTGACCAAATGTGAATCTGTGTTCCTGTGGGTTCAATATACAGTGCACCCTCCACATATGTGAGTGTTCCATTCCAGGAACCCCATGTAAAATAAAAAATGCAAGTATTGTGTCGCATCGTAGTCAGTGGACACAATGTGTGTGTGCCCACTTGGGCACACATCTTCCACAGCCACTGACTATAATGGGAGTGGCACTTCATGTAGCTTTGCATTTGTGTATGTAGAGGTCATGCCAGCAGAGGGCACACTGTATAATATGCCATTTTTAAAAAAAATAAGAATAATATGTTGCCTTACTTTTTTCTGACCATATTCTCCCTGATTATGGTCTAGTGTAAAACCAAAATGTAGGAGCTAAATTTGGTATGCTTAGTATGGAAACATTTTTCCTAGTACACACATATTGTGGCTTTGGGTGTTTTTCTTTTACTCCTGCAGTATCTAGCATTACTTTCCTAAAGGGAAACTGAACAAATTATTGAGCTGTGAATAGTGCTAGGGAGTTTGGGTGGGCTTCAGATAATAATCTTAACAAATTAATAAGTAGTTCCAGCATGTGTTGTCAAATGGCCAGATTCAGTCTTGCAGAGGGACGAATAAATAAAGATTCCACTTGAGGATCATCACAAGGATACAGTTCAGTAAAAATGCATTTAAAGTAAGGATGATGACACCTAAGGTCATTTCCACACTATGCTGTTGTGGTGCTATTATTCTGCTTTCAACATCTGTGGAATTCTGGGCTTTGTAGTTTACTGAGGCCAAAGAGCTCTCTGGCTGAGAATTCTAAATGTCCCTCCCTAAACTGCAAACCCCAGGATTCCACAGGATGTTGAAAGTGAAATAATATCAGTATAACAGTGTAGGGCAGAAATGCTCTAAATATATTTTACAAAGAAGTTAGTTACACTGTAGTATTTACTCTTGAGTATATATGCTTGTGATTGCGTGATTAAATAAAGCAATGTGGACACTAAATACAAGGAAAAGGAATCAGTTAATAATTCTATATTTCCCACAATATTTTAATCAGTATTTGAGTATGATACATGAGTATGGTATTTTTAAAAGCATTCTTAAAATAATGAAAAAGGTTGCTATGAGATAGCAATAATATCACATCTTAAGTAAAATAGGAAGTTGTATTATATTATTTCACATATATTTTTGAGAAGAGTGTATGAAAATTGCAAATACTAATGGCAACTGCAGAACTTCACTTTGAAGAATAATTGAAGACATATTGTAGCTATGATTATGTATACAGTGAGTTTTACTTGCAACTGATATTTTTGGATGATGTATTCGTGGTTTCTGGTACTATAAAGACTAACATTTATTATAGCATCCATTTTCATGGACTAGAGTTCACTTTATCAGTAGCCTGTGAAGTTTTGTGCTATAATAAATCTGTTAAGTCTTGCTTCTGTGATCTCTGAATATATCACCTTACTAAATATAGTTCAGTTCATACTCACCAAATATTCTCAAGAAAATATCACCTCACTGCAAAGTGATAACAGGTAGGTGAGATATGTCAATTTTTCCAGCCATTATTGCATGGTAACTTTTCTCCTGAAACATTAATCCTTTTTAGGCATTAGAAATCTGTGCAAAGTGAACACACCAAGGAGCATGCTAGTCCCACCACTCTTTCTTCCTCCTGTACACATGGAAGGCAACTTTCTGAAATGAAGAACCTCTTCTATCTATAAAGGTTTTCCACACAACTTTATGGAATGACATTATAGGAAGCTCTCTCCTACAGCAGGCTGTCTCCTATAGAGCATTGATTGTGTGTAGGGGGAGATTAATATGCTCTCCTTGCTTGTGTGTTTACTTCATAGATTGGAATCATGTAGTTCTCCAGATGTTGCTGAACTGATTCTCCTTTTTCCTTGCCATAGGATATATTGTCCAGGGCTGGTGGGAGTTGCAATCTAGTGATATCCAGATAGCCTCATGATTCTCACCCTTAGACTCAAATGAACATAAGGAAAGAGAGTGGACTAACTGCAGACGGTGATGGAAATAGTGATTGAAAGCACAGGACCAGGACTCTCTTGCTCTTGGGTGTTCTGAGTTTGGAGCTTACTTTATTCCGATTGTTCATGATTTTGTTGTTGCGTGCCTTCAAGTAATGTCTAACTTACGGTGACTCTAAGGTGAACTTATCGCAGTTCCTTCCATTTCTGGGCAGAACTTTCCATATCTGGGCAAAATTTGTTCAGAGGTTTGCACTTGCCTTCCTTGGAGGCTGAGAGAGTATTACTTGCCCAAGATCACCTGGTAGGTTTCCATGTTTAAACAGCGATTCAAACCCCAGTCTCCAGTGTCTTAAGTGAGATACTCAAACTACTGTATGATGCTGGGTTAGATATAGTAAAACTAAGCATTCAAGTGAAGGGCTGTCTGAAGGATGTGGTACTCATAAGTCAAATACTGAAGTATCATTTGTGTTTTAGTGGTTGTATTCTCTGCCCACTCTCCTCTATCTAGCTACAACTATATAGGAGTCACATTTCCATAGCTGCAAGTGGCTGAGAGCTGGGGGGCAAGCCATCTTTCTTTGTTTAGCTGTGTCCCATCGCCTCTAGCACCTATCTGTCTAGCATCTATCTGTCCATGAGGGGAGCTTGTCACAGGACCTAAAGGAACCTTCCTTTCTCAGCTACCTTGCTATGCTGACCTATCACTGGAGCAGGAGTCTGAAATGCTTTTGTATTGCATCTAAAATCCAGGGCCCACTCCACAATTCATTTAAAGCTTGATTAAATTCCTGGCTGGAGAGGGAAGGTTCCATGGGAAAACAAAAAGGACTCCAGCTTCTTGGTCTAGGTAAATGCCATTGCACTGTGAAACACACAGGAGGAGAGCTGCATCTGTACTAGTGGCCTTGTGATAGAAAGTATTGTAGCCTAGTGGGAAAGAGAGAAGCATGGGATCAGTGTGATTAGCCGAAATGCTGTTTGATGATTTTCTATATTTTTCTTTACTTTCCAGCTTCGATGTGTTGAAGATTTGCAGACTGTTCAAGTGATCAAAATTTTAAGATATGAGAAGAAAGTGGCTAAAATGTGTTTTTTAATGATAACAACATTTCTTATTTGTTGGATGCCTTATGCCGTGGTCTCTCTGCTGATAGCCTATGGGTACGGTCACCTTGTAACTCCAACAGTAGCCATTGTCCCATCTTTCTTTGCCAAATCAAGCACTGCCTACAATCCAGTTATCTACATCTTCATGAGCAGAAAGGTAAGCCATATAAGGGAGCATTACTAGAAAACTTCCTAAGGATCTCACCTAATTCATTATGCAATATATGGCCTCTTTCTTACAGCTTGACACTAGAAAGGCAGTCCTTAATCTCATGCAAGACAAGTGTTTCCATTTAGGATAATTCTGCCTTAGTGTAGGTAAGGCCAACTCAACTTCTTTGGGAAATGGCAGTAGCAGACTCTGACCTGAGCTGCATAATGTTCTGAGACACACCCACTCAGTGACACTGCCACACAAGATACATGAGGAGAGTTATTCCTTACTTACTTTGTTTGTGAGCAGAATGGGGCCAGCCTGCTGGGCATGAACCAGATTCTGTATGCAAATAGGGTGCATGTGGATCATTCTCATTCTTCAACAGATGGGGGAGGAATTTAGCAGACTTTTTTTCCATTCCATTTCTTCCGCACAAATACCCCACTTGTCTTACAATAAAAAAAAATTGTTGAATGCATTTTGTTTTCCTTGTTACATAGGGATGTCACTTAAGTAATGAAATCCTCCTCAGGTGACTGAAGTCACTGAGGTGTTGCTGAGAGATAAGATAGCCATCTTTAAATATAAGTGTCATTTATTCAGACACAGGGGCTGGCATCCTGTTCAGATGTTACAATGTCATAATCGGGATCCTGGGGATTCAGATGACCCCACTCTAGGAAATGAGAGCCACAGCATGTTCCTGATCATGGGGTGCCTTGGCACAAGCAGTTTTGGCAGAATCCCAAGGGGTCTTTTCAGCTGCCTGTTCTGAAAGCAGCCCACAACCAGGAATGTGCTGTGGATGTCATTCCATAGTGCTCAGCTCTTCATCACCACAGAAACATTTTGGTCAGGGCTTTCAAAGTAGGTTTGGGGGACAGGGACATTGTCAGTCCTGACTATAATGATGGTGCACAATTTTAGCTAGATATTTTATATATATAATGAATATTGTTCATTATACTTGCAAAGTTATATTGGTTTTTCCCCCCAAAAAACATATTTCCCTGCTCTGATGGATATTTATTATTTATTTATTTATTTATTTATTTATTTATTTAGTGTCCCGCCTCTCCATATGGATCGAGGCGGCGAACAACTTAGAAATAGCATGTATTTTGATACATTTTTCTATACATGCCCCCAACAAGCTGGGTACTCATTTTACTGACCTACGGAAGGATGGAAGGCTGAGTCAACCTTGGAGCCCGGCAGGATCGAACTCATAACCTTGTGGCTTGCAGTACTGGCATTTAACCACTGCGCCACCAGGGCTCCTGGTGTCTTTATCTTTAGTCATAAACTGCCATTTCGTGCTTGTAGTTGGTTTGTATCAGTCTTTTGAATCACAGTATATAAAACTAAGGGAGATTTGAGATTTAAGATAACTGCATAGTTCACAGGAGAACCAGCATAATGTAGTGGTTTGAGTGTTGGACTATCACCCTGGAGATAAGGGTTCAGGTCCCTGCTCAGCCTTGGAAACCCACTGGATGACCTTGGCATCTCACATACTCTCAGCCACCAGAAAACCCCATGATCAAGCCTTGGAAACTTCCTTAAGGGACACAACAATAATGGCATAGTTCCCAGTAATTTTTTAAAAAAAAATACTAAAGAGATAGTGTGGGGAACTTTTGGACTTTCAGGTGTTTTTGTAGTTCATATAATCCATTACTGTTGGCCATGCTGCTGGATGGAACTGATGGGAGTTGGTCCAAAAGATCCAGACAGCCAAAGGTTCTCCATCCCTAACATAAGGTAGAGTGATTCATTCCCTGGTTCCTCTGGAATGATGAGATTTACATGTGTTTTGTCCAGAAAGAGAGACCCAACTGAGAAGTCCTATTTCCCCAAAAGTTTCTTTCATCAACTTGTACTTTCCTGGCCTTTTGTAGGGCAGCAGGCCAGTCAGCACTGATGGAAAGGATCTTCACAATCACTTTTGGGGGAAAAACTGGAAAAAATTGCATTTTCAGGGAAATCTTGGCATTTTAGTCCAAAGAAGTAACTTCCGCAAGGTCTGCTCCTATTAGCAAGATGTTCCTTTCCATCCATTGTTTTGTTATTGTGTACTGGAAGTTGGGGAAACAGAACAGAAGAAAGTAGCTGGTGAGTTCATATGTTACCTTTTCCTGACCTGGAATTTTCCAGGTACAGATCGTGACACTCATCCATTTTACTTATCATTGGCTATACTGTTTGGGACTGATGGATGCTGTAGACTAGAACTTCCAATGGACCCTTGTTTGCGGAAGCTGCCCTACATTAACATTGTGGATTAGCCTTGAAATGACTGTGCATTCAAAGGTGCAGCATTGGAACTACATTCCTACCAAGCTCAGTATTTGGTCTCTGCAGCTTGAATATGTCAACCTGGAGCCAGCTCCTTGTTGACAATGCCACTACAAATTCTTCACACCTAATAAGAAACTTGATATGCAGTTGGGAGGGGACATTTGGGTGGACTAGGGCATGTTAATTGCCCTATGGAGATAAGATTCCACATTTAGCTGCTAGGAAAATCAGGTGTTAATTTTAGATGTACTCTTCAGTATCTGGATTTCACATCAGCTGTTAAAAGAGTATAATAAAAATAATGGAAGCAACTAGAGTTTATTATGGCTGCTAAGTGATATAGAATGGTTCTCACAGGATATTAGAAAAGCTGCATAAGGTTTCCATTCTGAATAAGGAAAAGGGCAAAATATATTAATGTGCCCGTACCCATAGAAGAGAGTTGTCTTTCAGGGTTTTTTTTTAGAGGTGGTGAAGTTTAGACACAAATGTTCAAATATTGCTGGAAAGGGATAGAAAAGGAAAAATGTCAAGTGGACTGATCCTCTCTGCTGCCCCCCCCCAAAAAAAGCTTGCCAAGCTGCACTGGCAGTTCTGTTGGGTCTCTGTGCATGAAGCCTAGTAGATCAGAGGCTCCCATTTCTCCTGCACTAATTAAAAGCACAAGCAGAGAGCAGACTCTCCTCTACCTTCATGTAGCCTAATCTGTAGCTTTATGATGCTGTAACAGCCTCATGCGCATGTGATTGCTAATTAGCTGAGATCATACTGCGAAAAGAAACAGACTCTGTTTTAAAAATCGCCCTGGAGCAGTGTGACTGAAAATAGCTACAAACCAATCTGAAAAGGATACCATTTTAATTCTTGCCCCCACTCCTAGGAAAAGTTGATATTTGTGCCACAGTTTTGTTTTGTTTGCTTATCTGGGGATTTTTTTTTTTTTTTGGTGGTGAATATTCTGTGCAGCATTCCTATTAAAGACATTGAAATTATGCATAATTTGTATCTTTGAAGTAGGGTAGTCTGGTTGGAGTTGGTGAAGATGTTCAGCCTTCTGTTACTCCATGGCCGCTTGTAGAGTAAGGTGAAAATTTCTATATGGGGAATTGGAAACATGAAAAGGAGATGCACTTACCAGATCTGCTTTATAGAATTTTTCAGTAATACCTTGTTACAAATGAAGCATGTTATGCACCCAGGACTCCAGTTTTGTAAACTGCCACTAGGTAAAATGATGCTAAGATAAAACCCTGTGCATATAATCCTCATCTTTGTGAACCAGCTGAGGGCAGTATGCCACTATACCCTGTACTAAAAATTAAGTAGGAGCCAGTACCAGTATACCTCAGTTAATGAAATAGGTATGTTCTTTAGCGTTACTTAATAAAAAGTGTGGTGCTATAGGGAGAAAAAACATGGAAAGAATAAGAATAGTTTCCTGTCTATCCAAAAAGAGGAACAATTCAACATGTTTTAATAAACTTTGATTCAAAACCAACAATATGCACATGCAATCATGTTAAGTATGCCTTGTAAACAAAAACATTTTGAACCTCCTTGATACTATTTGAAACTTTCTTCCAAAATTCATCCAGGGGTGATTTCCTTTCTTTCACTAGCCTCCACTTTATTTATGATTATTTTGGTAACCAGACCTTTTAACATGTTGGGTGCAGGGAAGCTGGAGAGACAACCTTATGTGCTCTCCCCTTTTCTCTCTGTTTTGCAGTAAGGGATTCTGGAGGCAGCTGCTTTTACCTCATCTGCTGCAGGCAGGCACACAAGGCTACAGGAAGATTAGTTGGAGTAGAATCCCATTGTTTCCCAGCCACAAACTTTGTTTGTTGTATTGTTTACTGCAGACCCTTTGCTGCAACCCAGCACTGAAACTTTGTGTTTCTCTAGCCCTCTTTCACTATCCTTCCAGTGCCAGTGCTGCTAAAAAACCTTCCAGCTAGACAGAGGATAAAGAGGAAAAGTAGACAACTGGGTGGAATTAGAAAGGCTTTGTAAAAAGAAGCTTCATTGTCAGATAATTTGTTAACTAAGATATGCCAGTGCTGTTTTTATGTTATCTGCACTACTTTTGAATATATTTTGTGAAAATAATGCCTCATGAACATCTGGCTGTCTCTTATTTTCTCCCCTTGCAGTTTCGCCGATGCCTTATGCAGCTTTTCTGTGCTCATCTCCTGAGATTCAAGAGGAGTTTGAAAGAGCGACCAGCCATGGGGGGCAACAAGCCCATCAGGCCCATTGTCATGTCGCAGAAGGCAAGGGACAGGCCAAAGAAGAAAGTGACTTTTAGCTCCTCCTCAATCATTTTCATTATCACCAGTGATGACACACAACAAATAGATGACAGTACCAAATACGCTGACACAAAAATAAATGTGATCCAGGTGAAGCCAGTATAGCAGACAGTATTCAGCAGCTGTTGAGATTTGAGTGAACTGCTAATACAGCTGTTTGGATTTAAAGACTATCTTTATGCTACATTTAGGAAGGCAGATATTTCTGAGTCTGAAATGTGGAAGCAGACCAGGTGGTAATCATGTAGGCTCACTTACTAGGAAGGAAGTCCTTTTGAACTCAGTGGGACTTTTTTCTGACTACACACATATAGGATTGCACTGTCAGTGACTGAAGCTCTGTAGTATGCTGACTGTTGTAAACAGTATCGAAATGGTGACATTTGGCTGGGTTTTTTTGTACTTAGAATATTTATTTTTCCATATCATGTCTTGATTGCCTAGCACTTGCTGCACTGTATTCATACCAGGGAATAAATGCAGCTTCTCACGGAGGCAATAATTTCGTCAACAGAGCTTCTATGATTTTCTTTCCAGAGGAACTTTCAGTGTAATATTTGAACACATAGTAATATTGTGTGCTCCTGCAGGCCCACGTATTTGCTACGTGAAATGTGTGCCTTGAATTCACTATAGAGGTATACACTGTGATGACTTTTGTAGCCCAAGCTGGTGACTCATGTAGACACAGACGCTCTCTCAACAACAAAGGAAATTGGCTCTTGTACAAAATTCCATCTTGGTGTGTAGCATGTTTTCTCCCTTAAAAAACAAAATGACTTACCCTTGTGAGAGATGAATGGGAAGGTGTGTGCAGAGCATTACCGTCTTTATTATGGTTGTGTCCAAGAAGTGGCCATGCTGAACATATTCAAACAGTAAAATGTAATACTTAAAGACAACAAACTAGTCTAGCAAATTCCAAAAGTTGCACGAGGATTTGTCATAAAGACAGATGATTCCATAGACATTCCTTGGAGCCTGGGGCACAAATTTAAGGTAACATAAATAAGAGTATGACTAGACTTGAAGTGGCTTGACAGTGATTATCTGAACCAAAAGACCAAGCAACATAACACTGAAGTTTAAGTGCTGCATTTTTATTTTTAATAACAAAGTGAGGGTTAACTGTATCTTTGTACATGATAGTCCTAAAAAATATATATCCATATCTCTGCGATGGCTTTCAGCTCCAAAAAACAACTTTCTTAGCTTCCAGGATTAATATCTGGTGAGGAGGTGATTTTTGTTGAGAATACGGAGGGAAGAAACAAGTTGCTTTTTCTTCCTCATGTGCTGTGATAAGCATAAAAGGGGTGGTGGTAGTACATTGATTAACAATTTTAAAACAATAGCCAACATCAAGTGAAATATTTAGTGTGGTATAAATGTGTGTAAGAGAACCACATTGGCTTTTTTGGCAAAGATACTTCCAAAGGATTAATTTGGCAATCGATATATATGTGGGCTAGCTGCCTGTTCTTCTAGGCCAAATTATGCTGTGTCCCTGAATTCCACAGCTGCAGCTTCCTTCAACCATGACACTAACCAGCCACATGCCAACATGCAGAAGAAAGATAGTGAAAAAATTTAGCAATCCTGTGTCCACATGTCCCCTCCAGCAAGACTTATTTCTAGCATCAGTTGCAACCACATAACTGTACATCTGGTCTACTGTGAGAAACCAAGGTGGGATTTCCCATTTACAACAGGGTTTGATACTAGCATGGACTGAACCAGTATTGATGAAGTTTATGAAATAGTAAAAATCATTGAGAAGCAGTGTGGTACAGTGGTTTGAGCAGTGGGGTATGATTCTGGAGACTGCCATAGAGCTCAATCCTCTGGCTGACTTTCGGCAATTCACACTTTCTCAGTCTTGGAGGAAGGCAAAACCAACTTCTGAACAAATCTTGCCAAGAAAATCCTGTGATAGGGTCACCTCAGGGTCAGCATAAATTGGAAATGACATAAAGACAGACAATGATTAAAAAATCATTACAGAATCTTGTGATGAAAAGCAGTGCTTTCTAGTTACCAGTGGATCTTGCAGCCACAGGGCAAACCAAATGCAGGATGCAACTGACAGTTCCTGTAGTAAAACATTGGAATCTATTGTGCACATATTCTCCTTTGTCACAGATGGAGTAGCCAGGGAGTGGGTCTGGTTTTGGTGTTTTGTGCCTTCAAGTCAACTCTGACTTCTGGTGGCCCTTTCATGAGTTTTCTTGGCAAGATTTATTCAGAGGGAGTTTGCCATTACCTTCCTCTGAGACAGAGAAAATAATTTACTATTAATATAAGTTTATGAAGACTGATATGTAACAGCAATCTTTAATTTTCCATTTCTTTATCTTCTATTTGTTTAACAAATCACCTTGTTCTTCATTAAAGCCCTTATTATGAACTGCAGTAAAACCTATTTGCTCTTACACATTTTATGTTTCTACTGCACATAATGGGGCTGGTTACACATGAGAATAATATTTCATTCACACTGGCATTTTGTGGGAGTTTATGGATATGAAGGACTAGGCAGAGACAGTACACATAGATACATTGGGGCTGCACTGTGTTCAATCCTTGAAATATATCCATACTCTTGGAAGTTTGTATTGGTATTTGTGGAACAATGCAGTGCAATGCTATCAGGAGAGTAAAGAACTGAACTAATAAGTAAAGGTTAAAACTTTATAGCAGTGTAGAGCACACACACCAGTGTTCATCATTGTAATGGTTTGTGTGCGGGAAGAATCTGATTGTTGTGAAGCATTGTTTGGGGAAAGAAGGGCCTCTGTGCATTGTGCCACAGTGATGTATTATGTTAGCCAGATGGACAGAGTGATAGGTAGACCTTTGAGAGACTGCACTGGGCATCCTGAATTCAGGGGTATTTGTACCCAAAAAATAGCCTGTGGCAGTGGAAGGTATGTGCGGTTTCAGGTGTGGAACAATTGAAGTTGCAACACAGACAATGGACTATCAACCCACTAATGTTCTCAGTGTTTGAACGACAAAGACGTAATGTGTGTTGAAATAGCTGTCTATTGTGGCATCAAGGCAAGAGGAAGGAGTTCAAGTGCACAGGGGATGGGTAGCTGTCAATCAGTGTCCTGGTGGGCTTGTGTCAATGCATTCCCTGGAAAAACTCCAGCTTCTGCTTAAGCCTGTCATCCACAGGAATGGCATTTATTTGCCTGACAATGGCCCAGTTATACCTGGAGGGTGTCTTAAGCTGACCAGTCTTTCTTTTTTGTTTACATTCAGATCTCTTCCCTCACTTGGTTTTGTTACCTTGTATGTTGGGGGTCCCAGGAGGGGCGCCCAAATAACCAATTAAAAACACAAGATGGGGGAAATTAAGCTCAAGCACTCTCTTAAGCTAACGAGAGGCAGGGTAACTTTAGCTAGGATCTTGTACCCTATGTCTACGGCTTCAGGTCAGAGAGCGTAGCCAGACAAGGTTTCAAAGTAACAGAAATAACATTTATTGAGCACAAATAACATAAAAGACACCACATGCACACAGCTAACTAGAAATAGAAATGAAGAGCTTTGGGGAATGGGTAATAGACACCTGGTCTCGTAGTCCTGGAGAGAAGAGGGGGTTCCCAGAAGGGAGGCAGACTCAGTTATTGGGAACTGAGGGGAAAACTTCGCTGGACAGTGCGGCAGCAAGGCTGGATGGAAGTACAGGGTGATCCAAGCAGTCCGAGCAAGTGAGCCAAGGAAGTCCAGAAAATGGGGACTTTTTATAGGGTGGGTTTTACCTACAGGCTATGCCATGCGCGGTGAGAACAAAGGAAATTTGGAGCTGGACAAAGGAGTTGGAAAAGGTCAAGTTTTGCATGATGGGCTTAGCGCTCGATGACATTAGTATGGCCAGTATGCTGATGGCTCAACATAAAGGAATGGCTCGGCACTTGGCAGTGTGGCTTTGTGTAGATTCGCGCTGAGCAAAGCCGGTTTGCAAGAAGGTTTTTCCCTAAAGCATCGGAGAGGCTTAAGTTGCCTGCCTGAATGAGGTTTAGAATGTACAACCATTAATGACCGCGCCCAATACGTGCTTGTCCAGTGGACCTCTGCAAACACGTGGAGTAGGGTGGCAGAGAAACGTCAAGTAAAGGCCAAATTATTTGATATCAAAAGGATATCTAGTGCTCTCACCAGACATATCATAACCGTGATAACAATTTGACCTCTTGGTCATCTCTCAGGCTTGAATTTTATATTAGAGCCAGTTGAACATGTGTTGCCAATCCGATATGGTGCCATTTGAGTATGGTACCCATCCAAACCATACTGATATTGGGACCCCCAAAGCAGGGCCTTACAGACTATTTTCCTGAAAAGAACCCTCCCTCAAAAGAAAGGAAGAAGAGAGAAACAAAGACAGGTAGCATGGAAGAAGTTACAGAGATCCTCCTCCGTAAAAGAAGGGAGTAGTCCTGCAGGAAGATATACCAGAACAGCTCTTTAGAATTAGGGTTTCTGGAGCAACCATCTTGTACCAAGGTTTTATTTTATTTGGTCACATTTTCAGCAAGATTGCTGTAGAACAGAGGTTTGTTTTGTTTGTTTTTTAAAGATATAGTTTTGAATTAATCACTACAATACTTATGTATTGGATAGACTTCAATTTGGTAAGCATTTAAGCAAAAAAAAAAAAAATCTCACCTAATTTATCAAGTTACCACTTCTAGAACCTATTCTGCTTGTCTTAAGAGCAGCTAAGAGCTCCACAGTTATTTAGTAGTTTGGATTTTTAAAATTACTTTCCCAAACAAAATGTATTATAAAGCAGCTTTGAAGAAACAAAAGCTTGGTAGCACATGAAGTGGAATGGAACAAAAGAATAACAGAGGCTGTTTAGAGAATTGTGGGATCTGAGTCCCCAACAGTAGTTTTTTCCCAACCTCTGGTTCAGAGTTAGGAGTCCCTTACTTTGTATCTTTCCATTCTACTTCCCTCTTCTTCCAGCAGGCTACTGGTATTAGCACTAATGCAGTTTTTAAATTAATTTTAGGCCTATGGCTGGTTCAGTATGGAGAAATAACATAACTCAAGAGTATACTCTCCAAGATTCATTGGGTCTGGATACAAAGGACTGGATTTAGAAGGGAGAAAGTAGGAGACTCAAAGGGCTGGGGTATGGTACAAAATCATTTCCTAAAACACACCAAGAAAGGGAACCAGAGAAGTTGCAGAGAAAAGAGGTAACTTTTTCGTGGGGTCCATCTGGAGTCTAGAATTCTCATCTCAAGGGCCTGAACTCTCCTCTCCAATTTTTAAGAAGAGAAGGAAGACTCTCAGAATAAGAGCATTGTCTTGATATTTACACACACACAGACACACACAAAGAGAGAGAGAGAAAAGTGGGATCTGCATGTTCTTCCCCCAGTGCAGCTACTATTTTCTGTTCGTTGCAAGGCTTGGAAAACAACATCGATAGGACTGGAATGCCCATGTGTCCTTAAAAGCAGTAACTGCAACAGTGTTAAAAAAATGGAGCAGGGGAACATATGAGGCTTTCTTTGTTCAGTGCAATGTTTGAAAATTTTTAGTTTCCAACCAGAGAAATGCTTTCTCATTCCTTAGACTTGGTGTTTTTTATTTGAATGGCATGCTCTGAGCAACTATGGTTAATGCTTAATGTATCATGTTTAATGACATCATCAGTGCTCATCTGCTCTGATATCAACCAAGAGTACCCCCAGGTCTTAAGCTTTGGCCCTGAATTCTCAGGGCCTAGGGTGCTTCTGGAATGCCACTGGAAATCTAGTTGGAGAGAGGTAGAACTTTGGTAATGTTGCAGAAAATAGAGATCGGGAGCCACGGAGTGGAAATTCGCAGTTTATTCAGCTGGCTGAGCCTCAGTGGAATCGCTTCCAAAAACCGAGTGCCCATCCCCATAAATTCACAACAGTTTATACATTCTTCGGTACAGTGTTATCTTTGGTACAGTGTCATCATGTTCGTACATGGCACCAGATTATGCTACATACTACAATAGACCATTCTGTGGCTGCACTTTCTTGATGTTACAAGTAGGAATTCTACTTTAGTTTGTTTCTTTTTCCTTTTCCTCCTCAGTAGAACTTCCAGGAAAAGGAGCTTGCTACAGTCCTCTAAGCCATAACTAAGAATCAGGAGAGGAAATTCTCTGTATCTAATACTAGACTCTCAGTAGTAGTGCTTTTGGCTTAAAATGGACTAGGCAAGATTTCAGGTTTCACTTCACCAAGAAACAGCATTTCTGAAAGAATGCAACCAACTAGAACATTGAGATCTGTCATCCGTGATACTTTCAGGGAATCTGGGGAAGGAAACACTTGTCTGGGTCTTTCCCCCCCATCTCTGCATTGCCTTTTTTCTCTTTCTGTGCTTGTTTCCTCCTGTCATCAAATGCTACAGTTGTAAGGCAGGAGAAGCAAGAACATCAAAAGAATGCCCAAGGGACAGTCATGCTGTGCAGCCAGCATCCAGGCACAGACCTGGGGCACTCATTCTCATACCTTTACATACCTTTAAACTGTCCCCGTTTTGCAAGGACAACCCTGAATCCCACCTTTTCAGCTGCTTTTGTCCCAGATTCTCTCTCCTCCACTTGCCCCCTTTGCCCTTAGATTACTTCACTTGATGCAAACTGAGTTCAAAGTGTGAATATAGTTTGCACTCAATTAACTCGGTGGGGAAGAGGGGGAGAGGAGAAGACAGGGAATCTTGCCCTTCCCAGGAGGCTCAGGGAAAGTCAAACTGCTGCAGCATCTCCTAGCTTGTGTCTCCTTTCTCACTAATAACTTATGCTATCTTGACCACACTCTGATGTTACTTGACTACACGTGACTCAGGCCATTTCTGCACAACACTGTTATAGTGCTATTATTCCACTTTCAACATCCTGTGGAATTCTGGAGTTTGTAGTTTACTGAGGCCAAAGAGTTCTCTTGCTGAGAATTCTGAATGCCCCTCCTTAAACTGCAAGTCCCAGTTTTCCACAGGATGTTGAAAGTGGAATAATAGCACTATAACAGTGTAGTGCAGAAATGGCCTCAGTTTTCATACGTAAAATATTGGAAGGTATGCAATCTGCTTAAGGTGATTTCCCTATTAATAGAATATTATTGCAATTATAGGACACCCTTGGACCCAGCATGATGTAGTACTTTGAGTGCTGCGCTAGAACGCTGGGAGTCCGGAGTTCAAATCCCGCTTGGCCGTGAAAACCCACTAGGCGGGCTTGGGCAAGTCATGCTCTCTAAACCTTGGAGGAAGGCAAAGACAAACCCCTCTGAACAAGTCAACAATAAGGCTTTCTCCATAAGTCAGCAGTGACTTGATGGCATACAGCAACACTGAGATACGTTGAGAAACTTTTCTCTATTTGGGTGATCATTTCACTTGAGAAGGGAAAAGACTGATCAACATTAAAGACTATGGGACTGTGGTGCAAATGAAACCAATACAAACTAGATATAACACCATACCATCTCAAACAGATCCAACTTCATCTGATCTTGGACATTAAGCTTGTTTGGTTAGCACTCAGATGGAAAACCACCAGGGATCTCCAGACAAGGCTAGGAAAAAATCATGAAACCTGGAGAGTCTTTGATACCAAAGTTGACAATACTGGTTGAATTAGTGTAAGATACCTTGCTATGTTGCTTTGTGCTCAGATTTGCCAAAAGAATACCATTATTTCTAATGCAGGAATGGGGGGGGGACCCAAAAGAAGAGTGATACGGGTAAGAGAAAAAAAGAATATATTTTACTGTAAATTACATCAATTGAAATTTCCCTAGCCATTTGACAGGCTGTTCTGTTGTCACAGAAGCCTGATGCTAAGACAGGTCAGTGCTCTGTCTCCATATTTTCAAACAGAAGTACATTCAGGCTAGACATTGATTAAGTTGCAGTAGTTTCATGAATGGTCATAAACTTTCCAACAGCTCAGTAATACACTGTCAGAAGCAAAAGGCTCAAGTGGAGGTGAGTACATGGAAGAAAGGATCTACTACTATTGCTGCCTTACTGATCAAAAAGGGTATACCTTTGCTTGCCTGAATTGTGAGTACAGCTCAGGAAGATGAATATGCACCACAGATAAAGTAAACACAGGTGGGATAAACACAAAGCCCTGGAAAGCCCTGTGAAAATTAGAGGAGCATCAACAATTTAAGATATGCAGATGATTACCTGCAGAAAATTATTTGTAACGACTCTTGATTAAAATTAAGAAAGAAAATGCCAAAGCAGGCCTGCAGTTCATCACAAAGAAAAGAAAAGTAATGAGTGCAAATGATTCAAAGTGGGTAATGAAGACACTGAAAGAACAAAAGATTTTGTATTCCTGGGCTCAGTCATTAAACTGGAGACTATAGTCAAGGAATCAAAAAAAGACTTAAAGCTTCAGAGAGAAGCTATGAAGGAACCCAACAAGATCCTCAAGTGTACAGATATATCAGATGGATATCAAAGTCAGAATCACCCATGCCAGAATGTTTCCCATTTCTATGTACATGTGTGAAAACTGCACAGTGAAACAATCTGTTAGGAAGAAAATCAATACATTTGAAATGTGGTGCTGGAGGAGATTTCTGCAAATATCATGAACTGCCAAAAAGACAAATAAATGAGTCCGAGAGCAAATCAGACACTCTCACTAGAAACCAAGATGACTAAACTGAGACTGTTGTACTTTCAGTGTATCATGAGAAGACATGACTCATTAGAAAAGACAATATTGAGCCACAGAATCATAAAATTGGAAGGGGGCCATAGAGTCCAAGCCTCTGCTCTCAATACAGAATGACCAACTAAAGCATCCTCACAGGTAGCTGTCCAGTCTCCTTTTGAAGGTGTCCAGAAAAGTAGACCTTCCTCTTTGCGCAACTGGTTCCATTGCTGTACTGCTCTAACTGTCAAGAAGATTCTTTTAATGTTAAATCAAAACCTACTCTGCTGTAATTTCAAACCATTAGATCTGCTCCTGCTCTCTGGGGCAGCAGAAACAGCCCTGCCACCTCTTCTTTTTGGTAGTACTTGAGGTATGTAAAGAGTACAATCATGCCACCCCTCAGTCTTCTCCTCACCAGCCTGAACATGTCCAGCACCTTCAGTCTTCCCTGATACATGTTGTTCCCTATACCTCTTATCATCCTTGTTGCCCTTCTCTAAACCTGTTCCAACTTGTCTATATCCTTCTTAAAATGAGGCATCTAGAACCAAACATAGTACTCCAGATGAGGCCTGGCCAGTGCAGAATATGGTGGGACTATCTGTTTCCTCAATTTGGAACTATGCTTCTATTATTGCAGGCTAAAATAGATTCACCTTCTTTGCTGTAGCAAATAAATTTGCCAATTTGCCAAGCTGACAGTTCAGATTTTGAACCTTGGAAACTGTGGGGAAAAATGCTAAAGACATTTCAAAGGCATCCTTTGCCTAGCATTTTCTTTCCACACAGATACACCACATTGCAAACACACACACGCCAACACAATCAAATTAGAGACTGGATGAAATTGCCATGTTAGTTTGGCACAAAGAAAATTCCTTCAGCTCATCTCTTGGCATGTGCATAGAAATGGTCTCTCCCTCCCTCTTCCTACTCTATTTCCCTCTCCCTCAGCCACTTGATCTAAATCTCATGCTTACCACAAAGGAACATTGTTCCACTTTATTAAACTTAAAGGTAACTAGCTGCCAAAGTAGCTCACTAGAAAAGAGTTTCTTCTTAGCTCTGCTTGTGATAAAATCAACTGAATTGTGCCTATAGTGTTTTTACCCAGAATGTATTTGGCCACAATTCTTCCTAATAAACTCCTTTCCTAGTACCTGTTGAAATTAACTCTGTCTTGTTTCTTTTTTCACTGGGCCACCTGCCTTCATTTTTGTTGTATTACTTTCCAACACATAGCTCTAAAAGCATGCTGGCATTTCAGTATAACGACATCCAACTTGTGCAGACCAGGAATAACCTGTGTTAACATTTAAGTTAATGGAATCTGGAAGTGACTGTGAGTCTGTTTCCTGCTGTCACTTTATTAGTATTATTTTCAGCAAATTTGTCTTGTGAAGCTGACAGACCACACATGAAGCGGATACCATGTGCTTTGCCATAGTCAATGCAAGGACCATTGTTTTCTTCCTTGGTCAGATGTTTTGCAGAATGCTGTATTTTTAAAAATCTTTTATTGTTATTTTCACCCCTGTGTTTATGCACTTGACATTTAACTTTTGTACCAACAAGTTTGCAATGACTTATGTTTGAAACAAATTTGCTTAACTGACATTTCGCCTTCGTTAAGGTTTTGGGTTATCTTCTATGTTTCTTATATTTTTGGCTGTAGTTTTGCCTAGATAATGTGCATCAGAAGAGTGTGGACAAAAGCTGCAACTTTAAGAAAGGAGAAGGAAAACCCATCCTCCTGGTGCAAGACTCCTGCAAAGATCTGTTGATGGGCTGTAAAAATCTTAGTACATAGGAATGAAACAGAAGTTCCTCTGTATTTTTAAATGATTATCCATCTGGACACAATATTCCCTGATTCAAATTAAAATTTATATGGAGATTTCTACACTCACATCTGCCACTGAATTTTGCAACACCATCCACCTCATGGTCCTCACCTTAGAGTAACTGAACTCATTTGATTTCTCTTTTTAATGCAGAAGGGGATAAGAATTTCACAGGGTTTTTTTTTTTTTTTTGCTTGTTCATAGTTAGATTTGGGCCCATATTCTGCAATACAGTTTCATTTTCTAGGTTTTCCTGCATTTATTTGATTCTGACATCACCCTATTTTTGGAGGAGGATAAATGGGAAATGATCTTGATTAATTTGGCAGCAAACTAGGAATATATTTTCAAAGTGGGTGTTTATCCCCTCCTCCCCCCAAATTGACCTCTTGTTGTGTGCCTTCAAGTTGACTTCTTGTTGTGTGCCTTAAGGTGAACCTATCACAGAGTTTTCTGGGGCTGAGAGTGTGAGATGCATCCAAGATCACCCAGTGGGTTTCCATGATTGAGCAGGGAATCAAATTCAGGTCTCCAGGGTCAGAGACTAACACTCAGATCACTACACCACACTGGCTCTTATCCTCTTAGAGGAGATAAGTAATTGCTAAGGTAGAAAAAGGCAGAAAAGAAGACTGTATTACAGGTGTATAGATTCAATCAAGGAGGTCACAGCCCTGAGCTTATCAGACCTGAGTTAGGCAGCTGATAACATCTTGGAAGTCTCTTATTCAGAGAGTTGTCATAAGTAGAAATTGATTTTATGTCAAATAAAAGTAAATTGGCTTCAATATGCTTATGCAGACTATAAATGGTTCAACGTAACAGTCTGTCTTTTGTGTATGTGTCAGTAAGTTAATAGCAAATGGCAATTACTTTCCAGGTGTTCCCCCTCTGCCTCTTACAGCCCTTTGGCTAAAGGCTATGGGTGAAAACTTAGATAAATTCATTGGTGGTAACAGCAAGCACGCTATTAAATTTGAATCAATACCAATTGCATTGTTCCTATTACTATTTACAAAAGTGCAGGGTGGCCCTCTAGTGGTAAATGGATCTTCTACAATAAAATTAAAAGTATGTAAACAAAGCATCATTATTAGTTTTGTTTCTGTTTACTTAAAGAAAAAAACAGAAACAAAATTAATTGAAAGGTCTATTTTAATTAGCCATATTTTCCTAGTTTGAGATTACAGATGTATTTGGTTTACAAGGGACGGTCTGTTCAACTGGCTGTTGAAAAGTTCAAGATCAGTTAAAAATCTGGATGCTTGTTACCTCAATAGAATCTCCAAGTTCATCAGTGATACTGAAGGACATTGCTACTCTTATCAATTTAATAGAGTTTCTGAATATACTCAACTTTTAAAATGTTCTTCGAATGGCTGTGGTTTCCATGCAGTACCAAATTGTTTGTATTTTAATCAAGCAGCATTATAACTTCTAGCAGGAAGTGGGTTTATATCCATGAAAGCTCAGGTGAAAAAAACAAACAAACCAGTTAGTCTTAAAGGTTCTGCCACATTTCTCCTCCCCCTTCTTCCACCTTTTTTCCCTGCCAGAGACTAACATGGTGGCTTCTTTGAATTCTAGTGGGGAATTTGGTTTTAAACTGTAGAACCTGTTTTGCAACTTCTCTCTCACCCCAACATTGATCTGTCTAGAGCAGCTCTTTTTCTTCCTTTCTGCTCCAGCTTTCTGATTCCCTCACTCACTCCTTTTTCCCTTCCTACTATTTCTTTCATGGATTTTGATTCCTATCAGTGATGTATTTAAGTCTTTTACTCCAAGTCTCAAGTCCAGTCTCAAGTCAAGTCTGGGAGCCAACTTTATACCCCAGCCTGTATTCCAGAATTTCTGGACAGAGTCAAATAAAGTCAGTTTTCATAATTTAAGTAGAGTCAGCCCACCACTTTTGTGATTTTGCCATCTGCAGCTTCAGAAGTGGAGAATAGGATCCTTCTTGCTTTCCATTTGTAAAGCTAGAGGCTTTTTCAGGAGTGGGGAATAGGATTCTTCTTATTCCCTGTTACTGAAGGTTCAAGGGCTTTAGAAGGAAAGATCCTTCCTCTTCAAGCCCATTGTGTAGCACATTTTCTGTTCCCCTCTGAGATATGCACACTGCACTCTGGGTACGAGTCTTGCCTTCTACTTTTAGGAAAAGTTTTAGAAATCTCCTCCTATATGTAGTGGGAACAGTTTGCTGAGCAGACCTCAACCCCATCTCAAGCCCACTGCCTAACCCATTTGCTGTTGCCCTCTGAGAAATGTGTCCACACTTTGGGCTGGAGACTGATTGTCATGTAACCAGTAAGTTGTAAGGTTTCTAGATGAATGTGCTATGTTACTGAACCAAGGGCAGCATGTCTGTCACTAAAAATATACAAGTCTCGAGCTGAGTCAGTGAAGTGATTTAAGTCTGACTTGAGTCTGAGTCAGTCAGCTCGATCTATATCACGGATTCCTATATTACCCAAACTAGCTGGACTTCAAGCAGGGGTGGGTTCTACAACTCCTGCAAAGCAGAGTAAGGAACCACAGTGGAAGAAAAGGTAAGCAGGATGGGGTCAGAAATAAAAAGAAGAGCAAAAAACCCACTGCCCAGCAGGACCAAGTCTACAAGAGATTCATTTCAAGGTCAGAAAAACCATCTACTTTGAACTAACCCTTTGGTTGATAAGGAATTTATGGATGAGTAATGTAGGAACATGTGCATGTGGAGGTGTTCATTGAACACAAGAGAGTACACCATATTAAGGCACTATAATCCTGGGCCATTTCTGCACTAGACTGTTATAGCTCTATGATTCCACTTTCAACATCCTATGGAATCCTGGGGTTTGCAGTTTCGGGAGGGGCCAAGTGGCCCCTCCCGAAACTGCAAACCCCAGGATTCCATAGGATGTTGAAAGTGGAATCATAGAGCTATAACTGTCTAGTGCGGAAATTCTGCAAGTCATGATCTCTAGGCATCAAAGGCCATTTCCACATTACGATGCTCTTCCGCGTCATCTTGCTGCGGTCCCGGGTCCAGAAGGGAGTGCGTCAGCAATGCTCCCCTCTGCACCCACTCAGTCCATGTGGAAGAGAACGGAATGGCACCACGTCTTCCTTGTGCAGCGCAGCTGGGCTTTTTCCATTGCTACGCTACAGAAGGAAGCGTCGCCAGTGTGCTTCTGCAGCTTCCACATGGCCAGAAGTGATGAGAGCGCTGTGTGATCGCTGACGTGAAATGGATTTTTTCCATTTTGCAAAATGCAAAACTCTATAACAGGATGGCAGTGGGATGGCGACGACATCATGCAGAAGCACGACCTGCCAACCGCTGCCATCCTGTGGCAGAAACAAGATAGCGACATCGTGCGGAAAGGGCCAAAGACTTTGGTGAAAAGCCAAGGTTTACCTTGGTGCCAAAATTATGTCAATGTTGGAGCCAAATGAAGCTCTAGGGGACAGGCATTCATGGGAATTTACTAATGTGTGGACTACTGTGGTCAGATTACTGCTGTCTAGGAAAGACTGTAGCTGATAAGTCAGCTAGAGCTGGCCCAAGGCACTCCAAGCCACTGGTTCCACCTGGGGCCCCAGGGACAAAAACAGGAACAGATCCAGGAGTACTCTCCTGCCTGGTTTCTCAGACTTACTGGAACCCTATCCAGGGTGGGTCATTCATCCAGTCCCTTAACCTGGAAAACACCACTCCAAAAACCTTTCAATTAGCCCATTGCAGCAACTAGGTGTCAGTTCAGCTTAATCTGAAGGTAGTGTTACCCCATGAGCAGACTCCATCCCGGAGAGTATAATTTTAATATTAAAAATGCATCTAAGCCAGAGATGACTGGGCTGGTGCATAGACAGTCAGGCTAGTGATCGGACAAAAGATCAAAGACCCGAAACTTCCCCTGTCACGTCTCCATAGGAAACCTCTGAAAGGCAAGTAAGCACAGGTAATGGGCCATCAGGACAACAATACTTTGGGGAGCTTGCCTGATTCCCCCTGGAATGCTTGGAAAAAAGCAGGACATATCAAAGCAAGGTCCAGTTACATGGTGCAACCATCATGCAGCCATCAGGCGGTTGTCACACCACCTTCATCCTTCAGTTTCAGCGATTATCCTTTCCAGGAAGAGGGTCTGCCCCCAAGGCATGTTCAGCTCTATAACTATACCCCCTTTTCGAGACTCCATTTCAGAGCTCTTCCAGGATGGACTGGCAGGATGTCATTCAGTCAATTGAGACTCTCCTCAGCACGTTGGGTTTTTCTCTCCACTTATCTTTTTACCCATTCCCTCCACTTTTCCCCTATCAATTTTCACCTCTTTCCATTTCAATAGTCCTTGTGTGCTTGAGTGAGCGTTTGACTCTGAGTGAGTATGTCTGAATATATTTTCTAATAAAATATCTTGAGTGAACTTTTAGCCTGGTTCTTTTGTGATCTGACTCCATAGACATTGGGTTGAAAGATCTCGCAAGCTGCTCTGCCCTTCACTAAAAGCTGGTGCTCTGTTAATTTCCCCAACCTTTTATAAAATTCAGGTGTCCCCCCACCCCCCAGGGACCCTCAGAGATCAGGGTAACAGTAGGAAGAAACAGAGGGGAATGCTATCTGTGTACTGACTCCAAAATGACTGATAACTTCACCAATTGCTCTGTCTAGATATTAAACTAGAGAAAGAACAGAATTCTTCAGCATGCTGTAGCTTAATTGATATGAAGGTAAACAGCAATCCACCAGTGCCATTCTCTTTAGCCCGTCCTGCAAGAAGGAGTAAAACCAATGTAACACTGTGCCTCCTACATCCATTCCACCGAGCCAATGTAATAGGATATCATGGCTAAGGGTGTCAAAAGGCATTGAGAGATACAAGAAGATCACCAAGACAGTGCTCTGTCTTTCTTCCCTCCGGAACCATGACCTGAAACTAGACTGAAATGCATCCAAATAATCAATTTCCTCCAAGAATGCACAAAGCTGCTCAGCCATGACATACACAAACACCTCAGCCAAAAACATGATTGCTAGAAAGCTAGTATTGTATCATCAAGAGAACAATTGCATTTTAGATTATGTTCTACCAATCTAGCAGCAGACTGGAAATGGCTGATGGCTCCCATATTTTTGGAATGCTGTCCCTTCTGGTCGTAAATGTTTTCATTGATTTTTAATGGTTGTATTTTAAATGGTTGCATTTTAATATGTTTCCAAAGTTATGCGCCATCTTGAGGTATCATTACATATCTAAATGGAGGTTGATAGGGAAAGGGAAATAATTATCATCATCACCTGTGACGCAAAAGGAACTTCCAGAATCTTGATATTGCTCTTTTGTTCAGTTTATACTTGTATAGGTGATAATCTTCCCACATACAGCAAAGATAATAGGAACAAAGTCATATAGATCAAGCTGATTGGCTGATAGGTGGTTAATTTTTTCAAAAGATAAACTTACCCTTTAAAAACTTTGGGATTAACAAATTTCAGAAGCAGAGCATGAGAAAAACACTTCCCACATTTTAGGTGGCCATTTACATTACATTACATTATACATTGGGAGGTCCCAATTTATAATATGGGGTGTTAATTTAGAACCAGCATGGTTTGAGTGTTGGATATGACTCCAGAGACCAGGGTTCAAATCTTTCATTCGCTGTGGAAATTCACTGGGTGACCTTGGGTAAGTCACATTTACTAATCCTCAGAGGAAGGAAAAAACAAACCTTCTCTGACCTAATCTTGCCCAGAAAATCCCATGAAAGATTCCCCTTAGGGTCTCCATATCAGAAACAATTCAGTTGTGAATTATATCTGAATGTGCTATTTTATCTTGAAAGTTCTGTAGCATCTTATAAGTAGTAATTGTTCACATCCTGGAATGTCTCTTACCAAATGCCAGTGTTTCAAAAGTATATGTTTAACGGGAAGAAATATGCTATTATATTCTAGGATGTGAACAAATTAGCAGTTACAGGATATGGCATTTAATGCAGTGAAGGAGAAAAGGTATCTACTATCATTTTGATGCTAGAAACTAGGAACTAAAATGTTAATCCAGGAAAGATACAGCATGATGAGTGCAGTATACATGATCAATGTATGCAGTATTTGCTGGTGCGCGTGCACACACACACACACACACACAAATAGTGCACTGTATGCAATGTTTGAAGGAATTTCCAACCTGCAAAGCCCTACAACAGTAGAATCAGTAGTGTGATTCAAAATAATTAATAACTAATTGCCATCTTTGACTCTCCCAGTGGGTCTGGAAAATCCAGTTTTTTCCTTGCCCTGACACAATCACCTTTTCAGGCTTCTTGCCCACTGTAGTGTCTATCTCCTCCTTCCATCCACTATTTTTGGCTCCGCTTTTAATCTTCCCAGTCTCTGCACCTTTTAACAGTTTTTACCATCCGTTCTGGCAAATGGGGTGAACCAGCTGAATGACACCACGGAGTAGAATGTTGGTAGCATCCTGTCAAAAATAGACCCACAGATTTTGTTTGCATCACATCTTTGTGTTCTACATTGTATTCCAGATTCAGGCCAAGACTCAGATATCCAGTGAGTCACATTTCCCATGGGTGAGCAAAGGAGATAAAAAAGTGGTTATAATTCAGAGGAAGGGAATGTGTTTCCCATGGGCCACATAAAGACTCCAAGACTGTTTTGTGGCCTCCAGGGTCCTAAGACCCCCAAAATCTTTCTTTTCCCCTAATGTAATTCAGTACCCCTAGCGGGTATGTGTGTGATTTTGCTGCATTTTGTTCCCCTGAGCAATTTTGAGCCGAGGAGAGGCCCTTTAAAAAACAGTAAATGAATCAGAAAGTGTCCTTCCAGTCAGTTCCTATTTTTAAAAAAGCTCCTCTTGGGCCCAAAACAGCCAAGGCATTTGAGGGCCAAAAAAAAAAAAGACTTTGGCCATTGCTGCACTACACTGTTATAGTGCTATTATTCAACATTCAACATCCTGTGGAATCCTGGGGTTTGCAGTTAAGGGAGGGGCATTTAGAATTCTCAGCCAGAGAGCTCTTTGGTCTCAGTAGACTACAAACCCCAGAATTCCACAGGATGTTGAAAGTGGAATAATAGCACTGTAACAGTGTAGTGCAGAAATGGCCTTTTTTTTCAGGTGGAGGAGGTGGGGGAGCAGCTCCCTGTGGTTCCTGGGTGTTCCCTTGAAAGTTGCCCACCCACAATTTAATTTCGCCATCTCTTTGTCGAAATCTCATTATATTTGGTAGGTTTCAGAGCTCCTTATGAAGAATTACACAAATAAATTTTTTTAAAAAAAACATCTTTGAGATACACAGCACAAATCACCAGCCCAGCTGCTTACTTTTCTGAAATATGATAGGCATAATCCCCTCCAAATGAGCCATTATACTTGCCAATTTGATTCAGTTTTGGCAAGGGGAAGTAAAGTTATAGACATTTTTGTGTTTTGTTTATAGTGAATGGGCTGAATTAACTTTCTCATTTCTAAATCTTAATTCTGGCTCAGATCTCAAACTGAAATTAACTGGCTCCATATCAGTCCAAGCAGAGGTGCCAAATCAGGATCTGAATTAAATTTGTGGGCCTGGGCACATCTATGTCAGAAAGCATTCAGGCTTGGATATATGTTATACTGTACTGACTTACCTGTACCTCTATATATTTACCTCTATATATCCTTACCTCTATATATCCTTATCACTGCACAATATTGTGAAATAAGAAAGTGCAGGAAGCTTGTTGTTTTGATAAGAGCAAGTAGAAATTGAAGGCCCTACTGAGTCTAGATTAAAACAATCATACATCCCTAAATTCTTGCATTTTTTAATTCAAAGTTGTCAGCAACAGTTCAAAAGTGTCTTTTCCAAATTTAACTTTCTTTTCTTTCTTTCCATTCTGGATGCTGTTAGATTTATTTTGATTTCATGGGGGGTGGGGACACCATAGCATAAAAATACCGGTACTAAACTCAGCAAATTTCTATTTATGATTTTTTTTCAAAGATGAATTTCAAAAGCAAAATCTAGAAATGATGAGCTTTCAAGAATGTAAATTCAAAATTTCAAGTTAGTGCAGAATCTTATTGGCTTCACCCTCATTATTCAAAAATCTAAATATTATCTGAGCCTTGCATAAAAGAGCAACAAGAACGTGGGTCCTTGCTGCTACAGGAACACGTGAATTGGACTGTTTTTAAATCACATTCATTTCCATTTGTAAGTTTATAATACTTATTGGCCATTTCCACACGGGGGTAAAACTCCGCCTCCAGACAATGGGAGATAGAGGTCGTTCACACCGCCGGGCGATCTAGTGCGGTTGGAAAAGGTGAGGCTCCACACCTCCAACCGCTCTAGTGCCGCTCGAGTGCCGCCGCAAGGGTGGCGCTGCGAGTTTTTTAAAAACCACCTTCCCAGGTGGTTTTTATGAAACTCGCCCACACTAATCCGCAGCTGCTCCCAGTGTGAATCTGCAGAGACGCATTAGTGCGTCTCTGCAGATCTGCCTGGGGGCGGGCTTCCGGCTGGCGCGCTGCCCTGATTGGCGGAGCACTGCCGGAAGCCGCCAGCCGCCATTTTGGGCGCCGCCGGAACGCCGCCAAAATTCGGCGGCGTGTGGAGCGGCGGAACCGCGCTCCCCGCAGGGACGGAGCAGGGGCGGAGAAAACCGCACGCAGGTAATCTCCGCCCCTGTGTGCACCGCCCCGTTTTGGCTCCCTGCGTGTGAAAAGGGCCATTCATTTTCTTTCTACTCCTTTTGGATCATGAGCAAGTGTTGCAAAAGCATACATCAACAGTGCAATTCTATAATGTCCATGCAAAACGTAAGTCCTGCTGATCAATGTATATCAAAAACACATTTTGATGTCCTTTAAGGAGCCAAACAGAATGAGGTAGACTACACATAAATCTTCTGGACTTTCTTCAAATGTACCATCATCACACAACCTAGCTGTTTTGGCATTTGAAAAGGAACAGCTTGATCATGGGCTTCATCAAAAGAGTTCTTATGTCATTAAAAACCTAGCAGAAGCTGTCGGGGGAATGTTGGTTTAAAACACCAGAATTCTAAATATCATCATCATCATCATCATCATCATCATCATCATCATCATCTCTTCCTACTTCTCAGGTTAACTAGCTTCCCCCATTGAACAGACTGTCTGGTAAAAGGAAGCGTTGGTTCCATGAGCTATGAGAAGGCAACATCAACTACTAATTACCAACTAGTATTTTTCTCTATATGAAGAGTTCTTCCCTGCACACACTTTTTAAAGAAGGTTCCCAATATTTTAGTAAAGTAATTTTATTTTATTGATCTTATATCCCAACTTTGTCTCATGATGGGATTCAAGGTGGCTTGTTATTTATTTATTTAATTTATATTCCACTCCCCTGGCAGATTACAAGATAAGTTAAAACAGAATGCAATTTAAACAATGGTAAAAAGAAATAAAGTTATATTAGAATAATTTATTTTCAATGGTTTAAAAAGCAGCTGAAATGTAATAATGGTAGTAAAAAGTACAACACACACCAGTTCATAGAATCATAGAAATGGCAGCAACCACAAGGGCCATCTTGTCCAACCCCTGTTCTTCCTTATTCATACTTTTTGCCATCTTGACCACACTCTGATGTTGCTTGGCAACACATGGGTCAGTTTTCATCTGTGAAATGTTGGAGGATATGTGCTTCCTAAAGGGAAAATGCCACATCCTGAGAGCAGCCACATCTTCCTAATTAAAAATAACAATACAGGACCATTCCACCCATTACATGTAAGTAAATGTGGGCATGCCACTGATCACTTTTGTCAACAGGAAGTGGTATGACCAATAATGGCTTTTCTTTCTTTCTTTCTTTCTTTCTTTCTTTCTTCCTTCCTTCCTTCCTTCCTTCCTTCCTTCCTTCCCTCCCTCCCTCCCTCCCTCCCTCCTTTCTCGTTTCCTTTTTTCCCCAACAGCAACTCTGAATGATATTTGCGGGCTCAGGATTGAGAGGTGTAGTGCGAGGAATAAACCAGGCCACAAACTGAAGCTGGAAGAAAATCGGCCACAACTTTATTGGTTACAGCAAAAACAGGGTTGGATTGCACATGGGTCCGGATCCCAGACCACCTGACCCCCCAGTAGTGCAGGGATGCGGACACCCAATCCGTGCCATGTGTCGGCTGCCAACCCTGCCCTCCTGGCAATCGCCTGAATCCCCAGACCCCAGTGACCTGGGGATATAGCAGACCCGGATCCAGGACCCATGCCAACCGTCTCACAAGTTGTGACAATAAAAGGCAAAGACACAACCTAACTATAGTAGACAGGATACAACTAAAGAAAAGGAAGGGGTCGGTGGGAGGGATGACATGCAGAGAAGAACTGAGCTCTGGGGAGAGGAGAGGCTAGCTAAGTAAAAAATACCTGGACCAGAGGGAAAGATGCCTAGAGCTCTCGCCTGGGCAGAAGCAGTCAATCAATTCAAACCAGCAGGTTGAACTGATTGGCTGGGAGCTTTTTCCAGCTGCGCAAAGGCTGCTGGGTATGAGGAAGTACCCAGCAGGGCTGAGCACATGGCTGAGAAGCTGCATGGCATGGTAGGCCAACTGAACAGCCCTGGAGGACGCCGTGGAGGCAAAAGCAGGACCCACACCAGCCCAAGCTGCAAAAGTGCCGCCCGGTAAGTCAGGCTGCTAACATATTTTTGCAAGCATACATTTGCTACATTCACACTTCATGGCCAAGATCCTACACACTTTCGCAATAGCATAAATATATACTTCCACAGTGATGCTGGATCCCACAACTGTGGAATTGATTGAAGTCATCTGTTGGATACCTATCCATTATTTCCTCAGCCACCAAATCAAAAACGGGAGTAAGGGCTCAACATGTGCTTCTGGAATGATTGGCAGCACCTAGGAACGTCACTTAACACAACTTCTGAGAAAGAGAACCTGCTTGCCCAGCCATTTTAATTGATATAGTTCCCCGACAGTATTCTTGTTGTATGCCTTCAAGTCATTTCCAACTTACAGTATCCCTAAAGCAAACCTATCACAGAGTTTTCTGAGGGCTGAAAGTGAGTGATGCACCCAAGGTCACCCAGTGGTTTCCATGGCTGAGAGGAGAATTGAATGATGGTTTCCAGAGTTGTAGTCCAATGTTCAAACTGCTACACCACACTGATATATTTAAGCGTAGAGTTTGTACAGTTCAAACGTGCACCAAAAATGCATCCAGTGAAGTAGTCCTAGAGCTTTCAGATGGGCTGGCAGCAGTCTAAAAGGACCCAGGAAATCTCCATCTTCTTATAGGGCTTGGAAAAGTGAACATTTGGACTAAAATGCCCAGGCTTTTCCAGCAGCCATGTTGGTTAAGGAATCTGGAAAATACAGTCTGAAAAAAAAAAAAAGGCAACCAAGCTGTCCTTTTCATCTTTCACTCCAACAGAATCTAGCTGGAATTCCAGATTTAGGGAGAGATTCTAGGGAAGAGTTTGTGTGTGAGGCTGTGTGCTAGGAAACTGAACCATTGCTATGATCATGATGGCATTTTCCCCAACAGCTTCAAAGGCAGAGAGAGCTGCTTCTATAATATGATTCACACTACTTTTTCCATGAGGTTGCATACTCACGAAAAGAAATGTATGAACTGGCCAGGAAGGTTGTTTCTGCACAAAGCCTGGCTAACTCTGTGAGATCTCTATATCCACTGAGCATTACATTTCCTTCTGCAGCAACTTGCACATTTATGCATCCGAGCCATGGACCAGCTGCCTCAGTGTACCTTCCAGCTATGGATGCCTCTTGTTATGTTCACAGATGCAGCCTCCTTATCTGGTTGTGTTATTTTGCCCACTCTCACCACTCTACACTGCTTCTCAGTAGGATAGAAATTGTTTAAATTAAGGAGGGCTTTGGGGAATTGGGGACAACTCCCACATGGGGCTCCTGTGTCAGCCAGATGATATCAGGGCCATGACCATATCTTCTGACATCAACTGGTTCTTGGCCAAAGTGCTGTGTGGAGTTTTTCAAACAAATAGACTCCTCCTCTGTGTTCCTTACGCAGGAAAGGTGATGGAAGAGATAAGCACACTCAATTGGTGGTGCCAGAAGCTGGCTGAGCCCCATGTAGGGAGGACACAGCCAGTGGCCACATTATCTGTAGGATTCTGGAAGTTTCCAAATTCAGAAGGTGGAGTTGGGAAGCAGCAGCATGCATCATTCTGAGAGAAATAAAATATATTTTAGCTTCTGCACTGTGTATACAGTATTAATAACATGTATTAGAAGCATATATATTAGCTTATAAGTATAACACATATTTTAGATATATTTACACATATACTTCAGTACACTTTATATTTGAGCTTCTGTAATACACCAAGTCTAAGAAAACAGCTTTCTAAAACTGGCAGCTGAACAAAAGAGGGCCTCAAAGACCTTGGATCTTTAGGGTGGCTGGTATGTTTCAGTCATTGTTGATAACAACATACCAGACAGGACAAGGCTGTCTGTAAGGAGTAAACTGATTGATAGGGACATACCAGAACACAAAGGGGTACTCTGAAACTGCTAATGAGACACCTTGAATGTAACATGAGAAACAAAGATACAGGAGGGGAAGACATGGGCAGCTCGTGATCATTCCTTTTAAAGAAAACTGTAAATAAGAGTAGTGGGCACTAAATAGTGGGGAGGGGGGAATGTAAACTGGGGTAGGACTTCTTAGGTGAACTTGATAGGCTGTAACCTTTGGGGTCCTATCCAGTGGGATCCCAGGGGAGGGAAAACCTGCAACGGGGACAGGGGAGAAAATATGAAGTATTCAATACTGGGGTATGTCCTTCTCTCTGGGGAGCACCCACTTCTGCAGAAATGTACTTTCAATAAACATTAATGCTTCAGCTGATCCTCTGCTAAATTGCTTTTTGAGTCTTTTCAGCTACTTCTCACAATTCCAATTGAAACATGGCACTGTGCCAAGGAGAATTCCAATGGTTATCTACATTTGTGGTTGGTGAGGGAAACTCCATGGGCCAGGTTAGGCCTATAATCGAGATTTCTCAGGTTTCAGCATCAGATAGCCAAGAAGAGGCTTTGTACTTTTAATATCCATCTAACTGGCAGAAATCACACAACAAAATTGACTGCAAAAATTCATTTGCTGCCTGTTACATACATCTGGCAACAGCTGTATAAGTTTCAGTGCAGCTGTATTGAAATGGTTGCAACACATCACATGGGGAGGAGGAGGAAGAAGACTGAAGCTGGCTCCTCAGTTGAAACACTGTCTGGAAAAGCTCCAAGCCTCCAATATCAATATCAATACCCAATATCATCTAATCTATGTGGGCAGGGGTCAGTGGAGTAGAAATCTGGGCAACCACCCCAAACTGGTTTCTGACCTGTGAACTGGCCTGTTGAAGCACTCTGGAGAACTCAGAAGTTTGTACACTATTCGGATGTCTTGGTTGACTGAATAAAGGCATTGCCTTCATACAGATTTTGGGGATTTTTCTAATAGCCAGTGTGGCTAATGATGAAAGCAGAGATTGTATCTACATTCCACAATTATAGCCAATACCACTGTAACTGTCATAGTTCCATCTTATAGAATCCTGGGTTTTTGTAGTTAGGTGAGGTAATTAGAATTCTCTGGTCCACTCTACTACCTACAGCATTAGAGCTCTCCAACAGAGAATTCAAGCTACCTCACAAAGCTTCAAACCCCAGGGTTCCATAAAATGGGGCCACATCAGTTAAAATGGTGTGTGGATGTGGCTTCAAGTTGTCTGTCAACTTAGTGCAGTACCAAAATGCTATAATTTTGTAGCATGGATACACTCTTATCCTAAAATAGATCGGTTAGCCTTAAAGGTGTCAGAAGACTCCTTTTTCCTTCCTTTATTTTAACTTAGCTTTCTGTTCTGTTCTGTTCTGTTTCTGTTCCTCTGTCTAATCATTTTATTTATCTCTGCTTTTGTACTCTCTCTAAAATGGCTTGATCATTTTTGCTGAGGCAGGACTTTTAAGACAGATAAATAGGAAAGAACTGGGCATGTGTAGTTTACCACTGGGAAGCAGTCATCAAGCTCTCTCATTCTGGAGGAAACATTTATTGGAAGTGATGGCTCTGACACTTAAATCATACTGCAAATTTGTCTCTCTCCTTGGGGCACAAATGCCCATGTTTACAGGTATTATCCATGCAAAGCTTTTGAATGGCTTTGTTGAATGACAATTCATGTTTCCTGGTGCCCCAAGTTCCCCCTTGTAATAATAAATCAAGGAAGATTGGCTCAGAAGTTGCAAATCACCCTTCCCTCCCCCAAAGTTTTTGTAGAAGTTGGACTTTGATACATGAAAGGATTCTAAATCCCACTGGGTTTAAACATTCCAAAATTAAAATCCATCTGAGTAATGAAAAGCAACACATTCTCACTCAAACACAGGCGGTGTGTTGATAGATGCCTCCAGCGTAATTGAGCCATGGAGAAATAGATGTCGACATGCAATTGCCCTTCCCTGCCCCTTGGAAACAAAAACCAGTGGCGGAGGATGAAGAACAAGTAATTTCATTACAGGACACCTCCCAGCTCTTGTCATTATTTCAAGATTTTTGGGATTTTGTTTTGTTTTGCATTTTTGCTTGAAGAACAATCAGGAACCCATGGATTCAAACATGAACTTCCATACAAACCACGAAAGACAATATCCAGATGCAACGAGGAGACAACAACAGGCACACAGAAAACATATTATGAAAAGTCTGCAAACATTCAGAATCACATTATATTTCATGAGTATCCTCCCCATCTTGGGCACTTGAGCAAGCGAATTAAATAAACAAACAAAACCATTCTTATGTACTGCGTGGAAGTTTTATCATCATTGTTTTTAAACAACCCCCCCACCCCCAGCTTCCACCCAAAAACAAGAACTGAGTAGCTGGAGAAGCACTAAAACTGTTCAACCTAAAGCCAGTTGCTAATGCCAATTAGAACAGACTTGCTGAATCAATTATTAAATGATAGATCAGTACTTCTGGAAATTCCATTGATTCAATGGTTTTTCTCTCTTTAGGACTGTCAGTTGGATTTAGGCCTTGACAATTTACAACTTCTGCATAATGGTTTTCCTATGCAACTACTATGGATTTTCAATTATATAAATCAGGGGTAGGCAGACTTCAAACTTGGCAGAGTGACTCTGAGATTTTCTTTAGTCCAAGTTTGAAATCTGTGAACTGGAACTGGATGCAAAGAGGTGTGCTGGAAAATGTCTGTACACTTCTCATTAAGGACCAGGAAGCCCTTAGACTTGCTTAGACAAAGAATTTGCTTTCAGGAGCAGAACAAATACAAATTCATACAAATTCTTCAGACTTCTTCAGATAAATCTATTTTCAGTTTCCCCCAGGTAAGCCTTTTAATCTAATTGGGGAGAAGAAATCTTTTGCTGTTGCCCAAATAAAGCCAGAGGGAGTTTTAAAAAAAATTGCCAAATTTCTGCAAATAACTCTGGGGTATTTTTTTCTATTAATTACACTTATATTCCATTTTTCCTCCAATGAGCACAAGGTGACACATATGGCTCTCTTGTTTCCCACTTTATCCTGACAACAACCATATGAGGTCGGTTAGCAGTAGTGGCTCATTGTGGAGCGGTGGATCTACTCCGTGGCCATTTCTGCACTACACTGTTATAGTGCTATTATTCCACTTTCAACATCCTATGGAATCCTGGGGTTTGCCATTTAGGGAGGGGCATTTAGAATTCTTAGCCAGAGAGCTCTGTGGCCTCAGGAAACTGCAAACCCTGGGATTCCACAGGATATTGAAAATGGAATAGTGGCACTAGAACAGTGTAGTGCAGAAATGGCCTATGTTGCAGCTCATACTTCAAAAGAGCTATCCATGATCATAGAATCATAGAATCATAGAAATGTAGTGTTGGAAAAGACCACATGGGCCATCCAGTCCAACCCCCTGCCATGCAGGAACACCCTCAAAGCACTCCCGACAGATGGCCATCAAGCCTCTGCTTAAAAACCTCCAAGGAAGGAGACTCCACTGCACTCGGAGGCAGCGTATTCCACTGCTGAAATCTATCTCCTGAACACGTCTGTCTGAGATCACGGCAAGGTAATTCAGAAGCTCCTGCTCCTATTTTCAAATTGCAGTTGAAAGCACCTCCACAACTGGTGATCCAATCATTAGATGGCACTCGTTCTATATGAAACAATCAGCTTTGAAACACCAAAATCTAATGGCACTCCCTCACTCTGCTTGCTTGATATTATTTTACAGACTGAAGCTATTCACTCTAAACATAATTGCACATTGTTTTCCTTGTTGATTGATTCTATACTGATGTGTGTTTCCAATTTTGATGTTTCATCTTTCAGTCAGCACTACTTTGCCACCAGGAATGGATACATTTTGCTCAGTCAAGAGCACTGACTTTGATTCCATATGAATTCTAATTAGCCAGTCACTACACTGCATATACAAATGACAAATGACTCCTCCTGTTTAGTTTCTCAAAGAAGGAGACATGTATAAACAGGAGCATATGCTGATGAAAAATCATGGAAATGGAAATATCTGAAAGTGAAACTTCTTTTTATAAAGTCCTTTTATGTCCTGCAGCCTTCATTTTTCCTCCTGGTCCTCTAGTCAGAGGATTTTTTTTTCAGCATCTACACTGAGAACACAGATTTTCAATATCAGGATGTAGCAGCAGTGAACAACTGAATAAAGCTTGAGCTGGGAAAGAATGGGATTTTGCTCTAACTGAGCCTACTCTAGCTGTGCGTACCTGCCTACAACAAGCAAAGTGAACAGCAGCTGCCTCCAGAATCCTTACTGAGCATGTGTGAAGAGCATGAGTAAAGTTACACAATACAGACTGCAACAGAGAATCACAGCTGCTATATGTAAACACGTTTGCCACTTTTTAATTAAAATTTCAGAGTGCCACCAGGGTCTGAATAGTTTGCTATGGGTGACATCCAGCTGGATCCAGATAGACTGACAGGTGGATGCTCTTCCACCAATACGAAGTGGATGCACCATTAGTACACTTCTGTGTACTTACTTGATGAAAGTGAGTGATGTGTGGATTAGAATAATACGGTTCTCTAGAATATGGCTCATAAGTATGAACAGGGCCTTCACCTTATAGTCTATAAATTAGAAATTCTTTAATACATTTAAGCTTAAGATCAAGCTCCCTCTTGTGACTCAATGGCGTTTGTAAAGCCACAAACTCTCTGGTTTAGATTTAGTACTGATTTACATTTAGAGTCTTCTGTCTGTGCCAAGAATGGTGAGGTTTTCAAGATTAGTGTGAAGCCAGAAATAAATAATCTTAACATTCAGGTGATGCTCTATTTCAAAAACAACAACAACAACAACAACAAAACTTAGAGAGACTCAATGAATGGAATGACTTGACTGATTTTTGGAAGCAGCATACACATCCTAGGAGAATGATGTGGTGGGGACAGAAGACAGAACACAATGGCCATTTCTGCAGTACAGTTATAGTGTTATTATTCCACTTTCAACATCCTGTGGAATTCTGGGGTTTGTATATGCATGGTGTCAGTAGCCACACTGGGCTCCTAGGCAGTAATGGCCCTGGAGCATTTGCTCCAATTCCACCATGGATAATTCAGCCTTGACTGGACCTTATAATTCTGTGAATTATAAGCCCCTTAAGGGGCTGAAGTCTAGGAGACTACCACCCTTTTCACATGGCGATTGCAAGGAGCATTTCAGACGATGTCCTCACAATTGTGTGATGCTGCCAGGGCCGGCAGGTGCCGATCACACAATATTTCATTTTTGACTTGTAGCTGAAAATGGTGCACCTTGTCTTGCGTGCGGAGCTCCAGTGCCACTGCCCTCGTGTTTCCTCCTCCAGTGCAGCCTGGGAAAATACCTGGCTGCGCTGGGGAAGGAAGAGGTGGAGCCCTTATGCTGCCTGCCAGCCAGCAGGCAGCTCCTGCGGAGATGAAGCAGTGGGGATGCGAGAGCCTCTTGCAAGACACTCCTCGCGTGATCCCTGCACCCTGGCGCCGGACAAAGGTATGGTGCGGAAAGGGCCTAACTCAGTGGAAGCAGCATTAGTACTAACATTACTGGCTGTGAATTATTAAAGCTGAACGGATGGTAATATTCCACATTTGATTGCTTACATGCTATTTTTTTTAACAACCTTGGGCTGGAAAAATGATAATCAGTGAAGTGAGGTTTGCCCTTCTCCTTATAGGCAGTATTAGAGTCAATATGTCAGAGAAGAGATGTATCGGTTTTAAACCCACTGGATTTGCTTCTGAATTACACTGAGTTTCCTTTATACTGATGTGTTGGCGGGGGGAATCTACAGGTAAAAATAAATTACAGAAGTATTGATCCTCATATCCCACTAGAACTGAAGCACAACATTTTGACAACAAAAGCCACCTTTAAAAGATATGCTTTTCTTGATGAGAATTGTATGCCTGTCCTAAGCCTCAAAGATGAATCATTATATGCAAGGTCTCTGAAAACTGTTCAAGGTTTGTTTTGAGTGGGATCAGTAGGTGGAAACATTTTTCATTCATTCTCAAACAGTCGCAGTGGTTACCAGTGCACTTGTGAGCAGAATTCAAAGTGCTGGTACATACCTTTGAACATGTCACAAAAAGAACATTAGGATACATATGGCTAAGTGTGTTGAAGATGACAAAAGTAATTAATGGAGAAGACTGCTGCTTGGACAGATTGCAGTGGTTTGCTTTTGCCTGAGCCCCTCCTCCCCTCTTCCCTCTGTGGAGTCAACTGAGTGCAAATTACATTTGAACTTCATATCCTGCAGCAATTAAAGTAAGCTGAAGGAAAAGGTGAAAGTGGGAAGGGGAGAGATAAACTGGGACATTTTAAAAAGTAGCTGAAAAAGTGGAATGGCAGAGGATTAATCAGAACCACCCTTGCAAAACTGGGACAGTTGAAGGGTATGCTAAAGTTTTACCCATCTTGGGAGCTAAAGGAATGACTGTCTTCATGTCAGTCTTTTTGTCTGCTTAGCTTATAAGTAGCTTCATAAGGAGAAGTGAGAGGTAGCAAATGAAGAAAAGGTCTTCAAAGTGATAGCACCTCCTTTATATAATTCTTTCCTCAGAGATGCCTGATTATTTAATTTTATTTGGTGATGCAGTATTACTTCTGGCTGCCATTTTGAGAGAAACTACAAGGCTAGGGAAACTGATCCTTCCCCTCACACACGCAGTTGCCCACCTCTGAGCTAAATAAACCATGGAGTTTTGCTGGCAGTGGACAGCTTCACAACAAAGTATGTGTGGGGTGGTTTATCAAGTCATATGAATGCACCCAACGCTTAATAGTGGCTAATAAGAGTAAGGCCCTTTCCGCACATGGTGAGGGAAACGCTCCCTGCCACTACTCACCGGCTTTTTGGTGGGTCCGGGCGAGTCTGTCAGGAAGAGGAGCAGTGCGAGCTTGTCCGCACTGCTCCGGCGTCCAAAATGGTGGCTTCCGGTTGGGGGAGGCTCTCCGCCAACTGGAGAAGCTCGCCAGCTGAAAGCCCACCCCCAACAGATCTGCAGGCACGCACTAGTGCGCACCTGCAAATCTGCACCGGAGCACAGGGATGGAGCGACACGGGGTCACGCACTCTGTACTTTTAAAAAACCTCTTAAAAGAGGTTTTTAAAAAGAACGCTGTGCGACCAGTTCCAATCGCTCCGGAGTGGACTGAGGTGCGGAACTACAGAAAGTACTCTGCCCCAGTCCACTCCACAGTGCAGAAGACCTCCGTTGGAGGTCACTCTGCACAGTTTTAATAGGCCCGTGTGGAAAGGGCCTAAGAGACACTTGAGTGTTTTCTGCACAAGATTGTTATAGCACTATTATTTAACTTTCGACATCCTATGGAATCCAGCCGGCCCCTCCCAGCAAACCCCAGGATTCCATGGGATGTCGAAAGTTAAATAATAGCACTATAACAGTCTCATGCAGAAATGGCCTTGGTTTAAATATTATGTTTACTGATTTAAAATACTTGTATTTGAAGATTGTTTAATCAAATTGTAAAGGACATAATTGCAATTATCTGCTGAAAGACAGTATTCAGAGCTTTATTTAGAATTAGAATCAAAAGGACAGGGCTGTCACTATATTTCAGAAAGCTCTCCCTTACTGCACCGGGCTTTTTTTAGAGATACATGTCATAATTTCTTAGTTATAGGAAGGACAACACCTTCAGTGAATTTCAAATGGTCTGAAATGGTAATGTGGTAACACTGGGGAAAGGAGACTTACTATGATAAGACCAAGGAAAAAGAGTTTGACACAATTCATCCTGTTCTACACACCCTCCAACTGTCCCAATTTGTCAGGGACGGTCCTCACTGATTGTCTCTCTTCCCACTTTTTCTGTTGGTTTTGAAAATGTCCCAGTTTCTCTCTCCTCCTTGTCCTCAGCTTACTTCAGCTGTGGGAAATGGAGTTTGAAGTGCAGAAATGGTTTGATCTCAGTCAGTTCAGTAGGGCAGGGGAAGAAGATAGGAGAAGTAGAATCTCGCATTTTCCAGTTTGTTGTTCTTGTGTTCCTTCAAGTCATTTCTGACTTAGGGAGCCCCTAAGGCAAACTATCATGGGGTTTTCTGCACCAGATTTATTTGGAGTATGTTGCCTTTGCTTTCTTCTGCGGCAGAGAGAATGTGACTTGCCCTGCGTCACCCAGCGTGTTTCCATGGCTAAGCAAGGATTCAAACTGTGGTCACCAGTGTTATAGTCCAACACTCAAACCTCAGGGAAAAGCAAACTGAGTGATCTCTCCTAGCTTGCCTTTTTTTCACCTTTAATAATTTTTTTGCTGTCATGTCCATGCTCTAATGCTGCAGGTTCCACATCTGTACCAGTTTTCATCTGTGAAATGTTGATGGTATTGTTCCAGGATGGTCTACATCAACTTAAATGTGACTTTTGCACGATTGTGTAATTCATGGGGGCGGGGAGAGAACTCCTTCTAACCCCTGTTGCACTTTATTGACTTGTGCCCAGCAATGATTAATTTTATGTTTCTCTCTCTGATATTTTAACAGAACATGAGAAAGCTTAGCCGGATATCCAAAACACCAGATGACAGGAAGACACTGAAAGGCAGCTGTTGTTTGGAATACTTACATCAGAACAGTTTGATCAGGCAGTTCAGCTGAAAGATATACTAATTGGTCCTCAGTCTTTTTAACAGGAGCTAGTGAGATGATTGTGGAAGAAGGCTGAGAGGCTCTGTTATTTTATGCATTCTTGTAATTTACTACCCAGGGTCCCCTCATCCCTGACAAGACTACCTTCTCATTATGTATGCCCTGAAGCCCTTTCACAGTTACAGCACTATGATTGTTCTTTAACTGTATGTTTGCATCCTATCAAATCCTGGGATTTGCAGTCTAGAGAAGGGTATTTAGAATTCTCAGCCAGAGAGTTCTAGTGCCTCACCAGACTACAAACACCAAGATTCCACAGAATATTGCCATAGCAGTTAAAGTGGAATCATAACACTGTAACTGTGTAGTGAGAAAGGGCCCCAGGTCAAACACATCTTATGATTATAGTTGCAAGTTTGCTTTCTGCTGTTCTAGAGAACAGAACACAAACCAATGGATTCAAATTGCAAGAAAAGAAATTCCACTTAAACATTAGGAACGATTTGATTGAAAGAGTTGTTCCAACAATGGAATAGATTGCTTTGGAGGGTGGGGGGTCTTCGATGGCCATCTTCTGAGAGTGCTTTAGCTATACATATAGCTGCATGGCAAAGGGTTGGACTAGGTGGCCCTTGTGGCCCTTTACAACACTATGCTTCCATTATTCAAAGCCCCAAAGGGCTCTTGTCTGAAACCATGGAAACCCACTGTTAGTTGTCACAGACAATAAAGATGTTCAGACAGTTCCTCCTGTATCCTGAAAATGTGGGAGGGGGAGTTCAGGGCCATATGGACTAGCACCACTGCAGCTCCTACAGTAGAAACACACATACATGGTTCAGTGCTCAACCCCCACAAAAATTAGCTTTATATGCATGTGAATGTACACACTTAGAGCTTCTCCATGTGCAGGGGCATTGGGGACACGGTTATTCTAGAACCCCTCTGATAGGCCGGATCTCCATGTATGTGTACATAGCTCCTTTGCAGATCAAATATGAAGACGACGGGGTGTGTAGTCACTGGAGACACTACTGAGGGGAGACATGGCTAAGCCACTTGGCCCACATTTCTCAGTGAGGCACTCATGTAGCAATGCAGGGGCAGGGGTGATTCACCCTGGGAGGCAATGTTTTTGGGGCATCCTGGCCTGTAGCCACGCCCTGTGTGCCCTGGCCATGCCCCTGCACACTGCAGCCATGCCCTTCATGCCATAGTCCCCCCTCCTGCCCCCCCTCCCCACACTCCAGGCTCTGCCACTGCAGTGAGGGTAAGATAGCATCTGCACCACTCTAACAAGAGTTGTCTAAGACTGCATGTGCAGTAGACACATATAGTGATATAATGCCTCTTTAGAGAACTAGCATGGCGTAGTGGTTTAAGAATTGCACTAAGACTCTGGGAGACCAGGGTTTGAACCCCTGCTCAGCCATGGAAACCCACTGGCTGATCTTTGGCAAGTGATACTCTCTCAGCCTCAGAGGAAGGCAAAGGCAAACCCACTCTGAATAAATCTTGCCAAGAAAACCCCATAACAGTTTTCACCTTAGGGTCATCATAAATCAGAAACATACTTGAAGGTATGCAACAACAAATACCTCTTTAATGGTATGGCTCCATACTTTGGAATTCTTGGATTTGTAGTTTGATGAGACATAGACTTAATTCAAGATGCGTACACTTGCAGTGCAGAGGCTGAAATCCATACATTAATTTTTCCCCAAATTTAAACCAGAAGGTAAATTATCCCTCTCCCATAAATGCAATTTTGAGGTCATCTTCTGGGAAACAATGGAGACGTTTTGTTAGCTATGCCTCCCTCTTCCTTTTCTTCATCCCCTGCTGACTATAAGGTGGTTCTTTGGATTATTTGAGACTACTTTATTAATGTTTAAATGATGTTCAAATTTATCTCAGGGAACACCCCCCCCACAGCAACAATATAACAAATTCCATAACTGACTATGGCACATGTACAGATTTTCCCAAGATTCGATGCTCCCAATAAAGCAGCAGTGCTTGAAGTGCTTGCTTGAAGAAATCATTGGTAATGCAAATCATTGGTTAATCAAGGTAAAACATAAAAATCTAGGTAAAAGTGCAAGACAGATACAAATAGATAATATACATACTGCTATGAGGAACTGAACTTTCCATTCCCTCTATAATCTATAAATTAAGTTCAAGGTGACAAAAGCTTAATCCTTACTCCGTGTCAATCACAGTGCTTGTCCTCTCCAGTGCTTTCTCTCCTTCTGCACTTTTCTGTACAGCATCTTCCTTAAGGTTTCTCCACTGTACACATAAGGGTTATAGCTGGAAGTGGAAGGACGTGGGTTGTACAAGAAATAGCAGGAGGAGGAAGGAGCAGGAAGGATCAAGAGGAAGAAGTGGAAGCTGATAGGAAAGTGTGCATGTGGAAGGAAGGAAGCCACAGTATGCGTGTCTGTGCGTGAGAGAGGGAGCAGATGCAGAAGCAAGGATGAGATGTAACAGGGGAGATGAGAGAAAAGGGAGGAGGCATGAGTGTGGAAAAGGAGAGAAAGAGGCAGAAAGAAAGGCAGGCAGGCAGGCAGGCATACAGAGCAATATATGGACTGGGAAGAGAGGGGTTCATACACAGCCACAACACATGATCACAAAATGTAGTTAGAGATTATGGATGCAGGAAACAAGCATAACACAGAGATGCCAATTATGGAGGTGGAGTGGGTCTTGCTTTTAAATCATATTAGCGCATATACCTGGTGTTGCCCAGGATTTTATTTTCTCGTCGGTAATATTTGTTAGAAAGATTTGAGATCCTGTGTCTCTAATTCCCCAAACTGTCTTGTCCAGTACCTGTAATTTCCCCCCATATTCCCCAATCCAATCTGTATTCAGAATTATTAACATACAGAGGTTGGGTTCCTGAGAAAATACACTGCCCTCTTCCTTGCTACCAAGCCTGGTCTCCATAGCAACCCGCCTATTCAAGACAGGGCCAAGAGCTCTCTGGCTGAGAATTCTAAAGGCCCCTCCCTATACTGCAAACCCCAGGATTCCATAGAATCTTCTTAGGCAGCCAATCATATGAGGTCTTCACCTGACACAGCCAATCATATGAGGTCTTCGCCTGCCTGACACAGACAAACAAACTCACAGACAGGCTTTGACTTTTATATTGTAGATTTATAGATAAAGTACCCTGTGCCCTTCCTCTGTGTATGTCTCTTTCTTTTTTAACCTCAGTCATGTCCTCTAACTGGATGGGTGAGAAATGGGCTTTTCCAAAATCCATGTAGCTGTTTCCTTCTCTCCCAAGCTCAAAAAGACAAAGGATGAAGGCAAGGAGTAAAATCATAGATCATCCGAATTCCAGTAAGTTTTTAAACTGCAGTAGAATAACATATACTTAAAGACTAGATTAGAATTAACAGAATTTAATTACCGTCCAATCCATGACACAAATGTAATTAATGTAGGTTTTTAAAACAATCTTCTTAGCATAAAGGTAACGCAGCAGCATTTTTCCACTAACTTTCCTATCTCTCTTTCGGTGCTGGGAAGTATTCTTTCTACACAATTCTGTGTACATTGGGACCCATGGGGCAGCTCAGAATAACTACTACATTTGTCAAAACAAGTGACTGAACAAAAGCTATTATGAACTAGGGGAGAAAATGTGCTGTACTTGCTTGTTAAAAGGAAGGGGGCACACGCTGCCCACATGGAACTCTAATTCCTGTGTGTGCGCCAGTGCCAACGGTTCAGGAAACTTCCATAAGCATATTATTTATACCTAACTCTTTGCAGAAGCAAAACTTTGAGAAACCAAAGTTCTTTCTTTTTGTATTAATTTTCTTATTCATTTAATTTATACCCTCCTTTTCTCTCCTATGGGATCCAAAACAGCTTACACTGTACATTAAAACAAAATAACTAAAACAAACTGTAAACACAAAAGTAAAAAGCATTAAACAAAAATCCATTTAAAGCATTAATTTAGTAAAGTTTAAAAACACATCAGTACCTACTACAGATTAAGAACCAGCACAGCTGAGCCAACCAATGTAAAATCTGAAGGCCTGTTTAAATAGGAAGTTATTTGCCTGCAGGCAAAAAGAAAGGAGCCAAGGAGCCAAATGAGCCTCCTTCAGAAGTGAGTTCCACAGCCTTGGAGCAGCCACCAACAAAGCTCTCTCTCAGGCTCCTCACCAGATGTACCTACGATGATGGTGGTGGAACTAAGGCCATTTCCGTACTAGACTGTTATAGTGCTATTATTCCTCTTTCAACATCCTATGGAATTCTGGGGTTTGCAGGCCCCTCTCTAAATGGCAAACTCCAGGATTCCATAGGATGTTGAAAGTGGAACAATAGCACTATAACAGTCTGGTTCGGAAATAGCTTAAAAGATCTTTAAACTGGGGCAGCGTTGTATAGGCTTTGCTACCGATCAACCAGCTTGAATCACTGTAGCAGCAATTTGAATTTCTAAGCTTCAAACAGAAATTTGTACTACAGAATCTAAATAAATGATGACAAACAGGTTCCCCTGAAAGTTTTTTTTTTTTAAATGATGGGCAAAAAATCTAAATCGACACATTTGCATAAACCACACACCTGTGTTGGCAGCTTGGCAGTGTCATTTAAATTTTTCTTCCAGTATTTTACCCAATTGCTTTGACATCAGGAGAAATGATGAACCATCATGAAAAAGAAGAGGAGGAAAATAAACCTTTTAGCATTGTAAAACAAATGAGGTTTTAATAGCTTGAAAGCCAGGAGACTCCACAGCTTGCTACCCAGCAATTTCGGGCAGGATGCTTTTTAATCTACAGAACATGCTGCGGTCACCAGAAAACATCAATATTTTTCCAGGAACTATTATGTAGCTTTCCCTGAACATAAGTTCTAGCTACAGAGAGACAAGAAGAGATATAAATAAGATAAATTTATTGTGTTAAGTTCTTCAGTATTTTATTTATTCATTCCTAGAGAAAGTAACTCACCTTTCAATTAAAGAAAAAATCCCAAGGCAGCTTCCAACATATTTCAAAACAGTTTACATGTTATACAACAAACATTTAAATAAAAAGATACCTATTCATTAAAAAGAGTTAATAGCTGACACATGTAATGTAATTGTTCTGTAATCTGTCAGTGAATGCCATTTTGGGGAAGAATGGCATGATATAAATTTAATTTTTTAAAAGGGACTCTTCACCGACGTCTGTTTAATAGTTCCTTCCCTAAATGTTATGTCCCAGTGTAGCAAGAAACCTGGTGTGGATGCCCTTTTGGACGTCCACTTGCCTGCACGTCAAGCGGTTGCTAGAACACCATGTATTCTTCAAGGCCTCACATCTAGTGCCTAGGGCTGCACGTGAGGACCACTTCTGTAGTCTTTATGACCAGTCAAGACATGTAAAATGGGATGGTATGGATGAAGAACAAGTTCACAATTCCTCTACCAATCATTATGGCCTGCTTAGGGCCTTAAGAACAAAGCCCCTTGTTCATTTACAAGGTTCCTTGGAGTCTATTGTTGTTGCACACCTTCAAGTCATTGCTGACTTATGGTGACCCTAAGATGAACCTATCACATTTTTGTTTCCAGGAGCTGAGTGTGTGTGATGCACCCAAGGTCACCCAGTGGGTTTCCATGGCTGAGCGAGGAATTGAACCCTGGTCTCTAAGATTAGTCTGTTACCCCACTGGCATACCCTATCTTGGGGAATATAAATTTGATATCAAATATGCTTGCCATGCCAGAGAGATTGCCCGAATGGGTACGTAGACAAGAAAGTCGAACGACCAAAAATAGGTCAGGCCACACTGACAAAAGGTCTTCAGCCAAGGAATAGTCAACTTGAGTGGATTATTGGATTTTCCCCAGGTTGAGCTACTCCGACTTTAGTAAACCCTGCACTGCAAGGTCCAGCTGCATAAATCAACCATGCAAACTACCAAGTGGCTAATGTACGGCATTTCTTCCTTTATTTTGGCCATTGTTCTTCCCAGGACAGGGCCTGCCCTCAAGGTACGTTCTGCCCTATAAGTAGTCCCAGTTTTTGAAGGTCTCTTCAGAGAACTCCCTGCCACACCAGCAGACCGGCACTCTGTTAGTCGAGTGATCCCCTCGGCCGCTTCTTTTTGCTGAGCTCCATTCTTCTTGCCACTTCCTGGACTAAAGACTTCAGGATAGGTGCCGTATCACTGCCTTTACACCTTCTCCACTGAATCCTCTATCAATTTTCACTTCTTTCCTTTCTCAATAGGCCTTGTGTGCATGAGTGAGTGAGTGTGTCAATGCGTGAGAACACATTTATTAATAAAATCCAGTTATTGGTACATTTGCCTGGCTTTTCACTTGGCTTGACCCTGTAAAAATTGAGTAAAAGATCCTCCTGGGTTGCCCTGCCCCTTGTTTGGCTACAGCCAGTGCTCCACTAATTTCCCCAACCTTTGCATTTTTGGAGCAAATCCCAGCATCCCCCAAGGGACTCCCAGAAGTCAGGGTAACAAATCTAGTGCTGAAACCACTATACCATGCTGGCTCTCTTTGGAGTCCTTACCCTCTGATGGATTTCACAGATGAAAATGAGGGCACATGTGGCCAAGCAACATCACAGTATGGTCAAAATGGCAAAAGTATTAATGGGGAAGAACATACTAACATACCAAAGGCTGCAGCAATATGGAGGGTGCAAATTGCTTTTGAACTCAGGCTGCAGCAGTTGAAGTAAAGGGAGGACAAATTGAAGGAGTGGGAAAAGAGAGAGAAACTGAGATATCTTAAAAGAAGCTGAAAAAGTGGGAGGAGAGAGGCTTCATCAGGACTATCCTTGCCAAATTGGGACGGTTGGAGGGTACCGGATCCCTCCCTGCAGACAAACAAATCTGCCCATCTCCTCTAATGCCTAGCTCACATAAACAATGGATGACATGATAAAATTGATCCTAGCTGGTACTACTTCAGAATGCAAACAGGCAAATGCATGACTAAATATCCCTCTGTATAAAAATACAAAAAACTTAATCTGAGGGGAACTCTACTCTACTATCTTGTCTCCCTGAGATGCACATTTCAAAAAAGGAAAGAAAACCTTCCCATGAGGAACTATAACCTCTATGAGTTATTGGTTTCACCCAGTGGGTGGAAGAACCCTGAGGAAGGATCTATGCTTCAATTTCCAGTTCAATTTGGAATGAGAGCTAGCAGGGAGATAAGCTGTATTCGCCAAGGATAATAACCGGGCCCTTGGAAGCTTAAATTAGGGCTTTGAAGTTGCCTATGATAACTGCTGAGCAACCAGATTTCTGTAAGCAAGTCCTGCACTGTTGCTTTGTGGGGAACATGGAACTTTGGGAGACTGTGTATGGTATACTGTTGCTGTTAACTTTAAAAACTGATTTAAATCTGCAAACCGTTTAAACCACTGTGATTGTGGTGTGTAGTATTCATTTGTAACTGGCCTCAGAGAACCCAATGAGATGATATAGGACCATATCCGATGGTGATTTGACATGCACACTTTAAAGTGGTACAGCCCCAGGATCAATTTTGCTACCTCACATGTGTGACTAAGGCCTGTGTTTTTTCCCTGGCCCACTTTGCTTTCCTTTTCTGCTGTTTGTTTTCCAAATGTGCAGACATGTACACTTATCCAAAAGCATATTGACCACTATACCACTAAAAGATACGAAAGCACAGTAAAGAATATGAAGCTGTTCGTTTCATCAAGCTTGTTTTCAATTCAGGTGCTTTTCTTGTGGACTGGTGGCCAGCCACAGCAGCAAAAAAACAATGTGGTCCTGGCTTGTGTTTGTGCAAATATGCTTTTATGCAGTCTCAGATGACACTTGAATTTCAAACAGTTCAGTCCCCAGATAAGGCGTGATATATCACTCCAGAGGATTCAGCTGAGGCAAAATGTCAGCTACTAACAAACACTTTAAGGGATTAAACAACAAGCAATTATACCGCTTCCTGCATGTTAAGTGGCTCTGATTTTGGCCTTGATAGATTGAGATGACAAGTAATGTGTTTTTTCAAATCCAGTGTTGCAAGTGGTGTATCAAAGAGTGGCTGCGTAATCACCATTCATTGCAACATCTTCATTTCATTCTCTTCATACTGATGCTTTTGACAAAGTTAATTGTGTGGTAATGCTGCAGTACAGGCACAAACCAGAATAACCTGTGATGCAGCCAGTCAAATAAAGCCCATCTGACATATATGGCAGCTGAACAGGGTTTTTAAAAATTCCAAGTTTTGCTATCTCTGTGGGACTTAAAAAACAACCATAGAAACTACCCCTAGAGTTGTCAGATCTGAGGGCCTGGCCTTGAGCTTCCAGTTTTATTGGGTCGTCTCTAGGCAGGAAACAAGGATACTAATTCTCCAGGTTTGGTAGGCCCACATCTAGGCAAACGGAAAGGACTGTGTGCAAATCTACAGCTCAGCTAGTAGAGCAGCAGCTTGCTACAATTTGCAGTATGATTTGTTGCAAACGTGCAAAGATTCTTGGGTGGGTATGGATCTACTTGGTTAAGTGCCTCCTTCCCTTCCAGTCACTGTGGTGCCAGGACTTCCCATCCATTCTGCTTTAACTAAAAGCAAGTAGGCTAGATTAGATATTCCCTATTCTGTCTTCCTAAATAAGTAAGAAGGAATAACACTTTAATTTCACCTTGATCTGGGAAGAGCCCTGTTAGTTAACATTTCTGTCTTAATTTGTAAACAGGAAAATATGTTTCCCCTCCCTCTCCTTCTATGAGCAAATGTGGTTGGTACTTTATACATAACACTTAATGACATCACCAGCAGCTATCTTTGAGTCTTAGGTTTTAGCCCCGAAACTTCAGGGCCGGGAATAATCCTGAACTGGCAACCCTAACAGAATGACTTGTCAAGGACATGTCTGGAGGATGTTTACTTACTTACAGCTTGTCAGCCTGCTAAGCCACCTAAGGAAATGGACAACAGTAAGAACATTTTCATTTTAAAAAAATGAAATATAAACAAATAAGAGCATTATTTAAAAATAAACTAAAACTGAAAATAGAATACTGTATAAATTTTTTAAACCACAAGCAGTTAAAACAGCCGCATCAGCCACCCCAGGTTTAAAGACTAATGGCCTTGCAAAACAGTACAGACTTAGGCCATTTCCTTTGAGGCCCATCCCTAAACTGCAAACCCCAGGATTCCATAGGATGTTGAAAGTGGAATAATAGCACTATAACAGGCTAGTGTGGAAATGGCCTTAGCTGTCCACCATAACTTTAAGAAGGATGGAGCCAGCCTGACTCTTTTCCAAGGGAGCTCTGCAGTCAGGGTGCTGCTACAAAGAAGGTCAGTCATGTGTATCCACCAAAGCTATCCTCTTGGAGTGGTGGCACATTCAATGGGGCAATCACTGGAGATCTCCGGTTTTGGGCAGACTTAATATGACAGCAGGTAACCTGGTCCCAATGATGTAGGGCTCTGTAAGTCAATACTCGCATCTTGAACTGAATTTGGAAAGAGTGTATCCTGTTTGGTGGGTCCAGTAGGAACAAGAATATAAGCTAATACTATGGGTGAAAGATCTGTAGTTGCAAATTTATAATTTTAATCTGGCACCCTACACACATATATGCACATCTGTGTACAAAACACACAGGAACTATATCTATACTTCAGTTAAATCTTTTTGATACCTCTTTAACTGCAGTGGTGGCTCCATCCTGCAGACTTCTGGGATCTGTAATTTATTGAGAGACTTAGGATTCTGTGCTAGATAGTTCTTATGCTTTTAGTTCAAAGGAGTGAGTACAGTTGCATAACTCCCTAACAGAGAATTCTAAGTCATTCACCAAACTACAGATCCAAGGATTCCATATGATTGAGCAAGAAGTTGAAATTGACATCAAATTACTTTAACTGGATAGTGCAGACATATTCACTTTCCTCTCAATAGCTTTCAGGTCTGCCAAGGTAAAATAATCAGCCCTGTAACTAGGGAGACAGTATTGTTTTATGTCCATTTTTATCTGTGAACATGTGGCCTCTTTGGCATACATGTTTTACCATGCCATTCTCTCACCACATTTTGTTTCCTATCGTGTACTGTTCACTGCTAGCAGATAAGATAATGTACACAGTAATACACGGAAGATAAGCAGAGTCCCACAGACTGTGACCGAGATCCTATAGGACACAGCCAGATGCAGACCACTGACATAATCCACTGAGATCTGCTGTGGTTCTCCAGAGATCTCAGTACATGGTGACACAGATCTGTGTCTAGCTATGCGGACATAGCCAGAACCTTATCTGATTCTCCCCTTCCCAATCTCCACCAGCCACAGAACAGCCATGAAGGGGCTGCAGCAGCTGAATGGGGGTTTGGCCGTTGCCAAAGTTGGAAAAGAATACCAACCCACACACAAAAAGAAAATTCCAATGAATGGGACTTGCCATGATGACCGGAGAATAAAGTTGCATGCCAGTCCTGCCCTGGTACTAGCTGTGCCCATAAGATATCTACAGGGAGACTGACTACACTTGTGCAGCTGCTCATAAGGAGGTTTCTTTCTATGGAAGTTGGAACCAGTTTGTGAGCATTCAGGAGGCAGGTACAGCAATGTGTCCAATGCTGGGAGGAGTCTCACTCTGTGGTCACTGCACAAAGCCCATTTCACAGGGATAAGAGGTGAAGGAGATAACATCTGTTCAATCATCTGTGAAAGCCCACTAGGTATTGATCAAAGCTTTTGGTTTTCTAGTCTGCCTAGAACTGCCATACAAGGATGGTTCTCAGGTCCCTAGTACATCATTACTGATGTCTGGCAGACTGCATGCAGTATATGTTCTGAAGACCTGGAGAATAGACCACAGTATATGTCCGTGAGCTCTCACAATCGCATCCTTAAAAATATCAAAGTGGAATTGGATTTCCACTAAGTCAAACACTTAAAACAGAGGATCTTTCAGCCCTGGAGCCAAAGTTGGACCTCCTGGGTCCCAATCTTCTGTAGTTCCCAGATTGCCACATCTCCTCCCCCAAGACATCATAATTTGTTGGCTTTCCAGATTTTGTATGAGTTTTCCCCTTTTCTAAGTATTTGAAATGCCTCTCCTAATTCAACTAAGTTACTGGCAGTTAGAGATTTAAAAGTGCAAGTATGCTATAGCTGTTTTTCATTCCAATGTTTTGTTTTTGGCCTTGACATCACTGGAATGCAGCCCCTGGGAACTTTTCTAAAATTGAATTTGGCTTTGGGGATCAAGGACAGGTTCCCCTTGATTTATAATTAGCATGGCTCTCCTTGAAGTGGTTCAGGCCCACTGAACCATAAACCTTTTCACAGTCTCCAGAACAGGACATGAGGCTAACCGTGCCAATTCCCCACAAACTTTCTAACTGATAAGCCAATGTCATGAGCAAGTTGAAAATAGTTACAGTTTCTCATGCCGCTTTGGAGTCAGCAAACAGGGTGATCGTTGCCAGAAGTAATTATGAAAGTGCGAATGTTAATTAAAATCTATTTTCAAATATGTTTCACAGCTTTCAACATGGCAGGAAGTGTCTGTTACTCATGTGAATTGTCACATTGGCTGTACTCAGGAAAACAAGCAGGGGTTTAAAAAAAATTAAAAGAAAAAAGGACAGAATGAAAAAGCAAACCCAGTTTGAAAATGAAATACTTCATATAATCTGAATCCATATTCTTACCTTCATACTGTAGATCTCAGAGCAGCTTAGGCAGTTCCCATGTGACTTCCCATCTACTTATCTTCCAGGCCCAAAGCTTCTTAGCTATAATAATGGAAGGGCATTGTGTGCCATCAGAGCATTCTGTGAATTATCTTACTAGTGCAATAAGTTTGTGGTTAGATCCAAAACAGGCATTATGGTGAGAAATCAGCATTTACAAGGTCAAAATCAATTTAAACATGACCTGACAACCAGGCAACCCCAACAGCCTCTGGCTTTTCTTCCTATTACAGGATTCAGTCTATGATAACATGAAATTCCACCTCTCTTTTCCCTTGCCAGGATGGTGATGGAAGCAGGATGGTCTGGAGGCCATTTTAGGGTACACAGAGGTGAACACGCTGCAGTTAAATCCTGCTAAAAATCTTACCGTTTTAGATATCTGCTCAGTTGGATGATCATGGACAACAGGTTCTACTTGGCACTGTCCATAGTATGTTATCAATGGAGGTACAGGTGAAACTGGTGGCCAGGCAGACTTTTTACCAGGCTTCAGCGGGCTTTCCAGATGCAGCCTTATCTGGAGAAAGCAAAGCTTCTCTTGGTGAATCATGCTCTGGTTGTATCTAGGCAAGATCACAATTGCATGTACAGGACTCTAGCAAGGGGGAAGGCAGTACAAGCTCGAAACATGTCCCCCTTGCACACAGGCTCTGATCCCATGAAATTTTATACAAGAGTAAAACATTTTTAAAAGATAAGTTTTAATATTGATATTACATTTCTACATTTTTAAAATTAAACTATGGTGCACACTAATGTTATTTTCAAAAGTGTGTCCATGATTTTTAGGGCCTAAATATCCTAAAGGCACCAGATCCTATCTGATCGTGGAAGCAAAACAGGGTCAGCCCTGGTTAGTACTTGGACAGAAGACTGCTAATGAATACCAGATGCTGTAAGCTATATTTCAGACGAAGGAACTGGTAAAACTACCTCTATTCCTTGCCTCTGTGAAATCCATAGAGTTGCCATAAATCAACAAATGATTTGAGGGCACATACATGCACACATATGATAGTTTCAAAGTTTCAAAGCTTGTTGATTGTTTTGTAACTTGTAAAAAGAAGATGCCTCATTCTGTCAGTTCTCCTTGATCTTTTGATGGCTTTTGATGCTGTCAGCCATGGCACTTTATTGGGATGGGTCTTTGAGATGGCACTAGCAGGTGTACATAGGGTGCGGCCCTTTGCACAACTACTTGTAAATCTGTTATTGATTTATTGATTCCATTTATAGCCTGCTCCTTTGCCATGAAAGGCACCCAAAACAACTAATAAAACAGATTGCACTCCCTGCCCTCAGGCTTAGCATCAAAGTAAGATATAAAACTTAAGGGAAACAGTTTGACAGATGAAACATTTGACAGATGAAAGCTGGGACATGTGTGGCCAAGCAACATCAGAGATGGCAAAATTAATTGATGAGAAAGAACACACAAACTGGGAGTCTGCAGCAATTTCCTTTTGACTGAACCTACTGCGGGAGGGCAAGATTCTGCTTCCTTCTGTTTTCTCTCTGCTGAATTAACTGAGTGCTTTTACACATTGGACTCCATTTGCAGCAATTGAATTAAGCCAAGGGCAAAGGAAAGCAGGAGGAGCTAAAAAAGAATCTGGGACCTTTTAAAAGCAGCAGTAAAAGTGGGAGGGCAGAGGATGAACTGAGATTATCCCTACCAAATCGGGACAGTTGGATGGATTGCAAGTAGGGTCAATCAATGAAAACCTGTGCTTATACAAGACCTGAACCCAAAACTCATGCCCACAATCCCATGCACCTCCAGTTATAGTACTAAATGAAGTGGCCTTTGCAGCTGGCCCTGAAATAGCTTCTACCAAAATAGCTTTCAGACAGGGATGGGAGCAGAGCTGGCAATAAAAGTCATGAAATCATTGAGCTGGAAGACATTTCAAAGGCCATCTAGGCCAATCCTGCATGAGTGCAAAAATCCACAGCTAAAATAGTTCTGAGAGGTGGCATCCAACCTCCATTTAAAGCTACCCAACGAAGGGAAGATGATGCCCAACGTCTTCTGCTTGGAGAAACTGCAACCAGCAGAGCTGCTTCAATTAAGCTTCTAGTCAGGGAGAGAGGCAGAACAGACAGAGAGGCATTGCTGCTGCTGATGGTGGTACTCTGCCTGTACCCACTGTCACCAGCAGAGTGGCTTTTAAAGCTCAAGGGGACATTGGAGTAAACATGGGTAGGTTTCAAAGTTCTGAGAAATGTTTTTTTGTTATAAACAGGGTGACTTTATAAAGAGTCTATTTTCTGTGAATGCCAAATGAATGATATTTTCCTCTCTCTGTCAAATGAATACCAAAAGCAACAAAAGGATGCTGAATGACGAGCTTATGGCATTTCACTGGCAAGTCTGAATTTTAAAAGTGATTTATCACTTGCAGTGTTATTCCACAAAACAGCAAGAACTGTCATGAAGACTCTGCTGTGATGCAGCACAATGCCTCGAGTCTGTATTTTGAATATCCAGTGAGACCACAACTGACTAGATAATTACTACTTTTTTAGCACCCAGCTTATCATTCTGTTGAAGACTTAGAATGCATTGCCAGTGGTACTAGGAATTCTGTAATACTTAGCCAACATATCAGATTTGTGTTTCTATTTCAACACTTTATTAACCCAGGCAGTAAAAATTTATCTGCACTAGCTACCTTTGGTCCTGTGATCCAGGATGAATCTTCTTGATAATGAACACTATTCTGCTACAACAAAGCTCCCATTCATTTCAGTGGGACTTGCGCATGACAACTTCCTGCTAAATTATTTTGCTAGGCTGTATGTGCAGTCTGGGAGAACTATTACACCATGTCTTTATGTTCTTTCTTTTTCAATTCAAGCAGTTTTTTGATGGATATCTAGGATGTTGTTGGTTGATAGCTGAATGAGTAAATCCAACAGTGTTTGTCTGACAGTAGAATAGACACCACAGGTGGGATGGATTTCATCTCTTCCCTGCAGCCTAACCTCATGTGCTACATAAATCTCCTCAAAAGATTGGGGAGATGTGGGGAAGATTTGGACAGGTTTGAGGAAGAGGGTACAAGGGGAGAGAGAAGACTATGTGCGCATCATTAGATGTTGCCCATTAAGTGAAGCGCTTAGACAGTAGCAAGAAAGCAAATAAACAAATACATTTGAAACCCAGCTGAGTGACAGGTAGTCATAGGAAATTCTCTGGAAACATTTTAAAGGATGTGATAATCATGAAGAATTATTCCCTAACTAGAATTTGTTTAGCTCTTGAATGTAGTTACTGTGATCTGTGGAAGGCAAAATAAGAGCGTTGCCCACTTCCAACAAGAATTCTACTCTCCCATGAAATCTTCCTCAAGTCCCTAGTTTTCAGTGCCATAACTTAAAATTTCAGTTGAGCATTGCAGTATTACCAAAGTACTAAAAGCAAATGTAAAAATTCTAGAACAATTTTGAATGTCTTACTCTTTGCAATGCTAGAAATTTGAGGACTGAAGGGAAATTTCACTGGGGAGGTGAAACGTTATGGGGGGGCAAAGCCCTCATTTTGCCCCCCCACTTTGGCTGTAGATACACACCTGCTAAGGCATTGATTGCCAAATTAAAGTACCCTGTTGTCCCCATTGACATGATGGGAAGTGTTAAGTCTGAATGTTCTCAAATGCCTTATGACCATCACTCTCTTTACCTCCAGCTACTTTCTGGGATATGGAAGAAGAAAAATGTTAACAAATCAACTGAAACAGGGATAGGGAATGTGTGGCCATTTTTTCTTACCTTTGGCTATGTTGTCTGCTTAATGTTTAACCTTTTAAGTTGGTGTTGGGAAATATGTAGCCTTACAGATGTTGCTAAACTAAATCAGACCTCCAGTGCAATTACTTATTGCAATGCTGGATTCAATTTTTTCCAGTTATATCGATACGTATTTTTATTTTGTAAAGTAAAAAGAAAAGGAAAAGAGAAGAGAATCTTAGGGGGAAACAGATTAAGCAACACAGAAAGGTAAATGTAACCATTACAAAAAGAGAGAGAGACATTTCAGACTCTTTATGCACTTGTAGAAAATGGTAAAAAAATCCCGCTTTCCAATGAGGAGTTGAAGCCACCATGATGCACACAGTTAATTATGTCTAAGCTCAATGGCAGCACAATCCCTTGCATGGAGGAAGAACACACAGGTCCAAGATGACTCTGCTTTGATTGTAGCAGTTTAATACCATTTTAGCTGCCATGTCTCTATCCTATGGAATTCTAGAAATTATTGCTTGTGGGGTATTTAGAATTGTCTTCTAGAGAGCTATAGATGTGTAGTTCAGGGAAGAGCATCAAACCACAAATCACAGGATGCCATAGGTTGAAACCATAACAGCTACAGTAGTATCAAAGTTCTATAAACCTGCACTGTGGACATAGACCTGCTTACCAAGGGACCAGCTTGGCATTTTCAGTTTTCCGGAAGATGACGATTTGGCATATCCAAACAGAGACATAGATAAATGGAAATTCTGGTTGTGTGAGATTACCTTAACCAGACCATTGCCCTTTAGCTCTAGTACTCTTTTTGTGCTGAGCACAATGTAGACTTTGTCTGTGAAAGACTTCTTGAACTGCCACTCTCCAAAAGACACTTGATCCTGGATTATAGATTGGATTACAAATTTTATTTAACATTAAAAACCATGTATTAATTAATCTGAGACCAGTGAAGGGGGGGTCCCACCCTATCAGCCCTCAGGAGGGCCTGCCTATGAAGAAGTCTTGCACTTTGGCATACAGTGAGGATAAGACTAGGTCTCTTCTCCAGCACTTGCCCTGTATCTGACGGGTGGTCCTTACATTTCCCACTGGGCAACTGGCTGCAAACACCCCCTCCAGGAAAGGCATATACATATGCACATTCTTACTTTGAGAACAGTGGGACTGGTGGATAACGTCATCACCTGTTGGCTCAACTCATTGCTTTCACTCTCCTACCTGTCACAGCAAGGTCCTAGCCTCACTTGCCTCATTTCCCTCTTTCTACTATCTCTGTTTGGAAGTCTGAGAAGCCTATGGCCAAGTTTTTTAAGCAGATGTAATGTCTATCCAAAGAAAGGTGCTCCATCTCTTTCAAACAGGTGAGCCTTTTCTCCCTCAGGAACATTGGTTGCCCAAAGGTCCTACTATCTAGCCATTCTAGCTTTCTCTTGGTATCCTGATCAGCATTCCTCTGTGCTATGTCTATGCTCAAAGATTTCCTTGCCACATACCTCCCAGGCTTGTTCTAGGGTGTGCTCATGTGATTTATTCACAAGCAATTTTTTTCCGGGAAACAAGTCTGAAATGCTGATGCTTGTCACAGGTAGACACACTCAGCCATGTTTGAGCTGGAGACTGCAGTCCTCCCCAGAGTGGCCCTTTCTTCCTTAAGGAGTCAGGCACTTCACCCTAGTAAACACTAGTACAGAGCAATTTACTTTGATTCATCAGCAGATATAAAATGCAGAACACAAGGACTGTCACAACATTAAGTATAGTTAGAGAATAATAAATGTTCTAAAAAGACTTAAATCAGAGATGGGGAATGTCGAGCCTTCCAGATGCTGCTAGACTACAATTCCCATCAACTTTCTCTATGGCTATGCTAGCTAGGGCTACCAGGAGTTGCAGTCTAACAACATGGGGAGGACCACTCTTGCTGTCCTGGAGAACAACCAGCATAGTCAAGAACATATGCACATAAATAATGGATTGGCTCAATAGCCAGGAATTGGTTGCCACCAATCTTTCCACAGGATAAAGAAAGCAAGAAAGGTGTGTATACTCACTAAAGAACACTGGAGTTTGGAGTAGCAGGCCAAAGCAGTGTGAATAGTGGGGACTAGTGGTTCTCATGTTAGCTGGGCAATGAATCTGCTCTAAGTTTTAGTCTGAACTTCCAATGAACAATTACAGCTCTAAATATATTTAAACTTTGGATTAAAATCCAGAACATATACTGGCATGGGAGCCACCAACCGCTACTGAGTGCAAGTCTCTCATTTTGCTTCTGCTTGTTTCAAAGCATAAAAGATGGTCTCTCACACTTCCCAAGCAGACTGTGAGTATCCAAAGAATCTGAGGGTGGCAACAGGAATTCTCTTATGTTCTCCTCCCTTTAAAGCAGGCAGAAGCAGTATCTAAAAGCTCAGCTGAGTTCTCAGCAATTAACAGAGAAGGCGCAGGCGACATGGGCTGGTGCAATCCTCATTGGAGAGGATTAGAGAGCCAGTTGTCTGACCCAATTGCTTTAGATGTTATGCTATTTAACATCTGAAGCTATTGAGACATTTAGTACCACTAGATTTTTGCCCTTGATACTCAAAATTCCCCTTTACATCTTCCAACAAGCAGAGCTACAGAACCTGAGGCCCTCCAGATACTGATGAACTGATTACATTTTTTTTATCCTACCTCTGAGCAAAATTTTAAATGGTTTTAATTCTATAGATTTTTTTTTACTTTTAAAAATAACTTTTAAACATATTCACTGATGTTTTTGTAGGTGTTTAATTTGTCCTGGTTTTACTATTCTGTAAACTGCCTTAAGTCCTAATGTCGGGAGAAAAGCAGGACATAAATGAATAAAATAAAACTAATAATACTTCCATCATCTGTCACCACTGACCAGGCTGGCAGAGGCTGATGGGCATTAGAGCCCAACAACAACTGGAGGACCAGAGATCCCAGACTTCAGAAAACATTGCTGTAGTAAAAGACTCATAAAATGTAAATCTTGAATCTGTAACCTAAACTTTTAAAACAAAGTTCAGAAGTTTTCATAATAATATTGCAAAATTTGTGTAAAATACCTGGAAAACAATCATTGTTATCACTCTTTTTCCATGAATAATTCTTAGAGAATTACCCTAAAAAATTCACCTTTGCAGCAATACAAGTTTTACTGTTGCTTTATTTTTCTTGTCATATGCAATGGAGAATAGTGAGAAATAATTTGAACAAGGATTGTACAATTGATGAAAAGGAAAACCAAGCCTGCTAGCCATATCAGCAGGAAAGTGTTCTGCCCTTTAAACTCCAGCAGGTAGGCAGGAGCCAGCCACAGGCCTTGCCCAGTGAGCCACAGCAGGAGCAGCAATGTAGCTCGCTGCCATGACATTCTCAACAGTGGCATTACAGGTGGAAGCAGGCAGAGGTACCACAGAAAATACTGGGATGTGCACACTTTGTTAAAACTCACAAAAACGGCTGTGTGCAAGAAGCAACAGAAGACGAGATCTCTGTAACAGGCAAAGGAAATCACTAGGAGTAGCAGGAGCTGAGGCAGGAAAGCTGCAAGGCCAAGGGCAAAGCTCCACTTGCTCTCTGCAGTCAAGTACAGCATATAGAAATAGGGTGAGAAGTTGTGGCGGATATCCCTCCTGGACAAGTGGTAGAGGTAGGTATGCTCCAAAAATTCCCAGCCATAACATGAATAAAACACAAGGCCCAGAGCAGCAAATGTACAACCAGACACCAACCCAAAAAGGAGAACATCATAATTGAACAACTTTAAGAAAAGCCCTTGCAAATCACCCCTCAAAGGGCCCTTTTGCTTCTTTAAAGAGACACTGCCCCTTTTTCCAGGCTCAGCATCTCTGTTACTTTGCAAATGGAGAACTAGTGGCAATGCATAAGTCACAGGGTAAATCTTCATGTGCACAGACAGGCCAAAAAGAACAGCTGCCTTTATGAAATGACTCTTTTCCATATAATACATGGTGCCAAGGACAAGACTTGCAACAAGAGACTCAGCATTTCCTCTGCTGGACACTGTCATTGGCAGGGGATTGAGGAGCCAGAACGCACAATACCCACACGCGTTCCTACTATCCAGCCCTCGGAGAAGGAGGATTTGATACACGAGGTATGCAACAACCATATCCCCAACAACAAAGAGGATCTTCCCATACAAATCAGTCACATAAATGTTTGGTGTTAAAATCCAGCCCAGTAATGGAGTGTAACGGTACGTGGCTCTCAAGTAAGGAGATTTCCCTTCTGTGATATATTTAGCAGCATCAGTGAATACCTGGTAATCAATGTCTGTATACTTTACCAACATAGTTCTGTCCTGAAAAATGCCATAAAAGACAAGTGCAAGCCTGATTATGAAAGCAGTACTGAATAAAACATCCTTCCTAAGGAATCCAGTAAAGATGGGTTTCTTTAATATCTGATGGGATGCCATACTTGGTCCTCTGAGAGAAAGAAGAGTTCTGTATTGGTCCAGAATTGAGTCCATCAACTGTGCTGCTGTCTGAATAAGAAGTGGAACTCTGTTTCCATGCTCTTAATGTCTTAAGATACATATAAAATCCAAAGGGGAACTCTGGCTAGGTAGGAAGCATTTCTGTAGAAAACAGGAAGAAAAAACAGATAAGGGATAGCTGGGATTTTAGAAACAAGAAGACTGGAGTAACCTGTTACATTATTATTATTATTAGTAGTAGTAGTAGTAATAATACAACTTTGTCTTATTTCGTTAGTAGTTTTGGAAACCTTGGCCTAAATTAAATTGCCAATCACAACTAGAGTAGACTCACTTAGCCAACAGGAGTTGTATTACCTGTCCAGCAATTCATTGAGTAGGCCTTACTCTAGTTGAAACTAGCCATTGGGTTTAGGCCAGTGGTGGGAATCATATGGCCTTCCAACACATCTTGCACTGGGCTGTTGACAGCTATAGATCAGCAACATCTTGTGAGCCACATGATTCTCAGCCCTCATTTAGATTCTCTTGGGAAGTGGGGTTGAAGTAAAAATCAAATCAAATCCAAGCAAGACTTGAAGGCACTTGGGACAACTGTACTTCTGAAGCTAAGCATGTCTACTGTTGTGAGCAACCTAGATGGGAATGCCATTTCCTCAACACTGTGTCACACACTGCAGAGAGGTCTGGAAATAGTAGCCATCAAAATGTTTCTGAATTTCTTTTCCCACCAGCCATCAGTTCCTGCCAACATGGCCAATAGTGAGGTATGAAAAGAACAGTAGCGTGTCAATGTCTGGAGGACTGCACATTGCCCACCCTTATCCTACAATGACCAAGTAAAAGGAAGAATGACTGGGGCTATTGCAAAGGGAAAAAAACAACAACAGATGTGATTCTCAATGGGCAAGTGTACAGACAGACAAAAACACACTTATTTTCTTCATTATGTGAATAGGTGACATTCAATCCTGCAGCAAAAAGCAAAGCACTGAAGTAAGGGATACTATTGCACTGAGGGTGTCTCCCTTCGCCTTCACAGCGAGTAGCTCTGTCCACCTTGACAGGGACTGGGCACAACATTTCTCTGTGCACAGAGATGAAGTCTGCTGATAAGGATCAGACTTCACACCCTGGAAGAGGGAGGGTAAAGGTGAGCATAGCCTGTTCTTAACTCTTTCCTCTTGCTTCCCTGCACTTTCTCTCTAGTTGATGTGCTGAGGAACAGGCCCAATGCCCACAGCAGCAGCACCACCACCAAAGTGAGAGTGCAGGTAAGCACAGCAAGGAAACGCAGGGCCATTTCACACAATTGTAGCCTTGTGATTCCACTTTAACTGCCATGGCTGCATTGTACGGAATCTTGGGATTGGTAGTTTGCTGAGGCACTAGAACTCTCTAGCTGAGAACTCTGAACACCCCTCCCTAACCTGCACATGCCAGGATTCCAGAAGATGTTGCAGAAGTTAAATTGGAATCACAGTATTATAATTATATAGTGTAAAAGGGCACCTGGTAAGCAACCTGCATAGCCACCACTCACCTGCATGCTCTCCCCTTTGCAAGATTCCATCTTGTTTCTCTGGCAGGCGCAGCAGTGATGACTGGAGCCAACAGAAAAAAAATGAGTGACACCCTCACTTTTTGGCAGTAGTGGATGCAGAACGGAGGCCTTTCTGCACTACACTGTTCTAGTACGATAATTCCACTTTCAACATCCTATGGAATCCTGGGGTTTGCAGTTTCGGAAGGGGCCAGCCGGCCCCTCCCAAAACTGCAAACCGCAGGATTCCATAGGATGTTGAAAGTGGAATCATCGCACTATAACAGTGCAGTGCAGAAAAGGCCTGAGTTTTCTGGTCTCAGTCACCAAGCGCCTCTTCAAGACAGCACAGGTAAACCAGTAATAGGATCACATAGCCTCTTTTAATCTAAGCAGCAACTTCTGTCCACTTCCATTCTTACTCTGGGCACCAGGGTGATGGGGAAGTTGGCCAGGACCCAATCCATTCTCATGTGCCACTTGTGGAGGAGGGAGGTGACTGGGAAGAGGGACCACCTTGACCTCTCTGCTCCCGCCCTGGAACAGCACCCAACATTCCACACTGGAGAGTCAAGCTTTGGCCCTCTAGATCTTTTGGACCACAACTCCCATAGTCCCTTGCAGGCTGCAATTTATGGTAGTTGAGGTTCAAACATCTGGGGAAGCAGTGTTTGAGAAACATTACTCCACATTGGGCAGTGACGAAGTTATGGCTACCCTGGCTTCAGAGGGGAAGGAAAATGAGAGGGCATGCCATATGTGAGCACATCCTCATTTTTCCTCCATCTGAGCTAGCACTAGTTGCTTCTTCATTGTCTGAATTGCCTCCCTCCAACTTTATGCACTGGTGAGCATTTTGGGTTTCATGGGTGTTGGGGCAAGGAGTATCAAGCTCTGGCTGGTTGATGTAGGATCTCAGCCACAGCGTATCATAATGAAAATCATTAGTAAACAAATGGCTGCTAGTACATAGAGGGTCCTCCCTAGCACATGGCAGGGGGAGGCAAATACACAATAATGTGTGAATGAGGAGAGATCAGATTCTCCACGTGTAAAAGTGGAAAGACTGCCAGCCATTTAAGGTAGAGGCAGGCCGCGCACGACTCTCTGCAACACCCATCATCCCTACCCACCGTAGGCAACGGTTATGGATGATGGGAATCGCCTCATAACAACACCCATCATCCCTACCCACCTGGGAAGGATGGATGATGGGAATCGCCTCATAACAACACCCATTTATCCCTACCCACCTGGTAGGATGGATGATGGGAATCGCCTCATAACAACACCCTTTATCCCTACCCACCATAGGCAACGGTTATGGATGATGGGAATCGCCTCATAACAACACCCATCATCCCTACCCACCATAGGCAACGGTTATGGATGGTGGGAATCGCCTCATAGCAACACCCATCATCCCTACCCACCTGTAGGATGGATGATGGGAATCGCCTCATAACAACACCCATCATCCCTACCCACCATAGGCAACGGTTATGGATGATGGGAATCGCCTCATAACAACACCCATCATCCCTACCCACCATAGGCAACGGTTATGGATGGTGGGAATCGCCTCATAGCAACACCCATCATCCCTACCCACTGTAGATGGATGATGGGAATCGCCTCATAACAACACCCATCATCCCTACCCACCATAGGCAACGGTTATGGATGATGGGAATCGCCTCATAACAACACCCATCATCCCTACCCACCGTAGGCAACGGTTATGGATGGTGGGAATCGCCTCATAACAACACCCATCATCCCTACCCACCGTAGGGAACGGTTATGGATGATGGGAATCGCCTCATAACAACACCCATCATCCCTACCCACCGTAGGCAACGGTTATGGATGGTGGGAATCGCCTCATAACAACACCCATCATCCCTACCCACCGTAGGCAACGGTTATGGATGGTGGGAATCGCCTCATAACAACACCCATCATCCCTACCCACCGTAGGCAACGGTTATGGATGGTGGGAATCGCCTCATAACAACACCCATCATCCCTACCCACCGTAGGGAACGGTTATGGATGATGGGAATCGCCTCATAACAACACCCATCATCCCTACCCACCGTAGGGAACGGTTATGGATGATGGGAATCGCCTCATAACAACACCCATCATCCCTACCCACCGTAGGCAACGGTTATGGATGGTGGGAATCGCCTCATAACAACACCCATCATCCCTACCCACCGTAGGCAACGGTTATGGATGGTGGGAATCGCCTCATAACAACACCCATCATCCCTACCCACCGTAGGCAACGGTTATGGATGGTGGGAATCGCCTCATAACAACACCCATCATCCCTACCCACCGTAGGGAACGGTTATGGATGGTGGGAATCGCCTCATAACAACACCCATCATCCCTACCCACCGTAGGCAACGGTTATGGATGGTGGGAATCGCCTCATAACAACACCCATCATCCCTACCCACCGTAGGGAACGGTTATGGATGATGGGAATCGCCTCATAACAACACCCATCATCCCTACCCACCGTAGGGAACGGTTATGGATGATGGGAATCGCCTCATAACAACACCCATCATCCCTACCCACCGTAGGAACGGTTATGGATGGTGGGAATCGCCTCATAACAACACCCATCATCCCTACCCACCGTAGGCAACGGTTATGGATGGTGGGAATCGCCTCATAACAACACCCATCATCCCTACCCACCGTAGGGAACGGTTATGGATGATGGGAATCGCCTCATAACAACACCCATCATCCCTACCCACCGTAGGGAACGGTTATGGATGATGGGAATCGCCTCATAACAACACCCATCATCCCTACCCACCGTAGGCAACGGTTATGGATGGTGGGAATGGCATTCTAACAAAATGTGGAGGGTCTCTTGCTCTGACTGGAAGGCGCTGGGGGGGCAGATTCCTTTGCCCCCCGCAAAGAGATGGAAATTACCCAACTGGGAGTGTAGGAGGAGATACTTCTGCCTCCGTTCCCACGGTCAAGGCCGGCTGCCCAAAGGCGCAGGGGAGGGATCTCGCTATCTGCCCGTCAAGCTTCTAAGGCCATTTCCGCACTAGCCTGTTATGGCGCTTTGATTCCACTTTCAACATCGTATGGAATCCTGGGGTTTGCAGTTCCGGGAGGGGCCGGCGCCCACCCCCGGAACTTCAAACCCCAGGATTCCACAGGACGTTGAAAGTGGAATCAAAGCGCTATAACCGGCTAGTGCGGAAACGTCTCAAGAGCCTCCCCGAAGGAGGCAGATGCTACGGGAGCGCCCTGCTTTCCCACCTGGCAGGGAGGGGGCTTCCTAGGAAGAATACCTGTGATTCCGCAATTATTACTCTTGAGGCCGACAGAGAAGCGCTCGCGGTGAAGGACCAATCAGCATCGGCAACGCTGATGCATTTCCCCACCTCCGGGGAGGGAAGCGGCTTGATTCTGCGCGTGCGCTTTAGCGTAAAAGAAGCTGAGCGGAGTTGCCCTCTTCGCTTCCGGTTTTCAGGACAATGCGGCCGGGCGGAAGAAGTGGAACTGGCAAGGTGGGCTGGAGTTTGACGTATTGGGAACGGCTGGAGTTTGACGTATGGAGCGTGTGCGCCGCTGGGAAGCAGGATTTTATATGGGGATGGTAGGAAAGAGCGCCCTACGTTTCTCATGCACATTATTTTTTCTTAGCCACTTATTCCTCCCTGCTGCTATTATTCCACTTTCAAAAGGCCCCTCCTTAAGCTACAAAGGCCAGGATTCCATAGAATGTGGAAAGTGGAACCATAGCGCTATAGCAGGCTAGTGTGGAAATGGCATCAGTCTGTCGCTGCTGAGCTCTGGGTATCGTTTCTAAGCCCAAAAAATCAAAGCAGCAACAAGCCTTGTTTACTACAGTTTGCAACTTTCCCCTCAGACAAAAAACCAGTGATGTGTATAAGTCTTTTACTCCAAGTCTCAAGTCTCCACCTTCAAGTCTCAGGTCCTTGAAGATGCTTTCAAGTCAAGTCTCAAGTCTGGGAGCCAGCTTTATACCCTAACCTATATTCCAGAATTTCTGGACAGAGTCTAATAGTTTTAACAATTTAAGCAGAGTCGGCCCTCCACGTTTGTGATTTTGCCATCTGAAGCTTTGGAAGTGGGGAATAGGATCCTTCTTACTCTCCATTACTGAGGCTTCAAAAGCTTTAGAAGGAAGGACCCTTCCTCCCCAAGCCTGTTGCCTAACAGATTTGCTGTTCCCTCTGAGAAATGCACCCTCCACTCTGGGGACAAATCTTGCTTTCTGCTCTTAGAAAAAGTATTAGAAGGGACAGACTGCAGAGCAGACCTCAAGCCCACCTCAAGCCCATCGCCTGACCCGTTTGCTGTTCCCCTCTGAGAAATGCACCCATGCTTTGGGCGTGAGACAGATTGTCATGTGGCCAGAAAGCAAAAAGAGATGGAAGCATTGTTCAAAGTTGCAAGGTTTCTGGATGAATATGTTAAGTTACTGAAGCAAGAGCAGCAAGTCAATCACTAAAAATATACAAGTCCTAAGGCGAGTGAAGTCAATGTATCATTTATCCCCAAGTCAAGTCTGAGTCAAGTCACTGAAGCAACTTAAGTCCAAACCGAGTCTACATCACTGCTAAAAAGAAAGTAAAGTAGAATTTTTAAAGGCAGGAAGAGATCTGGACACACACACCCAAATTTCTTTCTTTTTTATCCAACGACAGATTAATGCATTTCTTTGCAAACTGCTGCAATGGAAGGCAGTAGATGTAGCTGGATAGAGTGGAAATCCATCAGTCTCTTCAGGATACATGCTCAGGTAAAATCTGCAGTTTTAATATCAGTGTGTCAGGACATATGGAGTAGTGGATTGCAATTTAGGAGTGCTAAAATACATCAGTTAGTCTTAAAGGAGTTGCTAGATTTCCCCCTCTTCCCATTTTCTTTTTGTGCTAGCATTTGCAAGTCTTTTTGTGTCACCCCCTTGTTTCTCAGGATCAATGAGCTCTTGTTTCTTGGCTACAACCCTGGAGACCCGGGTTCAGTTCCTCACTCTACCATGGAAACCCACTTGGTGACCTTGGACATGTCACACACTCTCAGCCCCAGGAAGCCTGTTGATAGGGTCACCTTAGAATTGCCATAAGTCAGAAATAACTTGAAGGTACACAGCAACAACAAAAATGCAGGGGGGGGGTCTAGGGCCTTTCCTGTGCTATTTTTCTCCCCCACTAGACTGGTAAGAGCCTAGAAGCTACTTAGCAAGTGAATTTAAGCTAGCCTCTGTTTTCTTAACCAGCAGCAGAGAGATGTATCTCATCACACAAGGCAACAGAGGATTATGAACTGGGCCACCTTGCAGAGATGCTTCAAGATGAGGTCCTTGGATAAATTGAAATGTGCTCTATAAATGCAAAGCACTATTATTATAATGTTCCAAATCACACTCAAGGAACGTTGATGGCTATCTTCTGGGGAGGTGAGCTTGTCCCACACTATTTTCTCTGTGCTCAGACCAAAGGCTAATAGTGCCAAGGAGATATGGATGAGGTCCCCAATGTCCAGACTTTACAAGGCAACGATGTCTAGCCAGAAATCCCCAGCAAAGGCTAGTAATGCAGCCTCCAGAAATTTCCTGGAAGAGTCTAGGATCTATCCCTTCTTCCCACCAACAGTGTCTGGAAAGGGCCCCAGTTCCTGGTACCAGAAAGCTCCTCCATGGAGCTATAGATCTGTGGAAAAGCACATAAGAGGTCCTTGTTGTGGTTATCCACCTTCAAGTTCTTTCCAACTTATGGTGAGCCTAAGATAAACTTATTGAGGAGCTTTCTTCACAGGATTTATTCAGAGGAGGTTTGCTATTGTCGTTCCCTTAGTCTGTGAATGTATGACTTGCCCAAGGTCACCCAGTGGATTTTCAGAGCAGAAGTTTCCTGGGATTTGCAGTTTAGGGAGAGGCCTTTAGAATTCTCAGCCAGAGAGCTCTGAATAGAACAGTTGCTATGGGGACGAGGCCAAGCAGCAAAAAGGAGGGCAGCGTATTCCCTCAGGACCCCAACTTCTGTATGTTAATACTTGAATACAGATTGGATTGGGGAATATGAGGAAAAGTTACATGTACTGAACAAGACAGAGCATTAGAGACACAGGATCTCAAATCTGTGTATTTCAACTGCATCTAATTCCTAAGGTAAGGTAGGGTAAAGTATTTCTAACAAGAATTACCTATGAGAAAAAATCCCGGGCAACTACAGGTAGTTACACTAGTCTAATATATAGAAGTCAAAGTTTGTCTGTTTGTCCATGTCAGGTAGAGAAGACCTCATATGATTGGCTGTGTCAGGTGAAGACCTCATATGATTGGCTGCCTGAGAAGATTCTATGGAATCCTGCGATTTGCAGTTTAGGGAGGGGCCTTTAGAATTCTCACCGAGAGAGCTCTGAATAGTACAATTGCTATGGAGACAAGGCATAGCAGCAAGGAGTTGGGTAGTGTATTCCCTCAGAAATCAAACTTCTGTATGTTAACAACTCTGAATACAGATTAGATAGGGGAAAATAGGGAAAAGTTACAGGTACTGGACAAGACAGTTTGGGGAATGAGAGACACAGGATCTCAAATCTGTGTATTTCGACAGCATCTAATTCCCAAGGTAAGGTAAGGTAATTCCTAAGATATTTCAAACAAGTATTACCTATGAGAAAATAAAATCCTGGGCAATGCCAGGTATATACGCTTGTCCAATATACAAGCATCACACCACATTGGCCCTGTATAAGAAGTCATAGATTTAAGGTTTTGGTTATGATGCTCTAGGGGAGGAATCAATAAAGTGTCATAGCCAGGTGGAGGATGCTTGTTTTGCTCCTCCACCTTCATCCCATGGATTTTCCTTCTTCCCCCTGGTAATTATTCAAAGATATTTGGTAACAACTCCATCGTCAACTAACAGATTTAACTGAGGATGGAATCACATTGATAATGTTTTAATATCTAGCATAACGATCAGCATCTGCAGATAAAACCTTGATTTTACAAGGAAATTGCTGTATGCCTGCTGTTTCCTTTCATTGTCATTTGTGCAGGAATTCCATTTATTAAATGTCAGGAGGGAAAGTGGAAGAAACTGATTTTGAAAAGTGAAATGAAAGGTGGTTAACAAGGAAAAATAGTCAAAGACAGTATCTGCAATAAGACACTTCAGATAGAAAATAAGCTGTAAGAGTTGTAAGAGCAGCCTCTTACAACCACAGTCTTGTATTTTTTTCCCATTGTGGATTTGAGATATACCCAATGGGATCTTTTTTTTTACTTTTTCACAAAACCACTGCAAATGGAATTTGTTTCTCCTTAAAGGCCATTTTGAGCTTTCTTCAACACTGCTAAACTGTTGGCATTATACTTCTTCTTATTGAACAATTGTAACAAAGCCTTTTCCTGCCACAAAAAAAAAAAAAAAAAAAAGGTACCCTCTCATAAGCTGGTCAGAAATTCAATACCTGTGGCCTAACAGTTGAAGAGAGCACTGTTGATGTGGGGTGTGTCCTTTTTCCTCATCCTCAGATTTCACAGTCCTATCTATTGCAAATACCCAAGTGCCAATGACTGTTGCAAATAATTTATCTTATATAATCATTTTTATGCAAACTTATGTAATACCAAAACAGGATGTGTAAGATTTGTTAGTGAAACTGAACAAAAGCAGACTAGAGCTGTCCTGAGGAAGTTATGTTGTGTATGTCAGAGGAGATTCTGAGGGAAAAGGGAAGATTTGAGAGAGTAAAGAGACTGAGAACAACACGGAAGAGAGTGTGAAAAGGACAGAATAGTATTAAATATCCCCAGTACAGCCTTCAGCCAGCAGTGGCTCTGAGGCCACAGAATGTTGGGATGAGGCCTCAAGTTGCATTCTGCCCTAGTGCTCTGTAGCAGCAAACAGGCTTGAGACCCTAAATGGATATCTACATGGCCTCTAGCTGTCCCAATTTGCTGGGACAGTCCTGATTAATCCTTTCTCACCTCACTTTTTCAGCTGCTTTTAAAATATCCCAGTTTATTTTTCTTCCTCCCTCTTTTCCCCTTTGTCTACAGCTTACTTACAATGGCAAATCTCTACCAACTCTGTGAAATCTTTACTGTGCACATGTGGTTTTGTATTTATGTCAACATCACACTGGATAGATCTTTCATCAATTAGTTTTTATTGCACAACCATAAATAATCAGGAGACAGTATATACTTTTAAGTCAACACACTCAATCTACCTTACCCGAACAGGCACAATTCACACTCTCCTCTGCTTCACTGAGGGTATAAATGTCTGCCCACATAGATTTCACTCCATGCATATGATGAAGTGAACTGGAGTTCACTTAGTCAGATGCATGAATATGAATACTGGATGAATACTTATACTAGAAATTTATTTTTCTCTGCCAGTCTGAAAGGTGCTACAGGATTCCTTTCTCTCTCTTTATGTTGAGACAGACTAACATAGCTATGTCTTTAAATGCTAGCGTACAGAGTAATTGTGAGGATAAAGCAGATATTTGTGTGTGCAGCAGGGAAGGAATAACATGAATAACAAGGTAGTATACTTGAGGAAAGACAGAATAAATATGTAATATATGATCCTCAATCAATTTATGCATCATCATAGCAGAGATTATGTCTGCACATTCATACCTCCCAAGTTTTACTGAAAGAAATAGGAAAAATTGGTTTGACATACTTGATAAAAGTATGGGACTTTACAACTTGTCAGTGCTATAGCCTCCTAAAAGATGATAATTTCTAGAAGAAGAAGAGTTGTCCATTAAAAAAAAATCCTGGTGAAAAGCAGACTTGAAAATGTATGGTGATCTTAAGAATCAAAAAGCATGAAATCTTACTAAAAGTGGAGGTTAGTCACATGTCAGCTGCTTCTGGCAGTTGGATGTTGGAGGGAAATGACACTATACTCACCAACTAGATGCTGCAGTAGAGAGAAACTTTTAAATCCATGGGAAAGTATAGTTTGAGTGATTTTTTTCATCTCTGTGCCCACCATCAGAATCTTTCCTAGAAGGGGTGTAAGAAGTGATACCTTGCCTACAATGATAGTTAGCTCTTTGTCCACATATATTCATGATTGTTCCAATAATTAAAAAACAGGATACACGTCTATGTATCTTTTGTTTTTACTACATGCTTCTACCATATATATCATATTTGCATCTACCAGAGATAGAAGCATACCATAGATATAAATGTGGGAAAACTACCCACTGTGTGTGCCTAGTTCAAATATGCAGAATATATACCCAGTGACAAAAAAATTAAGTGACATCACATGATGATTTTCATATTCTTATACATTATTCCCTACTTTGTGTGTGCAATTTCAGACCTTAGATAATTTCTGGTATTAGTTGCTATCTGATTATTGGACAATACATTTGTATGTTCATTCAGAGTAGGTAATGGTAGGTAATATTAGTAGGTAATAACAGCAGGAAATATTTTGATCACTTAATTATTTGTTAATAAGTTTGATCCAAACATTGTACAAAGTCAGGTTGGTTCAAGACCTTACACTTCTTGTCTGTCTTTTCAGTGTTTATATCTTACTGGGATTCTAATGCAGATTAATGGCTGTGAAACATAGAGAGGAAAGTGACAACAAAGGCCATCCAGTCCAACCCCCTGCATTTCAGGAATGCACAATCAAGACAAATGTCCATCCTGCCTCTGTTTGAAAGCCTCCAAAGAAGGAGACTCCACCACACTCTGAGGCAGCGCATTCCACACTGTCAAACTGGTCTTCCCATCAGGAAGCTCTTCCTAATGTTTAGGTGGAAGCACTTTTCCCGCATTATGAAGTTGTTGCTCCACATCCTAGTCTCAAACTTGTGCCATCCTCCATATCACATCCCTTCAAATATCTAAATATGTCTATCATGTCACCTCTTGACCTTTTCTTCTCCAGGTTAAACATATGATTCTATGATTCTACCAGCTCCCTAGACTGCTCCTCATAGTGCATGGTTTCTAGACTTTTTACCATTTTGGGCACTCTCTTCTGGCCACATTCCAGCTTGTCAATATCCTTCTTGAATTGTGGTGCCCACAAATGGACACAGTATTCCAGATGAGGTCTGACCAAAGCAGAATAGAGTGGTACTATTACTTCCCTTGATCTCCACACTATAATCTTATTATACCATCTAGAATTGCATTGGCTTTTTTAGCTGCTACATCACACTACTTATTCATGTTCAGCTTGTGGTCTACTAAGACTGCTTAGTCTGTTTCACATATACTGTGGCCAACCCAGGTATCACCCGTGCTATATCTATGCATTTCATTTTTTTTTCTGCCTGAGTGTAGTATCTTACATTTCTTCCTAATGAAATTCATTTGGCCCAGCTCCCCAATCTGAATTCTGATCCTGTCCTCTGGGTTAGTAGCTACCCCTCCTAATTTGGTGTCACCTGCACATTTGATGAGCCATGCCCTCTATTCCTTCATCCAAGTCATTGATAAAGATGTTGAGTAGCACTGGGCCCAGAACAGAACCCTGTGGCACCCCGTTAATCACTTCTCTCCAGGATGAAAAGGAACCCTTTGTGAGCACCTTTTGGGTTCAGTTAGGTGACCAGTTACAAATCTGCCTAACAATAGCATGTAAGGCACACTGGAAGTTGGCTGCACATATACAAATAGTTATATTACATGGACAGGTGACAGCTATGGCCGGTTGTGTGAGATAAGACAAGAACCAGGAGCTATGGGGACAGTTAATATTCAAGACCAAGAACAAAGGACAAGCCAAACAGAAGAGAGAGTTAAGGAGCAAGTCAGAGGGAGGCCAAAGATTATGCAAGAATACATGGATATGCCAGAGCTCAACAAACTTTCCTGCTCAAATAAGGCTCAACTGGAACAGGAAACTCTGTTGTACTCTTCTTGGCCAGGAAGACTGAACAACCAACCCAGCTGGGCAAAGTCAGTGAATAATGTACTTTATTGAGGAGCTGCTGGGTCATGGCTCAGAACACTGGCCAGCTTCACAGAGAACCAACAACTCCTGACGTGAACTACCAAAGTTGGCTATCTTCTGACACTATAAACAGCTAGAAGACCAAGCTAGATTTCCAGCTACTCATATTTTATTCTACCTCAACTTTTCTTAAGGAAGTGAGTTTTCTGCTATAAATCATTTGTGGGAATCCACACATGAGTTCCTTGCCTCCTTAAGCAGATGTCTCCTAACCACTGATTGCTCCATTAATTCTAGAAAAACAGGTATTTGATGTCCCCTGTGATAGGTAGAACAATCTAGGAAGTGCAATGTGATACGATTCAGAGCCACTCCAAGAGAATATCTTAGTGTACCACAAGGCTACTGAAAGGTGAAGGTCTTATGTGGGGTGTATGTGTTACATATTGGGAATATCTGATATATTTGCATTGGACATGCCAGGGCTGGCCCAACACATTTTGCTACTTCAGGGAAAGAACAAGATGATGCCCCATCACATTCCACGAACAAAAACTATTTGGACTGGCAGATGAATATTTCTTCAATGCTTGTAATGGGCAACCATCGTCCAGCTCATATCAAGTTAACAGGCCAGCTTGGGGGGCATAGAGCTAGCTGCTTAGTACACAGTTCTCTGTTTCAACATCTTTCTTCTACTTCCTGGCATCTGCTGCCTGAAGCAATAATCCACCCTGTCTAATGGTGGGATTAGCCCTACCACATGTCATGCAAGGGACTTCTAGATTTGTCCATGCCCTGTGACACTGTGAAAAATCTGTAGCATGCATTCCTTTACTGTATGTGAATGTGCGTTTGTCTATCTCTGTAAACTATGTCTGCCTTTCTCCGTCTTCAGCCATATGTAATTCAGAACATACTAACATCTCACACATATTTGGTGATATTTTACCTTTACCTCAGTGCTCTTTCAGATAGATCCAAGCTTTACTAAAATGGAAGCCAGGGCTTTTCTTTCTTAGAGACTGATAAGACAGTACCTAGCTCCCTGCTGATGTCAGTAATATAGAGAAGTAACCATAATATAACATGGACCATGTCTGTGAATCAGAGTGGCCTTCATGTTATATTACTGCTATTCCTGTATATTACTAACATCATCAGTGAGCAAAGTACTGTACTATCAGTCTCTCTCCCTATAGCATGCCTCAGCTAGCTATGCCAAAAGAGCACTTTAGCATTTCAGTACCTGACTAGTGGTGGCTATTACTGAACAAGTCCAGAAAGACATGCAGGCAATGACTGATTCCGTAACTCTGAACTGAGTTACTACTATCTTCCCCATTGAACATGGAAACAGTGAAAACAAAAGAGAGCTGGAACCTTTGCTTCCATAACCCATTTGATAGAATAATAGAACTGTAAAGTTATAGCAATAGCAGTTACATTTCTATACTGCGTATCAGTGCAAAGCACTCCCTAAGTGGTTTACAATGTTATAAACTAATTGCCCCCAACAAACTGGGTACTCATTTTACCGATCTGTGGAAAGATAGAAGGCTGGGTCAACCTGGAGCCCTACAGGATTGAACTCACAATGTTATGGCTGTAGTACTGGCATTTAACCATTGTGCCACCAGGGCTCTATAAAGTTGGAAAAGACCAGAAGGATAATCTGCTCCAAGCCTCTGCCAGTGTAGAAAATCCACAACAAAAGCAGCCCTGATGGATGGTCTTATCTAAAAACCTCCAGTGACTGAGAGTCTACTACCTTTTAAGGTGATCAATAAGATGTGAATTTTCAAATAAAATGATACTGTAATATTTCTACCTCTCAAACTCTACTCAATATAAATTCTGGTAGCTATGCCAAATATATATCCAGACACATTTTTTTTCTTTCTTCTCTTTTTTGGGGTCTGGGTGGAGGCTGAGGCTTTCCCCCCTCTGTGTACCTTCTAAGCTCTCTTGCATGGTATACAGCTCCTGTTGAGAAAGGCAATGCATACTTACAAGTCCTTTTCAATAGGAAGATCTCCCTTACTTGCTGCATCACTGGATATGTCTTTGCCCAACAGAAAGGACCCCTGCTGGGCTTGATTGGAAGAAATTTTTCATTTTCAGTAAACAAAAACATTTTTTTTGTAAGGGGGAGAATTAGAAGGGCAATTACTTTTAGAATCCAATATAATACTATGACTAAAATGCTGATTGACTCTGGAAGCAGCCATTTTTAGCAGCATGAATAATTATTATTATTTTAAGCACACAGTGCAAGCAATAACACGCCCCTGCTAGCAGTGTATAGATTTAAATCTAGAACCAGCAACTAACTAATAATGATAAGTTTAATTTTTGCTATTGGTGCTTGTTTTATCCAGATAGATGTATAACTGGAAAAAAAGTTGTATAATCTAGTAAGAATATCTAGATGATACATTACAGGGAACTGTTTTGCTTGATGGGGGGAAGAGGAAAAAGATTTCTAAAAGTAAAAAAAAAAAAATCTTGTTTCAGGGGGAAAAAATCACTAACTGGAATCCTCTGCCTTTCATCCTGTTGTAAATAAACATGGTAGTTACCTTCATAGTGTAATCTGTATTCAGGAATAAAAAATAGAGTCTAAAAAGCATACTTCCTGAAAATAATCTACATATAAATATATTAACAGGAGATATTGATGGTTCTGTTTTGGAATGTTACTGGAAATTATTTTGTTCTTATGTGCAATTTTATACAACCAGAAAAGCAGTGCACTGGCTGTTTACTGACTGTTGTCCCAATACCACCGGTTCAATATCAAATTAACTTTATTTTGTGACATTTTCCACACTTTAGTCATTAACAATATGAGACTAATTTCACTCCTCTACCTGTCTACGCAGAAATTAGTCCCATTGTGTTCAATGAGATGTATTCCAAAACTGAGTAAAATATTTCATCCTGTTACGCTCTGCAGTCTGATATGGTTTAATTGGCAAAAACATATTAATTGGCAGATATGCTTAATTGGCATAAAATATTAATCATATAGAGACTTAAGGCTGAAAAGAGCCATGTGGAGGAGGGAACTTTGACTGGAAAAATAGGTCAGAGATGGTCCCAAGTATGCCTGGGTTGTAAAGCCTGACTTAATGGCTCTTTCAATTAGAAACAATAGCCAGCTCCAAGCAAGAGTGAGAAACCCTGCTGGTGCATTTCCTATAGAAGGCAAAGCCGTAAAACCGGCTATCAACCCATGCTGGTACCTATTTGTTCCAAACACCAAAAACAAAGAGCCTCATTTGTTTTGACAGCGTTGGCTCAGAAAAACAGGAACATTTTCACCAAATCAATAATTGCCTCATCCTCACACCTGTGATTTTTTCATGATCCCTAATCAAGCAGACACAAAAACTTTTTGCCATCCACGTGTTAAAATCATCAGCTGTTTCCTTCAAGCATCAAGAAACATCAACCCATCCTGTCACATTTTATCCAGCCTGCAAAACTCTTGTTTATTCAGGTAGAGAGCTATTAACACCTCATGCCTCCAGGGCAGATTATGGGGTATAAAGAGCCCTTGATTTTAGGCACTTCAGTTTCAGAGGTCCTCCTTGTCACTCTGCCTTTTGCCTTGGAAGCAAGTCCAAGCCACATTGCTGCTGCTTCACTTCTCTCTGGATGGTAAATATAACCCAAGCCCCATTCTATTCCCCTACCCATTTTCCTCTCTCTCTTTTCAATTAGCCTTGTGTGATTGCTTGTGTGTGATTATTTCATGTGTGTGCATGTATATTTTCCCCCAATAAAACACATTTAAATTGTACCATAAGCCTTCTCACTGATCTCTTTTAGCAGTTATCATTGGTGTCAAATCTCGTTAAGTTATCCCCTCTCACAGGCCTCCTGTTTTTGAGCTAATTATTCTCTGTTATATGTTTCGGGGTAAAAATTCTGTCAGTACAATCCTGTACATGTTGCCAGTTGCCTCCTTCTCAGCTGACCTGGACATTTTCCTTGATGTTCATTTCTCCACTGAATTTCTCTGTGGGTCGGGAAGGGAGCATGTTATGCCCATACATGGCATCCAGCTAGTGTGGGAGGACCCAACAACCTTCCTGGTAAGTCAGAGAATTAGAGAGAAAGGAAGAGGAGAAAGGAACATGTACAGAGCTCTGCTCCATTTGTGCATGCCCATCTCTACTCCAGAGGGCAGCACAGAGGCTGGAGCCATCATTCACTCACTGAAGAGTAACAGTTAAAAACAACAACAGCATACACAACCACACACTAGTTTAGGATTGGGCTAGTATCCGATATGGGAACAGAGAGGAGACACTGCTCCACTCATGTCCATAAAGACGTCCTTTCCCATATGAAGAACAATATTCTCACTCCTCATTTCCCACCTATGTCTAATCACTTTCTGAAATGGAAAAAAAATCCTCAAACTTATCTTTCTCCTCTGCAAAAAAATCTTTTCTGCCATGAACTCCTTCCTTCCAGCCAACAGAATGCTCTCTCTGTGTCCCTGAGTCTCAAAATATGCCAGTCTCTGGTAAGACAAGACCAAAAGAAAAAAACAAAACAAAACTCTCCTCATATTTACATGTCCTGTAAAAAAATTATTTATGAACCACTTTTCTTCTCAGCAGGGACTTCAAAATGATGTACAGTAAAGCTGGCATGTAAAAACAGAAAAACTGAAGCAAAGCATTTTTTAAAAGCAAACTAGGAATGACTTCAGAAGTCAAAAGCCTGACAAAATAATTCAGTCTGGGTTGCTGGTTGGAAGCCCAGTAACAATAGAACCAGCCTAACTTCTCTTGCAAGAGAGAGCCACGGTCAACATCCTCCTAGAGAAGATGCCCGTGTTACCGTAGTTTCTAGCTCAGACTTGTGGGATATCAGATATCATTTGATATCAATAATTTGGCCTTCTTCACCCATTCCTCTCCACATGCTTGCGAGGCCCCAGGACAAGCACGCACACAGGTACAGCCGACAATAGCTGAAACATTCCAAAACAAATCCAGGCAGGCCAGAAATAGTCAGATTGCCGCTTTAGGAGACCTCAAGGCAAGTACCATATTATGTATGCACGCTACTTACAAAGGACTCCCTTCCCCAAGCAGGCAGCTTGACGAGCCGAATACTCAACTGTCAAGCACTCCGCGTTTGCATATTGGCTACGCTATTGACAAAGCTGTCATAACTCAATCATGTAAAATGCTGACCTTTCAGAGGCTTTGTCTCCAGCCCCAAACCCATTGTTATCCCTGAGAACAGACTAGCCTATGGCCACATTTCCCCCTATAAGACCCCCTGACTTTGAGTGCTTCCTCGGATCTCTCTTGGCTTCCATCCCGCCTTGCTATCACTTCATTCGACGAGCCTTCCCCTCAGCTCCTCGTGCTGAGAATCTCCTCTGCTGCAGACCTTTTTCTTCAGACTACCCGGGCTTCAGGACAGGTGTAGTATTTCCCATACAAAACCTCCTCTGAAAATCCCTCTATCCAACTCCTACCTTTATTTCTATAGATCTCTGTGCAAGTGTGTTGCATACACATGTTTGACTGTATATCAATAAAAACAACAATTATTATTTACTTCTGTTTGCTCCTTGACTCGGCTTGACCCCGTAGACATTGGGTAAAAGATCTCACTACGTTGCCCTGCCTCTCGTAGTGCTAGCTTGTGTCCTTTCCTAATTCCCAACCTTGTAATATTTGAAGTGCACTTAGGTGTCCCTCATGGGCCCCCCAGAAATCAGGGTAACACCTGTGTACTAACAAATATCTCAAAGTTTTTTCCATGAATGAAATATCATTATATGGGAAACCTAAACCTGTGTACCTGTCTATGCTGCATTTGGAAACTTGCTGTTCCCCATGGCAATCCACCTCCCTAGAACCCAGCTTTTAACTTGAAAGCTGTAGGTTGTCATGTTAATACTTAATGTTCATGAGATGATGGACTAACTGATAAGGGACCAATTCTGATATCCCTTTGTTATCACACATCTAAATCCAATTATTAGTCCCCACTAGAATAGACCCACTCTAGAGGAGACTCACAAGTTGAACTTATATTATCAAGTATAAAACTTCCATTAATTCAGTGGGTCTACTTAAGCTGGGGTTTAACCATTGGATTCAAGTCAGAGGCCAGAGGAATCATGTGGCTCTCCTCCATGTTGTTGTACTACAGCTCTTACAATTTTCCACTATTGACCACACTGGCTAGGGCTGATGAGAGTTGCAACTCAACAACATCTGGAGGCCCACAAAGTGTTGGCCCTAAATTAGGCCATAATGCCCACTGGCCACAAGGTCTGGACTTGAAATTCCTGTCACTACACGCCTCTCCTCCAAGGAGACACAACACAGGAATTTAATTCTGCACATTTCTTCAAATGGCATTATTATTAGCAATAGTGTTAGTATTGATAGTATGAGTAATATTGGTGAGAGCCAACATGGTGTAGTGGTTTGAGTGTTGGTCTTCCACGCTGGAGACAAGAGTTCGATTCCCACCCTGCCATGGAAATCTACTGGGTGACCGTGGGTGCATCACACACTCTCAGCTCCAGGAAACCCCATGATAGGAAGACCTTAGGATCACCATAAGTCAGACAAAGACCTGAAGGCACGCAAGAGCAACGAGTACTGGTATCAGTAGTATTCATATTGCTAACTTTATTTATATCTCCTCTTGGGATCTGTGAGTATATGACTCAAGGTGGATAGGATCATTTCTTTGTGTATCACAAATGCGACTTTCTCTTTGGAACCCCTGCTACGGACCCCTCACCCGCTGGCTCACCCCGCTTTCTCAAGCTTGCCTGATAGGCCATCGCCCGGGTTGACCACCCAGAGCCCGCACTCCCTGGCCTCCCTACGGCTGCCGTCAAATCAACCCTCCCCCCCGGAAAAAAAGTGGACTTGCGATTTCACAATCACCGCAACAGAAAACCCACGAACAGGCGGGCCCCTACGATAGGCTTCCGATCAAGCTTGAGCTTTCCGGCCCCTGGGTGACCCGATTTCCCAGGGCGCGTTTGTTTGCAGAACTTGCCTCGTCTGAGAGAGAGAGAGAGAAGGGAGGGGGGCAGTTGTACGAGTCTCTCTCTCTCTCTCTCTCATGCCCTCCCCCGCCTCTGCGCGCCTTCTCCTCCTCCCGAGTCCTCCTCATCCCGCCGGAGCCGCCGTCAAGGTGATCTCCAGATCGGGCGGGCGGGCGACCGCAGTGGCTTGCCTGGCTCTGGCGCGCCGCCTCGGCTCCGCCAGCCCGGTTTTCGCAGGGGCTGCGGAGCGGCGGCGGCGGCGGCACCTTTGACGTCCCCTTTCCCCACGTGACGGGCGGCCTCGCTCCCTTCCAGGCAGCGAGGGCGGCGGAGGAGGCGCCGCGGTCGCCTCCGCTCCTGCCAAGCGCCGGGGGAGTCGCTCGCTCGCTCGCTCGCTCGCTCCGGAGGGGCAGCGGCGGCGGCGGCGGGAGAGCGAGCGAGGGGAGCCGCAGCTCGGGGCGTCCGCCTTGTCTGTGTGATGAACGGGCCTTGCCTCTGGCCGCCCGCCGCCGGCTGACAGGAGCGCGCCGAGGGGAGCCAGGCAGCAGCAGCGGCGGCAGCAGCGGCGGCGGCGGCGGGAGAAGGGAGCGAGCAAGCGAGGACGCCGCGGCCGCCGCCGCCGCCGCCGCCGCGCGGGGGGTGACCTTGGCCCAGGAGGTGAGCGACCACGCCGGCCGGAGAAGGCGGGCAGGGCGGGACTGTCGCCCGCTGCTCTCCGGCCCTCGGGCTCTCTCGGAGCCGGGCGGAGGGAAGGGGGGCTCGGCGTGGCGCCCGCGGCGCTGTCCGCGGTGCTGAAATCGCGCTCGCCGGACGTGCGCCCGCGGGGCGGCGAGGGCCGGAGAGCCCGGGAGGCGGGGAGGGGAGGGGAGCGGCGGACCGGAGGAGGAGGGCGGGCGAGGCGAGGACGGCGTCGCGGCGGTGCCGTGTTTGTGTCGGAAAATGCTGGCGCTCCGGCGGGAGATCCCGGGGGGAGTGGGCGGCCGCGGCCAGGGCCGGCTTTAGCTGGGGCCATTTCCGCACGAGCCTGTTATAGCGCGATGGTTTCGGGCCCCTCCCGAAACTGCAAACCCCAGGATTCCAGAGGAGGTTGCAAGTGGAACCATCGCGCTATAACAGGCTAGTGCGGGTGGCTTCCCCGCATCTCTGTGCCCGGGCGCAACTGGCCGAGCGCGGTCGTATGCGTTTTGCGGAGAGGCCGTTTTCTCGGAAGCGAAGGGGCCCCGCACGGATCCTGCTGGCTCCACCAGCAGACACGTGTCCCTATGGCGCAGAGAGGACGGACGCTGTCTTGGGCTTGTTTTCCAGCGAGGCGCAGACCTACCTCCGTCTCCGAGGGGACCCGAAAGTCCGGCCATTTCCGCACTAGACTGTTCTGGCGCAATGATTCCATTTTCGACCTCCGATGGAATCCTGGAGTTTGCAGTTTCGGGATTCCATAGGATGTCGAAAGGAGAATAATTGCGCTAGAATAGTCTAGTGCGGAAATGGCCACCGCTTTTGGTCCCAACCAGACCCGCAGAGTGGGTTGGAACTTGTTCCCATCCACACTTAGGTCAAAGTGGTACTGCTTCGGTGGGTCTGTTCCAGCTGGGGCTGGCGATTAGATCTAGCCCTGAATAAGCAAGGAAGAAGGATGCGGCTCCTGTGCGGTCACTCCACCTTTTAAAGACTCTTGTATGGAAGGGGATTAAAAAGCTTGCAGCCCTTTTTTCACCCCTGAGGTTGGAAACAACCCCCTTGCTAGAAAGTTGACTAACTCAACACCGATTGGCACATTGATGGAGCCTTTCCAATGCAAGTCCACTGAAACTCTATATGGGTTTACCAAAGCATATTAGAGTCTTATTTAGGGAGAGAAAGAAGATAAAAAAAAAACGAGCATTGGCCCAATTCACCAGTAGGGGCAAGGTCACTCGAATGGGGGAAACTGGCACCTGCAAGTACTTTTGGGAGGAAGTTAGACCTCTTTGTCAAGGGCAAGGGGAGAAGACTGGCAGAAATGTCTTACTGAGATCGCTTTCATTTTCATTTTTTTTTTTAAACAGAGGCAAATTGCTCTACAAAAGTTTGACCATCAGCTTAAGCCATTGAGACATGGCACAAGGAAATAACTATGGACAGAGCAGCAATGGGGTAGCTGATGAATCCCCAAATATGTTGGTGTACAGAAAGGTAGGAAGGAAGCTTTGGGGGATTTACTGGGCATTTGGAAACTGCTTTCCTCTTTCTTTCCACAACAGTGAAATGACTGCCTTATGCTGCCAGAGTGTAGAATTGTTGTGTAACAATCACTTGATATCATTTCTGCAAGTACAGTGCTCAGACCTCTGCTGTCTAGTGTATTGCCCTGTTGTATATAATGGAAAGGGGAAAATAGAGCTGTGTTGCAGCCAGTGACCCCACAAATCCATCCTTATGGCATGAGGTGATGCCAAGCTGCTGCAGAGACCTATAAAAATTGGATGAGTAAAAATATTCAGGATATTTATTTCTCTTTGTATATTGGATTCATTTTTCCTAAAGCTAATGGAATATCTTGTCAGTTTGAGGTCAGGATTTTTAAAATTATTCACTCTGCAGCTGTAGTTATTTTTCATTTGAAAATGATACCAGGTAAGTTCTGAGATGAAAACATATGGCATATGATTAATTCTAGGTCATTATTCTCAATTAAAATTAAATTTAGCATTTCAGAAGAGATTTTTTTTTCTATATGGGGGAAAGGGTGTTCTAACAATAGTCTGTAGGTTAAAGGTGATGATAATAACAGAAGTTCCAGCTTAATCTTGGAACACAGTGCATAAATCACTGAGAGCTTATTTATTTTCAAGGGAACCAAGCAACAGCCTTGTGTTCTTCTGCAATTCTGGTTTGACTGAATTCTTCAGAAGGCATTATCAGGATCTCATGTCTTGTATCTACGAATGCAACAATTGTAGTAATAATTGTCTTAAGAAGCCAGTGTATTTTATCTAATGTGTGTATGTGTGTATATGTTGTGATAGTGGAAGGATGTCCACTAGTGTCAGAGAGGGCACATGATGCTTGGTGTCAACTACAGCCCTTTGTGCCCCTGAGGAACTGCTTGAGAGAGTTGAGGGATCCCACAAAATTCATGTTAGGTATGAAGCAGCAGACTGAAGTATGCAAGGGAGAATGGCAAAAATTGGATGGCCAGCCTCATAGGTGCAGAAGCACTTTCTGTAGGTGCACAACTTCCACTGAATATTACCTACTGAATATATACAAGGAAAGTCAGATGGGTGCTGCTTTTTTACTGGCTACATTGCACAAGGAGATTACAGACATTTAATTTTTAGAGTGGTTCTATATCTATATGGAAGTAAATTTCTGGATTTTCATGGATGGTGTGATCTTACCCTTAGTTTCACCAATATTTTATAGTAATGGTAGCAGTTTGCTTCCACTGTAGTAGTGTTGAGAGATATAGCTGTGTCGGTCTTTTTCAGCTTAAAAAGACATAAAGGAATCTTGTAGCACCTTTGAGCCTGAGAAAAATAAATTTCTCATATAAATTGTCATGGACTCCATTTCATCAGCTGAGCATCAGCTGTGCATCTGATGAAGTGGACTGAACTCCACAAAAGTTTACACTACACAAGCTTTTTTTTTTCTCAGTTAGGCTCAAAGGTGTTACAGGATTCCCCTATAACTTTATTTGCTTCCATGTTAACTCTGTCATAATAAATATATTTGCAAATCTTGTAGCACCTCAAAGACAAATAATGCTTTCATGGCTTACTGCCCATTTTCTTGGATGCCATCCCTCTAATAAAAATGTTGTTGCATCTGAGAAAATGGACTAGAGTCCATGAAAGCTGAACTGAATTAATTTAATTTAATCTTTTTGTATTTCTCAGAGCCACATAGGTTTGTAGTTATAAGCATGTGGTGATGGATACACTACCAATTGGAATTAAAATTTCATTAGTCGTTTATTGTTTAATACAAGAAGAAGAGTAGCAAAGCAATCTTATACATGTCTACTCAGAGGTAAGCCACACTGCAGTGCTTTGAACTTACTCCCTGACAAATGTGTGTAGGATTTGGGCCTAAAAATATTTTAGTTCTTTAAAAAAGTTAATGAATTACTGATATAAAGTCTAAGATCTGTTCACTGCCTCTGGACAATACAGCCATGGGTGTAACTAGGAGTTTCAGTGACATAATAGCCCAAAAGATTCTACTCCCTACATTATATTAAAAATATAATATTATATTAAAATATAATTTATTTATATAAATGTAAATTACATTAAATATTTAAATATTTAATATAAATTTATTAATATATAATTTTATTTACTTAAATGTGACCTGGGGCTGTAATCTTAAACTGACCTATTAAGAAGTAAAATCTATTGAATGTATTGAATAAACATCTTTGGGGCTGCACTATGATATCATATTCTAATAGGCGGAGTACCCTTAGTCTATCCCATTCCCTGAATAATACTTTTGAAACTGTAGGTGAATATTGACGAGCATTATCAGTTTTCCACAATGTGGGTGCCTTGTATTGATTTGCTTTTCAAACTGAATAATTTAATAGGCTTAACTGCATTTTGACATTTTGAGCTTAGTATATTCTGAATACTGTGCATGATGCTGGTGACAGTATTTATGGATGACTATGTGCGTGCATATTTATTGTTTCAAAGTATTTATACTAACCAGACAAAATAATATCCAACATAGCCTAGTCTTGAATTTGTAAAGTTTATTTCATTATATTGAAACTTGGCTTAATTGCTGAGCCTTGTTTCTTTCAGAAATGTGTTCTTCATTACACATTGGGAAGCAAAAAAAAAAAAAATACAGAGTCTGTTTCATAGATTTCAGTGTAGGATTATCAGTGGTTCAGCTTAGTTCTAGTGTTTTGCTGTCCTTTCAGTTCTCTCTATACCTGTAGATAGAAGAATGTTTAATTTCCTGTACAAATACTTTGTGGCCTTTATATATCTATTGGCAGAAAGTACCCATGAAAGTCTGGTGGTTATGTTTGTTTTACAAGCACATTATCCTGTGACAGGTGAAAATGTTATTGCTGTTGGTGTGAGATCAAGATCATAGTAAGAAAAGAGAGTTGGAACTCCTCTTACAAAGTAATCCATCTTCCCCAATCTTGCTGATTGGGATAAGGAGGTGATGGAAATGTTGCTTCATTGATAGAGAGGAGCTCTGTTAGCAGGGCATAATACCCACCTTTGAGGCCTCCAATATGCTCATATGAATCTCATCTGGGGATAGCAAATGTATAGGAAGTTCTTCTAGCACTGGGGGGCAAAGCAGAACATCCTAAATGAGTGTTGGTCAAAAGATCCCTTGCTCCCTGATACATCCCTGGATCATGTCCCTTAATTTTCCCATTCTGAAGTTTGCATAATTAATATTTCTCAACATCACTTGTTTTATTTTGAAGAGGAAGTTTCCTTAAAAATCTCCTCCCATTTACAGACCTGTGCTGAGTTGGAATGGCTTGGGAAGTGGTGGCTCCACTACCAAGTAACCCTCTCCCCACATCACCTCCACCACCATGTTTGCTCTGCTATTAAACAGAATGAGGCAAAGATGTAAAATGATACATGTAGCATGATTGCTCAGTTGTGAACTGTACAGTAGACTCTAAATCTAGTGTTTCAGTGACTTTACATTATTGGTTACAAAACGTACACCTATGAGCTGTGCGACTCCATGAGAGAGTTGACCTCCAAGAGGTCTCCCAGCTGCTCTGTTGAATTCTTGTAGATTCAGGAACAGAGCTTCCTTGATCGAATCAATCCACTTGTAGTACATTCTTCCTCCTCCCCACCACCACTATCTTTCACTTTACCAAATATTAGCATCTTTTTTGATGAGTCATGTTGTCTCATGATATGTGCAAAGTACAAGAGCCTCAGTTTAGTCATCTTGGATTTTAGAGAGATTCCGGCTTTATATGCTCTTGAACCATTTTTTTTAAACACCCAAGCAGCCCTAGAATTCTCCTCCAGCATGACATTTAAGAATTAAGTTAATTTCCTTGTTGTCAGCTTTCTTTACTATCCAGCTTTCACACCCAGATATAGAAACTGGAAATACTATGGCATGGATGATATTGACTTTGGTGTTTATGTGTATGGGCTTCAAGTCACCTGTTGACTTATGGTAACCCTATGAATTTCATTGGGTTTTCTGAGGCAAGGTATACTCAGAAGTAGTTTTGCCAGTTTGTTCCCACAGCACCTGGTATCCATTGATGGTCTCCCATTCATGTTTGGTATTTAACAATATATCTTTATACTTGAGGATCTTATCTAATTTCTTCATATTTAGCCTCCTGAGTCAATTTGTTATTGTTATTGTTCCATATTTCATTATATATAATCTTAAACAGACAGAAACATTGGACTCCTGCAGATAGTGAAGTGTTATGTTAGGGAAAAAAATGGTAGAGAAGCCCTCTCCTTGAGATTGTAGGGTCCACTTAAGTAGGCTTTGTTTTTGTTTTACTAAAGATGTCATTCAAAATTATGACACTCACCCCACAAGATGTCTGAAATGGTTCAATCCAAGATTCAACAACCGCACTCTACCAGCTCATTCTGCTCAATGGGTATAAATTGAAGGTATAAATCTTTGAGGTTGCTATATATTATTGAAAACCTCCACAATGTTTATCATAGTTGCTGAATGAAATAGCTTCTTACTGCATTGGGAAATCTCTCAGAATACAAGCAGAAGTCTCTTGTTTCAAAAGTTTTTTAAAGTATATGTGTTTTGTGTTACTGTTGTTGTGTGCCTTTAAGTCATTTCAGATCTGTGGAGACCCTAAGGTGAACCTATCTGGGGGCTGTGTGTGTGTGTGTAATGCACCCAAGGTCACCTAGTGGGTTTCCATGACCCATGGGGAATTGAACCCTGGTCTCCCAGAGTCCTAAACCATTTCCTCACGACACTGTTAAAGCACTACTATTCCACTTTCAACATCCTATGGAATCCTGGGGTTTGCAGTTTAGGGAGGGGCCTAAACTGCAAATCCTAGGATTCCATAGGATGTTGAAAGTGAAATAATAGCGCTATAACAGTGTAATGTGGAAATGGCCGTAGTTCATCACTTATACCACTATACCATGTTGGCTCTTGTATGGATAAAAAGGTAGAGTTTTAGTGGATTGACCTGTCCCAAATATGATGCTAAATGGGTAGAAAGCTGGTCTTTCATGAAGCATCCTGCAGTTTGCACAGGAAGTTTCTTCCTGCTTCTTCTGTTTCTCTTTCTGATTTAAATTTGTACTCTGCCTTTCCACATAATGGTGCCCAAGATAGTTAATGACAAAAAGCCTAAAAGCAGTTGCTAGTTCTGAGCAGACCTACTGAATTAAAGGTGCTTCCTTGTATGTTGATTTAGCATTCAGTAGTTGATTCAAGGAGTCTGGTCTGCTTGGGATTGTAAATTGGACTTCGGCCACTAAAGATAAAATACTGTATCAGACCAATACTGTAAATTTTAAAACAGTATATAGCCATGTTTATTTTGTTTTGAAAAATGCAGGAAGTTGTTGTTTTCATGTCCAATAAAGTTAGTTCTGCTTTTGAAAAAAACGGGAAAATCTTGAGCTGCAGTGGTAATTTTCTTTTTAAAAAAATAAAAAATAAGAGCTTTTCTGAACTTAAAATAGGCAAAGGAAACAGTGAAGGAGCTCCTTAAGTGTATTGTTAGTGTGCCTCTTGTAGTCTTTACAGAGAATACAACCTTTACCTCTTCTCCAAATGGCTAGTCTCTCTATATATGTATTCTTTTCCCCTTCAAAATCATGTTGTATGTCTTGACACAGATGCTGTCTAGTATTTCTCAGGCAGCACCCAGACTTAAGCAACTGAATATATTTCTGAATACCTGGGGCCAACTATAATTGAATATTGCAAACACAATTGCAATCTAAATCCCTCTATCTATCTATCTATCTATCTATCTATCTATCTATCTATCTATCTACAAATTATATATTAAATCTGACACAAATGCACAGTCCTTAAAGGATGCATCCAAATGAAACTACAAAATCCTTGAATAAAATCCCTAAATAAAAATATAAAATCAATTGATATGCAGTTTGGAAATTACACTACAAAGAATTCATCGTTTTATCCCTTCCTAAATACATAACTGAATACATCACTACCGTAACTTATTCAAGGCACAAAGGGCCAGCTCCTTAGCCCTGGCAACTGCAGCTCCCAGCTAGCAAGTACAGTCTCTTCCTTGAGGTTTCTTCATCCACTGGGACGAGTCATTCATTCATTGGGGATACACTACCACCACCCTTTCTTCATGCCAGTTTAATCCTTGAGCCATGGAACTGTCATCGCTTAGTGGTAGCCTGCTCCTGGTTTCTCAGTCCACTGACATAGCCCTTTGGAGATGTGCATTCACTCCCACCACTCCGACTCTGTGCCTGGTTTGTGACTCTCCTGCTGCCTTAGTATATTGTTGTTATTGTTGTTGTTGTTATTATTATCATCCTCATTTATTTATATAGTACAATCTGTGTGTGCGTGTGTGTGCGCGCATGTGCACAGGAGGCAGGTGAAAACAGGTTTTTTTTAAAAAAAATATAGTTAAAAACTGTAGCAGCAAGAGATGGACCAGAGTAGCAGTGTGACAGGCCAAAGGGCTATCTAAATAAGAAGGCATTGATGCCTCCCTTCGGAAAGTTACCACAAAGGAGACTAAATGGGTTTCCCTAGGTTGGGAGTTCAGAGTCTGAGAACGATAGTAGAAAAACACACTCCCTCTTGAATCTCCACTAATCCTATTTCAGTATTCGGTGAGTTGGGAGGAATCTTCTCATGAGATTGTAAAACAGTCCCAGATTCATATGGGAGAAGAAAGTCCTCCAGAGCTTTAGAGATTATGAATAGCACTTTGAAATTTTTAAAGGGTACTCTGTTTCTTTCAAGACCAGCTCCTAGCAGAGGACAAGTCAGGAAATGGACTACTCGTTAATGAAGCTGTTGTCATGTCAAAGTCACTTTTTCTCTAGAACAGGCGCCAGTCACCACCTGCTTCTTCAGGTTTCTAGCTGAAGTTTCTGATTGTTTTTCATTGGTAGCCCCATGAAGAGTATCTTATAGTGGTCTGAACATGATATAACTAGAATTGACATCTCTAGGATCATCTGTATCTTTCTTGGGTATGGTGGGATAAAGGCCTTATTTGTGGATGATCACTGTAGGGCAGGAAGGGAAGGGTCAATAAAATCAGTAGCAAAAGTAGTGCATAGATGATGAGTGAACCCTTGTCTATTTCTTGATAACACCTTTCCACATGTTACTACCTTTTTAACAGTATTAGCATCTCTTAAGGTTCTTGTGTCATATTGTATCATCAAAGGTTGCAGGACAAAATTTCATCATGTAGGTGTATCCAGACTTATCCTGCTTTATAAAAGTCCAGCTTTCTCTTGAGTCTTTGGTAAAAGTATGGATGCAAGCAATGGACCTTATCAGCTAGTCTGAGTCTGGCTTGACTTGCTGTCCATTTCAGTGTTGTCATTTTCTGTTTTATTCATCTATGGCTAGCTAGATTTGTGGCAGTGGAGCAGCCAAAATCTCTTTTAGGCTGTTTCCTCCATTGTCTTCCTTGACAAACCTCTGGCACTCGAGTTGGGGGTTGCCAAAAAACCTTAGTATGGAAAATGTCATGTTATATATTATAGATATATATTCCAGACCTACTAAATGACTAAAGTACTAAAACTATTTGCATGTTGAAGTACTAGTACTTTAAGGATAAGCATTTTGTTTTAAGAGAATGACAGCTGCATTACTCTGTTAAGATTGCATCTTAATCATCAAAATGACATCAATTTGTCACAGAGTTATTGCTAACCTATATTAGGAAAAATCATGTTATTTCTTTGGTAGTCATTTGTGATTAATATAAACATATTAACATTATTTCTTTTATCTCTTACAACAGTTTTTTTTTCCTGGTTAGCATGTAACTGTGGATTGACTACACAGGAATAATAGAACTGCTAGTGTGTGAGAACAAGAACAACTTCTGCTGCTGCTGTGTTCATTCTCTCCCTTCTCCCTCCTCCTCCTCCTTTTTTAGAGAGAAATCACATAGCAATTGTTAGCAAATACTTGTAGCCATGGCTGAATTAAACTAGGCAAACAGCATACCTATTATATGAGGGATGGGGTGGGGAAACTCTTGACCAACACATTTTGGCCTCTGTCAAAGTTGGTCTTCCTCAGCATCTATGCTTAAAAAATACAAATATAATTCCATTTAATACATTAACAAGGACCACACAAAATTACTTATCCTCTCTAAAAACACATAAATTACATTATTCTATATAACAAATTATATAACATTATTCTATGCTATATAACAGAAATTTCTGGAGTTGTATAATACACTGTTCAAAGAAATGGACCACTAAGCAAAGAGAACTCGAGACTATCATCCTTGGATATTTAGACATGGACTCAGGTAATCAAATGAGAAATAGTAGAACCAACAGTTTCTCTGGAACTGACCACAAGGATAACTGATGCAATTAGCCTAAATTTCACCTTAGTTTACTTATCACAATGTTCACAGGCCTCCTTACATTAAAGATTGTAAATTCAAACCTTCATTTAGATCTATAGGCTCTAATGATTTGAATTTTGAGATCTATTCAATCTCTTTCTTCTTAAGAGTGTTTTCATTGTGATTGTGAATTTTCTCCAGAACCCAAAAACATATATCTGATATGGAATGTTGTGTTTCTAAAAAGTGTATGTCTAAAGGATCACCCACCCTTTTATTTTTCAAGTTTGAAAGATCCTTTCCTATTCTTTGTTTAACAGACCTGGAGGTTTTTCCCATGTATATATTTTTGCATATACCTTGAATGGTATAAATCACATGGCTAGTATTACGAGTACTAAAATGGTTCAATTTGTACTGTTATTGATCTGTATTGTTTATAAATGTTGTCATTCAGATGTTTCAGACATGAACCTTCCAAAGTTCTAGCCAACATGACCAAGAGATAGCATCTTATCTCTTTTTTTGATAGAGTAACAAGTTTGTTAGATGAATGGGATGCTATAGATGTAGCATATCTTGATTTCAGTAAGGGCTCTGACAAGGTACCCTATGATATTCTTGCAAACAAGCTAGTAAAATGTGGGCTAGACAATGCTACTATTATGTGAATTTGTAATTAGTTGACCCACCATACCCAAAGGGCGATCACCAGGGCCTTCTCTTCATCCTGGAGAGAAGTGACTAGTGAGGTGCCACAGGATTCTGTCTTGGGCCCTGTGCTATTCAACATCTTTATAAATGACTTGAATGATGGAGCAGAGGGCATACTTATCAAATTTGTAGATCATACCAAATTAAAAGGGGTAGTTAGTACCTCAGAGGACAAGATCAAAATTCAGAATGACCATAACAGATTAGAGAGCTGGGCCAAAACTAACAAAATGAATTTTGAAAGGGAGAAATGCAAAGTACTACATTTGGGCAGAAAAAATGAAATGCATAGGTATAGGGTGGGTGGTACCTGGCCTGACCACAATACACATGAAAGGGATCTAGGAGTCTTAGTATACCACAAGCTGAATGTAAGTGAACAGTGTGATGTGGCAGCTAAAAAACAAAACAAAAAATGCAATTCTAAGCTACAACAGAAGTATAGTGTCTAGGTTAAGAGAAGTAATGGTATTACTCTGTTCAGCTTTGGGCAGACCTCACCTGCAGTACTGTGTCGAATACTGGGTGCCACAATTCAAGAATGATATTGACAAACTGGAATGTGTCCAGGGGAGGGTGACCAAAATGGTAAAGGACCTGGAAACTATGCATGATGAGGAGTGGCTTAGGAAGCAGGATACGCTTAGTCTGGAGAAGTCAAGGTTAAGAAGTAACCTGAAAGCCTTGTTTAAATATTTGAAGAAATGCCATATAGAAGATGGAGCAAGCATATTGTCTGCTGCTCCAGGTACTAGGACACAGAGCTATGGATTCAAAATGCAGGAGAGGAGATTCTACCTATTAGGAAGAACTATTAGGAAGAACCTATTAGGAGCAGTTCAATGGTGGAATACATTGCCTTGGAATGTGGCATCTCCTTCTTTGGAAGTTTTTAAATAGAGGCTGGATGGCCATTTGTTAGGAGTATTCAGTGTGTATTCCTGCATGACAAGGGATTGAACGTGATGGTCCTTGTAGACTCTTCCAACTCTGTGATTGTATGATTCTGTGATAAGTGATGTATAACCCAATACATCTAAAGGATCAAAGGTTCTCTCACCCTGAATTGTAAGTTAGATATTAAATAATGTAGATTTGCAACAGGGAAGAGTGTTTCAGATTTATTATAGAAGTTCTTTTTTATGCATTTATGATAATAAGTATGATAAAGAAAAATCTTTACTGTTTATTTCTCTCTAGTATTGATTTCAACTGACTTTTTGTTCCATCACAATGTTAAAAATTAAAAATTCAATTTTATAGTTTTATTTGCCTTTCCACCAGCTGTTCTAGCTTCTCTAATCAAGGCCCAGCCTTTTAAAATGTAGGTCTACCCTTGCACGACCCATTAATGGTATCATTGTTCACTATGACCTTGATTCCTTGTTGAGTATGACTTTGACATTTGCTACTGCTGAATGCTTACCCCAAATTGCAGCAAAGAATTAAGAATGTTGGTCCACCTAAATAGCCTGAGGGGACCAGATCCTATCAGCTTTTGGAAGCTAAGCAGAGTGAGCCCTAGTTAGTACTTGGATGAAAGACCACCAATGAATACCAGATACTGTAGGCTATATTTCAGAGGAAAGAACTGGCAAAACCACCTCTTACTATTCCTTTGCTAAGAAAACTCCATGAAATTCAATTTATAAGTCAACAGGTGACTTGGGAGCACACACAGAGACAAACCCAATAGGTTTAAGCATGATTTACTTTGCGCTGGGTTGTGGCCTAAGAGTCCTTTCACACCTGTGCTAATAGCCCGACTTATTGTAATTCAGTATTTAATATGTACAATCAGCTGGCAGAGTTAACCAGGATGTGTCTGTTTGAAATGATATCCAGTGGGTCCAATAATGCATGCCTTTCAGCATGATAAGTTAAGCACAAGTTGTACCGATCTTTCCTCTGTCATAGCACCAAACATTGGGCCATTTAAATTAGTTGAATTTTGTTGAGCCTATGGAATTTTCTAGCCTAGAACTGTGGGGTTCAAATCAGGACTTCTTTAAGTCAGGCACTGGGTTCCCTGCTCACCATTTTACCAAGTCAGAGCTTGGAGCACTTACACTACCCCCTCCCCAATTAATTGTTCTGATTCAAAGAATCAGGTCATCTCAGAGAGCTAATTGCATGCCACCATGTGGTGCAAAGTTTTTAGAGCTCAGCCATACTCTTCGGGCACCTTATACCACACTATCCATCTCCATAATCAGGTTCATGGCTTCCCTTCCTGTTGTTGGTCTTCTTTGCTGCCTGTCAGCTGCAGGTATTTATTAGGCACTGGCTCTAAGCACCTGAGAGTTTAGGAGATACAGTGTTGAGTTTTAGTGTACTCCCTTGTGTGTTCCTGTAGGAAGCCTTCAGACAATCTGAGAGCTCTGTAGTGATTGCTTTGAATTCCTGCTGAGCTGACGGAGGCATTCTGTGCCTGAACAAAAAGGAGCAAACCCAGTCATTTAGCAGCAGCTGCTGATCTGTACCATCTCTGGTCAGCCAAAGAGTAGTATTTTTGGGAAGCTAAGGAGATCTTCATGTAAAAAAATTAAGGCAATTTATGTGGCTTACTAAGACTGTAGTGTAGCAGCTGGGGAAGCCTGAATGCATTCAATAAGCATTCAGAATTTATATTAACCTGTCTGTAGCACTGATTTCTCAATGTTCAGCATCAGCAGAGGTTAGAAAAATACTTTTTAAAAATACAACCCCCAGAAACCCCCAACAACTACAACTCATGGGGGGATTATAGAATTATCTATAAAGCAAGAGTAGAATAAAACAGAATGGTTCTTTTTCAAATCAACACTTTCATTCTAGCAATCATTATTTAGTTTTAAAAAATTTGACAGCACAAGATAAGTATACATTAGAAAGCTGCTGTGTTAATAATAAATGCATTTGATCTATTGTATTTGTTCCTCCTAAATGAAAACTGCTTTCATTGTTTCCCTCTTCATATGAAGGGCTGAGAAGTCTAACAACTTAGTATGTCTTAGAAAGATCATCCAGCCATTCCATAAACAGCTCATAGGCTTAGTTTTCCATATATATCCCTCTGAGAAATTCCTTTTCCCTTTCTCTAGTGTGGTTATATTGGTACGCTGCCATGGTTAGCTTATATTTTTATACTGATTATTAGTGATCTAGAACTGGAATATATATCTAGGATTCTCTCCAGAAAGGCTATATCTTCATATCAACAAGGAGTGAAGCCAAATATTTACGGATCACATGGATATATTGCTTGCAATTCTAATTATCTGTGGGGCCTCATGAACTTTCTTTTTTTTCCTTTTAAGGGTAACTTGTGTGATCATTGCCAAAATATGAAGGAATTGTAAAATATTTAACTATTCTGTTTCTAACACATTAGTTAGTGTTCGCCACACTTAAGTTATTAGTATTATTTAACGAGGCTAAATGGCAAAAATATTTTTAGCATGTGCCTGCATCTAAGCCTCTCTCTCTGGTATAGTCTCGTATTATTTATTTATAGAGAGCAGAGCTGAGCAACCATTGGCCAACCTGAGGTTTTGGATGTTTCAGCTTCCAGAAATCCCAATGAATGTGGTCAATGGTAAGGAACAAAAGACCTTGAGCTGAACCCAGGAAAAGATAGGAAATTAAGGATGTAAGGTGCTTTTTTATGACATCAGAACAAAGAGAAAGGTGAATGACTTTGACACCAGAGTGCTCAATATATGTAAGGGGACCAACTTGTTGCCAGTGGTAGCTTTCTTTCTGGGGCAAATAATAGTAGCTGTAAGCATGGTGGGATGCAATTGATCAAGACAACAATAAGACAAAGAAGTGCTCCTAATCAGCTGAAAAGCAGATCAGGAATAAGGGCTGAAACACAAGAAAGAAGTTTGCAAAATGCAACCTTCCTCAAGCCTATCAGCAGCTGATTGTGGATACCAAGGCTGCTGAATCTCACACTACCATAAACACATGGGGCACTCTTTCAATGTGAACTTTCCCCAGTGTGGATTTCAGCAGCACCAGGAATTTTTCAAGGCCTCTTTCTTATAGGCCTGCTTGGGGAGCAGTTTTCTCTACTTTGATGATATCTTAACCATGGCTTCAGTTGATGAGCAGCTCACAGATGGATTCAAAGATGACCTACAGATATTTGAGTGAGTAGGCATCATAGTCAAAAGAGAGAAACCTGATCTGAGAGTTTTTATTGCCACTTTCCCAGAGCAGTGAAAGTAACTAACCAAACAGCATTAGTGGACTACAGTCACTTGTGTATCCTACAACATTATAATGGATGACTGGATCTGAGAGCTGACTTATCCTGAGAAATATTTTATCTGAGAACAACCATATTGACGTGAAAACTGAAGCTCGGATGTTCTGGCTCTAACTTACACATGCAAGTCACCCAGTGATGGACATGTGAATGTGAACCAATCCACAGTCAGTCCCGTTGGGTTTCCAATGATGCCTCCCTTTCTAGGACTAGGGCATGGGTTTTCTGTCAAGCTTCTTGTACTTATTTTACTTGGTGTAGTTGATCCTGCTTTATGAGATCAGAAATTTAAATGACCCATGTGTATAAAATTAATTGTAATCCAAAATGTATTTCTGCTTGCTAAGGAAATTAGTCTGGCAAACCCAGTTTCCTAGCATGCTGGTTCCTAATGAGTCATAATTAGCTATAATTTAATCATCATGAAAATAAATGTTTGCTTTATAGTACATTTGCATTTATAATAAAGTCTCTGTCTCAGCCAATTAATATCTCTTGGAACAATTGTTACTGTTACAAGTCAAACTTCAACCTGATCATATTATTTCTTCCTATTCTTCCTTCCCTTCTTCCTCCTTTTCTTCTTCTTCTTGTATACAATTTAAAATAAAATTGACATTCCTCAAGGTCTGAGATTTCATATTCAGCCATAAAGCATCTGAAAAAATAACTTGGAATTTAAGTGAATGCTATCAGTTATGCAGTGGGTGTGTATTTGTATGTGTCTTATCCTGTTTTTTCTTTCCTGGTAATATATGTTGTATAATCAGAATGAATAAATGAATCATTGTTTTTTTTGAAAAACAGGGAACTGCAATAACTAATCTTTCTTTTCCAATTACTTTCATTCAGATTCCTAGAAATCCTCAAGTCTGCCACTTCTTATTTATTAGACAAACATTCTATCTTTGGATGTCACGTACTGCTTTTTTTGTTGGAGCCACACTGGTATCACAAAAAGTGAAGTGATACTAATGAATGGAGAAAAACCCGAGATGTGATCTTGCTCTTGCTCTTATGTGGACAGACTATGTTCAGATGGAGAAAAGGTTTTTGACATACCCATACCCTCCAACATTTCACTTGTGTGAGACAGGTTACATGTGGCCAAACAATATCAGAGTGGAAAAAGTTATTAATGATGAAGACACAAGCTAGCAATAGCAATAGTATGTGTATTTCTATACTGCTTATCAGTTAAGTGCTCTCTAAGCAGTTTACAACGTGTTAGCTAATTGCCCCCAACAAGCTGGGTACTCATTTTACTGATCTGCAGCAGGATGGAAGGCTGAGTCAACCTGGAGCCTGGCAGGATTGAACTCACAAGTTTGTGGCTGCAGTACTGGCTGGCATTCAACCGCTGTGCCACTAGGAAAGACTGCAGTAGTTTGCTTTTGCCTGAGTCTACTGAAAAGGGCAATATTCCAGCCTCTCTCCCCCACCCCCCAGGAGTTAATTCAGTACAAACTACTCTTGCAGCAGTTGAAGTAAGATGAGGACAAAAGGGGAAAGGAAGAGGGGAGAGAAACTGGGATATTTTGAAAGCAGATGAAAAAGTGGAGTGAAGGAATTAATCAGGACTGTCTCTGCCAAATCAGGACAGTTGGAGGTATGCATACATATTTTGAAAACTGGTGTGCAATTCTAAAAATTATAGGTCTAATCTGAATTGTTAATCCCAACAAGGGTAAATTACTAGGTTACATAAATAATGATTTACCAAATTCCCATTGATTTATAAGGCCTAGTGTAATTGAGACTAACAACTGAAGTTAGGTCAACTAGATTTAATCAACTAAGAGCTGACACTACCGGATCATACTGAGATCTATTTTATTAGCCAAGCATTTTGTTTCCACTGGAATATCCAGCCCTGTGAAAGTAGGAAGGTAATTACCATCTACTTTTATTAGTTCCTAGCTGCTGGTATTCACAGGTACTACTCCTGTCTTTGGGAGTCTGTATATGGCCGTGCTCATTACTGATAGACCCATTCCATCATGGATCTGCTTAATCTTTTTAATGGAAACAGCCATTTACATTAGTGAGTTTTGTTGATTTTTGTAGTAGAAACTTTTACAATTTACCATATTGCTGGCATATAAGATGCACCGGGATATAAGATGCACCCCATTTATACATCAGAAAATACTATTTGCAGGTGTATAAGACACACTGGCATATAAGACTCACCCCATTTTTCAAACAGTATTTTTCAGGAAAAAAAGAGAGTCTTATACACCAGCAAATAGGGTACTTGTGTGCTGCGTGATGAAGAATTTTATTTTGCCTGATCTCAACTTTCGACAGCATCAGTGGTTTCAATGGATCTTGGATTCTCTCTATCCTTATATTTCTAGTATTTCTCTTTTTCCACTCTCTCCATAATTGTCCACTTTTATCTTCTGGACTTTCTTGCATAGGTGAAATGATCAAATACTTTGATCATTTTAGGCATCCCTTTCTGTACTTTTTCTAGCTCTACAATAATCCTTATTTTCGTTTGAGGTGAATCTACACATTTCCAGGCAGTATTCCATATTCTGCCAAATATGTAATGTCCAATAACCTTCTAATTTGTCTTGTTGACAATTTCATTGTCCAGAAAGTAGAGGAAGCAATAGGGAGCTGGAATGCCTTGGAGATGATCCTAAGCAATAAAGAAGAACTGCTCAATGAGGTGGAAGTATTGGGAATTTTGAGTGGGAGTGACCATATCCTCTTGTGATTTTTATGTGGAGGAAAGGGGAAGCCAAACACAGACATGCACTTTGGTCTCTAAAAATACTGAATTCAGGAAGTACAGGGTTAGATCCCGTGGTGAGAAAGGCTCAAAGGGAAGAGAATTCATGATGAATGGGAGTTTCTTAAAGGCAAGATACTGAAGGCACAATTATAAACAGTTTTAATGTGAATGAGATATGGGAGATGTCTAAAGAAACCGAGGTGGGTGTATAAAGGACTTTCATATGAGCTGACATTTGCAAGGGGTGTGTAAAAGAAATGGAAAAGGCGAGAAATCAACAAAAAGGAATTCAGATGACTAGCTGATACTTGTACAAAGAAGTAATTTTTTTAAAAAAAAGGATTTTGGCTGTTTTGAAGCAACAAGGAAATGGTAGGTGCTGCACTGAAAGCATGGTGAAAGACTGATTGGGGACAGAAAGAAAGTGGAACTGTTCAATACCTACTTTGCCTCAATCTTCTTCCAAAAGGAAAGCAGTGCTTACTCTGGTGTGAACAAAGCAAATGATCAGTAAGAGGAAAGCAGGTGACTTGTCAGGCTGGGAAAGTTGTTAATATGGTGCATATTATTTATTTATTTAAAAACAGACAAACAATAATCTAGCATGACTTTGTATCCAATCTAGCTTTCATAAGAACTGACAGGCATTACTTTAAAAGAATTTAGCTGGGTTTATAATATTGTACACCGTTGCATTTCTAACATTTTTGTGCCCATATTTCTATACTAAAAGAAATTTAGCTCTCTGTATCCTTGAATTCTCAACTCATTTACAAAGGAATCCTATGTATGTTTACACAGAAGCCTTAAATTCCACTTAATTCCAGGAACTTACTCTCAAGTAAGGATATATAAGAAGTGGAAAAATTCTAGGGGCTGGGAAGTTCATTGCCTCCATGGGTACCTAGAGCCTGCACTTCTTCTTGACATCCCTGCCCCTCCCCTGTTGTGGGTGCAGTTGCTTCTCAGTAGTTAATGGTATCTCTCCCCATACTTGAGGTACATGTTTGTTTGTTTGTGTGCATGTGTGCTCGCACTACTGACATCTTGCTACATTTTCAGGTGTTTTTGCATCCCCTCTGCCCAGAGATGTTATTGTATCTTGTATTGCATAGTATTCTAAGCTTTAAAGAAGAATTTTTGTGTTAGGGTTCTCTGTGTTGTGTACATTTCATCTTTTATCAGTGTTCACCACTTTGAAATGTTTGTATATATGCATTATGAATATTTTTGGCAAATAAAAGTAATAATATAAAGTTGCATCCTATACAGTGCAATGTGTGTGCGCGTATGGCCTTCAAGTCGCTTGTCGGCTTATAACAATCCCGTGAATTTCATGGGGTTTTCTTAAGTCAGGAATACTCAAAGGTGGTTTTGCCAGTTCCTTCCTCTGAAATGTAGCCTGCAGCATCTCAAAAATTGTTGGTAGGCTCTCATCCAAATACTAACCAAGACTGATCCTGCTTAACTTCCAAGATCAGGCAGGATCTGATATCATTGAGGTATTTACACCCTCTGTAACCTTAATTGTATAGGACTGCAACTTAAGGGAAATAGTTTCACTTCAGGATAAGTCTACAACATACCACATTGGTAAAACTTTTGCTGACTTTCATCACATAGTAGGAGTGAGTAAGGTGTGGGCTGTCTAAAAGTTGGTGTGTTGCAGTTCCTATGATCCTCATTATCAGGTATACTGCCTAGGGCTGATGAGAACTGCAGCCCAATAACATCTGAAAGGCCAGATATTTCCCAACTCTCCCTTGCAGAGTGAGAAGAAAGTGCTTGCCTGGCACATGGGCCATTTCTGCACTACACTGTTATAGTGGTATTATTGCACTTTCAACATCCTATGGAATCCTGGGATTTGTAGTTTAGGGAGTGGTATTTAGAATTCTCAGTCAGAGAGCTCTTTGGCCTCAGTAAACTACAAACCGCAGAATATTGACAGTGAAATAATAGCACTATAATGGTGTAGTGCATAAAGGCCCATAGAAAAAGAACATGTCAAGGACACTGCTGTACTGAGATAGAGAGAGATCCCAACATTCTTTATGTAACATTAAAATTGTGCATCTTATCTGTAGCTTTCATGGCTGTAATCTATTGAATGGGTGGGGGAACAATCCATGAGATTATTGGGTAAATCATGAGGGTCTCTGTGGTTTGTTATATGATCCCCACAGTTGTCAGTGGAATTATGAGAGATGTGAAAGTGCAGTGCTTGCTGCTTTTGTGTCTTTATTTTAATCTGCTTCGAATTCCTCAGCGAAGAAAGACAGTGAGAAAAACTGCAGCACACAAGACCCACAGTACAGATCCATCTGTGAAAGCCAGATGGTATCTATAACCATTTCCCAACAATGTGGTTACTCCGCTCCCCCTCCTTCCATTTCCTCTGTAATCATCAAGGGAAAACTCACGTGCTGTAATGAGCAAGTAAAAGAGAGGTACTGACCTTTTACTGAGGGAACAAAAGTTCATAGGCTTTTCCCCTTGTACAGACTGCCTCCTCTTTCCCTACCAGCTCCCATAGATGCTGCCATTCAGCAGAATAAATAGCTTTTGTCAGGAGGGCCTCCCTCCTAACCTGAAGATAGCTTGAGATATTTATCGAGGGCCTTCTTTTTTCTTGAGCATTATGAATTTAGGACTGGAGTTTGGATTATTCCACAATTTAATGTTTTAATCAGAACTGTCAATATAGTAAAGACAGCTAAGAATCTTGTGGGACCTTAAAGACTGGCATTTGGCATAAGTGTTCCTAGTCTGCAGCCTACTTCATCAGATTCATCAGAGTTTTGCAGTTCCTAGAAACCTGTGCCAAGTAAAAATGGTTAGACTTTAAGATAACTAGATAGACTCTGTATCATTTTTGCTGCAAAAGACTGACATGACTCCCCATCCCATTTCAGAGTCATTGAAAAGGAAATTCAGAGCAAAAAGACTAGATAAAGCAACAAATTTGTTGCTTTTTAAAATGTCTGCACTGATAAATTTCTTCCTAAAGACACTTAACCATTCTGTAAAACCGGGCACATTTTATTCCTCTGGTTTTGTTATTCTTTGGCATAATAATTTTATTATTGTTGTATTATTATTGTTTTCTGAAATTCTTTTAAGAACAATTTCCCTGATCAAGCTGGGGTCACTTTTTTTTGGTACATGTCAGTATTTGATGTTTTATCCCTTCACAAACCTGATCTACCAGCACTGCAGGCATGCAGAGATGGATCTGGGCAGTAACTTTTAAAGTTTTCTTTAATGTTTACTTTTTGAGAGCAAATCTCATTCCCCTAACAATTTCAGCTACTAGAATAAAGCTTTAATTTTCTGTATACTTTCAGTGGCAATGACTGGAATCCTGTTGATTAGTTCTATCTAGAACAGATAAATTGTAAATGGTGAATCATACATAGGTAAATCCATTTGATTGAATGACTGTTCTAGCTGGGACTAACAGCATGATATTGACTAATATTTACTGAGCAATTCCAAAGCCTCTTACTTCTCAGTAAACATGAAGAGCATTGCATTACATACGCCATTTCCACACTAGGCTATTATAGGGCTATTATTCCGCTTTAAACATCCTATGGAATCCTGGAGTTTGCAGTTTCAGGAAGGGCCAAATGCCCGTCCCATAACTGCAAACCCCAGGATTCCATAGGATGTTGAAAGCAGAATAATAGTTCTATAACAGTCTAGTGCGGAAATGGCCCTAATCAGGGTCTTCTAGTATTTCTTGAACTGGTCATTTTGTTCTTTTGCTTGATTTTCATTTCGCTCTGTATTTGTGTTTATCCTAAGTTCTACTTGTTCATAAAATGCCTTTTCTTTCAGTACATGATTCTGTGTATTGTGCTGTTTCACATAAGTCCATACTGCATCAGAAGAAACAATCTGAAAGGGTTCATCTTGTTTCCATTGCCTATGAAACTTTAATAATGTCCTTATAAAATTTTGCATATGTTTTCTGAGATGTTATGGCTTAGGCCCAGTCTTTTGAATGGCACTACTGCAAAAAAGATAGCTCACCAATGAAATTATTCAGCAGAGATGCCAATAAGGATTCTGTTGTACTGCCAACACTTTCCAGTTATGGTGGGGCAAAGATAGTCAACATTTTGATTGCAAATTAATCCAATAATGTTTGTCTAAAGTAAAAAAGTTCATTTCAAGACCAGTGTATGTACCTCTTCCCAATTTTGTCGACTCTAAAGTGATTGTTTATTGACCGAATTTGCTATTTTTTCCTACTTGTCCGTGGTCCAGCTTCTGACTCTTTCATGCAGAGTTTTACATTTGGCAAGTAAGCATATTCCAGGAAGAGAAATAAAACAATGGGAAAAGCTTCTGATTCTTATATTCTTTCAGTCTAGTTTCAGGAGCAGGTCAGAAAAATCATATACTGGTAATTTACTTTGTAAACAAGAGTAGTGAATACAACAAATAGAGAACCAGTGTGATGTAATGGTCTGAGCATTGGACTGTTTCAGTAACTGAAGAAAAGTAGTATTATGGTATAAGGCTTTTTAAATGATTTTTTTTTTGTTATTTACTGTTAATTTGACTTTGACTTATGGTGTCCATATGAATGAGAGACCTGCAAGAGTCCTGGCCATCAACTGTCTTAGTCAGGTCTTGCAAAGTCAGGGCTGGGGCTTCCTTGACTGAGTCAACCCACTTGTAGTGTGACCTCCCTCTTTTCCTACAGCCTTCCACTTTTGCCAGCATTATTGTCCTTTCCAATGAGTTATGTCATCTTACAATATGTCCAAATATTACTGCCTTAGTTTAGTCATGTTGTTTTCTAGTAAGTGTTCAGGTTTCATTTGCTCTAAGATACATTTATTTATCTTTTTATCAGTCCTTGATACCTCTAGAACTTTCCCCCAGCACCACAATAAATGCAGCACTTCATTTCTGGCCAAATCTCCTGTCTTTTATTATTATTATTATTTCTATAACAGTTACTAGTTTTTGTAATAAAACTGAACAACCCCTTGGCTTGTCTGGAGTTCCAGCAAGAGGAGGCAAAAAGGCTTTTTATCTGATGGCCTTACAAAGTGATTTCCTTGGCTGAGCTTTTTCAGTTTCTATCATTAGACAAAGTCTCAGTATATGTTTTGAATTCTTGTTAATGCATAATATCTATTTTTGTTCACTTTTTGAAGTAGATAATATATTGAATTACTTTGTACAGTGTTTGCAGCCTAAAAGCTGCCTTGGAAAATTGGCTATTTCCAGTGGTAACAGTGTGAGGAAACCATGTAATGTTCATAAATCCTGACAGCACAATACATTGCAAATCTAGAAATATCTGGAGATCTGGGCAAGCTAGGGTTGGGAAAGTAGAAGGCTAGTGGAATCACGGAGGGAAGCAAAACAGGTGGTGGTGGTGAGGTAGGAATGTCTCCTAAAATTCTGGCCGATTATGACAGCAACAGCCTTATCTTCAGCCCTTTTCGCATGGCATTTTCCATGCAAAAGGGTGCCTGGAGCATCATGTGATTATGAGGAGCGATCTGCATGGTGCACTCACAATTGCGTGATGCTCCAGGGGCTGGCAGGTGTCAATCGCGCACCTTTTCATTTTCGGCTAGAAGCTGAAAATGGTGCATGATCACGCATTGCTCCCAGGCCCTGCACACACTTATCTGGCGTGCGGAGCCTCTGGGGCTGTGCCGGTCACACTTTCTGCCCCAGTGCAGCCTGGGAAGGTCCCAAGCTGCACTGCGGGAGGAAGAGGTGGGGCTCTCACATGAGCAGGCAGCTCATGCGGAGCCGAAGGACCCCGGACAGGAGGGCCTCTCATCAGAGGCTGCTCGTGCGATCCCCGCACCCCAGTGCCAGAAGAAGGTAAGGTGCAGAAGGGGCCTTCCATATAAGTGGTACCAACAGATTTAGAACTGGTTTGGAGTGGAAAAATATTCACAGTATGACCAGAGCTCAAAAGCTCAGGGTTAGCTTGTATTGAATTCACCATCAGTCGAAGCAAATATTGGAGGAAATGGAAAACCACAGAGAGGGCTTGCTGTGCCATTTTCAGTTGGGATATATGGTTTTGTAGTTTTACATGCCTCCTATTTCAGTTAATTAAACTGGGGGCTTATTTCCCTTGTACTCAGAAGCGGGTAGACGTTAAAAGATAAATTTTACAATGCTTTCTCATTCAACAGTAACCTCTCTCTTCCTCTCCTTACTTCTTCATAATGACAATTTTGCTTGGGAATGGGCAGAGACAGTAGCAGTAAGTACAAATTCTTGGTTTTTTTCAAAACCACTAGAAAAGCAAACATGGAAAAAACTAAATTGCTCCCCTTGAATTTTCCAGGAAACCTTGAAAAAATCCACTTATGAGATGGGAAGGTGGGGTGGTTATGAGAGCTCACCCATTTCTGCTTTATAGAGGCAAGTTGTTAGTAAGTGAATGATCAAACAGTGAATGAATTAATGAATGTGTTGCTCTAGCTAAGAGGCTGGAGGATTTGTTTGGTCAAGTGAAACTCCAGTGGCCTGCTCTTTCACCGGACACCTTGAGAGTTATCAAGCTGTAGTACACGTTTTTGACCAATTGCATCAGTGGTGTCAAGTACCTTAGGCATGAAGAAAGTATCTTTTTCTTCTGGTGAACACCCATGATAGTCCAGAGAATTAACTGCTTGCATCTTGCTACCAAATTTGCAGTTCAAAACTTCTGGTATCCTATAGACCACAAGTGGCATATCATCTTAGTTCGCAGTTGGTAATCATTCTTTCAGTTTCCTGTTGCATGTAAATCTAAGAAGTTAAATGACAATGGAAAGAGAAAATGACCCTGCTCAGGATGATGGGGTACAGGATACCTTTTGAGCCCCTGCAGTGATGAAAGAAATCTCTGCCCGCGTGAACTGAATTGTTAGAAGAAAGTTTCATAAGATGCTGATTTATCTATCGTGGCAAGGAACCTGTTTTGTTGTGCTCTAGCTCCTCAGCTCATGTGGTTTCACAAAATCACTCTAAAATACTTAAGGCAGCTAGAAAATGCTTCTGTTTGTGCAACTGTGTGGCTGCAATACAGATGGTAGACAGCATCATTTTCTCCACTACTTTCTGGTATGAAACAGCAGTGCAAATAGCTTTTTGGAGCACACCAGGAGAGAACTCTATCGTAAGAGATATAATGGTTAAGAGATAGCAGCTCACAGCAGTGCTGGAGTGATTTCCTGTGCCCCTGCTATCAAAATTCTTTTTATATTAAAGTCAGAGTTCTGTGTGTAATTGTGACACCTATCTGGCATGGTTTGCTGGATGGCAACTACAGGCATTAGGAACAGTGCAGATGGGTGAGGGCTGATGCTTGATTCATTAGGCTCCTCCTGGAATACATTCACTGCTGCAAGAAGGGGATGAAAGAGAACAAATGGAGGGAAGTGTGGAACAAGGAGGGGGTGGGAGAATGCTCTTTATTTGATGTGAAGCTCTGTTGTGGGTAGAAGACTGAATGCTATCTTGGGGATAGCTTGCACTATCAGCAATTATCTTACAGTATAGCTGTCAAGTGGTCTTGCTGTTCAGTTGTGCCATTGCCATTATAAACCCCACCCTTTGCCACATCCCATTCCACGGGCCATAACCGGGAGCAGATTTATGTCGATCAGATTATGTCAAACAGATTTCTCCTCATTGCCACTTGAAGAATCCAGTGGTTGTCTTTGGCCATTTCCACACTATACTGTTATAGTGTTATTTTTCCACCTTCAAGATCCTATGGAATCCTGGGGCTTGCAGTTTAGGAAGGGGCATTTAGAATTCTCAGCCAGAGAGCTCTTGGGCCTCAAGTAAGCTACAAACCCAAGAATTCTACAGAATACTGAAAGTGGAATAATAGCACTATAACAGTGCAGTGCGGAAATGCCCTTTGTTTACTCTCTTGGTCTGTACTTGTAGGTTTTTCTTCTCCTTTCTGAAACTGGCATTGGTTGTGGTGGGGAGCAGAGAATCAGTAGAGGATTGGTTCAGGTGCATCCATTTAAACAACTGAAACTCTAAAAGAAAGGGTGCTTGTTCAACTTTCCTGAGAAACATTACCAGGTCTTTGGTTTAACAAACCATAGTCATGCCTCAAACAAGCATCCTCTTATGAAATGCTTTACCGAATAGTTGACCTAAGATGGGAGGGGGGATCACTACTAACAGAAAAAGGGACATGTTGAGCTGATCACTCTGTTCCCTATTAATGTGAGCTCCTACTCATTATTCATTGTTTTGCCAGCCACGGATGTAATACAGGGAGATACAGTGCTTGGACTCTGGGGGGCATTTCGTATGACGTCTCTTCTGGTGGTAGTTGATAGAGTCACGGGTGGGTGCTGATTCTAGAATTTGGCTAGAAAGGTCCTCTCAGCTAATTCTTCTTTGTCTGAGCCAGATAGTCAAGTGAGCCCTTGTAGAACATACACCCAATTGTGCGCGCACACATGCGTGCACACACACATCTTGGCAGCCATCTTAGCAGCAGGATGGAAGCAAATCCCACTGATTTTGTATGGATGTCTTTTCATATTCTAGGATATCTTTACGTGATCTCTAGTATTTTGAATTATGTTATGCAGATTTGTTTGTTTAATAAATGCAAAGACTGTTTTACTTTGGAAAACTATAAAGCTGGCTTGGATGGCTGCTTAGTGCAATTCCTCTTGGTGCCACCTCCACCCTTTTCTCTTCACACTGTCACAGAATCTCATCTGGTTCGTAAGAAGGAAGTTCCGTGGGCTCAGGGGAAGTGAGAAGCATGTGGCTTTGGCAGCCTTCAGTGCCCAGATGCCATAATCAATGGAAGTTGGCATGAGCTTCCTTCTGACTATGACGCACTTTCAGAAAAGCACAAGGCCCTTTACAAGATGGTTTGCATATTTAAAGAAACACATCTTGTGGTATATGTGGGAGTGGGGTGGGGAAGTAAACTTTTAATTATTGCACATAATGACTGTCTTCTTGCTTTCCATCTCCATATAATGTCACCATGTGAATTACAAGGGAAAACAGATCCTCTGAGCTTCAGCCACCTTTAAATGTAGGAGCCAGGTGCCATGTGCGTTTCAGTGGCTGGGCTAGAAATACGTCTTTTCCCACAGAGCCTTGCACAGCAAATTGACCTTCAGTAGAAACAGGGCTTTTAGCACACAAGCAGTCAGTTGGAAATGTCATAAATAGCATGTAAAAACAACCCTGCTCTCCTCAATACACTTGCATGTTTGTTTATGAGTAAAAATAAATAAATACAAATAAGAATGTATTGAGACTGTGGCTGTTTCCGCACTAGGCTGTTATAGCGCAATGATTCCACTTTCAGCCTCCTATGGAATCCTGAGGTTTGCAGTTTCAGGAGGGGCTGGCCAGCCCCTCCCTAAACTGCAAGCCCCAGAATTCCATAGGAGGTTGAAAGTGGAATCATTGCACTATAACAGCCTAGTATGGAAATGGTGTGTATCTGGTTTGTGTGACATCGAAATTACACAGTGTATATGATCACATGTTTTGTTCACTAAGTATCAGACTCACTCACTTGAGGTAAAATTGTTTGTATGTAATAAAGACTAGATGTCATTTCATGCATTGTTATAGTGTTATAATGACCTTCTCTGTATTTGTTTCTGTTTTGAGGCAGTGCTGCAGTTTAACACATTCATAACTGAAGTTTTTGGCTGTCTCTTTCCACACTGTACCTTGATATTGCATCATCCCCGTGGTATCCTGGCAGTGACGTTGCCAGGATGGGATCAGGACCTGAACACTCCCCGCTGCACCCGGTTGGCTGCCGGTGGATGGATAGCATTAGGGACACTGTTCTTCCTTTTGCAGTACAATGTCAATGGTGGGTCCCTTTCCCTGCCTCTTCCTGCACCATACTGCAGAAGGAAGTGCTATTAAGCGCTTCTGCCCTTACCACACACCTGTAGCTGATGGGATCGTGGTGGGAAAGGAAGCCATTACTGGATTTTTTTTCCGGTAATGGTATATAGTCAGTTTACAATGCATGGGGATGTGACAGCACCTCCTTAACAACAATATCATGCAAAAGCACACGTCCTGGACAGGGAGCAAGGTGTTGCCATGCTGGGATGGCAATATCATGTGGTAAGAACCTGTGACTGAGTATATTGGCTCATCTCTCTTTTAGGGTGCTCTTTTTTGTTTATTTTTTAACACAAATTTCATGAAGGAACCTTTTTAGTTCTTGTTTGAGCATGATTAGAATGCATTCCTGTGGTCTGTACAAGGATGTTACGAGGGACCATAGGATATTTTGTATCACCTTCTGTGTGGGTGGAGAAAGATATAACCCTGTACTGAGAGGAGAATCTAACCTACAAACATCCTGCCTTCAGGTGAAGAAAGGTCCACAGCTGATGGGACCCCACTGTTGGAAATAACGGAAGGAAATGTGTTGGGATAGTGCCAGAATAGGTGGCTGATCCACCTCTGTTTCTCACCATCCTCTGCACAAGGTTGCTGTAACCTTCTGTAACCATTTAAAAAAGTCAGTTCAAGGAGATGCATTAGCATACACTCCAACTATCCCAATTTGGCAGGGACAGTCCTGATTAATTTTCTGTTGTCCCACTTTTTTTCAGCTACTTTTAAAATGCCCCAGTTTCTCTTCCTCCCACTTTGTCTCTTTCGCCATTTCTGCACTACACTCTTATAGTGCAATTATTCCACTTTCAACATCCCATGGAATCCTGGAGTTTGCAGTTTAGGGAGAGGCCGGCTGGCCCCTTCCTAAACTGCAAACTCCAGGATTCTGTAGGATGTTGAAAGTGGAATAATTGCGCTATAAAAGTGAAATGCAGAAATAGCCTTTATTATCAGCTTACTTCAGTTACTGCAAACTGGGTTGAAAGCACAAAAGTAATTTGCACTCCATTAACTCAACAGGGAGGAGAAAAGATGAGAGGAGATGAAGGGGCAGAGGCTTCTCAGTTGGGTCAGGCAAAAGAAAACTGCTGCAGCCTCTTCTAACTTGTGTGCTCCTCCTCATTAGTATCTTTTGTCATCTTGGCTACACTCTGATGTTGCTTGGCCACATGTGTTCCACTATGAAATGTTGAAGGGTATGTATTAGTTTAGAAATCCATTGTTATACCAAGAGTGGATGAAGTAAAGCCCTAAAGTTGCATTTATCTGTCAATGCTGTCTATGGACCTTTCTGCATGAGATGGCCTTACCGAGTTGTTGCACTGCAATATCGTGTTACATATTACCGCTATAGGGACATTCCGTGCTCCACCAATCCAGTTTAATTCAATTTTTATCAGGATTGCTGCTGGTGTACATTCTGCATTACAGCATTCCTGGCCACTCCTCTTGAATGCCATTACTCTGCCTTCACTCTGCCCCATCTTCCCTGATTGGTGTGTGTTTTTTTAATGCCGTATACCTATGTAATTACATCGGTATGCGAGACATTATGGCTATGATTATGTAGCAGCTGCCATTTTCCCGCTCCTCGTGTGTGTGCTCTTTGCTTTGCCATCTGTGCAGGTATGGAACTGGATTGCATATTCCGTATTTGCAGTATTGCTCTTTGGATGCATATCCTGGTTCTCAGCTCTGCAGTTGCACTCTTACTAAGAGAATGGGAGCATGAGCAGAGAAAGTCGAGGTCCTTGTTGTCCATCTGCTGTCACGTCAGACAATGTGACCACCTCATTTCTGCTGCTGTTGCTTCAGATGATATCGCTGAATCAGCATCCGCCTCTCTGCATCCTTATGCAGTCTGCTGGATGGGGAGCCTTCTGTGGCCAAGGAGATGGTGGATAAGGGAGCGTATGCAGTGTTCTTGGTGGACAAAGGAAGTTTTGGAAACGTGGGAGAACAAAATGTGGCTGTACCACTTTTGTATGACATGAGCCACTCTTTTTGAAATTGCGGACCATCTTCGCCCTTACCTGGAGTGATCAGCCACCATGATGAGGGTTCCAATTCCTGTAGAGGAACCAGTTGCCATAGCAGTTTGGTGGCTAACTATCCCGCTTATATACAGGAAGACAGCCAACACCTTTGGTTTTGGAATTTCTACTGCTGCTGAGATTGCTGTTGAAGTCTGCCTGGTGATAGAGCATGTACAGCTTCCATCCACTGTTTGCTTGGGCGACTACCGCAAGGTGGGTCCTTATCCCCCCCCATACCAAACATAAGAAATGCTACCTGGTGTCATTCAGAAGCATGGGTTATTATGCTGCATGATACACCTATGCTGGTAATAGGTGTGTTGATATGTGCTGAACAATATATTTTGATGTGTGGGAGATTAAAAGTAGGCTATGCTGAAAATGCCACTTAGATTTGTGAAATGTAAAAAGCTTAGGCTTTGCAGAAATGTTGGTCAGAACAATTTCTGAGCTGAAAGAATTCTGATTGCTCTGAAATACCTACATAATGGTTTATCCTTTCCTTCCACCCACAGATAATGGAAGGCTACCAGGAATTGGGACTGCCACAGTGTGTTGGCACAGTAGACGGAACGCACATTCCTGTGTGTCCTCCAAAAGGAAGAGCAGGGGAATTCATAAACAGGAAGAATTCATTCCCCATCCTGCTGCAGAGTACCACAGATCATTCTGGGAGATTTGTGGACATTGAGTTGGGATATACGGGGAGAATACATGATGCACATGTCTTCCACCATGCTGCCCTGTGGCAGCCAATGGAAGCGGGTGTTTTTGTTCCTGGAAACCCCACTGTCACCATAAACGGCGTGGGGGTTGGCCCATTCATCCTTGTGGATGGTGCCTACCCTCTTTGCCATTGGCTGATGAAGCCTTATGCAAGTCACTTGAATGCCCAACAAATTGCCTTCAACAGAGTGTTCAACTGTTGCTGTAATATTGTGGAGCGTGCCTTTGGAAGGCTGAAGGCAAGATGGGGCTGACTCTCAGCTCCACCAACTGTTTCCAAAGAAAATTACCTGCCAGTGGTCTCTGCCTGCGTGGTTCTCCACAATATATGCAAGTCCAAGGACCACATTCTACACTCCGACTTGAGGCCACCACCACCTGTGAAGATTACTCCTACTGATGTCCCTTACGAGGCAACTGGGGCAGGAGGCTTAGGGAGGGTGAGAGGATGAGAGGGGCTATTGTGAGGAGCATTGTTGGGTAGACCTACTATGTATTATTCTCCAAGTGAATGGAATGCCTTCATTGTTCGGCAATATTCCTAATCATATGATGCTGTTCTTGGTTCCCTGTTAGAGCAACTAAAACTGTTCAATTGCAAACTCCAATGTGCTATTGTGATTTTTCAAGTAAAGAAGCTTAGTTTGTCAGTATAAGTGTTCTCTGTGTATTGTGATTTGAAGTCTTGAAAGAAAGAGGGAGGAGGTTACATTTCTTAACTGCAGAAAAAAATCCTGAAAACTAAGTGCCTGAACATTAAATCATTTATAACATATCAATGGCAAGATGTGAGGAAAGCCTTGCATTGTAGATTTTTAACATTGAAATGCAATGAAAGTATAACTATGTATTACTATGAAGATAAAGAATAAATTGGGAAATGACTCCCTGTTGTAGTTGCAATTTAAATTTAAACACATACATTTACATTTAGGTTTGGCTCCTCATTGTTAACAAATCATTACACAACACATTTTGCAAGTATCATAACCTTCTTCTTTGTAATAGTACAACAGAAATAGCTCCAAGAAGATGGAGCCTACAACCTCCATCCCTATCTTGCCATCCTAGGGGCTATAACACTCAAGTTGCTTTTTAGGACATACTAGCTTTCCTGGTCTACGCTCTCCCTGTGATCCCCCTTTAGGCACAGGCACACTTTCTTGGGGAATTTCAGAAGCCTGACCCTTTGAAGTGGATACAGAGGCATCACTTTTCCTGGAAACTGGTCTGGTATTTTCTAGCAGCCTCTCCAAGGAGTCTATCATAGAGGAGATTGTCTTGTTGCTTACTTGGAGGAGTGACAGAACCTGTTGCCTCTCCTCTGCACAACCAATTGAATCTCAATTCATGTTGCCCACTAAATCTTGGAAAATCTTCTTCCCGTCATCCAGCTTGCCCATAAGTGCACTGATCTTCTCCCTATGGGATTCATGGTTGATCTGATGTTCCTCCCTAGATGAAGCATCCTCCTCTCTCATCTGCTCCATCATCACTATAGCGATGGCTTCTCCCCTTCTTCCAGAACAGTCTTGAGCCCGTGCATGCCTGAGTCTTGAATGAGGGGGAAGCGATTCCATGCCAGTGCTGGTGGGAGTACTGGGCTCATCCTCCTGAGGCAGGCCCTGGAAACAAAGGGTATAGAAGGGTGTGTTACCTGAGATATATTCCTATATAGGAACATTTGGTATCTTAGAAAGGGTAAATGGTATACAGTCTGACAGGTTGTCCCTATTTACTCTTTACTGTTGTCATACTCACCTATCCCTGACAGTGTTGGAGTGCTGGCTACATCCTGAGAAGCTAAGACATCATTAGTCTCCGAAGGCTCATCATTGGTTGTAGTGGACAAATGGGAGCTGTTAGGCACACTTCCTTAACACACTGCTTTTCCATTGCTCTACAACTTTCTTACCCTCCCTTCCCCACCAATCCTACCTAACGTGCAGCCACTGGTTTCAAACAGGTCAGAGGAGTTCCCATCTTCCTCCCTCGCTTCCAACTGTGTCACTGCAGAGAAAAGATATGGCTAACATATCTATAGCCAAGGAAGGATGAAGAACATTCTCCCTCCCCCTTACTGTAGTTCTGAGTTTTCCCCCTGTGTATTTCACCCCAGCAGCCCCGCCTCCACACCTCTTTTTTGTGTTAGTGTTGTTACCCGAGAAGGTGGGGGATCTATCCTTCTTGTTCTATGAGACTGTGTGCTTCTGCACAGTGGTGGATGGGCCCGCACTTACTTCTCCAGTACTGCCCTGTACTCTGATTTTGAGGCTACGGCACACATGCTTTGGCTTCACCCTCGCACCCTCTTTTAGTATATTTTGTAGTTCCCCATAGTAGGGACATATTTTCTTCGTTCTCCCTGTGAGTGAATTCCAGGCAACCACCCGACGATATTCTAGATGCATCGCCTTCATCTTTGAGCGGCATTCTTCTGCAGTTTGACAATGACTTCTTCTCCTCAACTCCCTTGTCACATCAACAAAAATATGTATATTCTGTGGTTTGACTTCAACTCCATTTGCACATTCTCCTCTCCCCAAATGGCTAATAAATCCACAATCTCAGCTTTCTGCCATGCCTTGCCCCTTCCTTTTGACCTGGCTGCTTCAGTTTCCTCCTCCATCTTCCTGCTGAAAGAAAAGACAACATAAAAATGTAGGAACAAGTGGTGTCATAATAACGTAATTGCATAAGACATTTGCTTGACCCAATAGGAATGTCGCTCAACTATCATGTGATTTTGCTTCTGAATGGTCGACTAATTGCCGGGTGGAAACGGTGGCACCCTATTGTTCTTAGGTGCGAAAGGCTTATATGGCTTGTGTTTTCTTTCCTTCTTTTGGGTGTGGTGAGCTTGCTGATTCTTCGGTGTTTGTTGATGTGTAGTGTTTGGTGTTTGCTGCTGTGCATGTTTCCCTCTGCTTGCTTGCATTCCTACATTGCTTTTATTTTTAAATACCTTTGCTTTCTGTAGTGCTGACTTTTCTGTTTATTTGTCCGTGTGAATTGCGCCCCTGTTTTTTTCTGACCTTCCTTTCCCTTTCCCCTTTTCCCATTTATTTATTTATTTATTTATTTATTTATTTATGCATGCATGCATGCATGCATGCATGCATGCATGCATGCTTGTTAGTGTGAATGGATCTCTGTGTGTTTTTGCCCTGACTTTGAATTCCCTGGTTGTGTGTCTGGTTGTGTGATTTTTCTGTTAAAATGCCAAGGGAGGGAACTTTGTGGACCTTCAATGAGGTCAAGACGATGCTTTCATTAGTAGCAGAGAGCCCTGGCTTGGAGACGCTCATGAAGAGCACCCCAATTCCTAGCTGCCACTTTTATGAGGACATTGCATCAGCCCTTACTGAATAAGGTTTCCAAAGAATGGCAGGTCAGGTGATTTCAAAATTCAAGAACCTGAAATGTCGATTCTCTGATGTTATGGGGGCTTACAAGGGACATCCTCCAAGGAGAATCTGCCCCCTCTTTCTTTCTGACAATGCACAGACTGTGGAGGGCGTCTTGTATGAAAGACACAAGCATGGTAAATTCCTTGCTGTGGTAACCCTCTTGCCATTCTATTACTTTGTGCTTTCTCTGCTGTGCGCTTGCAGATGTGCATACTGCACACAGACATGGTGTCAGCAGAGGAGCCTTTCACTTGTGTTTCCCTGTGCATCTCTCAGCAGGCAGGCAGGTACGCCAGAGACATCCACAGATGGCCAGGGAGGTTGCTGAATTGGAAGAACAGGAAGGTAAGGGATGTGAAGGGATTTACCTGTGTTAAAAAGGTTATAGGAGGGAGTAAAATAACTCCCTGCAAACAATATGCTATACAAACCAATGGATGTGGTAGTGTCCATTAATTGGGCATAGCAAGTCAACTTTCAAAACAATTTCATATAATGCTGCAGCGTTCCCCTCCTTTTTCAGACAGAATGCCAGAAGAAAAGGCTGAAGCTCAATTAAAAACCCCCTTGGAAGAACCCATACATGAAATGGGTGAGTAAAAACATGCCCTCTATATGAAATGTGAATGTGATTTTTCCTTTGTGGCTAGATTAACTAGCATCCAAATCTGAAAAGGGTTGAAAATTAAACAGTCTGGCATATCACATTCTCATTCCCCTACAGCAGAAGAGCACATATCTACCATTATCTCCTCCCCTGACCTGGAAATGGAGGCTGCAGCAGGAGCTGAAGAAAGCTCTCCCTCTCCTGTGGCTGGCCTTATGCTCCATAAGTGCAAGAGCATGTCACCCACTCAAGATGTGGCAATGAACTAACTGCTTCACCGCTGACTCCTTGGATAGAAAAAAAAAAAACAGAAGACGAAAACTCTCTATGCTGTCTTTACTTTACAGTTGCTGAACATTCACAACTTCCAGGTGAGGTGAAGGAGGAGAAAGACGCATCAGGGCCTTCATTGGGTGGCGAGTTCTGAGGGCATGGTCTAGACAGCATACGGCAGGAGCTGGGGCTCCTCTGCCAACAGTTCCAAGGGTTGGGCAACGAAGCTGCATGTGGGTTGTCGCCAAATCAAAGGTAGGTGGCCACCTGTGACGAAACACACCTTCTTTCTTTCTGTTGCAGTTTGTATATTTGTGATGGGGGAGGAGTATTCACTTGACAGCAGTGCAGTTCTCCTGTAACACATGCAGGACATGGAAGACCGTATTATTGGGCACTGTGAGTATAATGATTTCAAGGGGCATTTCTCCCCCTTCCCAAGTTAACCTACAAAGTTTTTCATGTCACCATGTGCACCTCGCTGACTCCTCATTGACTCTCTGTACCAATTTTTTCCCCGTAGGTAATAACCTCCGTCGCTCTGTGGAGAACTCTTTGTTGGGGTTATCTACAGAGGTGATAAACCTCTGAACAGCATTCAATCAATCTTTGGAAAGGATGGAGACTACATTGTCTAAAGGTGTGGCAACAGACATGGGCAACCTGCACTCACCAAATTGATGGGCAGACAATTTGATGGATTTTGGGAAAGAGAGGGGTTTAATTTTAATGCTGTTATACGGATGCAAAGGGTTTTTTTTATTATTATTAGTATTTTTACTGTTATTATTATTAATACTATTACTGTTAATTAAAATATTTGGTTAAAACATGCTTTTAATCTTTTGTTCTTTTTTGGTACTGTGTTTCCCATCATCCCTGGCCATGGGAGCAGTAGCGAGGGGTGTTGGCAGAAGCAATGCAGGGTGATTTCAGTACTCTTGGGGAGACCCAGGGGGGTGTTGGAGGGCGTTCACACACCAGACTTTCCTTCTTTTTGGTTGCAGTGCTGTTGGAGAGGCCCAGGGGAGGGGAGTACTTCAGTACTGTGACTCCCATCGTCCCTGGCCGCAGGAGCAAAGGCAAACTGCATACTGTTGTTGGGAAGGACTTTTTAGGGAGACATACATGGGTGCAGAAAGCCATCAGCCACTGCCACCTTACCTGATGATGGTGGATCTTGAGTTCCCACAACCCTTGCTTCCTCTATGGCCTTCGTTCCTCCACATACCGATGGCAGAGAACTTAGGAAGAGAAAGCCCCTCAGTGTTTGCCGCCATTCTGTTGTCTTCAGGGGAGTATTACTGAGGGAGGAACAGTTAAGAAAAATGTTGATCAACGGTTAAAGCAATCATAATTATTCTAAATAATAATAACTTTAATAATCCTTACAACCATATACACGGAAAGGTGGAAGACTGTTTCCCACATCATTCACTGGCAAAACACTTACCAGAATTTACACCACATAGAGCTTAAAATGGTGACCAAAAATAGCGACATCTGTACTTGGTGGGGACAGTTCAAACTTGGGAATACCCACAACCCCCTGATGCTGACTCTGAACTGAGACGATGCTCTATAACGTTTCTGCATTAAGCTGACTGATGGGATTACAGCGGTATTCATGCTACAAAATGGATTTTTTCCATAGGTAGAAAACTATGTTCTTACGACGCTTTGCAGTGAAATAGCTACATAATGATGATGACGTCATGTGGAAACGCAGGACCCTCACCAGCTACAACCTGTTCCAATTTTGCTTTTGCAACTTCCTGCGGAAAGGGCCTATGTGTCCCTTAAGTTCTTTGATTCAACTAATGCTTCTTAACCTACCTGATGTGGGGAACCTACAGACCAGGGACCAGCACTGTATTTGCGGCTCTTGACTACCGCTGTTTCTTTCCTGGAAACTTGATAGGGGCCAGCAGTCAATAGCTTCTGGTCCAGGATTGGTCCATGGACCACTACTTTGAATAGCACTGTTGCAGACCACTTTTTTTCCTGGTAAAAAGGTGACCTGCCTCTTCTACCTGCTTCCCACTCCCTTTTTTTTAAAATACGGTCTGTTCAGCTGCCAGTGTCCCTATAACCTGTGTTATAGCTATGAAGTGTTAAGAATTATGTTTTATGTGTGTTAAGGGCATCCTAAGTTTTATGTTTTGAAAATGGTGGGGGATCTTACACATCATTCTTGCAACTGTTATGTATTTCAGATCACGAGATATTGATCAAAATCGCATGATCAATATGCAGTCATACAGGAATCCTCCTCCTCATCCATAGTCTCGCTTTTTGCAGTTTCAGTTACTTGGATCTAAGAGTTTTGTAGTTCCAACTGCGAGTGATGGTGGGGGGAGTGTTTTGAAGTGCCATAGAGACAGTGACCTCCAGCCCTACAAAACTCACAACTCTTCCAGGCAGGGTCCTCACAGCCAGGCCCCTCTTTCCTCACAGACTAACTTTCCTCCATCCCACCCTTTACCCTGATCCACCCCTGGCGTCTGGGTCACAGTATCCATGCAGCCTGCTCTGGGTCCTGACATCCTCATTTTACCTACCTGCCTACCTACCTGCCCGCCTGCCTGCCTGTTGGAAGTACTGTACTTGCTGGCGTATAAGACGCACCCGTGTATAAGACGCACCTCATTTATACACTGGCACGTACTGTTTGCCAGTGTATAAGACACACTGCCGTATAAGACATACCCCATTTTCAAACAGTATTTTTTTGGGGGAAAAGTGAATCTTATACTCCAGCAAATACAATAGGTCTCTAGCTTCTTACATCACCAGAAGTAGCCCTCCAGCTGTAAATTTTGGTACTATCCATGGTTTTAGGCATCCACAGAGAGTCTTGGAATGTATACCCCACAGATACATTTCACTCTTTGAAAGTGGCTTCTTTTATTCTTCTTTTACGGCTTCTTTGAGCCTGAAGTGACTAACTGTACCCTAACCTGTGCATCCAGATCCATTTGATAACTCCTTATTTTAAATGGTAGCACTCTTCAGATTTCCCTGGAAATCCCATTGAGCTTAATGAATCTTACTTCTGGGTGAAAAATAGGCAGAAGTACATTTTTAATATGTAATACAAGGCATTTGTTAGTAAACATTTGCAACTTAGTAAAGGCGTCACTACAACTTGTTTTGAATTGAAGCACTACAGTCTATCTATACCCATGAATTTTTGTTTTTCCTTTATCTTCAGGATTCTTCCATCTACATAGTTATTGGGAATGGTTTTTGCCTTTTTAGCAGTGCTCTGTGATTCCCAAGGCTATCCTGAAATGAATGTCAACAGGCTTGGTTTGTTCTGTCCACTTTAATCAGAAAAAGCTGTATTAAGTAGCACTTGATCCAATATCCACAAAGTTGAAGCCAAGCACATTCTAAAGTGGGGCTCTACAAAAACAATTTTTTTTTAAAAGGAAAAACAATATCCTTTGAAACTTATTTAATCAGGAAGTTGTAGCACACAGAATACTCTGTATATTTATGAAGGATAAACTGGTCCTGCTTTTAGGACAGAACATTAAATGGCAGATGCTTACAATTCTATTACCAGATGCTGCTGATGTCAAGGATTTATGACCTAAATACTTATAAAGAATTTTCTATTCTAAATACACATTCACATTCATAGGAACATGTGACTTCATTGATCTAGGAAAAATGGGTGGTGGAGGAGATTATTATAATCTTTGAATATGTTCCAAGTCTTATTTTGTCCAAATACATCTCTCTTTAGAAATGTATTGTGGACAGTGCTATAGATTAAGAAAAAGAAGTCATTTCCTTCATTTTCTGCAGCACGAAGGCTTTAGCCTTATCTTCGCTTACTATTTATTTACCAAAAAGTATGACATTAGTCTTTAGTTTTTGAGCCTTTGAATTATACTGAAATGTATGCTACTGTTAGCCAATGAGCTTCATTGCAGTCAGTCACTTTATTACCAAACCTTTTCTGGCAATAAGCAAACTGTAATTGCAGTTTCTTAGGCTGAGATGTATTCAATCGTTGATAATATGGTAAATTTATCTTAGTATGTAAAAACATTTACAGCGGGCCTGATAATTGGAACTATATTGCGGTAATGAAGAAAATAGCCAGAAAAGGGCTCGTGTCAACCAATTCACATTGACTTTGACTGAAAGATAACTCTACAGAAAGAAAGTTTCCTGTTTGCTCCTTTGCTCTACAGCAACTGGCAACTGGCAACACTGAGGTGTTGGGGCTGAGGAATGAATAATGAATTATGTGGGACAGAGTACTTGAAGCTGCTGTAGAAGAAATCATTTTATTTATTTTATCTGTTTATTAAAAGAGTACCCTATATCTGAGAATCTTAGAGTGGCATGCAATTAGAACAATTTAAACAGAGTAATTTTAAAAGACTAAAAGTATATTAAATCATTTACCACAAAAGATAATTTAAACCCAGTTAAAACAATGCAAACCATAGCACATATGCAGATTGGAAGGTATCAGTTAGGCCTTGAAAGCTTTAATAGAAAGCCATTTTTTGCCTTTTAGTTGCAACGATATAGCATTACTGCCCATGGGACTTTTGAGAGGAGGGTATTCCATAACTGAGAGACAGTGTGAGGTAGTGGTTTGAACATTGGACTACAACCCTGGACACTGTGGTTCAATCCCCCACTTGGCCATGGAAACCAGCTGGGTGACCTTGGGCGTGTCATACACTCTCAGCCTCAGAAAACCCCATGATATGTTTGCCTTAGGTTAGCCATAAATTGGAAATGACTTGAAGGCACACAACAACAAATTCCATAGCCAGATTACCATAGAAGAGGTCCTCTCCCATGTCCTCCCACAATGTATTGTCCCTATTGGTTGGACACAGAAGACTGATCCTCCAATAGTCCCCAATTCTCAGACATGTATATCTAGGGAGACGTACTCTCTCCAGTGTCCCAGATTGTTGCCTCAGTTCCCCCAATACAAGGATTAGACAAGGGAGATAAGATAATGAAGGAAAGTTTCCCATCTCTCTTTTTCACAGCCCTGCAAACCTCCATTCCACATGAGGGTAGCATGATCATGTGGCAAGGCTTTGGAGGGAAGCACAAGTGGCTCTAGTGGGGCAGAGGGGAAGAGAAGCTGTCCTTCCATATCAATTTCCTTAAAAGTGTACTTGAGATCTGAACTGTTGTTGAGACTGCACAGACATGCACATACAAAACAATTGTCTGTCTTCAGTATTGTGTAGTTGCATGCCCAATAGATTACTGTCATTATGCCATGAATCCCTCTGATGCTTGAGTGATTACTGGCATAAGACATCTATATCTATATCTATATCTATATCTATATCTATATCTATATCTATATCTATATCTTATATCTATCTGTGTGTGTTTGTGTGTGTTAGGGGGGAGGGAGAGGATATTTTCATAGGATTATTGAATATCAAGAAGGATATTTTCATAGGAGTATAACAATCGGAACAGAGGAGAAGATGCTTGTTATAGAAATACAGAAGTCTAGGAGAGTGCCGGTTCATTGAGCTGCAGTGTTCACAGAGCTTGGAAAATTACTTTTCAAAATGAACTAGTTACATTACTCATTACTTTGATCACCCACCAGATGGTCATTACTTATTATTGCTAGTGAATTACACTGAATTACAGCCCTCCTTGTGATATGAAAACAATAATACTGGTCAGGCTCTTACAGCCAAAAGCAACTCATTACAAGTAACACACTAATTCCAAGCCTTGAATTTTCTTGGCTTCCTAGTGTAAAGTCTTTCTCTCTTTCATTTCCTTGCCTCTCTGCTTCCTCTGCTTTTCTTGCCCTTCGTCTCATGTGAGACACATGATAAGGCCTTTATAAGACGGATTTCTTCAATTAAATGAAATATTCATATAAAATGAATATTTTATTATCTGGGCTTTTGACTTCTGGAATAACCCTGAAATTTTTCTTGTAGCTGCTGAGGCACTCAGTTCTACTGATGGACTCTGATGAGCTGTAGTTCCATCTATGGCTGAACCCAGATCAAAACAGACAGGTGTTGGTAATCCTACTTACTCAAAACCATCTTGTATATGTTATATATAATGCACTCACCTGGCTCTTTTCAGAGAATAAACTTTGTACCGGGCATTGTGGCAGTTATGAATGGATTATTCAGTTACTCCTACCACAGCATGTCTCCATTTTTTCCTTAAAATGTTATTTCTCAAAAGAGCACCCTGGAAAGAACAGAGACAGACATGTGTGTATATCTGTTGTGTGTATGTGTGCGACTAAAAAACAAACCAACAATACTTCTTCCAAGTTTGTCCTAGATCCAAGAATAGTATCCTTGCATGCACACACACAGTTGATGTATATTTTTAAGTTCTGGTCATTAATTGCCTCAGTGTGCACATGTGTGTACACGCACACACATACACAGAGGTTGGCTAACTTTGACCCCCCCCATTTCAAAGTAGTCTGAACAGCAATATCAGATCTAAGAGGCAATATTTTAATAATTCCTGTTTAAACAAAAGTGCTGCAGCAGGTGAACAAATATTGATATGTTTGCAGTGACATCCTCCACGCCCTTTCATGAATGTTATCATTTAATGCTTGAGGGGTATATTAGAATCAATTACCTGAAAATAAATTCTGTGGAATAATGAGCAGCTTCCTCTACTTTTATAAAACTCCCTTTCTCCTTCCCTTTTATTTTCATTTTCCTCCCACTATTCTTTCTTTTTCTAACTGTAATTATTATTAACCATAAAAGAAGCCTTCACATAAGGAAGAAGGTCTGAGGTAGGCTTGAATGATGAGAGAGGTAAGAAATGACAACAGGGAAGGGGCAGACATGAATTGATGGGCTAGACTAGGTTGGGCAAGTTCTAAGGACCACGTTTGCTTGTCTCCAGACCCTGGAGTGTTGCACCACCCTCTGACACCCTCATTCTCCTCAATGGCATCTTCTCCATCTGCCTTGATTTGGCATGGGCAGTTCCACATTCGTGGAAGTGTCAACAGAGAGGGACAGAGCAGTCATGTTCCCTTTCTAGTGTGCTTACCCTGTTCAGATCTAGAATATCTGAAGAAGAATATTGTCTGCTGTTACCCAGAGTTTATTGTTACACATCTTAATCACATCCCATTTGGACTGTTATAACACCGTCTGCAGGGGGCTGCCTTTGCAAACTGTTCAGAAATTCAGATAGATCCAAAATGTTGTACTGAGAATACTGACAGGGGTCTGTCACAGAGGAGCATATAACTCCTTGGTTGAAACAGCTCTATTGGCTACCAGTTCTTTTCCTGGCTGAGTTCAAAGTCCTAGTTCTGACTTTTAAAGCCCTGTGCACCCTGGTTCTTGTTGTGTGCCTTCAAGTAGTTTCTGACTTATGGCAGCCTCAAGGTGAACCTATCATGGGGTTTTCTGGGGATGACAGTGTGTGATGCACCCAAGGTCACCCAGTGGATTTCCATGGCCAAGCAGAGAATCAAAAACCTGGTCTTCAGGGTTGTAGTCCAATACCTAAAGCACTGCATCATTCTGGCTGTTTCTATACACCTTGGGTCCAAAGTACTTGAAGGACTATGGCCCTTTTCACACCTTACCTAGTCGCAGGGACATCTGGTTTGAGTCCCTGCATTGGCTATGCTGGGAGGGGAGCGTGACAGGAGCTCTCCTCTCTGCTGCCTCTGTGTTCTAGGAAGCGTGATGGCCATGCCTCTTTCTGCAGCAGCATAGCCAGGTAGTTTCCCAGGCTGTGCTGGGGCAGGAAGTGCATCCATTGCACTTCCAGGGCCTTCACAGACAGGATAGGTCTGCAATGGTGGTGCAGTCACCGGTTATTAACAGGGAAAGCCTGTCAGTGATTTGTGGCACAATCGCAGCGCTTGGGGATGGGAGAAGGATGGGACCACTATGACGTTGTGCATAAGCGTCATCGCGGTCCTATCCTTCTCTCATCCTTATGGTGGGTTGAGAAGATAGAGAGGGAAGGGCCTGTATCTCCCTCTGTGAATGTATCGGAGGCTTAAGAACCTCAGGCAAAGGCTTTTTCTCATTTCTACCACCAACACAGGTCTATTTGGTGAGGGCATGGGAGTGAGCCTTCTCAGTGGCTGCTCCCACCCTGTGGTTTTCGCTTCCATGAGATGACAGAGCAGCCCCCTCCCCACTCTCCCTTCTTGTTCAAGCAGGGTTGTTTTCAGGGAGCCTTCTCATAGGGAGATACTCTAGTTTTAACCTTTGTATGTTTTTAGTTATTTTATATTGTTTAATGAACAATTTTAAAAATGCTGATATTTTACTTGTGCTTTATTTTTATTATTATGTTTTTAACTAATTTTATATTATTGTTTGTGAGCCACTTTGAGTCCCACGTGGGGAGAAAGTAGCATGTAAATGCAATAAGAAAGGAATAACCTCACTTTGTGGTTGCAACGTGTCAACGAATGTCTCTGGATACATTGATTGGCCTTCTCTTTCCTTTGCTTACATGGTGGTACCTTCTTCCTATCCTAAATTCTATTGGACAGAGATCCTAGCTGTATGATAGAACACAAGCCTTGCATGCAAAAAGTCAAAAGATCAATCCCAGAAATCTTTAGGTAGATCTGGGAAAACCTTGAAACCTTGGACAGCCAGTTTGGACAATACTGAGCTAGACAGACAAATGTTCTGGGCCAATATAACACACCTTTGTGTGTTATCCTAAACTCTGCTTTAATTCTACCTGAGAAGTGCTTTTCATCAATGCATAATGGGTGACACCTGGCTTGAAAACAGTATGTATGAAAGAGATCTAGGAGTTTCAGTGGAGCACATGCTGAACATGAGTCAACAGTGCCCTGCAGCAGCTAAAAAGGCCAATGTGATTCTAGGCTGCATCAATAGGAGTACAGTGTCTAGGCTGAAGGAAGTAATAGAACCACTCTTCTGCTTTGGTCAGACCTCACCTGGAATACTGTGCCCAGTTTTGGGCACTATAGTTGAAGAAGGATATTGACAAGCTGGAACATGTCCAGAGGAGGTGACCAAAATGGTGAAGGTCTGAAAGCCATGCCCTATGAGGAATGGCTTAGGGAGCTAGGTGTGTTTAGCCTGATGAAATGAAGGTTAAGAGGTCAAATGATAGGCATGTTTAAATATTTGAAAGGATGACGTGTTGAAGATGGGGCAAGCTTGTTTTATGTTGCTCCAGAGACTAGGAGCAATAGATTCAAACTACAGAAAAAGAGATTTCACCTAAACATCCAGAAGAACTTCCTGATGGTAAGAACCATTTGACAGTGGAATAGGCTGCCTCAGAGTGTGGTGGAGTCACCTTCTGCGGAGGTGTTTAAACAGAATCTGGATGGCCATTTGCTGGGGATGCTTTGAATGTGTGTTCCTGCATGGCAGGGTTTTGGACCGGATGGCCATTGTGTTCTCTTCCCACTCTATGATTTTATGTGTATGGTCTTATCTTTTCTCTTTAATGTCTTGAGGTTATTCTGCCTTCAAGCAAAATGATTAGTCTTGACACGGCAGCCGTGCAGTAAGCATTGCCCTTTGATCCTCTCCACCTGTTGTGCTGGATAGCCAAATGTAAGACTGAGATTTAAAGGCAAGTCCATTGGGGTGATCCCTTAAATACTTGTGACATCTGAGTATATACTTCTAAGATATGGGAAGTAAATTAGTTTTTCTTCTCTGAGCAGTTTCATTGCTAGTAGATTGGACTGATAACCTTGATGAAAAGCTAAAAAAACTTGGTGATTTTTTTATTATACAAAGCTGCAACTGAATCTGTGTTTCCAAGGCCGTTGAAGCTTCCCAGGTAGAATGAAGACAAGTTAAGCTTTTGCCTTATTTGTTGACCCTGACATGTTCTGCTGTGCAAGAAGCAACATTATCATTAACTATATATACAGGTTTTCCATGAGATCCATTGATTTTATTAAATTTAGGATTAAGGTGGTCTTAGCCAGAACAAAAGCAATTATTGTCCCCTAAATACTCAATTTAAATTCTATCACTAATTCTCAGTAAAAATGTAAGTATTGATGTATGATGTTTTCAAATGTTGAAAATATTATCATAGATCTCATAATAGAGTTTTAGGGCAAACGGTACTTTCCAGATCCTTTCTAAATAACTTGATATGTTATCCAGTGTCTTCCCTTGAATTACCTACTATAGGTGATTCAACAAGCTTTTATGTATAATGAGAACTAGTTGTTAATTCAGCCTGTGTTTGACATAAATACAAAAAAAGCAGATATTATGATTTCGTTGAAACTGCAGCAGATTCAGAGCTATATTTTCATTAAAGTGAATATATGAATAAAAATACATTCCAGATTTCTGCAAACATATCTGTAAATAGCATTTTACCCTTTCCTTTCCTTCTCTGAATGTTATTACTATTTTTTTTTATATAATACTCTTCTTTCCTTTCCTTTCCTTTCCTTTCCTTTCCTTTCCTTTACTGTGCTCTGCTCTCCTTTTCTCTGTTACAAAATCTTCCCTCATCTCTAAAATTATCATCACCATCATCATCTTAATGCTAAAAATAACCACTATAAATTTCAAGGAGGAAGAGATGATGATTGTAACAATAATGAATAAAATAATAATAATAATAGCAACAAGGAACCAACAGGAAAATCCTATTTATGTGTGTCTGTTCAGAAGAAAGCCCTACTGGATTTAATGGGATTAACATTTTGAAAACCAACATGTTCCAGTCATACTTCCAAGATTTTCTTGTGTGGATGGGAGTTGAAGAGAGAGGGTAGGATGGGGAGAGCAGAAGAAGGGAAAGAAGGTGAGCTCCACTAGGTGATTGAGGAAGACGATGGAGGGAGAAGGAAAGAGAAGGCAAATGCAACCAAAGAATTGTGAATGTGGAAGAGGATAAAGGAGATGAGAGACAAGAAGGGAGACTAGATAAGGAGGGAGAAGGCAACACCAACTAGGAGATACAAAGAATGGAGAGAAGGAAAAGGAGAGAGAAAGGAACAAGAAGGCCTTTAGTTAGGAGATATGGGTAGGAAGAAAATGAGAGGGGCCATGAAAGAGAGAAGAAGAGACAAAAGGGAGAACAAGGGAATGAGAGAATAAATAAGGGTAATTAGGAGTTGTGGCAGGGGAAGAAAGATGGTGAGAGGGAGCGAAAGTGAGATAAAGATCAAAATAAAAAGAGAAAGAAATGAGATGCCCAAGCAGATGTGAAGAAAAAACATGCCATGTATACCTCAACCAAAAGAAAGAAAGAAATTGTATTTCATCTTTGCCCATTTAAGGTAGAGTGAAGAAGGTGGGAACAGAATTGAGATAATTAACAGTAAGATGGGGGAAAAAACCACATGCATCAGTAATCTGTAATATCACATCAGCTGATGACTGAGGCAGCAAATGCTGAAGTAATTCAGTATTTTCCCATGCTAACCCCCTCCAAGTCCTAATGCCTCCTGTGGCTTCTGAAGCTTTGAGAGGACTATAAGATAGACCTCTGGAGAATCTACATCAGTTTCTCTGAAACATGCAGCAGCATATAGTACATAAAAAAAAATCTGTTCAAGGCACTCCTCTTGCCCTGAGCTTCTTCCTTGGTGAGGCCTGGAGGAGGCCCTGAGACTGCACTGGGCAGCTTAGAATCAGGGATATTTGTACCTGAAAAATAGCCTGTGGCATTGGAAGATACATGCAGTTCCAGGTGCGGAACAGTGGGAGTTGTCATGCATACAATGGACTATCAACCCACTAATGTTCACTGTGTTTGGTTGACAAAGGTGTGATGAGTGTTGTAATAGCTGTCTGTTGTGGGTGCTCTGAGGAAAGAGGAAAAAGTTCAGGTGCACATGGGATGGGTATAAGTCAATCAGCATCTTGGTGGGCTTCTAGCTATTGTGTTCTCTGGGAAAACTCCAGCTTCCACTTAAGCTTATTATCCACAGGAACAGCATTTATTTGCCTGACAAATGACCTAGTCTTACTTGGAGGGTGTCTTAGGCTAATCTGCCTTTCTTTTTCACGTTCACCGTCAGAATTCTCCCTTGGTTGGTTTGACCTCCCAGTCACCTTCGATTCTGATATCAGTGTCAATTAATGTGTTTGCCAATTAAACATAATGCCAATTAGATATGGTGCACATTCAAACCATTTCATTACCTGACCCAGATGTGAGGGCCCTAACAAAGTCAAACTCTCTCAGCCTCAGAGGAAGGCAAAGGAAAGCCCTAAACAAATCTTGCCAAGAAAACCCTGTGATAGGTTTACCTTATGGTCACCATAAGTCAGAAATGACTTGAAGGCACAACAACAAGAACAAAAATGTTTGCATTTTAAACTCAATTTGCAGCAATTGAAGTATGCTGAGGAAAAAGGGGGAAAGTGGGAGGAGGAGAGAGAAACTGGGACCTTTAAAAGCAGCTAAAAAGTGGGACGACAGAGGATTAATCAGTCCTGTCCCTGCCAAATTGGGACAGTTTGAGGGTGTGCAAATGGAGATTAGGCAGTTTCATGGGGCATAAAAAAGTGTGTGTTGGGGGGGGGCGTGAGGAGAAATGAAATAACTGAGTAACAGTGTGCCACACTGCACATTTTGTTGCAGGCTCCAGTTGCACTGCAAATGCTTGGGTTGCTTGTATGTTTTTTTGTGGAAAGCCAAAACCGTGTATTGTCAGGAGAAGCTGCCAATGTGAAGCCAGTTGCTTCTTCATTCATTACGCTGGGCAAAGAGACACTATGCTTCCTGTTTTCATTTTGTAATAAACCGTGAGTCATAATGTGCAGTGGTTAACATACATCATGGTGGTAAAAGCATAAATCAAAGGTCAGAGCATATAAGTAGTGTTTAATCTGATCAGATAAAGGGTCTTCAACACTGCCTTGAGCTAATTACAACATATGGTTATTTATCGATCTGAAAGTATAACAAGCAGATAGCACAGCGAGAAAAGACATGGCATTAGAAAAATTAAATTAATAGCTCTCCTGTCTGTTTGCTCCCTAGAAAGCACCCTTCTAGAGGTATTGGATGTCTGTGATATTCAGCTGAAATCATTTCCTAAATATCCTCGTTGCTATAGCAGCCAGAGCTGATGATGACATTTACATGCAAAGCGAACTCGCTGAGATTTGCGAGAAAGTCATCGGAAATGGTCAAGTTTGTCAGCTTGTTTCTCAGCCCACCTGCAAAGCAGCTCATTATGCAAGGTTTTTGAGGATGAAAAGATTTGTTGGAGCTGGAGCAGCTAGGGATGTACAGTGGGGAGGAAACGTGTGGCTTAAATTTGGGGCAGCTTCTCCTATGCTCTCCTCTACTAACTCTCATATCGTGCTGCTCCCTCAGCACACAGGCATGAAAGAAGATACAATGGTTGTTTTTTTTAAAACTAGTATGTATCTTCCTACAACCCAAACAACAACAACAAAAAGGGATCAAAACCAACTCTGTATCTAAAACCTGACGTGGTGTGTGAAGATCAGGGCCTTTTCTGCACATCTTATGGATGTTGAAAATGGAATAATAGTGCTATAACAGTCTAGTGCGGAAATGGCCCAGGTCTGCATGTTTAAATTTTGTAATTAATCTAATTGAATTTCATAATTGACTGAAGGCTGAAATTCTGTGCAGAGTTAGCAGGAAAGGAGTCACACTGAAGAGAGTAGGACTAACTTGCAAAGAAACATGCAGAGGACACTGTGTGCTTTCAAGTCCTTTCTAACTTTTGGCGACCAACCTATCATGGTTGTTTTTTTGGGCGGGGGGCAGATTTGTTCAGAGAGGGTTTGTCTTTACTTTCCTTTGAGGCTGAGAAGCATGACTTCCCCAAGGTCACCCAGTGGGTTTCCACGGCTGGACAGGGATACAAACCCTGGTCTCCAGAGTCACAGTCAAATGCTCAAACCACTACACCACACTGGCTCTATGAACTAAAAATTTACCGCTGGTAAATTAGGCTGTAAATTTTTAAACATTGTTTAAACATCAGTATTTTATTTTGTTTGTAGTGTGGCAGGCACGCTAGACCCAGAACAGTTAATAAGTCTGGACTAGATTTGACTGGCTTGATTTATTTATATCCCACCTTCTCCACAAAACTGGGACTCAGGGCACACCACAGTGTGTGTGTGTGTGTGTTTGCGTTCAAGTCACCTAGTGATTTATGGTGATTCAATGAATTTCATAAAGTTTTCTTGGGCAAGGAATACTCAGATGCTGGTTTCCAATTCAGAAAAGTAGCCGACTGCACCTTGCATTCATTGGTGGTCTCCAATCCAAGTACTAAATAGGTCTGGCTTAGGACTTTTCTGCACTACACTGTTATAGTGTTATTATTCCACTTTCAACGTCCTGTAGAATTCTGGGGTTTGTAGTTTACTGAGGCCAAAGAGCTCTCTGCTGATAATTCTAAATGCCCCTCCCTAAACTGCAAACCCCAGGATTCCATAGGACGTTGAAAGTGGAATAATAGCACTGTAACAGTGTAGTGCGGAAAGGTGGTTGCCAAGATTATTTGGGATATAGCGCCTTTAGGGTATTTAGCTGTGTACTCCAGTTGGGTGTGTGTGTGTGTGTGTGTGTGTTTTTTTTTTTTAAGAATTGGCAATGAGGACTTGTACATTTAGGAGTAAATAGCTTGGAGAGAGGAATTTTTATCTGGAAAAATTGTAAAGAAAAGTTGATCCTTCCTGCTCCCGGATGATGTGGTTCTGGTGAGGCCCTGCAGCTGTATTTTTTCTCCAAATAGAAGTCTGGAGGAAATGAGCATATCTGTCAAAATATCTCTTCTGGGTCTTTCTCTCACATAGATAACTTTTTCAGAGGTGGTTCCTGCAGTGATATAAGTGTATATCATTTAAAATCAGGTCAATTTTTTTTCAGAGGAGGTTTTTATTTATATGAACTCATTAAGTATTATTAATCAATTCATTAATTATTCATCTATTTCTTTAATCAGGTGAGAACCAAGGGTACTGTAAAGTTCTTTTTCCTTGCATACACATACACACCCTTGCTTGGTGGATGACACCATATAAGCAATGTGCTTCAAAGAATATGGGATGAAGTTGTCATCAGTATAGTACAGGCTTCTTTCTTCCTCCAGGTAAAATGTAGCAAAAGTTCAATGGGTGAAGAGGCAGGGAAGAGCTCATATTTTGCCAAGGAAATGCTAATCCTTTCAGGAGGAGATTTACCTCATTCCTATAGAAACCTGCAGAGAAATATTATAGTGAAGAGATAAATATATCTGGCTGCTTCATTTCTCTTAGTCATTTTTTTAGAAGAATTTATAACCACAATTGTCCAGAGTTGCCATGTCAGAAAAGGCATTTCAGTGGGATTAAGGCCATTTCTGCACTAGGCTGTTATAGTGCTATTATTCCACTTTCAACAACCTATGGAATCCTCTCCCTAAACTGCAAACCCCAGGATTCCATGGGATGTTGAAAATGGAATAATAGCACTATAACAGCCTAGTGCAGAAATGCCCTAAGAAGCAAAAGCTCTGTCCCACTGCATTAACTTGGGGGCCTTGATTTTTACTCTGACCCTTTCCACAGCATCCTCCCATCCCTCAATGGTGACAGGAGAAGGACGGGACTCCATGACGTTGTTGTGGTCCTGTCCTTCTCCTGTCCCTAGGCAGCACAATCACAGATTAAATCATTGACTGGTTTTCTCTGTCAATGATGCGCAATTGTACTACCATCCCACACTTACTTGTCCTGCAGAGGCCACAGAAGTGCAATGGCTGTGCTTCCTGCCCCAGTACAGCCTGGGAAAGTACCCAGTTGTGCTGTGGAAGGAAGAGGAGTGGCCATTGCACTCCCTTCTGTAGGGAGCCAGCTGGTGCAGAAGGGAGTGCTGCCATCGTGCTCCCCTCTCAGCAAAGCCACTGCTGGGATTGCCACCAGAGCATGACAGGACAAGGTAGGGTGCAGAAAGGTGCTCTTTCTTCTTTTAGAGTGAGACACATCAGTGTGGACATGTTCTTAAGTAGTGTGGCTGCTAAATATTGACATGGATTTGAAGGAATCATAAAGATGTTCCAACAGAATATAATTGAAAACTATATTTTAAAGAGGTGAATATTATTTCAGAATCTTAGAGCTGGAAGGTACCACAAGGATCAGCTGGTCCAGTCCCCTGCCATGCAAGAATACACAATTAAAACACTCCTGAAAAATTCTCATACAACCCCTGTTTAAAGACCTCGAAAGAAGGAGAGTCCTCCCATCTTCCAAGGTGGTCTATTCTAGTGTTGAATAATCCAGAAGGTCTTCTTAATGTTTAGGTGGAATCACCTTTCTTGTAATTTGAATCCATTGGTTCTTTTCTAGCCTCTGGAGTAGCAGAAAACAAACTTGCTCCACACAACACCCCTTCAGGTATTTAAATATGAGTATCCCATCACCTCTCAATCTTCCCTTCTCCAAGCTAAACATATCCAGCCCCCTAAGTTATCTTCTATTTTAGAGGTGCAGTGTCTTCTTCCATCTGATATTTGTGCATTTCATTTTCCTCCCTGAATGAAATTATCTTACATTTATCTCTGCTGAATTTTGTTTTGTTAGTTTGGGCCAGTTCTCTATTCTGTTAAGGTCATTTTGAAGCACTTGCCCCTCCAGATTCAGTGTCAGCTGCAGGGCATGCCCTCTGTTCCATCCTTCAGGTCATTTATAAAGACATTGAATCACACCAGATCCAGACCAGAATTCTGTTGCACCTCTCTAGTCACTGCTTTCCAGGATGAGGAGGAACCAGTGGGGGCCACTCTTTGACTTTGGTGCTTATTAGAAGTGATAAAGGCAAGTGAATAGAGAAAAGGATAACATACAGGATCACTACCTGTATCCTTTTAAAATAAGGGCTGAAATCAAGAGAGATATTCAGGTATGTCTTAAAGTTGCCCATGTCAAATAAGATTCTAATTCCCTTCTCTTTCCTCGCTGTGTCACAAACTGCTGCTGGAACATTTTCATAGTTTCCAAAGGGTTTGCAAAGCTGTTGAGCTGTGCTGTTACCATGCCTTACACCCCCATCCTCCAGGATAGCAAGATTGGTGGGGAAGATCATTTTTATATAAACTGATTATGGCTGGAAAATACTGTATTTGCTGGCATATAAGATGCACCCCATTTATACGTCAGCAAATACTATTTGCTGGTGTATAAGATACACTGGTGTATAAGATGCACCCTATTTCAAACAGTATTTTTTGGGGAAAAAGTGAGTCTTATATGTCAGCAAATAGGGTACATGATCAAAGCCACGTCTTAGATCAGACCAACCTGAGATGTGGCCAGGCCATAAAGTTCAAAGGTGAGTAGGTGGAAAACCCTGGCAAAAAAAGGGAGGGTTCAAGCTAATGTCTCTTCCGATCTCAGATCTTTGCATTTCTAAAACAGGCCCTGATAAGATAACCAGAGACCATCACTTTTGATCTCACTCAGATATCTTTCCCACAATCCCTACCTATCCAAACTTCAAGTAGGGTTATCATGATTCCCATAAATTTTGTCACTCCTGTGTCAAAGCAAATGCCTATTCTTGAACCCTTTGGTCAGTCCTATGAGAAGGTTGTAACTTTTCCAGAACACCCCTTCAAGGTGTGGAAAAGGATATTTAAACCCTGACTTTTGTCCCAGCAAAAGTATTTTGGACATAATACATGGTGTGCAGAGTGTTAACCTGTACTTCCCTCAGACACGGTCTGAGTCTCCCTGCTGCATCTCTTTTCTTCATGACTGGTAACTATCACCCTTTTCATCCCTAATTTTTCTCTATCCAACCTTTCATGCCTTATTTTCTGATAGTCTTGTATGGTTCTTGAGAGTGTCTGTATTCTCATGTGTTTTTGTGTTTGTAATTTTCACTAAAACATTTTGTTTCTTTTTAATCTGAAACCTCTCTGCAGTTAGTACTGGTGTACATACATTACCCTCTTCTCACATGCCTTCTTTGAGCCATAATTTCGCAAACTCTAAAGAGACACTCACATTTGGGTGGACCCCAAAGTCTCCCACCTTTTAGGGTAACAGTGGTTCAAGAAACACAAGCTCTTTGGGCATGTATGAGTCATTGCGTCGCTTGTTGGGTCCTCGTTCTGAATTTCTTTAAATGTATTTGGCAACCTTGTACCTAATTAAAAAGAGAGATGATACAAGATATGTGACTAACCTTTACTGTCAGCATAATCATTGGAATTCCTTGGCATATTAACATTAATTCTTGTGGCAATCAAGCATACAGTTCTCATGTCTTCAATTATTATATCAGCCACCAATCAATAAAAATGACAGAATTATGCAGTGGTTTCTGCAAAGCAGAGTAACCAATGGATGGTTCAGTGCTGTGTGCAAAGAAGCTATAAGGTCTTACTGTTCCTGAGAAATGGTTAATGATTTTGACAATTCAGATTGATCCAAATGGTCCACTCTGGCCACGACTGGCCCTATTATTAGGCAGACTGAGGTGACTCACGGGGAGGAGCACAGAATGACCATGGGTGTCAGAAGACAGAACTCTGTGTGTGCCACTCAGCCCACTTTAGGTTCGTAGCTAATGTACTGCCATCAACTACAATAGAGTGTACTATTTAATTGTGATCCTGAAGTAAGATTCCTGCAGATTTCAATACATGAAATGAAGTGGCAAGGGGACTTCTTTACTCCAGGCAGCAAAATGGCTTGGCCAACCCAGTGATCTCCAGTGTCTTCTATTTTAGAGGTGCAGTGTCTTCCATTTTAGAGGTGCAGTGAATCTTCTTCTTGTTATGTGACTTCTAGTTGTTTTGACTTATGGTGACCCTAAGGAAAATCTATCACGTGGTTGTCTTGGCAAGATTTGTTCAGAGAATGTGACCTGCCCAAGGTCGTCTAGTGAGTTTCATGGCTGAGAGGGGATTTGAACCCTGGTTTCCCAAAGTCCTAGTGCAATACTTAAACCACAACATCATACTGGATCTCTCAGTGAATCTAATCTGAGTTTTATGCTTCACTTAGAAAGGTATATCCCCATTTGGGAGATAAATTTCAGCAGCTTGGATAATTCCTTCGAAATCTAACTTAGAACCCAGGGCAGATTCACCATGCCCTTCACATGGAAGCCACTGGCTGGCCCTGACCCAAACTTCATTCTTTCTTTAAGGACAGTGGGCAACTTGATACAAGAACACTGGCACTTGGTTTGCCACCAACAAAGCTTCGGTGGAGTCCCATCTGAAAGAATGAGCATTCTTGCATCTCCATGCATCATGAACATATACATATGTATATGTGACCATCTTGATCGGTAGAATTTTATTTTATATCTTATCTTATCTTATCTTATTGCTAAAAGCTTTGCATGATCCCCAAATGTAGCTACCAGTTAGGCCAAACGGAGCCACCATGAAAATACTACTTGATGGGTTGGTTGTTCAGCATCCCTGACGTACTCACATGGGACCACAGTAGGTATAAAATGATTCTGTGCTTCTGTTAACTGGATAACTACACCCAGAACATTTGGATAACTACTGTACACCCAGATCTGGTAGCAAGTTGTCTTGTATTTATCTACTTAATTTATCTGGTAGCAATAGCTATTTACTTGCTATTTCCCACACTTGCCAAAAATAGCTGTTATTTCAGTTACTGAAACAAGATCAAGGAGCATGGTCTTACATCAAGCCTTCTGAGCCACTTGTTCACCTAGCCCTGTGCTGTCTGTTTACCTTTTCACAGCTTGGTTGCTTAAGATTTTTCATGTGAGGTATTGGGAAATGAATATGGCATCTTATGAATGAATTTTTGCATCCTATTGCTGGGCTATGGTCCCTGTAAGATGTAGCTGTGATGACCATAACATTAAAAATAAAAAATAGAATCTGGCTTTTGGCTGTTTGCAGAAACAAATTTGCTGTGCTGTGATATTTCCTCATGATATTCAGAGCTTTAGAGCTCCTAGAACTGTGCTCCAATAAGCTGAGTGAAAAGGTGACCTTTTGAGTTTTTATGATCTCTGTGCCAAGACGAGGAAGAAATGTCTGTGCGAATGAGCAGCATCTAAGACAGAGGAGGCCCAAGAGCATTTTTACTGAAAATGTCCATTAATATCGCTCAGCAGGGAAGTAAACATTACTTTACTGAACCTTTTACTAGGTCAAAGCCGAGTACAATGCAGAGCATTCTTAGCCACAAAAGAGTTGTAGTAATTTCTGGTGGTGAATTAGAGTACACACCATTTGGGAAAAAGAAAAGAAAATTAGTATGTAAAAATGCTGTTGAAATTTAGCCACACCTATTAATCTTTAGTTGCTTTTTCTTTCTTTATCAGTGTATCTTTCATAAGAAAAGCATACTTCATTAGTATTTGAAGATCTGTTTGGTTGAAAGAGGGATCCAATTTCCAACTCCAGGAAATTAAAAGCATTTTTGAAATCCTTTGCCAAACATGATTTCCCATCTCTTTGGAGATTTGTGATTTGTTTATTTTATTAGAAAATGCAATCACAACTGTGATGGTGACTGCTCACTATGGGGCTTGGTTTTCAAGGAAATGAATATGCTTTTTTATATAGGCCTGATACCTTGTATTATGTGTATAGATTAAAAATGAAAGCCCAGTGCTCTGTACATTTGAAGGCAATAATGGATTGTATCTTTTGCTGCAGAAGTCTACAGATTTTTGTTTTTCTGAGTGGAAGGCCTCAGGTACCCATGGCCTTTCTGAATGTCAGGTCCTATAAGCCTGAAAGGCTGGTATTCAGCCCCACCATTTGCCTGTATAGACTTTGGTGGAATCTTTCTAGGAGATGAGCGGGTTGTTCTGACTCTTTTGAGCTATCCTCATTTATCGATTTAGGTTTCTACTGTATATGAGCAGATGTATTCCAACATATATCACATTGTGTGAATAAGCTGCAGTGAACTCCTTTGTACTCCTTTAATGGTTGCTTTGTACATCTTTAATCTGATCATGTGGATAAAACGTGGAACATCACATGCAAGCTGAGCTAAGTTCCTCAGAGGAAGAGTGTGAGACAAAAATAATATAGATGTATTCCTTCCCCATATCTGCTCAATCATGTGGGAAGTAAACATGTCAGCAAGACAGTCTCCAAGCAGAGCTGTGATGTCATGACATTTCTCTTGTGATCCAGTAGATGCAAACAGTTATGTGTGAGTCTGTAAGGGAATACAGTCATCCCTCCACATTTGCTAGGATTAGGGGCACAGGACGCCTGTGAAAATGGAAAAACTGTGAATAACTCCAGGCCCTCCCAAACCATATTTAATACACAGGTATGATCACCATATTCAACCCACCATGGATTCCTTTGAGGCATCAGGTTTCCTTCACAAGGCAGAAGTGGGTGGGTGGTGGGGCTTACTGCCACCTCTGCGGCTGCCTCACAACATTTTTAATTTGGACTTACAAGCCTTGTTTGCAGTTTCTTAGGCCATTTCCACACGGGGTTTTTAAAACGGTGCAGTGCGTCCTCCATGGAGGACATCTGCACCTGGGAGTGGACTAGGTTGAACCTACTTAACGTTGATCCATGCCTCAGCCTGCTCTGGAACAACCCCAAGTGGTCGTCCAGCGTGCTTATGAAAGACTGCTAAAAACAGGTCTTTCAAAAGCACAGAGCACACCACTGCGAGCCTGCTCCCTTATGCAGATTCGCAGGCTCACCCCAATGCAAGCCTGCAATCTGCTGGGGGCAGGCTTTAGGCTGGCAAGCTTCAGCAGTTGGTTGAGACCCTCGACCAACCAGAAGCTGCCATTTGGGACGCTGGAGCAGTGCGTATCGACAAGCACGCACTGCTCTGGAGCAGCGTGGAACAGACCGGGGAGCCGAAAAGTCCAGTAAGTAGCGGTGCGGAGCGATTCCATCATCCCATGCAGAAATGGCCTCAGTCTCACAAGGCTTGCAGATCGTATTAAAAATGGCATAGGGAGGCAGCAGAGATGACAGCAAATAATCTCTAATCAAATCTGCAAAAGTGAAACCTGCAAATATGGAGGGCTGACCGTATGTGGCTTGACTTTAACTCCCTTAAGTCACAGGTAGATTTCTAGTCATATTGCTGCTATCTTCAGTCCATTTAAAGGCCTTGAAAGATTCTTAATGGTTTTGAAAAAATAGCCCAAGTATGCCCTGACCAGTACAAAATATGGAATGGAGTCCTTTAGAAATGTGCGTGGCTGAGAAAACATAAGCCCCTAGTAAATTATCCCATAATCATAAGTCCTCAGCACAAAATTGCTTCCAATGCTTAGAAGATACTTTTAGGATAACTTGGAAATTAAACATTAAAGCTTTGAAACATTAGCTGGCACAAATGCTATATGAAAAATATCAAAAAGCTGTTTGCAGAATTATAAAACTATTTTCTTCGCAAGACTGTGGCAGCATGGTGAGTTGAAATAATTATTACTTCCTTTTTTCCCTCTTCCTTTCCCATTGCTTCCTCCAGGCTTTCTCCTGTGGGATGTAACCATTATATTCAGTGAGGTTTCTTGGGGGATTTTTGTTTTTCTAATACTTCATTATATAGTAACATATCTGGGTAGAAGAAAGGAAATGAGGGAAACAGCTATAAGTAACATCACAAGCTTATTGGTCTTAATTTCCTTTTCATCCATATTCAGATAAATCCAACCAAGTTATTTTGGTAAATGACACAGCATTCCATAAGTATCCTTTACCCTTCTCCTGGATGTAGAAAATGCAGCTTTAAAATTTTAACAAAATTTTGCTCTTTCATGACATGCCAAATATCCTTCCTGTCACCTTCTACACCCTTAAGAAGGACAGCTTTTACTGAGAAACAGGCAAACGACCAGACGTTTCTTGGTTCAAAGGCTAAAGGCCAGATTTATTGAAGTACAAAAGTACAAAAAGTATAAGAAGTTATAAAAGTCTGCTGCAGCAGGGTGCCGGGAGGTTCGGAACAAAGGCAAGGGATTTGGCAAAGCCTTTTTATCCATGTTTATAGTATATACTCCGACTGTGGCATTTTTCCACCCATCACAGACCACCACCCCCATATTAGGTAATGTCCAGAGACTTCCATCCATATAACGTAATGTCCGGAGGGGCAGTTAAGGTGAAGTTTCTTCCAATCACAAACTACCTTCCATATAAGGTAATGTCCAGAGGGACATTTCAGGTGAGGTAGAACCGTGAGTCAGCAGACGGGAGGGGCTAGGGCTCCTTTGTGTATGTGACTACTTCACTAGCTTACAATGGAGATTGTCCTTCTCTCGCTCACATTCCCAAGGCAGCTTCCTCATCCTACCTAATGGCAGAACTTTAGTGCTCTCAGTGTACGCTCTTGGTGACTTTGAAGCAGTGGTCTTGTGCAAGGGGGATAAGGAACTGGCACAGGAAAACAGCAACCAGGGAAGTAAAACAGGATCATGGTAGGGTGTTTGTGAAGAAGGAGGTCATTCAAAGATGCAGGTGAATAGAAAGTTAATTGCAAAAATGGGAGCCAGAAACCATAAGAGACAATACAGATAACTGCATATTCATGCCCTCCAACTGTCCTAAATTGGCAGGGACAGTACCCATTCATCCTTGTCACCCCACTTTTTCAGCTACTTTTAAAATGTCCCAGTTTCTGTTTTCCTCCCACTTTCTCACTTTGTACTCACCTTACTTCAGTTGCTGCAAATTCAAAGTACAAAAGCAGCTGGCACTCAAGTAAGTCAGCACTGGAGAAGAGGAGAGGAGAGCAGAGGAAAGGAGAGGAGAAGAGAGAGAAGAGGGCAGAATCTTGCCCTTTCCTATAGGTTGAGGTAGTAGCAAACTGCTGCAGCTTCTCTTAGCTTGGCTGTTAATCACCATTAATAACTTTTGCCATTTTGACCAGTCTATGATGTTCCTTGGCCAGATGTGTCCCTTTTTTCACCTGTGAAATGTTGGCAGATACGTATACTTTCTGTTCCTATTACTCTCACCTATATTATCATATAGTGGAATTTAGAAAAAAAAATTTTTTTTCTGGATAACAGTGTTTAGAATTCCCTGGGCAACATGGCTGTTCCAAATTTTCCCACTGTTGAAATGGCTTCTTTGCCCTTGGTATAAGATAAGAAAAAAATCTATAAAGTTCTGATGTGGTGGAAAAAAATATATTCAGGTTGACTATGCAGCAAAATACAACAAAATCCAAAATCCACAAGCAGCTTTGGAGTCAGCTATATAAAGGTATTACTGTTCGATGAAGTGGAAATAATTGATAAAAAAATTAACTATTTTTATGATGAAGAATATTTTTTTGCAATGATGATTATAAATGATTATTATTTTTGAGGGAGTGGCAGATAATAAAAGTGATTGGCAGGTAAGGATCTGTGGTATTACTACACTCATTTGAAACAAGCAAGTCTGAGAAAAATCAATGCTCCATTTTCCAGTAATGTTTTTAAAAATAGGAGTGTATATCAGCTATCAAATAGTCTACACTGTTGACCTCATTATAGCAACCAGTTCTTTTCAGATGAACAAAGTAATCATTGCCTGTTAAAATTAGTGATACAAACTCTTGGCAGATTTCATGATGCAAGGTAGTCCAAGAAAAAAAGCCATAGATTACATGGAGAACCCATTCTGTGTAAGAAAAGCATGCATACATTTTCAGAGAATGAATAATGTTCTGCTTGCATCAGGTAAATAAATCTATTTGATTCTGCACTGTGTCGGTTTGTCAATATAACAAGCAATTCTGTTATAGTTTTACATGATGATTTTGATATGTCATTTCCTCCCCAGCTCTCATGAGCCAGCATTTTTATTCTCTAGCTTACTTGCTGACAGCAGTATAGTTATGGGAAGGGGCAAAATGAGAGCGTTACCCCCGATAAGGATTCTATCCCCTGCTATGAAATTTTCCTTCAGCCCACAGATTTTCTAGCAGTGAAGTAGCTTAAAACTTCATTTGAGCATTTTGAAACACAGTTTAGGCAATGCAAAGAACAGGGGCATCAAAGTTACCAAAGGAATGAGAAAAGTGTAACAGTTCTAGATGTGGACAATTTTCAGGCTCTCACTCTCTGCAGTGCTAGACATGTGGGAAAAATGAAGGAACTTTTCATTGTGGAGGAAGCAGCATTCTGGCTTGGAGAGGTGATCACCTCATTTTGTCTCCTTTGCATCTGCACCCTGCTTGCTGAGGCCTTTTTCTAGAGCTGCCATGCTCAGCAGCAGTAGCAGGAGCTGCAGTGAGCTAGAAGTGCTGGCACAGGGAAACCAAAGAGATGGGCTATTTATCCAGGCTCTGATCTCATTCCTTGTCCAAACAGCAACTGCTTATTTTCTTGCTAGCAGATCAAAATGTTACAAAATAATCTCCTTCTTCTTCCTCCTCCTCCTCGTCAAGTGTAGTATTAACGATGTGAAGGGTACATTTGTTCCATAAGAATGTGCATTATAAAAATCACTGCTGCAACTACATCTATGAGCTTAGTCTATCCTCATGCATAAAGAAAAAAGATTTAATTAAAAAATAAGAGCTTTGCTGGCTTCTCTAAAACGCCAAGCAAGAGTGCTGTCATTGAGGATTTGGTTCACTCAGATTTCCTGTCATCCTCTGCTTCCCTTTTGTGCAGACGTGAGTTTGACAGCTTCATAGCAAGACTTGTGTTGCTTTTTAAATGGGAACTTTTAAACCAATTAAAAGTTAAATGGGAACTTTTAAACCAATTAAAAGTTAAATGGGAACTTTTAAACCAATTAAAAGTCTCTGCACCCCTTTTGGGTAGACCTTTTGGGTAGACCTTTGAAGGGTGTGGGCCAGCACAATTATTATATATGCAGACCCCAGGATTCCATAGGATGTTGAAAGTGGAATAATTGTGCTATAAGAGTGTAGTGTGGAAATGGCCTGAGTCAAATTAACCTTGGAATTTCCATGACTGAGTGAGGATTTGAGCAAAGGTCTCCAGGACCTAGTCCCAACACTGTTTCTTAGTATAGTGGTTCTCAAACTTTGTTCCTTTAGAAGCTTTGGACATCCAGAATCCCTGGCCATTGACAAAAGTGGCTGGAGCTCCTAGGAGCTGAAGTCCAAAACACCTGGAAGACCAAAGTTAGAGAAACATTAAGTTATGAGATCACCAGAGGCAAAAGGGTACATGGTGATATTTGTTTCCCGCATGGCAGGGTGCTTCTGAAACTTCATGCATATGGGCAGTAGAAATATTCACCTATTCATATTGTTTGTTTGTTTGGCATTACTAGGGTCACTACTTATTAATTAAGGAAATATCCACATTACAAAATCAGAATATTTCAATACCACATTGACTGCCATAGCTCCATCCTATGGAATTCTCATTTTTGTAGTTCTGTCAGGTATTTCTGTGAGAATTTTCTGTCGGAGTGCTCTAATACTGTAGTATAGGGGAGTGTATTAGAGAGTTCTAAGTACCTAATGAAACTACAAATACTGCAGTTCTATGGTACAGAGACATTGGGCAAACACCACAATTCTATAGGACAGAGACTGCAATTCTATGGGACAAGTGGTATTAAACTGCTATAGCTGAGCAGTGTGGATGCACCCTATATCCACTGATGAAAACCATATCAAATGATATATGCAACCTTACTGGCTATGCTAAAGAAGAATTTGGGAGGGATGCTTGGTAGTCTAAAGAAATTCAACCCTTTTCATTTACTTTTAACAGCACTGGTAGTATCTTGTGTGTTGAAATATCTGCCACTTCTCTGTGGTGAGTTTCCTCAGGCTCTTGCTTTCTCCTTTTTTGTACTTTTCTAGGTCCCTTTCCTTGCCTGATCTGACCTACTGAACCAATGTTAGTCAGTGACCCTTCTGCTGCCTTTCCCATCCCTTTCTGACATCCGGGAGACTCAGCCAATCGTGCCTAGAGGCATCAACCTCACAGAATCCTTTACTGTGTAACAATACAGATTGTGCTGCATTTTGCTAATTTTGATGGATTTTACATGCATACTTGCACTTTCACAATAACCAGAATTCCACACAAGCGATTCCCTATAGCAAGTGGTAAGCAAGAGAACGCTAATGTGTCATTAGTGTAAAATAATTGCAATCTCCCAAATGTATTTCTACATAATTGCCTCTTCACAGTTTTTCTCATTTGGGATGTGTCCTTCAGATGGCTTATGGGGAAAAAAATCATGCATTGTGCCACCTAAATTGCTACAGAGCAAGAGCTAAGGATCACTGTAAAGCCAAAAGCTAGCTGCCTCCAATAAACACTGAAGCCTTCAGAGCCCTTCTTGACAAATGGGCCCCTAAAGACTTGTGATGCAGTCAGCTATGAACAGACAATCAAACTGGTTCTTAATCTCAGTGGCTCTAGAATGCCTCACTGATCATTTTTAATGAATTACATAAATGGTCTTTTGAAATGGTGTGTCTGCATGTTCAGCACAGGTTAATAGTATTCCTCAGACCTCCCACTAGACCAGAAGGAATATACATCACAATTGTTTTATAGAAAATGGATTTTTAAAAATATTTAGAAACCTTCTTGCTCAATGTTTGTTTTTATTGAAGGTTTGGAGGATGCCAGCAAGAAGCGCACAGAATTAGGAAATGCTTCTTTGATATCTTATACAGATGTGTTTACACATACTCACACATACCTAGAGTCTTACAGTTTCACTTAATGTCACCATTTATTCAGCACATTCTCCCTCCTCCTAAAAATTTCTTAAAACATTATCAGAAAACACTGCTAACATCATGACAGTTTGCATGCATGAAAGCATAATTCCTCACCTTGAAAGAAAACCATTGAAGACATGATCTCACACTTGCCAAAATGATCTAAACATTTCACTTAAGTGTCCCCTTTTAATAATCATTTCTGGCAAGGCTGCTTGTTTATTCCTTCTCTCTTTGTTTGCAATCTTTCATTTGTATGTGGTTTTGGAGATGAAATTCTAATATCAAGAGTTTGGCAAGATAACCTTTTAAGAATATCCTAATTCCAGCCATATGCTTCCCCCACTTTTTCCTCCCTCCCCCAAAAGAAAACACTCCAGCAAAATGCAATGATAGAAAAGTAACTGTTTGTTAATTCATGACAAATTGTTAGTGAAAAGGAAGGAAATGACTGGAAAGGTTTGACAGAAAATAGCATAAAAATCGACTGCTTAAAGTCTTATTGGCTTTAATGGTATGTAAGTGTCCTAATTGTGTTCATGATTGCAACCTTCATCATCTATTGGTACCTATAAAGAGCACAAGTGTTTGGAAAGGGACTCCTCTCTGGCAATAAGTGTACTCTTTTATATCCAGCAGCCACAAGCAACTGCAGCACTAAGTGGCTGTGACAGTCTCAAGACAGGGACACATTATTATCAGATTGTATATGTGATATGTGATAATGCCTCTGTATTGAGGCAACAACAAAATTGTGGCAGTTGAGGACACTTGACTGCATTTTTCTCATAAAAATTAACGCAATAAAAATAATATCAGATTTTATGTCAGAATAATATCAGAATAATATCCTATCAGAACAATATTCTCCCTTTAATATCAGAATAATATCAGATTTCACAATTCATACTGTATTTCAGCATTCAAGCTCTCCAATCCAGTATCTCTCCGCTTAAAAGCATTTATGTTTTTCAGAGCCTATTGTTATAATGGTAACTGTTATAATGACAATTAAGTTCCCCGCCTCCCAATTACTCTGTTAATAATTTTAGATCCTTTGGAATAGGGGATCACAGCCTGAGTTTCCTACCCTTTAGGCATTTAAAGCAAAGTAGTTCATCTAAGCCTATTTGGGAGGGGGGAAGACAAGCTGGACTCCATATGTGAACAAGGAGAGAATGTTGGCTTTATCATACAGTATGAGAACAAAACTGTTAATATTATAGTGTTAACTCATAACTAACATTATGCATTTGGAATAATGGCACAGATTAAACTTGCCTCTATGGAAAAACTTGTCTTTAATTTAGAGGTAGAAAGGGGCACACCATTGGCCAAATATGGCCCTGAGACACTACATTGTGGCCCCCACACACTCATATTCCCTCAATTGAATTTTTCTAGCTAGAACCTCAGCTTGAATAACAAACAAGCAAAAACTCTATAAACCCTGTTCCCACATCTCTACCCTAGTCATAGAAAGTCCCCCCAAACATATTTCAGCCAAAACTCAGAACCAGAAATTATATGATGTTACCTCCAGGAATACTATGACTCCAGGTGTTGCCCACAAGAGGGGTTGCATGTGGGGAGAGTGGCACTTGGTCCTTCAAAAGATTCTGACCCCTTCTTTAATTCCCTATTAGAATTAGTGTAAAAATAAATTTTATCCTTTATTTTACTCTTTTTTATTCTTTTAATTTTTGCTTTTTACCATTTTCATTTAATTGTTTGTATGTTGATTTAAATTATACTCCATACATGCATGCATAATTACAATAGATTATTCTTAGTGTTTTTTCCCCAAGTATTTCAAGCGTCGAATATAATGGTGACTTAAAAATGGTATATATGTGTAAATGTTTATTGCTGATTCCTCCCTGTAGTCTAGTAAATGATGCTTTCTTCAGACTTAGTATAATGTTCTATGAAAGGAATGTATCAATTACTATAATAAACTTCAAAAAAGGGATTTTGTTATACTCGGACAAGAAGATCTGGGATAAGACATTGTTAGAGCTAAATTACTCTTCCAGTATTTTAAAAGAATCCTAGTGCAATAATTTTATGTATTAAAGTCCTGTCCAATTGTCGTCAGATAATGCTACCAGCTTTCCCCTACTTCTTTGTTAATCATACTCTACAGACAGATGCTATTAGGTGTCAGTGTCTCTGAAAATAACCTCCCTTTTCTGAATAGTTATTTCCATTGAAAGAGTGAAAAAGCTAAATTATCTCAATTTATTGATACTAAGTCAAATGGTGAGGAGACAATTTATATTTCAGCATTATACAGAGCTGGCCCTACTGTTAGGTAGGTGGTGGCTGCAGACACACATTCTGGGTTATCTGGAGGGCCAGTAGTTGTAGCCTCTAGGCCAGTGGTTCTCAACCTTCCTAATCCTGCAACCCTTTAATACAGTTCCTCATGTTGTGGTGACCCCCACCCATAAAATTATTTACTTATTATTTACAATGCCTCCCCCCCCGGCAAAGGCCGCCTCGCCGGCCAGGAACGGGGGGGCAGGGAGGGAAAGAGGAGCCACGCATCTCCCCTGGGAAAAAACTCCGAGAACCCCCCTGGGCTCTGCTTCTGCTTTGCTCTCATTTCCGCTGGGGGGGGGCAGTGTGGGAAAAGTTTCCAGAGTGTTGACCCTGGCCGGGGGGAGGAATCCCAGCACCTTTGTCTTTTGCGCCGGGCGCAGCTCGCCCCCCTGGAAAAGTGCCGCCTTGCGGCCCCCCGGCCCTTCTGCAGCGCTCTCCTGCGTGGTGAGTGGGGCAGGGGCCATGGTGAGGAGGGAGCCTGCCCCCCATGCTGCCACCCCCCCCAAGCTGGCCCGTCAGATGGGAAGTTCTCCTGGTAGCGGAGAAGGGGAGCGATTTCAGTCCCTTCTGAACAGGGGGCAGGAGGACAAGAGCGCGTGGCTCGTGCTTGCGCACCACCACTCCTGCTGTGGCGATGCTGTGGCCACACGCGCTCCTGCCAAAGGGGGCAGGAGGATGTGAGCGCGTGGCTCATGCTTGCGCACCACCGCTCCTGGGCCTTTTCCGCACGTTACCTTATCACGGAGGTGGGGGTGCCGTTCACGCAAGCTGGTTCTTGCGCGAGGGAGTCTCTGCGCTGCTCCTTCGTCCCACAGCTGGCTTCCTGGTCGAGCGACCGCCCCGCCCCTTCTTCCCCCAGTGCAGCCTACAGCTTCCAGGCCGCACGCGCTCCCACCAAAGGGGGCAGGAGGACGCGAGCGTGTGGCTCGCGCTTGCGCACCACCACTGAGGAGGGAATGGAGCCTAAGACCATCAGAAATACGTATTTTCCAATGGTCTTAGGTGACCCCTGTGAAAGGGTCATTCGACCCCCAAAGGGGTTGTGACCCTCAGGTTGAGAACCGCTGCTTTAGGCTGAGACTTTCTAATGGAGGACAGAATCATGCATTCCTACCCTGCTACCTAAGGTTGGCTGCCCTTGAGTATGATGGAGAATATTGTCCCATCACCAGGGCTGAAGTGAGGTTCAGCTACCAGTCAGTCTGTTTTTGTACACTGAATGATGAGAAGGGTACCATTTTAACCTTTGCCACCTTGAATTAGGGCCTATAGTAACTGCTGAGTAGTAAGATTTCTGCAAGTAAGTCCTGAACTGTTGTGTTGTGCATGGAATTTTGGAAGACTGCATATATGCTGGTTTCAGCATAGGATATATTGTACTGTTGCTATTAAGTTTAAAATTTGATTTAAAATTTGCAGACTTTTTGAACCATAGTGATTGTGCTTACAGTGTTCATTTATAACTGACACTAGAATCCAAAGAAGGGGTAGGCGGGCAAAGAGCAGGACTATAGACCTCAAGGCTATTTTTGTACATTGGCTCCATCCCAATCCCCCTTTTGAGGGGGACGTGAACAGTGTCTTGGAAGGTACTAGGAGTGTTAATCCACTTTGAAATTAATTTGGCCTTTCTGCACTACATTGTTATAGTGCTGTTATTCCACTTTCAATATCCTGTGGAATTCTGGGGTGTGTAGTTTAGGGAGGGGCATTTAGAATTCTCAGCCAGAGAGCTCTTTGGTCTCAGTAAACTACAAACCCCAGAATTCCACACGACATTGAAAATGGAATAATAGCGCTATAACAGTGTAGGGTGGAAAGGCGCATTGTGGTCCTTCTGCAACTGTTTAACATGACCCCTCCCATTCTTTAAAATCTGAAGTGGACTTCCTGATAGTTCTGCTTTGTTTCTTGTCTCTTTTCAGCCCCTTCTAAAATGTCAACCACTCATGAACATTTGTGTATACAGACTGAACATCCTAAGACACCCTAGTTCAAACTGGGGATATAATGTTTATGTATTTGTATTTTAAATTCTTTTGCAATTATATTTTAAACTCATTCTTTGACTTATATTATGCTTAAGACTGTCTCTTTGTGTTCTGTGTCCTGGTTTGAAATTCACCTGTGTTATGGCAGAAGCCAAAGGATATAAATTAAATAAGTTTATCTCTCTTTTTCTACACAAACACATATATGCATGCACCTAATTCTTAGATGTTAAAAAAATGATGTGAATTTTAGCAGTTGCTAAAATGACATGGGCTTGTAAGTGTTTTCCTTTCCTGGAATTTTTATCCTCATAATCAGAAGGATTCATAAAGAGACAATTTCATATATCTCTAAACTATCAGCTGAGAAATTCATTATCTGGCACCCAGCTTTGAACCAGCAGCTTTCTGTTAATCTGGCATGGAGCCTGGAAACAACATGTTACAAGGAATATTGTTTATCCCTAATATGTTACTTGTGGGTAACATATGCTACCAGTGCCTTACTAAAAAGTAACAAAATGACTGGTAATACTGTAAAAAAAAGTAGAAATAAATATTTACTTATTCGTCCTAGAATATTACTTTTGGGAAGTCATTTTGGATGATGATCCATTTTTGCATTTATAATAGTCCCAAGTTCCTGATAAGCAATACATAGCAACGATCTGTCTGTCTGTCTGTCTGTCTGTCTGTCTGTCTATCTATCTATCTATCTATCTATCTATCTATCTATCCATCCATCCATCTAGCAAGCAATGATTAATGAGTTTTATATAACAAACAATGGTTGTCTGTACCATGATGTTGGTTGTGAAAGCTGGACAGTAAAGAAAGCTGATAAGAAGATGCTCAAATAGGTGAGTCCTAAAACAAATCAAGCCTGAACTGAAATTGTCATACTTTGGGTATATAATGAGAAGACTTAACTCACTAGAAAAGACAATAACGCTTGGTGACAGAAAAGAATAAAACCCTATTACAGAATGATAGACTCAATCAAGGAAGATGTTCCCCTGAATCCTGAATAGAGAGGTTGAGCATAGGGTGACTTGGAGGTTTCCTATTTATAGGGTTGCCAGAAGTTGAAGTTGATGATGGCAGTTAACAACAAATGAGTAATTTGTTTATAACAAATCACTTTAAAAAAAAAAAGAGAGTGAGAGTAATGAGTACTACATTACTTAAAAAAAAATACAAGCTTTAAATTCTTGCTCTTTTCTTCTCTCTATAAAAGAATGGAAAAACTGGTTCCTGCTTCCCAAATGATGAAGAATGTGGGGGGGGCGGGGGGGCAGAAACTTTTTCCTTTGTCACTAGCTGGCATGAACCTGATGGGGCTTAGGAAATGGTAGTTTCTCTGTCATGGATTCTGACTCCTCTATCTCCATAAAATTGTTCTGGCCATGACTTTAATAACTTCTGCTGGCATTATCAATATTTAGTAGTATTTTCATTAACGTTCTTTCTATATATCCTGAACTCTTTGGAGCAAGAGGGGATATACATTCAGTAAATAGGTTTAAAAAAACAAGTTTAAATCACCACTAAAGATTGTTGAAGCTTTAAAAGAAGTCACATTTTTATCCAGCCCTGACAAGGACTGTTAAGTACTAGGGTGGGTAGTTAATAATAAAATGGCTGGTGCCATCTTACAAAGAATCTTCTTTTCTAATCATAAGGTTTAGTCTTGCAATGACACAGACCATATGAAATTCTTTTGAAAACATATTCTACCGAGCTGGCATTTCTTGTACTGTAATTACTGCATTGCTTTTCAAGGTTCTGGATAATTCAGTGAACATCTTTCTTTTCTAAGGAAAGATAAGGGTAAAGCTAACATTCTACACACACATGCACATACATGCGTACCTGCAGTAGTATATTGTTATTAATCTGCACTCCATTCTTTGAGTGACAAGAGCTCCAGGGAAAAGGCAACTAAATCTAATTTAGTTTAGTTTTGTTTTGTTAAAATGAGGTTACTGAAGGGTGCTGTCATTTCTACCGCACATACTTTCTTTACGCCAATATACAGGTTAAACTAGGCAACCGATTTCTGCCTCAGTTTTGTGTTTGTAGGTGGGCTCTTGTGCCCTTAAGAAGTAAACTTCTGCCCTCTAACTACAGCCTGTCTGTTTGATAGAATTATATAATTATTATTCCACTGTAACTGCCATTGCTTGTTTGCCATTGCTTGTTAATAAATAAATATTATATAAGAGATCTATATCAAAGATGTCACGGCAGCTTATGAAAATTCTGGGATTGGCAGTTTCAGGAAGGATGGAAATTTAGAATTCGCTACCTGAGTACTCTAGCGCTTCACCAAACTACAAACCCCAGGATTCCACAGGGTAAAAACACAACAGTTATGGAATCATAGTGCTATAATTCTGTCATGTGAATATAGGGTAGTGTGAATGTAGTGTAGTGTCAATGAGCCCTAATGATAGACTTAGAATTTTCTCTTGTAGTTCAGGAGAGCAGACCACAGTTCTCTAGAACAGTGATTCTCAACCTTTTCTTTACCAGACTCCCCTTTAAATATCTTTGTTGTCACTTAACTCAAGATTTAAAGCCCTAAATACATCAAACATTTGTTTAAAATTGCTAATAAGCCTGGCACTATAACTGCTGCCTCAGCTGCTGCTGCCATTGTCTGTCCCATCCACCCATCCTCAGAGGAGTGGGCAGGAACACAAGTGCGAATGGCAGGCATGGACTCCCTTGGGTTGTGGGTGGAGAGTTAGCAGCGGACTGTGAGGCCAGGAAGTGGCAACCCTGTGAAGATGGGGGTGAGTTGGTGCTGGCATGGCATTTTCCCACTTTGCTCAGGGCTACCTGCATGGTGTCACTGTTCCTGGTGTTGATACACTAGGAGCAGCGACAGGAGTCACCTTCCCTTCCTCTCTTTTTTCTTGTCCCAACTTCTCTGCCTCCTCTTCCTTCTCTCCTTTGCCAAGGTTATTAGTATTTATAGGTACGTTTGCCTTGACAAGCACTTACTGCAACAACACAACAATTGTGTGGGAAACAAGACAGTTGGAAAGGGCAAAGGCAGGCTGGTTGGGCAAGAAAGAGAGAGAGAAAGGCAGAGGCTGCTCACCTCCTCCCTGCAACAGCGTGGGCACATGACAGGAAACATATAGGCCCAGCCAGTCAACCAGCCTTTGCCTCAGCTCTTGTCATACGGCCACTCTGCTGTGGGCAGAGGTGGCCTGAACAGCCTACAAGCCTTCTCAGACTCTCTGTGAGGACTTTACTGCTCTAGAAGAGAATTATTATTCCCTCACCAAACTACAAGTCTCAGGATTCCACAGGATGGAGTCATGATGGTTCAGGTGGCATTGTACTGCTATAGCTGTTTAGTATAGCTGCTGTCTGCATTAACACATTCCTTGGGATGGGGGAGGGATAAACATCCACAGTAACCCATAGTCCTTTAGGATAGCCATTATTTCTGGTTGACATACAAAGATCTATTAGAAGTTACAGAATCACCAACACCACAGATAAAAACAAGAGACAAACTAGAACAAATGGGTTATAAACTGGCTTGGTTCCCATACAGACAACTCCACGAAAGATACAAAATAGATTTAAACTTAGAAGAGTTTAATATGAGGTCGACACCTAATAAACTAGAGAAAATTATATTTGGACAATCAAATCATGTCATAGCAAAACTCTACAGATACTTATTACAATATGAACTAGAGGACCAAACAGTCAAAGATACTATGATATCCTGGGCGACTATATTAGGTCATGTAATTGAGTTGGACCAATGGGAAACATCATGAAAATTAAGTCATAGATTCACGTCATCACAGGACCTTAAAGAAAATTACATAGAGAATAGTTCCAGAATCAGTCACTGTATTGTAGTTACAGTGCTGTAGGCACACTTTCAACAGCTGCTATTCCACTTTCAATATCCTGTGGAATTCTGGGGTGTGCAGTTTAGGGAGGGGCATTTAGAATTCTCAGCCAGAGAGCTCTTTGGTCTCAGTAAACTACAAACCCCAGAATTCTACAGGACATTGAAAGTGGAATAACAGCACTATAACAGTGTAATGCAGAAATGGCCAAGGTTGCCTAAAAATAGCAGTTCATATAGATGAGGGTGAGGGTGATGATGAATATCCCATCTTTTTCCCATTTGGGATTCAATACAGCTTAAAATATATTTTAAAACCCCACATTAACTAAATTCACAAAATACAATAGAGGTTAGAGATTAAAGGTTAAGAGATTATTAAAGTTAAAACTACTCAAAAAAATAAACTATTTAGACAATAACAATAGGACAACAAATAACATAAAGTCCAGCACATTATTTAGGTGATACAGGCCTTGTATACTCACTTCTCAAAGGTCTACTGAAACAGAAAAGCTCTCCAGCTGTCTGCAGAATGAAAGTAGGGAGGATGATAGTCTAACCTGTCTGGGAAGAGTGTTCCAGAGCCTGGGAACAGCTACCAAGAAAGCCCTCTCCTATGTTCTCACCAGATGTACTTTTGAGGCTGATAGGACAGAGAAAGCATCATCTAGCATATCTCAAAACACTGGCAGGTTCGTAAGGGAGAATATGGATTTTCAAAGCAGCTGGACCTGAGCTGCATGGGGCTTTATAGTCAAGACTATCACATAGACCTCACTATGAGAGTATAAGCTAAAATTTTAATTTATGCCTGAGGTTATTTATTTATTTAATTTATGCCTGGGGTTATTTATTATGTCAGTATTGCCTCCCAACCCACAATGGCTTCCAAGTTGATGAACAAATAAACACCAATTAAAACAATACAAAGATAAAACATTTTCAACACACATTAAAATACTCTTTAAAAACTCCTAAAAACAGTCTTTGAGTGTTGATCCATGTTGTCAACTTGATTCTGAAACTGCAAGAAAAAACCTATATTTATTGTATTCTTCCATACAAATGGTTCACACCTCAGTGCCCAAGTAATGTATGCCTGGAAATTCCACCCACCCCCTTCAATTTTTTAAATTTTATTTTGAATATACTATCCTCCACCAGGAACAATTTGGGTTTTTGGACCACGGTCTGCATTTTCACAAAGATGGTCTTCTGGCAATGGATGGGGTACACCTCACATTCATTGGCAGGAATGTTTTTGCTAAGAGTCTCACAAAGCTGATCAGGAGGTCTTTAAACTGAGTTCAAGTGGGAAGGGAGACAGTATTATCTGGTGCAGGAATTCAGCGAGTGCTGGAGAGAAAAGCCCAAATGTTATAGACAGAGCAGGCCAAATAGTACTAGAGACCAAAGGCAGGAGGAAAACCAGCTTTAGTGAAGGGCCTGCGGGAAGGGCGCATTGTTTTAAATATCTCTACTGTCAAGGATGTTTTCACCTGTGAAGGGAATCTTGACTTAAATCCAGGAAGCCAGGTTGAAAGTATCTGGGTAAGAATTAAGAGAGTGAGAAACAACAGCCAGCCTGATGATTTGGATGATGCTTTCCTGGAGCAGATGACCAGACATTCAAAAAGGAGAGATGCAGTAGTAATGGGAGATTTCAACTATCCTGATATATGTTGGCAGTCAAACTCTGCCAAGAGCACAAGATTCAATGAGTTCCTTATTTGCCTTACAGACAATTTCATTGTCCAGAAGGGTAAGAGACAACACGGGGATCAACTATTTTAGATCTGATTCTGACCAACAAGAATGACATTGTTAAGGGAGTGGAAGTGGCGGGATCCTTAGGTGGGAGTGACATGTCTATTGGAATTTGCCATTCAGAAGGAGATGCCAAGTGTAGCCAGACATGCATTCTAGACTTAAAAAAAACCAATTGATTTCTACAAACTTAGGGAATTACTGGCTGAAATTCTATGGTCAAGAATTCTGAAAAAGAAGGGAGTTCATGACAGATGGGAGTTTCTTAAAAGTGAGATAGTGAAGGCACAATTTAGAATTGTGCCAATAGGGAGGAAAAATGGGAGGTGTCTAAAGAAACTAGAATGGTTGACTAAAGAACTCTCAGCTGAGCTAAGTGTTAAACATGCACTGGAATAGAAGAATGGCAAAATCACCAAAGTGGAATTCAAACAAATAGCCAGGACATGTAGGCAGAAGGTCAGAAAAGCTAAAGCACAGAATGAACTCAGGCTTGCAAGAGAGATTAAAAACAATAAAAAGGGCTTTTTAAGCTATGTCCACAGCAAAAGGAAAAACAAGAAAATGATAGAGTTGCTGTGTAGAGAAGATGGCCAAGTACTAACAGGGGGAAGAGAAAAGGCAGAACTACTCAACGCTTTCTTTGCCTAAGTTTTCTCCCAAAAGGAAAGAAGTACTCAACCTGGGGGGTAGGGAGCAGGTGGGGAAGTGGAGGAAATACAGTACAGAATAGGTAAAGAAGTAGTACAGGAATACCTGGCTACACTAAATGAATTCAAGTCTTCAGGGTCAGATGAATTACATCCAAGGATATTAAAAGAACTGGCAGAAATAATTTCAGAACCACTCACAATAATCTTTGAGAACTCTTGGAAACAGGGGAAGTCCCAGAAGACTGGAGGAGGGCAAATGCTGTCCCCATCTTCAAAAAGGTAAAAAAAAGAGGACCCAAATAATTATTGCTCAGTCAGCCTGACATCAATACCAAGAAAGATCCTAGAGCAAATAATTAAACAGTCAGTTTGTAATACTTAGAAAGCAATGCTGTGGTGATGAAAAGTCAATATGTGTTTCTCAAAAACAAGTCATGCCAGATTAATCTTATCTCTTTATAATAGGGTTACAAGCTTGATAGATGAAGGGAATACTGTAGACCTAGGAGATCTTGATTCCAGTAAGGCCTTTGACAAAGTTCCCCCTTACATTCTTGGAAAGAAGCTAGTAAAATGCAGGCGGGACAGTGCTACTTTTAGCTGGATTTGTAATTGGTTTACTGTCCAAACCCAACGGGTGCTCACTAGTGGCTTCTCTTCTTCCTGGAGAGAAGTGACTAGTGGGGTGTCACAGGGTTCTGTTCTGAGCCCAATGCTATTCAACATCTTCATCAATGACTTGGATGAAGGAATAGAGGGCACACTGATCAAATTTGCAGATGACACCAAATTGAGAGGGGTTGCTAATACACCAGAGGACAGGATCAAAATTCAAAATGCCTTTAACAGATTGGAGAGCTGGGCCAAACTAACAAAATGAATTTCAACAGAGAGAAATGTAAGGTCCTACACTTAGGCAGAAAAAATGGGATGCACAAATATAGGATGAGGGACACGTGACTGGATAACAGTACATGTGAAAGGGATGTAGGAGTCTTGGTGGACCACAAGCTGAACACGAGTCAGCAGTGTGATGTGGCAGCCAAGAAAGCCAATGTGATTCTTGGTTGCATCAGTAGGAGTATGGTGTCTAGATAGATCACTCTACTCTGCTTTGGTTAGACCTCATCTGAAATACTGTGTCCAGTTCTGGGCACCTCATTTCAAGATGGATATTGACAGGCTGGAGTGTGTCTAGAGGAGGATGACCAAAATGGTGAAGGGTCTGGAAGCCATGCCCTATGAGGAGCGGCTTACGGAGCTGGATATGTTTAGTCTACAGAAGAGAAGGTTAAGAGGGGATATGATAGCCATGTTTAAATATTTGAAGGGATGTCACATCGAGGAGGGAGTGGGCTTGTTTTCCACTGCTCCAGAGACTAGAACAAGGACCAATGGATTCAAAATGCAGGAAAAGAGATTCCACTTAAACCTCAGGAAGAACTTCCTGATGGTCAGAGCTGCTCAGCAGTGGAATATGCTGCCTTGGAGCATGGTGGAACCTGCTTCTTTGGAAGTTTTTAAGCAGAGGCTGGATGGCCATCTGTCGGGAGTGCTTTGATGTGAGTTCCTACATGGCGGGGGTTGGATTGGCTGGCCCCTGTGGTCTCTTCCAGCTCCATGACTCTATGACCCTGTCTGCTTATCATACAAAGTTGACATTGCAGACGTGAATGGCAAAGTGTAAACCATACTAGTTTTAAAAAAATTTTCTTTGGGGCCAGCAGTTCAGTATCATCTCCACTCCAATGTTTTGAGCGTACTAAAGCCAATACGTATCTGCAAAGTTCTTGGTTCATAGAATCATAGAATCATAGAATCATAGAAATTCAGAGTTGGAAGAGACCACACAGGCCATCCAGTCCAACCCCCTGCCATGCAGGAACACCCTCAAATCAATCCTGACAGATGGCCATCAAGCCTCTGCTTAAAAACCTCCAAGGAAGGAGACTCCACTACACTCCGAGGCAACAGATTCCACTGCCGGACAGCCCTGACTGTCAGGAAGTTCTTCCTGAGGTTCAGGTGGAATCTCCTTTCCTGCAGCTTGAAACCATTGCTCCTTGTCCTGGTCTCTGGAGCAGCAGAAAACAAGCCTTCTCCCTCCTCTACGTGGCATCCCTTCAAATATTTAAACATGGCTATCATGTCCCCTCTTAACCTTCTCTTCTGCAGACTAAACATACCCAGCTCTCTAAGTCTATCCCCATAGGGCATGGTTTCCAGGCCTCTCACCATTTTGGTCGCCCTCCTCTGGACTTGCTCCATCTTGTCTATATCCTTCTTGAATTGGGGTGCCCAGAACTGGACACAGTATTCAAGACGGGGTCTAACCAAAGCAGAGTAGAGTGGTACCAGTACCTCCCTCTATCTAGACACCATACTCCTATTGATGCAGCCGAGAATTGCATTGGCTTTCTTGGCTGCCGCATCACACTGCTGACTCATGTTCAGCTTGTGGTCTATGAAGACTCCTAGATCCCTTTCACACGTACTGCTATCCAGCCCCGTGTCCCCCATCCTATATTTCTGTATTCCATTATTTCTGCCTAAGTGTAGGACCTTACATTTCTCTCTGTTGAATTTCATTTTGTTCGCCCTGGCCCAGCTCTCCAATCTATCCAGATCATTTTGAATTTTGATCCTGTCCTCTGGCGTATTAGCACCCCCTCCCAATTTGGTGTCATCTGCAAATTTGATCAGCATGCCCTCTATTCCTTCATCCAAGTCATTGATAAAAATATTGAACAGCACTGGGCCTAGGACAGAACCCTGTGGCACCCCACTAGTCACTTCTCTCCAGGATGAAAAGCAGCCATTCGTGATCACCCTTTGGGTTCAGTCGGTCAACCAATTACAAATCCAAATAACAGTAGCCCTGTCCAGCCCACATTTTACTAGCTTCGTTGCAAGAATGTCATGGGGAACTTTGTCAAAGGCCTTACTGAAATCGAGATATGCTACATCCACAGCATTCCCTTCATCTATCAAGCTAGTAACTCTATCATAAAAAGAGATAAGATTAGTCTGGCATGACTTATTTTTGAGAAATCCATGTTGACTTCTCGTGATTACCGCGTTGCTTTCTAAATGATTAGAAACTGACTGCTTAATGATCTGCTCCAGGATCTTTCCAGGTACTGATGTCAGGCTGACTGGGCGATGATTATTTGGGTCCTCTTTTTTTCCCTTCTTGAAGATGGGGATAACATTTGCTCTCTTCCAATCTGCTGGAACTTCTCCTGTCCTCCAAGATTTCTCAAAAATTATAGCAAGCGGTTCCGAAATGACCTCTGCCAGCTCTTTTAATATCCTAGGATGCAATTCATCTGGCCCTGGAGACTTGAATTCATCCAATGCGACCTGGTATTCCTGTACCACCTCTCTACTTATTATGTGCCTCATTTCCTCTGCTTCCTCCCCTGCTCCCCAACCGCCAGGTTGAGTGCTTGTATCCTTCTGGGAAAATACGGAGGCAAAGAAGATGTTAAGTAGCTCTGCCTTTTCTCTCCCCCCTGTGAGCAATTCGCCATCTTCTCTGCGTAGCGACCCTACTGTCTCCTTCTTTTTCCTTTTGCTGTGGACATATTTAAAAAAACCCTTTTTATTGTTTTTAATGTCTCTGGCCAGCCTAAGTTCGTTCTGTGCTTTAGCCTTTCTGACTTCCTCCCTACATCTCCTAGCTACTTGCTTAAATTCTTCTTTGGTGGTTTCCCCCTTCTTCCATTTCCTATACATGTTTCTCTTAACTCTTAGCTCAGCTGAGAGTTCTTTAGTCAACCATTCTGGTTTCTTCAGATGCCTTCCATTTTTCCTCCTTATTGGCACTGTTTTAGACTGTGCCTTCAGTATCTCCTTTTTAAGGAACTCCCATGCCTCCTGAACTCCTTTCCCTTTAACTATTCCTGACCACGGAATTCCAGCCAGCAGCTCCCTAAGTTTACAGAAGTCCGCTTTTTTAAAATCTAAGATGAGTGTCTGGCTACCCTTATCTTCTCCTTCCCACTGAATGCTAAATTCCAACAGGGCATGGTTACTCCCCCCTAAAGATCCAACCACTTCTACCTCATTCACAAGGTCATCCCTGTTGGTCAAGACCAGATCTAGAATATTTGATCCCCTTGTGGCTTCTTCCACCTTCTGGACCATGAAGTTGTCTGCAAGACAGGCAAGAAACTTGCTGGACCTTGCTGTCTTGGCAGAGTTTGACTGCCAGCATATATCCGGGTAATTGAAATCTCCTATTATTACTGTATCCCTCCTCTTTGAATGTGTAGTCATTTGGTTGAGGAAGGCGTCATCCAAGTCCTCAGCCTGGGTTGGAGGTCTGTAGTAAACCCCCACCAGAATATCCCTATTGTTTCTCGCTGCCTTAATTCTTACCCAAATGCTCTCTACCTGGCTTTCTGGGTTTAAGTCCTAGATCTCTTCACAGGTGAAAACATCCTTGACATACAAGGCTACTCCTCCTCCTTTCTTGTTTGGTCTATTTTTACAAAATAGGCTATACCCCTCTATTCCTATATTCCAGTCATGAGACTCATCCCACCAGGTCTCAGTGATGCCTATCAAATCGTATTTATTTTCTTGTACTAGGAGTACAAGCTCATCCTGCTTGTTTCCCATACTCCTTGCATTAGTGTAGAGACACTTAAGTCCCTGGGCCCTTCCTGCAAGTCCTGTACTATTGATTCTACTCCTCCCGCCATTGGCCGCTTGTACTACTTGTCCAGTATCATTTGGGCCTTTTCCCCCTGTGTTCTCTGAGTCCTTGCCCTGAATAATATTGTCTCCCTCCCCAGTGGAACTTAGTTTAAAGACCTCTTAATCTTCCTTGCAAGACTGTTCGCAAAAACTTTCCTGCCAAGTTTTGTGAGGTGCAGCCCATCCCTCGCCAGAAGCCCATGTTCATGGAAATTCAGGCCATGTTCCAAAAACCCAAACCGTTGTTGGCGGCACCATGTGCGGAGCCAGTTGTTGACCTCTACTATTGCCCTTTCCCTACATGCGCCGTATCCTTGAACAGGGAGGAGAGACGAAATGACCACCTGCACACCAAGGTCCTTAAGCTTCGTCCCCATACGCTCGTAGTCCTTTGCAATGTGGTTTAAGCTGCTCCTCGCAGTGTCATTGGTTCCGACATGAACCAAAATGAGGGGCTTATAGTCAGTGGGTTTGACTAGCCTGGTTAACCTCTCCGTTATGTGGTTGATCCTGGCCTCAGGAAGACAACAGACCTCTCGATTGAGCTTGTCCGTTTTGCAGATTGCTGCTTCAGTTCCTCTTAGCAAAGAGTCCCCAACAACCAGAACTCGCCTCTGCTGAGTCTTCCCCTGGGCTCCTCGATAAGCGTGTTTTACTAGGACTGCCTGAGCATTCTGTTGAGGCTGGGAGCGTTGATCTAGTTCCTGTTGCCGATGTTGGATTCTTTCTTGTTGACATTCTGTTCCCTCTGCGTAGTGCTCCTCATTGTCTATAAGTCCAAGTACCTCAAAGCGATTGTGTAGGTTAAGAGTCTCTGTTACCTTTTTGGACCCTTTACTCCTCCGTGTGACATTCGCCCAAGCCTCCGTTTCCTGGCGCAGTGTACTGGCTTCCTGATCTGGCAGCTCCTCCGTGTATTTGGAGTTCCGGTAGGTCTTCTCTTCCCTATCCAAAAACTCCTCCCCTTCCCTGATAAGGTGGAGATCAGAAACTCGTGCCTCCAGCTGGCGAATCTTCTCCTCCAAGAAGGTGACCAGCTTGCACTTGGTGCAGGTGTATCCGAGAACCTCTTGTGGCAAGAAAAGGAACATGCCACAAGTGTTACAGGTGACTACAGCAGCTCCCTCTCCTTCCATCTTTCAGAGACCTTAAAACAGTCTTCCCAATGTGGTACACTGCAGGTGTTAGTCTACAGTTCCTGTTATCCAAGCCAGCCAAGTAAAGTCTGTTAACTGTAGATGCTTGTAGCCCAACACACCTGAAGGACACCACAATGGGGAGGAGTGGATTAAAGTCCAAAGTGAAATATACGTTGTTGTGATTTAGTTACATTTCAGGAGATGGTAATTGTTATAGTGACATACCAAAATGACATAAAAAATGGCCATGTTAGATCACAGAATTTTGCATAGGATTCTGTTTGCAACAGTGGCCAGCCAGATGCCTCTAGGCACTCACAAACAGGGCATTGTTAACTAGGCAGGTGTTATTCTGAGCATTAATAAGATGGCTTCATATTTCTCTCCATGATATGTGAATTTATCCTGGAAAATTGGAAATAGTTTTATGTGCAAAATGATTAAAACATTCTGAATAGTTTTGCCAAACACATGCCAATCTTTCCAGTTGTGGCTCCATCTGCTGTTCTGTTCCTATTGGCTCACTGGTGATCTGTTCCTATTGCTCATCATTAGTAAGCTTTCCTCCCACTCCTGGGTCACTCTGCAAAGAATGCAAAGAATCTTTGCACACTTTCTTTTTCTCCATGACAAAGTATGCCATGATACAGTCTGGCCAAAATTTGTCAGCCTCTGCAAGACTTCTCATCTCCAGTGCAATAATGAGAGAAGGAACACTTTTTGTAGGGGTGAGGGGTGGGGAATACAGTTTCTGTCACGTATATTAAAAAAGATATGGGTGCAGAATTGCTGTCTTTGCCCTTTGTGAAGAAAAGGGCAGACACAAGTATACAGACAGAGCAGACATACAGAGGCTGGAATCCTGTTTGTAGCATACACAGGCATAAGTTAACCTTAAACCTGTTTATGCTTGGTTTTGGTCATTGCATAGGTTATTTTTTCCCACTTCTTTTTTAAGCAACCCCCAGATCTACTGTAAAGCCACTGGAGGCTCCCTTGGCCATTCCATGCCTGATGGAGACCAAGGGGGATTGCAGAAGCATCTGGCTGTGTCTCTGTAGCCAGACATGCAGCAATTAAATCATCCAGTGAGCCTCACTGGTATTTGCTGGAGATCTCAGCAGCTGATTTAATCATTTCCTGGGGAAAAATTTGGAATCAGCATCATTTAAAAAACCTGTCCATAAAGATAAAAGAGAACTATTATAAATTGGTTTGGAGATGGTACCTAACACCAGTAAGGTTAAATTATATAGATAAGAACCTTGTGTTAGGGGGTTATCAAGAGATTGGTACATATGTTCATATGTGGTGGAACTATGAAGGTGTACAGAAATTTTGGAAGAGGGTGTTTAAAGAGATAGAAGAGATAACAGAAATTGATTTACAAATATGTCTAGGTGTAGCATTATTATCTATATTTGATAAGGTTAATTGTGCCTAGGCAATTAAGGATTTAATTACAAATTTATTAACTGCAGCAAGGTTAATTATATCAAGAAAGTGGAAAATTTATGGAGATTTTCAACTAGAGGATTGGTATAAAGAAGTATGGAAAATTGCGATTAATGATAAGTTAACAGGTTGAATTAAGGCCAAAAAAGGAATAATGAAGGGGAATGATTTTGAAGCAATATGGAAGATATTTGTGGAAAAGGTTTTAATAAAAGAGGAAAGTGTCATACCTCCACAAGAAGAATTACAATTCTAGAAGATGGAGTAAGTTGAAACATAATTGGCTCTGGGGAGTCAATTCACTTTTAGGAATAGTTTGATATGGTTGATAATAAGATTATATTTAGTAATAGTAATAGATTAAATGTAATTGAAAAGTATAGAGTTAAGAATGAAGTTATTATAATGAATATAATGAGAATGAGATCTAGATACAGGTAACAAAAGTATATAAGTATATGATATATAATATGTTGAATAAGTATATGATTGTAATGGTATTGGAAAGAAATAACAATATAAGTCTGTTTTGGTTGAAATTCCTTCCCCCCCCCCCCCATTGTTATGTGTATCACATGGTGTTTTTCTTTCTTGTTCTGTTCATTTTTTTCTTTATAGTCAATAAAAAAAAATTAAAAAAGATTTAATCATTTCCTGTCTGGCTATAGTGACGTAGCCAACAACTTGGCCATGGGTGAGGGGCTCAGCAGCTATGCAGTAGGTCCAAGAGGAGATAGGTGGCTCAGCGTAGCATAGTTCCACATGCAGAACTACTACACTATGCCAAGCCATGCAGAATTGTAGCCATGGAGTGGCAGAGTGATGAGAAAGGTGCAAGTATGTAATACTTCCATTTTTTAAAAAGTCCAGGCATCATAATTCTGTTTAGCTGCAGTAGTTTTGTGCAACTGCACAATTGCATTATTGTTGACTCTGTGCAAAAATCATTCTTGCAAATGTAAGAAATCTCACTTCAAAATATTCTTCTCACACGTGCAAAGAAATATGTTGTGGTTTCTTGTTCCCACTCCTTATTGTTAAAGCAAGACAAACACGTGTTTACATTCCTAGTCTAAGACCCTTTCCACACCGGGGTATTAAAATGGTGCAGAGCGACCTCCGATAGAGGTCGTCTACATCGTGGAGTGGATTGGGGCGGACTACTTTTCGTAGTTCCGCACCTCAATCTGCTCCGAAGCGACCAGAACTGGTGGCTCACCATGTTTTTTAAAAACCTCTTTTCAGAGGTTTTTAAAAAGCATGGAGCGCGCAGCCCCGTGCAGCTCCGTCGCCGCGCTCCGGTGCAGATTTGCACGTGCGCACTAGTGCATGCCTGCAGATCTGCCAGGGGCGGGCTTCTGGCTGGCGAGCTTCTCCGGTTGGTGGAGAGCCTCCGCCAGCCGGAAGCCACAATTTTGGATGCCGAAGCTGCCATTTTGGACGCCGGAGGACTGCGGAGCAGCGAGCTCGTGCTACTCCGCATGGTGACGGACTTACCCGGCTGCCGGTAAGCTCCGTTTTAGCACGTTTTCCCCCATTTCCCCCTCCACATGCGGAAAGGGCCTAAGACAGTAGCAAGGGGTCCTGAGTGGGGGAAATATCTGAGATAGTCTAGGCACATTTCCCTGGCTTTTCACCTTGTGTTTGAAGAGTAAGTCTCTTGCCACCTTGGCTTGTTGGCTTATAAGGAAAAATATGAGGGCAATATTTCATGCAAATTAATTAATAAAACCAAAGGGCTTCAAGCATATTAGGCTACCTTTATTTATGTATTTGACTATTTATTGTTTTTCTAAAATGATTCCTCCTCAGGCCTCTTCAGTCTTTAGGCCTGCTCATGTCAGAGCTTCCCGCAAAGAAAGCTAACCCCAAAGGCAGTTTCAGAAGACCAACTTTGTATTGTATTTTAAGGATAATTGCAGTTGCTGTGTGAGAAAGAGAGCTGGGCATCTATCCCCTGAAATGCATGCCAAGCCCATCAGGGTAAAAAGCTTACACTTAGGCCCTTTCCGCACCTTACCTTTTTGTGGTGCTGAGGCACGGGGATCACGCGAGCAGCCTCTTACGAGAGGCTCTCATGTCTCCACTGCTTCACTTCTGCAGCTGCTGCCTGCTGGCAAGCAGGCAGTGTGAAGGCTCCTCCTCTTCCTTCCACAGCTTAGCCTGGGATTTTCCCAGGCTGCACTAGGGCCGGAAGCATGAGTTTTGCTGCTCCGGAGGCTCTGCACACACAGTAACCATGCGTGGGGTCCTGGAGTGATGTGCAATTGCGCACCATTTTCGGCTACAAGCCAAAAGTGAAATAGTGCGTGTTCAGCTCCTGCCAGCCCCAGCAGCATCATGCAATTGCAAGGACGTCGTGTGGACTGCTTCTCGCAATTGCGCAACACTTCAGAGGCCCTTTTGCATGGCGAATGCCATGCGAAAAGGGCCAGAGTTATGTGGATTGGATCCAAAGCTGAAGCAGTGGGGAACAAGCTGCTGTATTTGGCAGGCTTACTCTTCATATTTTTTCAACCATTTTGTAAAATTTCATGTTTGACTTACTCCAGATGAGACACTGTTTGCAGCCAACACTTGGAAAAGTTACCTTTTTGAACTTGAACTCCTAAAATTCCATGCTGGTTGGGGATTCTGGGGCCAGTGTTTTTAAAAAGGGGAAATTATTCCAAGCTGAATGCTTGGACAAGGGGGAGGGTAAGCAAGGTAAAATCAAGCAATGTGTGACTGAAGGCACATTCACCTGCCCACATACTTTTGACTTTATTAGAGAAGCCAGTGCCTCATCACTAGGATACCCAGTGTTTCCTATCTGCATCTGTAACACTTGCCTTGCTATCTATAGTACATATGCGTATTCAGGCTTGCATTTGAGATCATGGTATACTTCGGGGGGGGGGAGCACCTGGCCAGACAGGTGCATGGCTTTGGACTTTAACTTTAAAATGTTGTTTGGTCACAATATCTGTTTTTAGTATTTGAGAGAGGAAAACTATCCAGACTTTTGAAGTGAGCAGTGGTGGCTCCAGGCAGCAATGAGCAATGGGGTGACTCCAACAGAGTGGAGCCATAAAGAGGCTGAGGTTTCTGTAAATAACCAAGTCAGGAAAAGTTGCTTTTTGGACTAAAGCTTCCAAAATTTCCCCACCCCAGTCTAAATCCTGGAGCCTATTGGTTAGTTCTAACTAGTGTTGACCCACAGAATCAATAAATGAATGGTGAATCACGATTATTTACTACACATTTATAACCCTATGATGCCACTTTACTTATCATAGTAACTTCCTATGGAATACTGGGGTTTGCAGGGAGAGGTCTTTAGAATTATTTTGAGAGTTCTAGTACTTTACCACACTACAGTCCCTTGGATTCCATAGGATGCAGCCATGGCAGTTAAAGTGTAATTGTCACACTATAACTGTGTAATGAGAGTCAAAAGAAAAAAACTCAGTGCTCTAGCAGGGGCAAACAGTAGGATTCAGGTCACTTTGGCCTACTTCGCCAAACTTTGCTGTTAACTGACAACAGTATTCAGCTAACTGTTTTTTGGAAAAGTGCATTTAAAATCACATCATTTATGATGAATCATAGAATTTGAAAAATTGGAAGGGGCCTTGGAAATTATTTATCCCATAGGGCTGGCAGGTCAGGAGATGATTTCAGGCCATGAGATTTCAGGGCCAAAGCTTAAGACCTAACTTAGTATGACAGCACAAGGGGCAGTCCCTCATCTCTTTTTATGATAGAGTTATTAGCTTGATAGATGAAGAGAATGCTGTGGATGTAGCATATCTCGATTTCAGTAAGGCCTTCGATAAAGTTCCCCATGACATTCTTGCAATGAAGCTAGTAAAATGTGGGCTGGACAGGGCTACTGTTAGTTGGATTTGTAATTGGTTGACTGACTGAACCCAAAGGGTGATCACGAATGGCTGCTTTTCATCCTGGAGAGAAGTGACTAGCGGGGTGCCACAGGGTTCTGTCCTGGGCCCAGTGCTGTTCAATATCTTCATCAACGGCTTGGATGAAGGAATAGAGGGCATGCTCATCAAATTTGCAGATGACACCAAATTGGGAGGGGTTGCTAATATGCCAGAGGACAGGATCAAAATTCAAATGACCTGGATAGATTGGAGAGCTGGGCCAAGGCTAACAAAATGAAATTCAACAGAGAGAAGTGTAAGGTCCTTCACTTAGGTAGAAAAAATGGAATACAGAAATATAGGATGGGGGACACGTGGCTGGATAGCAGTACGTGTGAAAGGGATCTAGGAGTCTTCATAGACCACAAGCTGAACATGAGTCAGCAGTGTGATGCGGCAGCCAAGAAAGCCAATGCAATTCTTGGCAATGCAATGCAATAGGAGTATGGTGTCTAGATCGAGGGAGGTACTGGTACCACTCTACTCTGCTTTGGTTAGACCCCGTCTTGAATACTGTGTCCAGTTCTGGGCACCCCAATTCAAGAAGGATATAGACAAGATGGAGCAAGTCCAGAGGAGGGCGACCAAAATGGTGAGAGGCCTGGAAACCATGCCCTATGGGGATAGACTTAGAGAGCTGGGTATGTTTAGTCTGCAGAAGAGAAGGTTAAGAGGGGACATGATAGCCATGTTTAAATATTTGAAGGGATGCCATGTAGAGGAAGGAGAGGGCTTGTTTTCTGCTGCTCCAGAGACCAGGACAAGGAGCAATGGATTCAAGCTGCAGGAAAGGAGATTCCACCTGAACCTCAGGAAGAACTTCCTGACAGTCAGGGCTGTCCGGCAGTGGAATATGCTGCCTTGGAGTGTGGTGGATTCTCCTTCCTTGGAGGTTTTTAAGCAGAGGCTTGATGGCCATCTGTCGGGAGTGCTTTGAGGGTATTCCTGCATGGCAGGGGGTTGGACTGGATGGCCCCTGTGGTCTCTTCCAACTCTACATTTCTATGATTCTATGATACCTTAAGCATTACCATAGCTGCAGAGAATATGCCATTCAGATCAGAAGCACCAAGATGAACAAAGGAGGAAATATATATATATATATATATATATATGTGTGTGTGTGTGTGTGTGTGTGTGTACACGTATAGTTTTCAAGACAGCACTCTCACCTTGAGATTCCTCCTTCTTGCCTGAGGACTGGAGTAAAGTGTCCAAGTCCTGAGATTCAAGGCCAGGCTTTGAGATCTGGGAACTCTACTAGCCCATCCTCTTGCTTAGTGCTAGTTTCTATCAGATACAATACTCCAACAGATGGCAGCTTGCCCCCTGCCTAAACGAGGGTGTTCTGCTGTCAAGAAAGCTTTGCCAAAAGGAAATTTATTTGAAATCTGTGCCCTATAGGTTCCGCACATTAGTTCTCATTTTGCCTTTAGGAGCAAGAGGAAAAAACCTGCTCCATTTTCTGTATGACAATTCTTCTAATGTTTGAACCTGAGTGGGACAGGGCAGAACTTATGTTCCTAATGAAGAATTTGAATCACACGAGAATTATTAGGTCATATTGCCATTGGAGATTCTAGGCATTTATGTGATCTGAGAAATAGTAAGTCCTTGACAAATATGTCCTCCCCAATGATCCTAGTATTTGCATAATATTATTTTAAGGGAAGCAATGGGTGTGTTTGGGAGTGGGGCTGCTACCAGGCCCAGTGGCATATTGAGGCTCACCAGTACCTAGGACAAGCCCCTAGGTGTTGCTACCACCACCCCACTCCAGAAAGGAGAATGACAGGGATGGGGGGATAGGGGGCAGGCGGGGTGTGGGGCCACGGTGGACAGGGGTGGGGCTGCTGCTGCCACCACCCCTGGCTAGGAAGGACCTCGGTGGGGTAGGGCTGCAGCGGGATTCAGGACTGTGGTAGGCAGGGGTGGTGCTGCTGCCGCCGCCACTGCCCTACCACCCCCCTGCATGGCCAGGAAGGACCCCAGCAGGGGCGGGGGCAAAGCAGCAAGGGTGGGGCACAGTGGGAGTGGGGCCCCAGCAGCAAGGGTGGGGAGATGGTGGCAAGCTAGGTGGGGGGAGGATGGGGGGGTACCAGTTTTTGGCACGCCCCCGGCATTGGTGCCTGAGGCTCATACCCAAGTTGCCCCACTCTAGATATGCCTCTGACCATGCCATTGATAGTGTGGCTGCTGACAACAGCAAGATTTTATTTCTCAAAGACAAAACTAAGTCGCCATCACTTCTCCCGGCAAGCCCCATTCTGTAAAAATTACAGTTTTTTTCCTTTATTTTCACTTTGAAAAAACTTTAAAAAACCCAAACAGGTAGGATTCCCTACCTTAAATCTTAAATCTTTGCTTTTTGCTTTAGAAGATGCAGAAATAGTATGCACACTGTACAATTACAGTACTTTTATCCCACTTTAACTGCCATGGGTCTATCTTAAGGAATCTTGGGATTTGTAGCATGGTAAGGAAGAAGACAGCAGAATTCTCTTTAGAGTACCTTTCCTGGAATCATAACATGATAACCATTATAATTCTGTAGTATGGATATGCCTGAAGAGTAGATAAACACTCCTTTATATAACTATGATTGAAAACAATGCAGCAGAAGAGATTTCAGAACTGGAATTCCAACTGAGGAGGCTTATTTAGGAATACTAAAGAACTTGCATACCCTGGCCTATCTTTCTTGCAGCCATGTTTCATTGCAGACTGCTCAGTTTGTAAGCTCTTCTGAGTTTTTTTTTTTAAAAAAGCTCAAACTGCAGCATTGATTGGAAGAGTATGAGTGTGTGCATTTGAAAAAGTAAAAATAAAGCTAATTAGAGCTAATTGCATGGCTTGCTAGATCATGGCCAGGGTAATTTTCGTTGTTGCCCTGAGAGGGAAAAATAGCTAATAATATATTACCAAGACCAGCTGAAGAGATTTGGCTGCCTAAGGCAAAGGACAATATGATGTTCTAGCCATTTCAATATGCAGGCTGGCCCTGAATATTATTTCTGTTTACTACTTCTGTTTAGGCAAAGGTTACCCCAAATGATACAGCTAATGTAAAATTTGCTTGGAAATCTCTTGCCAAGCTTAGAGTTGTCCTCTAACTTTTGCCTTTGAGGTTTCCTGCTAAATGTCCAGCCATCCTCTTTGGTGTTTTCTTAGAATGCAGTTTCCGCACTATACTGTTACAGTGCTATTATTCCACTTTCAACGTCCTTGGAATTCTTGGGTTTGTAGTATACTGAGGCCAAAGAGCTCTCTGGCTGAGAATGCCTCTCCCTAAACTACAAAACCTAAGATTCAATAGGATGTTGAAAGTGGAATAATAGCACTACAACAGTGTTGTGCAGAAATGGCCTTAGAATAAGAGGCCCCATAGGCATCAAGTCCAATGTCCTGCTTGAGGCAGGAACTCCACTAGAGCATTCGAAGCAGGTAGCTCTTTAACCTTTATTGTAGACATCTGGAAAAAGAGACAAATCTCTCTCTCCAGGTAACTGGTTCCATTGCCAAACCACTCTTGCCATCAAAGTTTCTTCTAATGTTCAATCAAAATCTACCCTCCTGTTACTTAAAACAATTAGACCTAGTTCTACCGTCTGGAGCAACAGAGCACATGTCTGCATCCTTCTCTCCGTGACAGCCCTTTAGATATTTAAAAAATACAATTATGTCAACCCTCAGTCTTCGCTTCCCCAAGCCAAATATGCCCAACTCTCTCAACCTTTCCGCATATGTTTTGTTCTCCACACCTCTTATCATCCTTGTTGCTTTTCTCTGATCCTGCTTCAACTTATCTTCTTCCCATTCCCTCCACAGCCTAGTCATTCATCTCATTTCTCATTTGTGTGCTGCAAATCTGGAGTCCTGCTGAACTCTTGCAGAAGGTGAGGGTGGGATGTGGATTCGGTACTCTGGAGGCAACGGGTGAGATGCTTGTAACTTCCTCTCCCATTGCATCTAGAGATTTACAGGATAAAATGTGGCACCCTTGCCTCTACTGATTTTCTTCAGATTTAGGTAGACATTAATTCAGGTAGAATATATTTTAGCAGGATACAAATAAGATACAGTATGAGAACAGTGCTTCTTAATTTTTAAAAGGAAGGTCAGACATTTAAAAATTGATGCTTTTTTATTGATCTGTACATTGCTCTTGGAACCTTTTTGGCTGAGGAGTGGGGTTAAAATCATACCAGTTAAATGAAATAAAAGAAACATCCTGATAGTGCTTGTCCATTCCAAGTATATTTTATTCTAGAAGGACCTCTGCCACTTTATTGGCAAAAACTCAGAGTGTTCACAATTAGAGAGGACAAAAAAAGTGATGCTCGAAGAACTCAGGTCAAAAATGGAAACGGCCTTGAATGCTTAATATGAAATGGAGTGGTAATGGAATCTCTGAATTCTTAATTTTTAGGATGGAACATCTGAATTAAGGCTGGCATCCTTGCCTTCTAACAGTTTAGTTCCCCCTTACTTGTGAAGCTGGAAAGTCTTCAACCAGTCCTATGCCTGCAAACAGTGCTTTGCATTTCTTTAATTTGTTTAGGGGCAAGCTACACAACACCCGGTAAAAAAGACTGATTAAAGTTGATTAATGTCACATCTGCTCCTTTACCCCTTTCCAATAAGGTTTGCACTTTGTCACAGAAGAAAATTGAGTTTGCTTGATGCAATCTTTGTTCTACAAGTCTGTGGTGAATTTTGCCTATTGTTGTATTATTTCTAATGCACTGACACACTGGTTATGTTTTCCGAACACTTGTTATTAAAACATTGTTAACTTCTGAGTGGAAATCCTGCAGCCTTCCTGATATTTTTCAACTGCATCTCCCAGTAGCTCTAGCCACAATGAGGAATGCTGGGAGCTGCAGTCTGACAAAATCTGGAGAGCTACATGATACTCACCCCTGGTTTGCTAATGCCTCATCATTTAAACCTTTAACATATGCACCAGGAATTTTTTTTTTTTTTTTTAGTGTTTAGTGTTGTGTTTTATGACCACATGATAAAATTCTGATGTACTGAAGATTACCAACATGGTTAGCTTTGTTTAGTGTTATGGTGTGATCTACCCTTCTTGAATTTCCTGGCGCCCATGATAAATCCAATGTCCTTTCCCACCTTCACTCCTGGAATGAGCCAATTTGTGGTCAAGTGGGTGCTGTCTCGCACTACAAAGCTATAGTACTATAATGCCACTTTAACTGCCATGGCAACATCCTATGGGATCTGCAATTTAGAGAGGGGCATTTAGAATTCCCAAGCAGAAAAGTCCTCAAAAAATCCCAGGATCCAATTTGATTTAGTCAAAGAAGTCAGAGTGGAGATCCTAGTGCTATAATTGTATTGTGTAAAAGGGACCCAAGGTCCACATGTTCTACCTTTTTACATGGAATATTTCTTTGTTACAGTACTTTATCCTAGCTGGGACAACAGATTACCCAGACGTGGCAAAAGGAAGAGATTTGCTGGAACAATATTTTGTCTTGGCTGTTTTTAGTGTAGCTGTGGAAGTGGCGGGAATTTGGGATCTTGTTGTCTAGGTAATCATGTCACAGCATACCTAAATGTTAGGTCTACTTCTGTATGGCTTCTGTAACAAAATGTCACTCTGATGGGTTAAAATGTCCTGTCCTAGGGCCTATTCCCACTACCCAGTTTTAGCACTATGATTCTATTTTAATTGCCACATTTCAGGATTTGTAGTTCTGCAAGGTTCTTAGAAATTTGTGTTTGAGAGTTATAGTATCATACCAAATGAAAGTGGAATCACAGCACTATATCTGAAGATCTGTACCTTGAAGACCAGGTTCAATTCCTGCTAGGCCATGGAAATCCACTAGGTGACATTGGGCACATTGATACACTCTCAGCCCCAGAAAATCCTGTGATAGGTTTGCTTTAGGGTCACCCTCATAAGCCAGAAATGACTTGAAGGCACCCAGTAACAACAAATTCTCTCTTACAAACCTGCCTGTGTTTTAAGATCTTCTGGGGAGGCCATTCTCTCTGCCCTTCCACTCTCACAGAGGAGACAAGCTTCTCCAGGACTTCTCCCAGACTTTAGAAGTCCCTTCCCAGAGAGGTTAGGCTGGCACAGGTAAAGACCTTCTTGTTTCAACAGGTCTTTAAGAACTGAGTTTATAGGGGGAAATGAGTCTTGTATAATGTGCTGGATTTATTCATCTTTTTAAAATGGTATATGGTTTTTAAATTGTTTTAAATCATCTGAAGGTTTAATACTTTTTAATTCATATACTGTCTGTTTTTAATTGCTGTAAGCCAGTAAGTAGGATGATAACGATGAGGATGATGTCATGGAAAAGAACACCTGGTGCATGCTGGTTAAAGATAGACGTGATTTATGAGATCACCTCCAGCCTCCGTGATTTGTCTAAGATGATTGCTAAAAGCTCTATACTAATTTCAGTCAATTCTTAGAATACTCTAAGGAGCACACTATTTGGGTCTGATCAGAGCCAAGACATCCAGACAATTCTGCTCTACTTCTATCTCCTTCTATTTGATTCTGGATGAGTGCTTCTATTGCAGACTAAAACTAAAAATACTCACTGCATGTTCACATTCATGGACTCTTCTCAAATTCAAGATGAAACAGGCACTCAGAGTCCTTGTAATTTTTTAAATAAAAATATACAGTTATTATATATTATATATATGTTATATATATATATATATGCATATCAATATATTATTCATTTTTGAACTCTTTTTATAAATTGCCAAATTCTGTGAGTAGCTGAAAAATACAATAAAATGTTCCTCAAGAAATGAATCAACCAGAATGTAGATTTTACCTTTTAATTTTAAAATGAAAGGTCAGGGAAAATAAAATCCCCTCATTGTACCTCAAAGACCACAAAGTAGGCACAGGGGAGAGCAGTCTATAGTCAGGGTGCTATTGCCCCAAAGGCCATTTCCTAATACTGTGCATTACTACAAAGACTCTACTTATACATTTAGCTTTTTTCTCCTGAGCTCTTTGTTTAGCATTAGGTACATGAGGATTTTTGAGGCACATACATCTCTACAATAAAGTCAGGAATAAAACCCAGTTGTCTAACTATGTGCTGTTTTAAAGTTCCAAAAACTAAAAAATTATTTTGTTAGTTGTCCAAATCTTACACAGCATGTCAGACAGTGAAATCTGATATCGCATATGCCATTGGGGTAGTGCACCTGCCCCAGGTTTTAATCAGACCTTTTAAGGAACTCTCCAAAATCACAAACCCAATTCTCAAAATCGGTTCAGTACCTTATATAGCTCCTTTAAAATTTGGAATAAATTCCAGAATGGATTCATCATCCTGTTGACTTGAGAGCCACCACCAGCCACCACTGATGCCAAGCGTGCAAACCTGTGCCCTCATCCTTTGAAGTAAATTCCTGCAAGTACAACAGAGTTTACTTCTGAGTGAAAAAGTACAGGGTTTCACTGCCAGCTAATACAACAAATGTGACTGGGATCTCTAAACTTCTATGGGCATTTCCGCACCACACTGTTATGGTGCTATTATTCCACTTTCAACCTCCCGTGGAATTCTGGAGTTTGTAGTTTCCTGAGGCCAAAGAGCTCTCTGGCTGAGAATTCTAAATTCCCCTCCCTAAACTGCAAACTCCAGGATTCCAAAGGAGGTTGAAAGTGGAATAATAGCACAATAACAGTGTAGTGCGGAAGTGGGCTATATTTTTGTTTAAAAAGAGAGAATGAGAGCGAGAGAGCGAGAGCGATTTCAATTATTAAAGTCCCACGCTGGAAGTCTGAATCCTACTGCTTAGTGCCTTGTCTATGTAAACATCTATTTTACAGATTCAGCTTAAGCAGGGTTTTTTTTTTACATATGGTCAGCTTATATTAATGCATACATTTTTCGGTCATAATGCTTCTGTTTAACCTGATTTGCTGTAATATCTTAAACTAATATAATCATGGATATTTTAAAGTTACATGTGTTATCTTTTGTTTGCATATCCTTTTTAGGCAAATTGCCACCTGATTTTATTGTGATGTGCCATCAGTTCTGAATTTATTAAGAGAAAAATAATTTCCAGCTACATAAAACATCATTGTTTGGGAATTGAAATACAGCTTTCATAAAAAAGAGAAGAGGTTCCAAGAGAGGGAGAATACAAATTAAAAGTTCCTGAGTTAGGGATAGAATGAGACAGCAAGGAAAGAGGGAAAATGAGGGTGTTAGAGAAAGTATGGTTATATTCGGTTTTTAAGTTCAGGCAGTGGGTATCATCAGCATTACAACCTCATGGTTCCCCAACCCTGGTCTCTAAATAGGTCATTAGATTGGTGAGATCTGAAATAAATGGTTACTGGGAAAACTCAGGAGAAGGGTTTTCCTTGTCTATTAATGGATTAAGCTTCAAACTACTAACTGAGGAGTCAAAGTACAGGTAGAATTAAGTTCTCATATTTATTAAGAGTAGATATTCAGAATCAAAGAAGGTAGATAATTAAAAGTATAGACACAAAATCAGATAGCTTTCAAGGAGACAATCATTTTAGTCTGTGTAAAAAAGAGAAAGCCAGGGTGGAGCAGTGATTTGAGTGTTAGACTACAATCCTGGAGACCAGGATTTGGTTCCCCACTCAGCCATGGAAACCCACTGCCATGAGCTTGGGTGCATCACACTTTCTCAGCCCCAGAGAATCCTGTGATAGGTTCACTTTATGGCAGTGGTTCTCAACCTGTGGGTCGGGACCCCTTTGGGGGTCGAAGGAGCCTTTCACAGGGGTCGCCTAAGACCATTGGAAAATAAGTATTTCTGATGGTCTTAAACTCCATTCCCTCCTCTGTGGTGGTGTGCAAGCACGAGCCATGCACTCGCGTCCTCCTGCCTCCTTTGGTGGGCCAGGGTCAACATTCTGGAAACTTTTCTCATACTGCCTCCCCCAGCAGAAACGAGAGTGAAGCAGAAGCAGAGCCCGGGGGGGTGTTCTTGGAGTTTTTTTCCCGGCAGAGATGTGCGGCTCCTCTTTCCCTCCATGCCCACCCACCCCCGTTCCTGGTCAGCGAGGTGGTCTTTGCCAGGGGGAGGAGGCATTGTAAATAATAAATAATTTTATCGTTGGGGGTCACCAAAACATGAGGAACTGTATTAAAGGGTCGTGGCATTAGGAAGGTTGAGAACCACTGCTTTACGGTTACCATAAGTTGGAAGTGACTTGGACGCATACAGCAACAACCAAAAGGAATGGTGGTGGGGGGAGAAGGAATCTGGCAGCATCATTGAGATTTTCTGATTTATTTTAGTCTGAGGTTTCATGCCCAAGCTTTCTTTCCTTGATTTAAGTCTACTTTCTCAGATGCACTGATCAAGGGATTGAAATCCAGAAAAGCTCAGACTAAAATAAATCATATAGTCTAAAATGTGGTTCTGGTTCATCCTCCAATTTCCTTTTTTGGATTAGATAGTAAGTTGGCAGTGTGCCAGGGTCCAAATTCCCACTCAGCCATGGGAAACTGAGTTGATGATATTGGGCAAATCACACTTTCTCAGCCTTCAAAGGCAACGGAAAACATTCTCTGAATGAGGATAGGGTTGCTGTTAGTTCAAGTTGACTGGAATAGTACATAACAACAAAGGAAGTTGATGTTGGTGTGGAAGTTTCAGCTTGAATAGAGCTGCCCCCAAAGAACATTAGAGAACAGCAATAGAGTAGTCTCAAAAGAGCAGGAAAAATCACCCACATGTAATTATATCTAAAAGAAATCAACTCCTTCCTTCACTTTCCTTGTTGTATCAAGTGAGAATGCCAATATTTAAATCTTTATGCTATGTCCTCAAAGATACTGCTTTAAGTAAAGTCTTGATGACCGCCCAGCCTAGAATAAACAAAACTTTCTCTCTTGCAGTCAGATATTTTAGCAGGGTTACAACCCCAGAGGTCCCTCAATCATGTACACATAGTTTAGCAAAGCATCAGTCATCATATTTTTCTTTGCCAGATTTTTATGGAGTCTTGTAATTTTCCAGTGGGGAAATCAGCAGATGTGACTTTTGCCTTACACAGGTTATAGGCCTTCTGACTGTTTAACATTATGTCTGCTTAACATTACTTGAGGAGGCTCTATAGCTAACTAAAGCCTTAACTTGAAAAAAGGAAAACAAATAAGCAAAATATCGCTAGCTATAGAAGGTCCAAAAAGGTCTCTACTTTATTCTGGAATAATTACTTTCTTTTTTCACTGATCTCTGGGAACTCCACTTTCCAGTGCACTTTGGAAAGAAGAAAGCATCAGATTTGTGCAAAGATCTCAACAACTTGGGGACAAAGTAATGAAATATTTTACAACAAAAATGACTGAAAAAAATTACTCTTTCCTCAAAAATGAGATTGAGTATGCCAACCTATAAAGTATAATTATATTTAGAGGATGGAGTAGCTGAAGATGTACATCTAATAAAGCAGACCCAGTCTGTGAAAGCTTATCTTATAAATTTCCTTTCAGTTAGTCTCAAAAGTGCTATAAGACCCCTTTGCATACACTTAAAAGAGTCATTCCTAGGCTGCTTCTCAAAAGAAAAGGTTTTGCAAACATGAACTGTAGGTTTTTTCTGGAGATACCTTAGGAGCATTTAGATTAGACGTGGGCAAATTTGTGACCTTCCAGATGTTGGTGTGCGTCTCTCATCATCTCTCCCCATGGGTTATGCTAGTAAGGGTTGATGAGAGCTGCAGTCCAACAACATTCAGAGGACTGCAAGTTGTCCACTCCTGGGTTATAGCACCACTGTTTGTGTCCTTAACTGTGCAATGCTACACAAACCTACTCATAAGACCTGAATTTAATGAGGACTATTGATTGTAATGGGGATTATTCCCAGGAAAGTTCATAGAAGATTGCAGCCAAGGGCTGAGATCTTATGTTGAAGAAGCTTAGCATAACTTTATGATCATGGTTGTACTGTGCCACCTTGTTATAGAATTATGATGTTGCAACTAATGCACATTTCACAGTGATGTACAATGTGCAGTGTGCTACTATGTACAGCTGTGCTATCAATACAAAATGTGCAACAATGTATAATGTGAAACAATGCTCAATGGCATCCCCTGAATTATTCTGCTTTTATAACCTTCAAATGCATATAGCTATTAGCCTTTTGCTAAAAATGCTCACTTGCTCCTGAAAGAGAATTTACACTCTCGTAACACATCCTATATTTTTATAACATGAGCTCACGAATTGACCTTCTAGTGAGCAATAAAGTTCAAAACAGCTAAACTATTTAACTGTTATTCATGGATCATTTAGAATAAGAGCTATGTTTTTAGTATTACATCTCATTATTTAGCAGGTGCTACCTCTGCATCTAGTAAAAGGGTCTAAATACCCTAAAAGCACCAGATCCTGTCTGATCTTGGAAGTTAAGCAGAGCCAGTCCTGGTTAGTATGTGAATGGGAGACCACCAATGAAGACCGTGTGCTGTAGGCTATATTACAGATGAAGGAACTGGCAAAACCACTTCTGAGATTGTTTTGCCTAAGAAAACCCTGTGAAATTCATAAGCTGACAGGAGAATTGGAGGCACATTGATTAAGTAGTGGATATACAAATGTATTTCTGATACATCTACGTTCACAATCACATTTTTCCTTCTTGTGAAATGGATTTCAATGTCCATTGTTAAGAAATGCAGAAAGTACTCTTGATGTTGCTGGGTTGTTGTCTTTGAATTCAGGAGAGTGTGAAAATGGCAGAGTTGGCTTAGCTAGAATTGTTTGCATAGGGACCTCCTGACCTAGCTCCTCACTGAACACTGATGTAACCCAATAGGATGTAACTCTATTGGGATTAGTGTAAATCTCAAGAGAGTTACCGCAATTGGGGCTAGCAGTTGTATTTAAGCTATTTGCTCTTGTGATCTAACGCTCTAGCTCTGAGCTAGCAGCATAAGCAATTCCCAAATAGACGTGGACTATAATATAAATAAGATCTTAGTTGGGGGTGTAGGGGGGAGGAGGCGTTTAATGACTTGTTTTTTCCCCCAGATGTGAGATGCAATAATTTAAAGGATTGAAAGAAGCCCCCCACCACAATCAAAGGGTGGAAAATATATAGGCAAGCAACTTCTAAGTATTGCCAGCTATCATAAAGTCCTTCTCACATATTATACCACTGTGGCACTGGCCAAGGATTGATTTGTGTGACAAATCTCCAGCATGTATTTGACTAAAACTGAAAGCTTGTGCTGATGGGATAGCTCAGATGAACCACCTCAAACATTCCAAGTAAAACTCAGGGAAATGTCACACTGATGCAGAGTACTGGAGTGAGTGTGTGAGAATGAAGACTCAGCTTTGCTAATGATCAAAAATAGATTTCCCTTAGTCCTTTGAAGATGATAAAGATGTCTTCTTTGATGCACTTCTTAAATGCACTGCAGATCCTTGGGCCAAGCAGTATCATATTCTCAGAGCCAAAGAGAGTGCCCAGTTGAGTGACTGGCCATAATCCAGGAAAGCCACCAAAGCAATCCATATACACAACAGCTCTCTTCTTTTTGCTGATGAAGCATCTTTTCCATTCCCCATTGTTTTTGGGACTTTTTTTAAAAAATCATTTTAGGGGAGAATGTTTTTGGATGATCAAAGGAAATGCTTCCTTATCATAAAAGAGTTGCGTGGATTGAAGCTAAAATAAATTATCACTGGGAATAGTGTTCACCAAGGGACCAGATGCCAATCAACTAACTGATCAATTGCAAATTTCTTTGCCTAAGGACAAAGATGTTCAAAATGCCAATGTCTTTAGTCTACTACCAAGCATCTTGGTTTTACTGACAAGACTGTCAGCGTAGTGCAATGATTTGAATGTTGGGTTAAGATTTCAGGACACCGAGGTTCAAATTCCCATTCACACATGGAAAACTACTGAGGATTTTGGCAAGTCATATCTTCTTGGTCTCAGAGGAAAGCAATGGAAAAACCCCTCTGAATTACCGTAGGCTTTCCGTAAGTTGAAGCCAACTTGGAAGGCATACAACAACGGCCTTTTCCGCCCTTTGATTTAGAGACGGGGCAGAGCGTCCTCTGGCGAGGACGTTTGCACTTGGGGGCGACTGGGTCCGGACTACTTTATGTATGTCCGGACTTCAGCCTGCTCCAGAACGCCCAGAACTGGCGGTTCACCGTGCTATTGAAAGACCGCTCAAAAGAGGACTTTCAATAGCACAGCGCGCCCCAGTCCGTTACTGCGCTAAGTGTAGATTTGCAGGCTTGCGCCAGTGCAAGCCTACAAATCTTCCGGGGGTGGGCTTTAGGCTGGCGAGCTTCTCCGGTTAGTGGAGAGCCTCCACCAACCGGAAAGCGCCATTTTCGTCCCCGGAGAAGTGTGAAGCGCGGGCACACACTGCTCCGGATTAGCCTGGATCAGCGGAGGGCGCGCGCCAGCCCGGTAAGTATCAGAACGCCCCGTTTCCTCCCGCAAGTGTGAAAAAGCCCAACAACATCAACAACGAAAACAACAAAAACACACTAAACAGCACCATGCTGTTACTGATAGAGAAGGCTAGGGTGCAGGCTTTTCTTACTCTTATAGGAGTCAGGGGCCTGAATCAAAATGTTAGCCTCATGAAGAGTAGCCTCACTGAATCAATGGGAACTTGACAATTAATACTTATTAACAAATTCACAAATATTTAACCAATTAATTTAAGCCAGGGCTCACAGTAGCTTCATTTGTGAGAAGTCTCTGCTCATGTTTTGAACTGTTCTAAACATCTGTCCTCTGATTGTCATAGTGCCCAAACATCTTTTGTTCAATTTCATTGGATTGGACTAAACTTTTGAAAAGATTTCTTGAACATTTCAAAGCAAATTTTCAGAAAGTGCAGGGGCTGACACCTACGCTGGGACCCTAGAATAGTTTCCTACCCTTTCTACCTAAAGGAGTGAACTCCACTAGGGCTGTAAAAATCAGTCAGTTACACTTTCTCCAACATCAACATTTTTAGACCTCAAGTTTTTTGTAATTTTTTTTCAGGAAATGGGTAAATTTTGGTAATTCCTCATCACAAACAAACTGCATTGAATTTTCATTAGGCCATTTCTGCACTAGACACCATTAGCATGTTGCCACTTGCACGCTGGTAGCAGGATAGGAATGCTGTTTTCCACACCATTCCACCTTCAGCCGATGAGTAGCAGTATTACCACTGGTGTTCCACACTATAGCATCCTTGGCCACTCCCTTTCCCTGCCTTCACCCCGCCCAACCACCCCAATTAGTCTTTTTTTTTCCATTTTCTTTGGAAGCTGTACTAGCACAACATTGTTGTAACCTCACTACAACCAGTACATTATTGCGTTTTCATGCTATAATGCTTAAAAATATATTAAAAAAATAAAAACGTTTTAACACAAGGCAGAACTTTAAAATAAACATGGAGAGGTGATAGATTTTGACATTACCATGTCATGGGAGTCAGAGAGCCCCATCCACTACTGGATCCGCGACAACAGGAAGTGCTATCAAGTGTTATTACGGTACCGCACAGAGCTGGCTGATGGGATTGAAGTGCTAAAGGAAGCACTTAATGGATTTTTTCTGGAAATAGCATAAGGCACTTCAGCAACACTTGGGAATGGGATAACAGCTGGAGAGTGACAACATCATGTGGTAGTATGGCTCTTGAACCAGTAAGAACCTGCTGCTGTAGCGTTATAGAGAAGTCATGTGGAAATGGCCATTATTCTACAGCAGTCAAATTCAGTAGGTTCATGTCTATTTACCTGTCACATAGCTGTTAAAAATGAAGATATAATTAAGAAAAGAGGAGACAATACTAATTCAAATGATTGAAGACACAGAGTACAAAACCAGAAGCAAGCACACTAAGCCATTTCCCTGGATGGATGAATCTGTCAGTTGTGCTTTATCCCACATTTGGTTTTCAATTTCTTTCTACTGAACTTGCAAAGAAATTTGCAAATTCCCATCAGAAAAGAATCCAAGGAAGTGCTCACTCTTTCCTAAACTCCATTCCAGCTGCTTGGTGTAAGATCTGGATCCAAGCCATTTAAAACAAATTCTATAACTGCTTTGCTTGTCCCCACAGACTCAGAAAAACACAAGAGTTGTTCAATATGAATTTCTGTTCACAGACATTGTTTGTTAATTATCAGTTCAGAATAAGATCTGTTTTGCAACATTTAGTTGTTTGCTTTATAATTAACCTCTTTTAAAAATTTTATCAATACAATTATTTCACAATATCTGTATTTGATTGGTGAACTGACTTTTTTTTTTTTTTTTGGCACAAGTCATGTAACCAAACCTGGATCAAACATTTATTTAGTTCAAACCATATGCTGGGTAGCATGCAGCACATGTAATTTCTGACCTACATAAGTTTCTTTTTCATAGGCTCCATGAAACTGGACGAGCTACACATGACCACATTGTTCACATGTATTTCAAAGGTTGTCTATGCAATGTAACTATTATCATTGCCAGGAATTCTTAATCAACTTAATCTAGTAAAGGCAAGTTGGAGATTGAGTGGAGATGTCCAGGCTGGTAGGAAGTTTTCTACTGATCGATTTATTGATCAAGGGAGCAAAAACTTGCCAGTCCCAAATCTTGAGTCTGGCTCAGGAGGTGTATTCATTTTTCTCTCTCAACAATCTGGGGCCTGACTACTGTACATGTGTACATGGAAGGATGGAGGAGGCAGAGAGAGGCAGGGCTTCCATTTTCATATGTATCCTTTTTTTTTCCCTTTGGGAAAACAGTTTGGGAGGAGATGAAGGTGAGGGAACTCCATGTGAAGTGATGAGCATCTTTTCCCTGATAGCATGGGAGCAGTCTTAGCAATTGGCAGAAAAGCAGAAGTCAGTATGAACTCAGAAAGAGAATATGTGTGTGAGGAATGATGTTCTACCAATAAAGATTTAATAAAAGGAGATGTCAGAAGCAGAAAGGCAGCATAATGGAGAAAGGTTACTTATGGAGCAATTCTAGGACCAGGGACCAGCCCAAGATAGCTTTCTACATGAGGCAGAGCTGTAAACAGTAAACCCTAACTTAATGAACTGAAATTGCATAAGTACTCAAAGCGTTGGCCCTAACTAGGGCACTCTTCTGTGTAATATTTCCTGTTTCCATTTGGTTCCTCCTTCGTGTTTTGTCTTCTCTCGCCAGAATAGAAATGGAGGTCACCTTGTGATCTGCTCACTAGCAAGGCCCACAACAGCCAAATCTCTAAAAGAGCTTTACAAGGGCATGTGTCCAAGCTCCTTTCAGCATTTATGCCTTCACATCTTCACAGTGTGAAGATAATGTCTGCTCTGGACTTTGGCAAAACAGTATTAGCCCCCAGTGGGACAAAGGTGGGTCTTAATGTTTGATGCTTATTTATTATCAGTATAGTATTTTAAAAGCACTTCAATAGCATTATTCCATTGTTGTTGTTGTTGTTGTTGTTGTTACATGCCTTCAAGTGGTTCCCAACTTCAAGTGGTTTCCAACTAAAAGCAAACCTATGATTGGGTTTTTGTGGCAAGATTGGTTCAGAGGGGCCTTTGCCTCCTTTGCATAATTACATACCCTCCAAAATTTCATGGATAAGAATTGGGAGAGGGGAGGCCAAGCAACATCAGAGCATGGTCATGATGGCAAAAGTTATTAATAAGGAGGAGGACACAAGCCAAGAGAGGCTGCAGCAGTTTGCATTGGACTGAGCCTACTAGGGTGGGCAAAATTCTGTCCCTTCCTCTCCTCTTGCCTTTACTGGGTTAACTGAGTGCAAATTACTTTTGCACTTTGAACTCAGTTTGCAGCAAAGGGAGTTGGCTGAGAACAAAGGGACAAGTGGGAGAAAGAGAGAAATTGGGATATCTTAAAAGGATCTGAAAAACTGGGATGAGAACAGATTTATTGAGACTGTCCCTGCCAAATTGGGAAAGTTGCAAGGTGGGTGATTGTTTTAATTTTATTCTAGTATACTTAATTTATTCTGCTTTTATTGGATCCTTTTAAAATTATGTTGAAAGCTACCTTGCATCCAGCCCTGGGAGAAAGGTGAGATATAGATAGATAGATAGATAGATAGATAGATAGATAGATAGATAGATAGATAGATAAATTAGAGAAAGAGGATAAATACAATTTATTAGCTGAAAGCTTGGTGCTAGAGCAATCTTGAGCAATCGAAATGTTCATTGTATATTTTGTGCAGGTAAATAAATAGGTCCGTTCTCTAATTACTTTTTTTAAAAAGGCAAGCTCCCCATTTCAACTCAGCTTGCTGAAGGAGAACTGTGCTTAGATCAATTGACGTGTCCATCTCTTACTATCTGTGTTTTCATTCCTTCCACTGGTGTGGTGTTAAGGTGCTTGGTTCCTTCTCAGTGCTACAATGGATAACCACATTTTATATACAACTATTTTAAGGCTTCACTATTGACATCTCTCTGTTGCCAAGCAAACAGAGATAGCAGCATTTATCTAACAGTACCTGCAGAAGCACTGATGAAAGGCTAAGAAACTTCTGTAGCACAGCATAATACGCTAGGCCTACAATGTCTGACAGCATCCCATGTTTTGCCATCTTTAAGTTAGGCAGGTTGAGGCTTGGTCTGTACCTAGTTCATGCGGGAATGCCATGTATGTCTCACTGAACTGCTTGTGGGAAATGGTGAGAGATTAAAAAAAACCCAACAAGCAAATAAATATGTCTAGCTATAGCCAGCCAAGGACAGTCACAGGCTGTCCAATTGCAGATTGCAGGCTTGGGTGAGTTTGGTTCTGAAGGTGGTCAATACAGCTCTGGTACAATGATTTGATTTGAGCCCATGGCAGAGATTGGTCTGGAATTCCTGGCCTAAATCAAATTACTAGTTCCTACTTACATAAGTGTTGGTTTACTAAGTTCCCATTAATTTAAAGAGCCCTCCCTTAGCTGGTACTAACAAGCCAAATGCATTTTTTTCCTCACAGCAAGCCCAGATCCTTCTGATTCTTCTGCAGTGCTTCTCAAAATGGCAACAAGGAAGTGTCACCATTTGGGGAAGGGGATGCTACAGCTTTATTGAAACAAAGTGCAGTCAATTTTATTTTGGTGGCTGTAGGAAAGCAGCAACTTTAAATAGCATCCCTCAAATGCAAAAAACCAGTACAAGGTGGACTCCTTCTGGATGTTGTACTCAGAGAGAGTGCAGTCACCTTCCAGCTGCTTCCCAGCAAAGACCAGCCTCTGCGGGTCAGGAGGAATGCCTTCTCTATCTTGGATCTTGACCTTGACATTCTCTATGGTGTCACTTGGTTCCACTTCCATGGTGATGGTCTTCCCTGTCAGGGTCTTCATAAAAATTTGAATTTTCTTGTAGAACTTAGACCAGTCCTGCCCAATAACAATACCAAAACAAGGAGAGGCCAATTGTCACCATTTTGAGAGGAACTACAGAGGAAAATGGAGGTACTGGAGCAGTACAGGTTTCTGCAGTGCTTGTGGGGAGGTCCGTGGGTACTTTTGTGTGTTTCCATTTCAGTTGTTTTCATGGTGATTTTTCACCAATGTCTGAATCCTTTTCTTCTCTCTGACATTGGAGGTGAGGGATCTGCAGTTAAAGGGGAAGAAGATTTGAGGCCAAGGCCCTTTTATCACGCCATTTCCCATGCGAAATGGCCATGGGAGCAACGTGGGATCATGAGGACTGCTCTGCATGACATCCTCGCGATCATGTGTCGCTCCTGTAGCGATCACATGGCAGTTGCACAGTATATAATTTTTGGCTCTTTGCCGAAAATTATGCGTGATTGTGTGTCCCTCCCACATCTCTCCCACTCCTACCTTGTGTGCAGAATGTCAGGAACCGCATCCATCACGCTTCCTCCCCAGTGCAGCCTGGGAAAGTACTCGGCTGCGCTGCAGTGCGGAAGGGGCGGAGCTATCACACTTTCTTCCATCCAGCATGGAGCTGGTGCAGAGGGAAGCACAGGGGATGCAATTCCCTCCCGGAGGAGGCTTTTCACACAATTTCCGTGCGACGCCAGCGGCAGCAGGGAAGGTGCAAAAAGGGCCCAAGTCTCCAGACTGCAAACCCCAGGATTCCATAGGAGGCTGAAAGTGGAATCATTGAGCTATAACAGACTCGTGTGGAAATGGCCCTAAGTTCAAGTCAAAAGTGTGCATGTGGATACTCAGCTGCTTCTACTGAAAGATGTCAGCTATGCACTGTTTGGCTCCTTTGTGATTTGGCTAGAGTGCTGGTTTCTCAGTCAGTTTTATTGGACAGACAGTAGCTTGTCCTTTGCCAGAGAAGCGCCAACTTGCCCTGGGAAGCAATTCATCAGTATCCCTTTGAGCAAAACCTCCATATCCAGTTATTTCTGCTATTAATATTCTGGAAGGATTAATTTTTCCCGAATACTGAGAAATAATCTGGAGTTATGTTGAGGGAAACATGCTCTGAGAAAGTGCAGTAATACCAGTTCTTCCTTCATCTGTTCAGTGAATGCTGTTCATCATCTGAACAGGGCTAATGTCTTGAAAACCAATTAATTTCTTCATAAATCTGGGTATTTCTCAGTCTATTCTGATCAATGTCAACAGTGAGCAGATATTGGCAGTGAAGATTAGATTTGGTCATTCACTGAAAGCTTTCAAACTTACCACTAAATAAACTTCTACTAGTTCTCGTTGGCCTCCTAAAATCTCAAAGATGATAGTAAACACCAGCACCCAGTGATGTTTATGGCAGCATGCATGCTATTCATGTGTATTGACATTTCTAGCTTACCTAATTTCTTCTCTAGCTCAATTTTGAAAGCAGCAAGTTGCTTATTCTTATTGCAGTGCGGTGCTTTTCTTCCTTATAATCTGTGCAGTTACTTTGTGCCTTACGCACATGAAGGATTTTCTGCCTTTTGAAGAGAAATGTTCAGACTAAAAATGCTCTAATGCATTGTCAGAGCTGGTCTGGTTTAAACAGATAAGGAGATAAATGGAGCGCATGAGGCAAAATGCCAAGGCAAAGTAAAGGAGCTTATCCTTTACTTTGGAGTTTAGGAAGCAAACAGTGACATATCAGGCAAGAAACTGTGCCACAGAACAACTGGCATTCCCTAGATTAGACAACTTGATCAAAACTGGAATAGGATTTCATTGTATTGCCCCAGTTAAGCCATTACAGAGTTGACATTCTCCTAGGCAATGTGGATGAACAGTGGTGGAAGAATGACTTCAGGTACAGTTTACCAAATATGAAGACATAATGGTTTACAGTGAAAACAAATACAATTTCCCTGAATTTAAAGTAGGCAAGAGCAGAAATAGGGATAGTATGTCGTAGAAACAGAGCTGTAAACTAAAAGGTATTTAGTTCTACATGCTTCTGTGAAATATTTTTAATTCTCAGGATGAGAGAAATTTGATAACAAGGAAGGCAAGATATACTGCATTAATGGGATGAATAAGCCCTGTTGTCTCCATAGTACTTAGAGATGGCCATAATTTGGAAGAACGATCAAAGAGAATGGCAATGAGAAAAACAGAGATAGCATAGTGGAGTGGTTTGAGTATTGGACTATTAGCCCTATTATACCAGAGTGTTATGGTGCTATTATTCCACTTTAACTGCCATGGCAACATTCTCTGGAATTCAGGGCTTTATAGTTTAGTGAGGCCCAAGATCTCTCTGGCTGAGAATTATGAATGCCCCTCCCTAAACTGCAAATCAGAGGATTCCATAGGATAGAACCATGGCAGTTAAAGCAGAATAATATTACTACAAAGGTGTAATGTGATAGTGTGATGGAAACCCACTGATAACCTTGTGCAAGTCACACTCTCATCCTTGGAGGAAGGCAAGGGCAAACCCCCTCTGAACAAATCTTGCCAAGAAAATCCCACCATAGAGTCACCATAAATTGGAAAGTGCTTAGAGGCACACTACAACAACATAATGCCCATAAGACAAATTCTAAAATCCAAACCATGATAAAAATTTTATTCAGCAAACCAAAAATGGCAGTAAAAAATTGTTGACAAGTTTTTGAGACCACAGACCTCCTCACTAGACAAAGATATTTTTTTAATAATCTGATGAACCTAATCCAATAGTTTGTTAACAGATACAATGGATACAGCAAATAGAATCATAGGTCTGAAAGGGATCCAAAGGGTCATCCAGTCCAATCCTCTGTAGGTGGAGGAATCCACATCTGAAGCAACTCTGTGTGGTGGCAATGCAATCTTTTTTTAAAAAACCCAAAGAAGAAGTGTGCCCTACCTTCTAAGGGAGTCACTTCTACTGTGAAACAGCTCCCATCATCGGAGAAATCTTCCTGATATTTAGTCAGAATCTCCATTTTTCTAATTCATATACTTTGTTTCAGGTCCTGTCCTCTGCAGAAACAGAAAATTATTTTGTTCCATCTTCCTCCTGACAGTCTTTCAAATATTTAAAGGTGGCTATTGTATCACACCTGAATCTTCTCTTCTCCACCCTGAACATACCCAGCTCTCTCACTTGCTCCTGTTTAGTTTAAGGTTCACATCACTTAACGTCTTGGTTGACTTTATCTGGATACATTAATTCATTCATTTCTGGAAAAATCATGAAAGCATGATTATTTCCATCCCTTTCCCCTCTCTGTTTTTGAAAAACATCTTTTCCTGATGGAGGGACTTGTGTTTTTGGAAGGTTAAAGGGAGTGATATTGGTAGTGCACAACTGAGATTCTGTCTGCTTTCAGGTTGCTCTCTTGAAATCTGTGTGCTGACCAATAATGTGGTGTACTTTGTCAGTGAGTCCCTGGCTACTTCCCATCCCATTTTTTCCCACCATCTGTTCACTTCTCTCAAGCTCCAGCATTCAAGGTACTTTCAGCAAAAAAAAGATCTATATAAGGATTTAGAGAGGAAGCAGTTGGGACAGAGATGTGGAAATGCTTTCTTACTGGATGGAATCCCACATTGTGAGATGTACACATGGTACTTAGTTACATTTCTCAGTGTGATCTCCCCCCAAGCTTAACTTTTAAAGCAATGTCTTCTCCTCAGTACAGTCATTTCCATGTCACTGAAGAGCAAGGAAATCAGAGGAGATGTGTCCAGCTATTTTTTTAACAGTTGGATGTGCTTCAGTGGGCATTTGCAAGAACTTCTGGTGGCCCTTGGGAGGTTGCTGAAGAGGATGTCCTTGTAGCATATCCAGTTATAGGAAAATCACTGGATGCATTTCTGCTGATCCCCCCACCTTCCAACAACATGAAAATAGCATTTAGGGACTGGCACAGGTTTTTAAAAGGTGGATTTGGGAGGAAAATTTCGATCATTGCACAGTTGGTAGATAATTCCAACCTCTGCAACAACCAAAAAGGTGAATCACAATAACATAAGTTGAACTTACCGGTGTCATAACTCACAAGATGCCAGCCATCGTTGTCGTCGTCATCATCATCATCATCAACATCACCATCACTACCACCACGACAACAATACTACTCCTACTCCTACCAGTATTTTTTCCTTACCTGCTTCTCCTTATGGATTAAGATGAGGGAGGGAACAACAACAAATAAAACACATAACATGTTTATGTATCATCATTTTATATTTCAAGGTAACTAAAAATACATTTCTTTCTAGTTATTCATCAACTTGCCAGGTATATTTTAGAGTTAAGTTTCAGTATTTTTAATTATGTTAACCAAGTTATTAATTATATTTATATCACACATTTCCTACAATTAGCTCAGGGTGACATATGTGGCCATCCTTCTCCCCATTTTAGCCTCACAATATCCTGTGAGGTAAGCCAGACTGAGAGAGAGAGTGGTTATCTCAGTATCATTTTTATTCACAGT